>OY740765.1:29195148-30428015 GCA_963513935.1 Aphrophora alni | reverse complement strand
ATTTCTTTCAATAGTAAAGATGTCAAACACAATGAGTCACTTAATAATATAAGTAGAATTTTTTTTTTTTTTAAAAAAGGCCATTTAATCCTTATATTTGATTGCATTTATGGACAATGAACATTAAAAATAACTAAAACTAGTGAATAAGTTTGAAACCCAGGACTAGTTCCATAATATACACCAGCAAGTGAGCATGTTATACTTGTTAAAATATCATGTTGTGAAAACAGTTTAATTAATAATGACAATTTGAAAAGAACTGGGAAAAAAATCTCCCTCCTCAAAAGAGAACCCATGTAAGTGAAATCTCTAGGATAATATTATATCTTTAGAAAATTATTATTTTATGTCAATGATGTGTTATTATAATATATTTTGTTAATTAATTTCCCATATATAAAATTTATAACTTACCAACAAGCTGTTCAAAACGTAGGCCTGTTCTCATTAATAGACCAGTAACTTGATAACTTTTATTTTGTGCATCTTCTATAACTAACCAGTGAACATTAGGCACATGCATCAATGTTTGGGCAAGACGAGTAAGTTCAGGAATTTGTTCTGGTCGGCGATACGTCGGTGTAATTACATAAAGTGGAGGTGATTTTGACTCTTGGATTTCTTCTTTTTTGACTATTAATTGAGAATCGACTCCCAATTTATTGTTGCAATATTCTCCAATCAACTGCTGACCAATCTAAAATTAATTTAAAACAATTTTTAATTTTCTTTTACAAGGATCTAATAGTTATGTTAATTAAATATGCAAGTATTTTAAGTTATATAAAGGAATATAAAATTTATGTGGTGCTATGAGACACTCCACTTTTATATTTATGCTGCTTCCCTTTTCTAATTTTTTTTTTTTTTTTTTAATTTTTTGAGGTTCAATTTTATTATTAATTTTATTCCCATCTCCACTGAGACATAATATTTTCATTTAAAGTTATAATAGTAAAAAAGTATTTCTCCTCTAACTATTGTTTTATATAATAACTATAATGTCATTGTATCGTTTAAAATATTATCTGATAGAAAGGTTTAAAATATAACTCGAATATAGTCTACAACACTACAGCTACATGTTAACTGGACAGTAGTGCTAGGCATTAGTTTGTGGTTACGACACTCTTTCAAAGGTACACAAGGCATATCAGGTGATGGGTTTGAAATTTTTTTAAACACTAATTATTATAATTACATATATTAAATGTATTAAATACAGTTACTGAAATCATATTGACTTTATTTTAAATTGCTGATTCATCAAACCCCAAAAATTACCTATTAATTGATTTTCGGCTAGGTTATTGGGTGATTATACAGTTCCCTATTCTTCAAAATTAATATTTTTTCGAAACAGTTTATTTTATTTAGCTCCTTCTAAAACTACATTTGGTCTGCAAATTACTAGTTGGAAATTAGATGAACCACTGCAAACAGTAATTGATGATTGGTTTTATATAATAATTGCAAGTAAGTTATTCTGCTTCAGCACCAGTTAGGTGCACCAGTTAGTAATACATAGACTGTCATAGATATTAAACTATACTCTATGCCGTACTGTGCTAAGGAGTGTATGAGTGCATAATATAATTTCTTCATTAGTTTATAATCAGAAGAATTTCTTTAAAAAAATATGTTTCCGGTGATTTTCCTTAACTCCCATTTACTATTTACCTTTATGCGACTTCCATGTTAAATTGTTATCCAACATGATGTCTAAATTTTTAATTTGAAGAATTTATCGATAAACAGGTTGCAACAAGGTTGCAACAAAGGTTGCAACATGAATGTTGGTGAAAAATAAAATTTTCTATGTATTCAAATCATCAAAAATCAAATTTAACAATTTTTGTTTTCTCTGCATAAACAACCACACCACTGTGTTAACAATCTTAAATCTAAATTCAAACTATTTTGAATTGATTTCCAAGTATCCTTTATATGCTACAGAAGAGAGTCAAGAGTAAGGAGCTGTTATAAGACTTTGGACATTTTTTAAAAGAAGATTATGAATTAACACAATAGTTTAGATAAAACTGACTCCAAATGAATTCTCTTTTGTTTCCAAATGTTCAAATATTCCTGACCAGCACATGTTGAACAATTTTTAAGGTAACTCATAAATAAAGTCTAGAGTGACTTCTCTCATACTGATCATTTCCGATTTTTGTAAAAGAATGTTCTGTTCGACTAGACTGTAAGCTTTTGAAAATCAGCAAAAAGACTAAATTTTGTTTATCCCTTTCAATCTTAGCTTTGAAACCCACACAATCTGCTTAGTAGTAATTATAAAAGTTATACTAGTTTTTCATTCTATAAACTCTGCCCATGTCATCCTCTAAACATTTATCTTTAGTGAATCAGTATTGCTGTTTATTAACGAAATGAGATCTATATAAACCAATTAGAACATTGCTTTCGTAACTATTTTAATTGCCAATAGATTGATTGATCTATGGTTCCTCTATGTTTAATTTTTTAAAGATAGGGATCATGATTACTTTGGGAAAATTACCCCACTAAAACTAAAGATTATTAAAACTACTAATACTGTATGTTCCAGTGCTGTCTCAGATAAAACTTAAAGTAGGCCTACAGTTATCTTATCAAAACCAGTCAACTTGTTATTTTTTTAAATTACTAATTGTGGCTTTACTGTACTTCCTTCCTATTAGTTAGCCAGGAAAAGAATGGCTGTTTCTGAGATTTAACAGTAGTAAGTTATAAATATATTACAATATTCAGATAGAAATAAAAATTTTCATACAGATTTACAAATTAACAAAATTATTATTTTAATGGCTGGATTCGATACATATAAATACAATATAGAATTCTTCAATTTCATGAATACTATTTCATTTCTCTTACAGTCTTTAGTTATAATAACACACAAAATTATAACCGGAACTGTTATATACACTCTTATATTATTAATTATTATAGTTACACTCTTATATTAGTTCACATAGCTTAACAAAATTATAACTAACGAAATTCTTGAACACAAATTTTAAGTTCTTGTTTGAAGTTTTAATTAATTTAAATTTAACTATATTATAACCTTATTTTGTTATTTTTCAATTAATGTGGTAAGTCAAGTTTTATATAATTAACAAATCTATTATACAATATTGTTATACACATTATTAGGCTCACATTTTTTCTTTATTCTTATTTTTGAGAAAACTCTCTCTACTCGTGATTACTGTCGGTTAAAAGTTCAATATACTTGCAAACACTCTAAATTAAATTATTACATAAAATATTTAACCTATCCAACTTAATGTTATTTTACAAAATAATGTTTAAAGTACTGTCCTTATTTAGTTTTAATTTCTTCAAATCATATGTAGCCAAATCTTTTAAAAGTTCAAACACTCCACAATTATAAAAATTTATTAAAAGTTCAATATATATAATATGTTACAAAGTTCTAGGTTACCTCATAGTGTGAATTCAAATTTGGATGAGATACAATTTCTAAATGTTGCCCTAGGCTCATGTACAATTAATTCTTAATATTTAAATACTTATCAGTCCTTGTTGATTCCTTTTCACTGGTAATTATTACTTTTACTGCGTAAATTGCACAACTATTTTATTTTACAATATATAATCCAACAATAAAAAACATAGCTTGCCTAGATCGAGAGAGCACGAAAGGGAACTTCTTCTTCCTTGTTGTAACAAATATTCTCCTTATTTAGTTTCTTCTTTTTCTCCTTCACTTCTCTGGTTATTAAATTTTCACAATATTTTTTATATATAAACGTTTTAAACTAACTTTCTAAATCTTGCTCATTTATTTATTTTCTTTACTATTTATTTGAGTTTTACAATTAATTGAGTATACATTTTATTTTATTTAACTTTATTTCCTTGTCTTATTTATTATACTATATGAAATAATTTTGAACTACAGCCGACGATATCATCAGAGACATCCGTTTTATTAACTTAAAGCCTACTTTATTGACTAGCCATAAGAAGGCCGTCGCTGTTCCCTTTTACAATTTATTTATTTATTTCATAAACCCAAGACAACTCAAATTTTTATTTATATTAATTTTGACTTTGTTTATCCAAAAGTGTTTTAATAATAATCTCTAATCTTTATTTGTGAACTCCTTATAACTGAATTGCGTATTGAAAATATAGCCTAAACTGGTAAATAAGTATTTTGATGTTTACAGTCGTTTCTCTTTTTTCCCTCTTTTACACATTCCAAAATTAAATTTTATTATTATTATCGCTGTGTGTATTTTATTTATGTGAGTTTCTTATTGCAAATGTTTATTTAATATCCTAAATTCAAAGTGTTATTATTTCATTTTGTGGTTATGGTCGTTTGTTTATCATCTGTTGCCTAACTTTATACATCCTTGTGTATTAAATACATGAATATTAATAACAATGAGCAAATAAACAAAACATATTAATAACTAATTAAAACACTTCTTCTAATATCTAAAGTAAGTACAAAGTTTGTTATATATATATATATATACTACGTTTAAAGTTCGACGTTAAACTTTATATTAAACAAAAATTAAAGTTCATTTTTTCAAAATATAATTTTGAAATTTTGTTAAAATAAAGTTACTTTATTTATTTAATATAACAATCAAATTAATGTTATATATTTTTATTTCATTATTTATATTTACATATAAATTATACACATTTGTGAGTAACGTAGAAACATGGATCAATTTCCTTTTGATTTAACTAACATTATCCTACATTTCATACTCATCAAGCTTGTTGTTCATTATAGACCTTTCATTAATTTTTTGTTTGCAAGAGATTTTTTTTTCTATTTTGTTGATTAGAAATTAATTACTGAATTATATATTTAAAATGTTTTGACTATTCAGTTTCGTAAGTGAAATTCATTTTATTTACCGGTATTGTAAAAGGTATACTCCAGGAATTTTATTTAAAGCTGTAATGTTATCTAAATCTAAACAAGTAGTGCTTGTTTCAATGTCACATGTCTGTGTAAAGAGTTGAATTTAATTTGTTGTGGTATTTGTGATTGTTCAAATAATTGCTTTAATAAAAAATACAAACTTCACTTGAAGAAATAATAGAATAGGCCCTAATATAGTAAATAAATAACTATTCCTATAAAATTTACTATTTGTGTAAGTTATAAGATACTATGGGTTGTATCTATACAGTTTTATGTAATACATAAAATTAAATAGATGAAATAGTAGACTACATCTCTTACAAATAATAATGAAATTGGTCCCGAAAAATTGTATATTTTAAAATTAATTGATCATTTCCTTTTTTCTTCTGTTATAAATTTAAAAAAACTAATGCAAAATAAATGTAGTGCGCGCGCGCACACACACACACGCGCGTGCGCCCGAACAATCACACACGATCACAATAGTGATAGCTTAAAAGTAAATTGCTGCTATTATGTTAATAAACTAATCTTTGTTTAAAAATATAATCTTTCATCTACAAATTTTGTAACGTGAATTTAGAAAAAAACAAAGTCTACATTTTATTTAATTAATTTCGTAGTCCAAAAAACTTTTTGATCATCATCTCCTTGAAAAGACGAAGAAGTTGAAAAGATCATAAAATAGAGAGCCCTAGATCTTGATATACCAATAGCATCAGGGTAGGAAGAGAACAAGAATTAATCAAGCGTAACCTAATAGGAAAGATGAAAGAGGGAGATATAACCTAACTACATGGATAAAAGTGTATAGATCTAAATAGGCTATTTCGGAATTGCCACACCTGTACTCACTATAAGTGAGCCCCTAAGAGGAAATTTTATTTTAAACAAGTACCGAAAAAGTCACTAATTATAAAAATAAACATGTCATAAATTCAAACATACTTATTCACCTTAAATGTTGGAAATCAAGACATTTTGTGAAATTTCAAGGGGAAATCAGATGACTCTTAAACAAAACAGTTGTATTCAGTGTCTATTAAATAACATCAATAAGTGTTAATATTGTAATTTTTTTCAGAAACGTTTCATGTATATCTTAAACGACAATGAGCGTTACTGCACTCTACAATCTTGAACAAAAATCATACTTGAAGTGTTCTACTTTCTACCACTATCTAAACACTTGTAGAAAACTTGGTACTGTATACCATATTAATATATAATTTTTAAATGACATTTTAAAAATGTACTTGACTCCCTAAAAAATTAAAGTTTAATAAACTCACTTCCTCAACTTTTTTTACATACATTGTGTTAAATTCCTAATTGCACTACTGCAATTGTAATTAATTGAAGATACCCATACTCTCAAAATTGCACGTCAAAAATATTGAATTAAAATTATGCTGAGTTGAAATTGAAAACGAGGAAATTTTCAAGTCATTAAAAATAGTTTATTTCTCAAAATTTCATACACGTCCATTCCAAAATATATATATATATATATATATATATATATATATATTTACTACATTTTAACAAGTACATCGTAGAGAATTATTATAACTGAAGTTAAACTAGTACTCAGTGTGTGAACGAAATCCTCTCGTCTAATTATATTGATCACAAAATAATTAAATGTTCATTGATGTAGTTCAACATCAATCGGACATTTGGATTTCTGTGTAAAAAAACTACTACACGACGTTTCGAGAGAATGAATCAACTTCGTTATCAAGTGACAAACTTAGAATATGGGAAATGTGAAAGACCCCAAAATAGCTCTTTCATGTTGGATCATTAAAATCACAAGTTACAGAACTTCTCAGCATAATAAATTAGAAACACCATGTTGAAACGAGAACCTACATTGGTTAATTAACTAGACAGAGGTTTCATGCAAACGGAATGGATACCTAACGATTTTGTTGGGGTTAACACCCTTTTGTTTCCTCTTTCAAAAGTTTAGCTCATGACCTTTTGGCCACTCGTTCTAGAAATTTAACCTACAAGTCAGCCTTATTTAAAGCAGAGGAATTTTTATTTTTAATTCATTTTTAAAAAATAAGAAAAAAATCAATACACTAAGAGCCTTATCTCTACACTAGTTTTGCTGATAGCTTTATACACAAAGCTTCAATTATTTTTCGTTTATATAATTTTTTTTTCAGATCTTTGCCTCTTCTCAAATAAAATTAGGATATTTGGACGATGTATGTTTGAATATTTTAGATTTATCTACTTTTTTCAAATACATTATTTCAATAAATATTAATATTCATTCACTCGTACTTAACTTAGTTTTGATGTATGAATTATTATAAAATATTTAAATCTGTATCGTAATTAAACTCTCTGGGACTTTAATTTCAGATAATAAATTTTAATAAGTTGACATTTTGTTTTAATCTGTTTACTCACCTGTTTTACAATCTCACGAAGAACTTTGTCACCCACTGCTGAAACGAGGTTGTTATCAAGTTGAATACGATCAAGAACAGCTTGAACATTTGTTTGAGGTATATCAACAGCTAAATTCCCTGAATTCGCAATAAGCCATGAACTTGCTATTGGATATTGTACTATTACCAGACAGACTATAATCACCATTAACAACCACATTTTCCGTGACCGAGACAACTTCAGTATTTTCATCAGCGCCTTAAAATTAATCTACGAACTCAACCCTGAAATAAACACAATCATAATTGTACGAAATCTTAGGTATTAAACCCACTTAAAATTATTGATAATATCAGTAAGACGGATATTATCAGTAAATGAAATAAGCATATTTACATCCTCAACAATCCCTTGCATTTTTTAGCCCACATTTTTTACAAGTAATACATTTAAAATAATGAATATTACAATTCAAATAATGAATTATTTATGAAGATTTGAGATGTTCGGATACATTTCTTTTCGGATGATTTTCTGAAGTATAATCTTTTAAAGGAAACAAAACGAACAACTGCATTGTGCGCTATTCACAACACAACATACCATAAACAACCATTATGTTCGCCATTGTTAATATAATAATGGAAGTTTATTACTTGATTATTTTTATGTACAATAAAACGTTTTCATACATTGATAATATAGTGTTTAATAATGTAAGAATGAATTTTAGCTCCAATAAAGTTTATTCGCACAGTGATTGAAAACTTCAAAAGTAGTGTTATTATTAAAGATTGACTATTTAATTTGAATTACTGTATTAATATAGGCTACTAACTTTTGGAATATACAAAGTGTCTTGAAAATATTGTCCCAAATTTCACTAGCCTATTCTATAGGTGAAAATAAAACAACAATTCCAATGAATACGTTTTTGTAGTTGTAGTGTGCGTATATGTGTGCAAAAATGAATAACCAAATATTAGATATTACATGTACAAACACTTACATACCCATATTTAACGCTTTTTACTATACAAAAACGACCTAAACTAAAAAAAAAATGCATGTTTTTTTTTCTTTCGTAAAAATGCCTTATACGAAAAATTGCAAAAATATGTCTCAACTTTCAGCGCTCATATTTCTGTCCCAGTGCGTCTGACAAAAAAATTATTAAAACCGTTTTGTTGGGAAATTTAGTCAGCTACAACTGTTGTTAAACTTTTTTTTATCTTGCTTGGTTTTGAGATATCTACAAAAAGTTTTGCCCCACCTTTTAACCCCCCCCCAGGGGGGCCAGCGGTGAGCTAGAGTGTCCGATTTCTTTCCCCCGTTAAAGTAACCCCAAAACCTAACTTTCCACCAAATTTCGTGTCTGGAGGATTTTTGTCCAGATTTTCAGAAAATCTGCTTTTTTCAGAGGTCTATTATTAATATTTTCTCACAATATTTAAATCTTTTTGCTTCTTCCTTCTTATAAAATGAATTTAAGTATGTATTTTTTTAAATTTAATTACTATTTTTTAAAAAATAACCTTTAAACTAAATAATTAGGTAGAAACTGAAAACTAAATGCAATCAACCTAGCTCGAATCTGTTTAACCTTGGACGGTTCATTAGATGGAACTGCGCTCTCTCCTAACGGAGCTAGTCCGTTCTACAAATTGATTGTGTGAACTCATCAAAAATCTCTTTTATAAATTAATTTAAACACAAAATAAACCTGTGTACCTAACTCCCACAATAAAATCTAGTCAACACTACCAAAGTGTTCATATATTAGAAAAACTTATATGTATTTCTAAAAATATTCAATTATTTGATTTACTGCAGTCTAACATGTACATATAAGATAGAAGACCGAGAGACAAAAACTTACATCACATTAAGGCTGGAGGTTGTGGACCCTTGAGTCCCAATTTACAGAATTTGCACATAATCTCTTCTTTATCATTTAATGTACCTGGAAATGAAAGACAAACCTTACAGTTAACATGAAAGAATTGTTTAGTTTTTTTCTGAAAAATAGACAAATATTAAAGAAAAAATTAAAAATTAAATACGTCTTAATAATGAAAACTTGCATCGTATAACATGATATTACTGATAATCAAGTAAAACAAGACATAAAATTCATTTAGTCTGGGAGGGGGTTGTTTTCCTAAATCAGTTCTTAGAGACATTTTAAAAGTTACATGAAAAATTTGTCCCTTTTTGAAGGCAAGCGTACTTTGATATTATAAACTTAAATTCCGAAATGACGCCTTTATAAGTTAAAAAAGTTAACTCCAATTCTGTGAGAAAAAATTGGTTATGAACAAATTTGTTCATTATTAAATTGCAAAGAAAATTAGATAAGTCTAAAGTAGATTGGTCTATTCAGCGAGTTGTTACATAACCTTAAATTGTACAGATTTTACAATCCTTGCTTATCTTGTCCTCATATTTTATTAGAATAATTATCAATAATTTATTGTTAATTTAAAATAGCTATGTATAAACTTTGACTTTAACAACACCTAATCAATTTCAAATTAATTTTATTTGGAATTTAATAATGAACAAATTTGTTCAAATAACTTCTTTTTTTTTAGAAACAATCTAAACAGAAATAATTAAAACTAAAATAAAAAAAAGGAATAATTTTGCAACTTAAATTGCAAATATCAAACTCTGCTCACCTCCAAAGAGAAATACATTTTTGTGTAACTTTAAAACTTCCCTACGAACCGATTTAAACAATAAACTTCCCCCCCCCACAAATAATAAAAATATCTAATTGTAAATTACGATTATAATTTATATCTAAATAACAACTTACAATTACGCACAGTTCATTACTTGAAATGAGTATGTAAAAATGGTTTATCGTGGCAAAATATGTGGCAATTTCGTGGCAAAATACCGTTTAGAAAATAGAAACGGTGTCAGCAGAATTATTCCTGCGATAAAATGACACCTTGTTTTAACAAGGACTACAAAAGTTTGAATAATAGCTAATACATCATATTTTACTTGAAGGAAACAAGTAGCCTACGTTTCAACTCTGCTTGAAATCAGTAGCGAGTTTGATGAATCATCGATTTATAATTGAATCAAGATTAAACTTTAACGTGTAAGATAGTGTGTTATTAATATTTTATTGTATAGTTTAAAAAATATCGAAAACGAGAATTTTTCTGTATTCATTTTTATTATTTATTAATTATTAGCCGCGTGTTTCGCTGCATGAAAGCAGTATCTTCATTATACTCTGTTATGAATAAAATATCACATCACCACACAACAATTAAAAACATACAAAATATATAACTTGATTTTTTAAATTAAACTTTTATAATAAATAAGTGGAAGCGATATAGCACTTACTGAATTTTTATTATAAAGTTTAAACATTCCTAATTGTGGCGGAACGAAACTCAATACTTCATAACTTGTTAATTATTCACTAAATGAGGTTTTTGAAGTTAGAAACACGTAAAATTAGATGAATTTTATATGATAAAGTCAATAAAAGGGTAATTTTATTGTTTAATTCATAAACATAATCTATTCAATTATGTAAATAATTTATAATGGGGGGGGGGGAATTTAGTTTTTTGGGTGAAAAAAATAGAAATGAAGCTATTTTTTATAACTGTGTTTATAAATTTTATTAACATTAATTTTCTAAATACAAAGTAGACAAATATATATAATGCAGTTTCTACAATCATTAATGTACGGAGAAGTATTCTAATATGCTAACACTTCAGATGTTTCTGCACTTAGAAGATGAAGTTAAGAAATAAATAGTTTGACTTTATTCAAGTAAAGTGTAGTGAAAGTATTGCCCTTTCAATAATTGCTGATTTCATCCCCTAAAATAATCATTACAATGTTTGATATATTTTTCCGTTTAAATTTTGCTGAACTTTTATGAAATTCAGAAAACGTCGAATTCATGTTCTATGTGCGATTTTAGAATTAATATTGCACAAACTTTCTCACTTACAAATGAAAATCCCTTTCCCTAAAACCAAATGAAAATCAACCACAACTATTCGTTTTCACCGGTCAAAAAGTGAAAATGGACTATGGATACCGTCTTTGAACAAAATATTTATATATTTAAATAACGCCTAAAATTATTCACTTGTGTCATAAACGCGTTTTTTTTCTTGCTATTTTTCACACAGGTTTGAATCATTAATCTTCAAGTTTCGTTAAAATTTGAACGAAATCGGTAGAGCCGATATTAAGAAATTTCGACTTATATAACAGTAAAATGGTCACGCATTGGCATTTTTGAGACATGGGCCAAATAAGTTTTGTTTGCGTCCTTAGAGTCTACACTTAATCAAAATCTTGGAGCATTTTGAATCAACTCAGCAAAATTTATATTGTTAAAGTTATTATTATAAAATGAAAAAAAAGTCCCGAAATGTGCCCAATTACGAAATTTGATTAAAATCGTTCCATGCGTTTCTCTGACAGAGTAAAAACAAATTCATAAATTGGAAGATTTCAATAACGATATGTACCAAAGTAAACGAAGTGTAATTCAGTCGTCAGACATTTTGATTTCGCATTCAATTTATGTATAACAAAATTTAAAAATCTTTACACAGATACTGGCAGCTTTTTATTTTTTAATGGTGTCGAAGTTCAAAAATCGGTTATTTCAGATACTTGGGCAAATTAATAACTACATGAAAGCCCATGAAATTGTACACATAAAAAGTCCTATCCAAAAAATTTGTTTACCAGGAAAACGTTATTGAAAAACGAAGGTTCACTCAGCTATGACACGTCACTAAAAGATTCTTGTTTTAAAAAATTTAGGCGCACAAAAATACATACAATTCCTTGAAAAATAAAAATGAGTGTGAATAAAAATTTAAATTAAAGAGAGTAAAGTGCATACATAACATTGCATTATTTTTTTTATATTTTTTAGTTTATTACACTTTAAAATTGTGTATACTAATTTTATTGCATTTTTATAATAATCTGCAACGTAAAATCTCGCTATATATTCTTTTAAAATAATTCTTTTATTATTTTAGCATCTTTAAACAATACTATTTCTAGCAAATATGCTCAATCTTTTCATGTAATCATTGGCTTAAAATCAGTTTATGTATTTGTTTTTTTAATTTATATCCTTAACAAAACTACCGTAAAATGGCAAGGAAATGTAGTAAAATGGACAAAAGAGTTATTGTGGTTATTTTATTATTGATTGATTTATCTAAATACAAAATATAAAAGGAATAATAACTATAGAGAATCAAAGTTAAATAAACACACTATCGATTAAATATAGTGAAATTACAGGTATTCAGAATTTTGTCGAACGACCGACCTGTTTATAATAAGAGTGCATAAGTTCATAGCGTCAAATACCTAAGCTCATCCTACTTTGTGCCAATAATAATAATAATGCAACAAATTTTAGCACATTAACTAGAAAGTGTATCTTTTAAAGATGCTAAAACCAACAACGTTGTTTTTTTATTTCAACGAATATTTAACGATATAGAAGTATTGTCAAGTTACAGGTAATACAAAATATAGTAACATTAATAAAAACTATTCGAAATGTCACAAACTAAAAAATAAGAAGAAGAATTTTTACTGTTTAATATTCATCTTGATTTACACTAATCCGAAGTTATGCCTTGTTTCTGCCTACCTCTCTGGATTACAGAATATTTTGCAGCGAGAATCTTTTCAATAGTTTTTTTTTCTAGAAAACTTACAAATCTTTTGGATAGAACTTTTTTTAATAGAATTTTATGCCATTTCATTTGATTATTCATTCCTCCGTGTATCTTCTATTTACGGAGTTATTAAAAGAAAATACCCGATTTTTGAACTTTGACCCCATTAAAAGCAGCCAATGTACAAGTGTAAACGTGTTTTTAAAATTTTATTCTACACAAATACCAAACAAACAAAAATCTAAGAATCGATTTTTATGTTATGATTTTTATCTTAGAATTAATTTTAAAATCGGTGGTCGACATTTTCCCTCTTCCAACTCTACTAAATACTGGAACTGGTAGACTGGCAGTCAAACGTGGACCACAAGCAAAGTAATCGGTCTGATAATTGAAGCAAAAGTAATCATTTCAGTTTGTCTGTGGACATTATTTATTTTTATAATACATATAAGTGTAAGTAAGCTTTATCTTTTATTTGTGAAAAACTTTAAGTAAATTCAGATCATTCAAGTTAGCTTTAAAATTGAAGTACTGTAAACTTGTTCTCAGTGTCTTAAAAATATAAATATAAGACATTTAAAAAAGTTTTGGTATATTTTGGATTTGTTATGGAACATAAGTAGATACTGTTGTAAATATTAGAAATCTGCGCTCCAAAATATATAAAAATTACGATTTTCAGTTATAGCTTAAAATGTTCATAAATTTGGGATTAATCCACATTTTAATTACCACCAAAATTTGAGGCTTTTTTTTTTTTTTTTTTTTTTTACCTAAACCCAATTATTCTTTGGTCTTACCTCATGCCAACTGTGAAATATTGAGTTTCTTCAGATTCACTTTTTACTCCTAATCCTTCTCAAAATCAAACCAGAAGAAAAAATTGAAAACAACAAATAAACGGTGCAAAAAAAATAATAATAGGCCCTAATAACACAAAATTTCCTACACACTCATTCACAACCGAATAGAAAGCAAACAATTTGTCAACAAGTTTCTTTTATATATACTACTATTCTTGTTTACACGTGTTCAATGATTATCAATGTGGAAAAATAAAAAACTTGTTACAAATTCACAACTTGTACCCGCTAACAAAAACCTCTCGCATCTTCTAGCGAGAAATGAATGAAACAGGGAGGAGAACTCATCCGATCTCAACCGAGGCTCTCCCACTTCATGGGACACTCCCCTCCCCCCTCAAATCAAACTTTACAACTTTTAGTCAGTCGGACAACTTGTTTTTGACACATTTCGTGAAATCGTTATTCTGTATTATCACGAGATTTTAGCACCATCAAAATGGTTTCATATTTCGTAACTAAAAAGTAATAAACAATGCATCGACTTTTTCACATACACAAATAAAGCTCAAAGCTTGGTGTAAAACCAAAAAATCAATATTGGGTCTAAAGATTTTGATAAAATTGTACTAAAATTTAGAGTATTTTTTATAAAACAAAACGAACGCGACAGTGGTTTCGGGATTACTTCAGTATTTTCTGAATTACTCACGAAGCAAACTTGTGATTCGGCACATTGGTTTGGATTATAAGTTTTTGCATTTTATCAAAATTCGATCGAAATTGCTTTAAATCCATTTTGAGATATTCAAACCTTTAAGGTGGTTAGTTTCCTTTTTAATCGGCAACTCCCAAACTGACATTTTTGGATATATGATACGGTTTATGGAGGCTACATCTTTAGCAGCATTTCTAAATTTTTATCGCTAGTGCCATCAAATCGTATTCGATTGAAATAGAGTTTTTAATGATTATTTATTGGTTTTTTTTAGAGGCGAAGTTAGGATTAACCTCTTTTCCACTTAACCTCAATTAGGATTATTACTGAACCGCAATTTTGTTTTTACTTGTGATTTGGAATACTGGTTTAGTATTCAAATTTGTACGAGACGGTAGTTTGAGAAATAAGGTTTTGTATAATAGTTCCCCAAACCGTAATTTTGGGGAGATACGATCAATATGTTTTGTTGGGCTTTTAAAGGCTAGATTTTAGGGACATATAATCGTAGCGCTGATTTTGAGAAAATAGGAATTTTCGGCCTTCAAATTTTTAGTTATCGGTAAAACATAATTGGAAAAAAAACCTTTTTTCCAAACTGTTAGAAAATAAATAATTCGATTCAACAGAAATGTTAACATTAAAAAAAGTATATAGTTTCTTACCATAAAATAAAATAAATCAAAATGTGTATATGAGTAAAATTACGTTTATAAACAATCTATATTATTGGAATATAAAAAACTTTGATAATGCATACACAGTATTACACATAGACACAAAAAATATAAATTACAAATTGGAAAAAGAATTAAAATTTTCGACAGATTTTAACTGTTATAGTTTTTAATATGTTGATCAATTTAAACAAATATTAAACAAATCCGAGGCAGGGTATGAATAAGTAGGCCTACGTTTTGAACTACACTTCACTAAAAACAGCTTTGTGTTAACTTGGAGGGGGGGGGGGATGTAATTTATTTCAAACAGACTTTCTTATTTAAACATTAATGTTATTTGAGAAACAGTTCCTAATGGCGTTGCAATGCAAATGTGTTGAGAGACTGACGGATCTGAATGACCTTGCTGACACTGCGTTACGCTGAGAATGCAATGACTAACTGTGATATCCAACATATCGACTACAAATCAATTACGAAAATATTATGAATGAATTGTGAATTGTAGAAAGGTATTTAACATATTATATTGTAGAGTTTTAGATGTAAGAGATTATTGTGTACATATAAGGGATCAATTAGAAATAATAACGTATAGGTTTTAAATATTATATATTGTAAAAACAAATTTTATCCTGTTTAAAAAATGGGTTAATTAGTAAAGTGAAAAGTAGTAAATTTTAAAATGATTATTAAGTAAAATGTTTAAATTTTATATTACTTATTGTAAAATCCAGAGCAATTCCAATAATGTGTTTTTTTTAAATTTATTTATTTATACAAAAGTTCAATAACCTTGTTGAGAAATAAATTAAAAAAATATTACACATGACGTTTGCTCAGTTCCAGCAACAACCACGGATCAGCAACAGTTATTTTTGGACAAAAATTAATCTTTGTTCAAGTTTTCTAGAGTAGCGAATATGGCAAGCAGATAAGACAACACAGCTTGTAATACAGTACAGAGCAAGGCTGTTTCTAAAAACGATTGAGCGACCACAGACGCCGAGTTCCAAAAGGCCATGATCAGTACTGGCTACATTTTACAGTAGTTTTTGTCATATTAATCTCTAGCCTGTCTCAGAATTATGCATCTAATAATTAGGTTAAATCTAGTAGTAAGTTTACGTAATATAATCATTACAAAAAATTAGCTTTAATTTTAAATTAAATTATTTATCATGACCAAACATCGAGACGGGCCGTTCTGAAGGTGATAGTGTGGTAGGATTTAGGGTTAATTTAGAAGTTTCCTTAAGTTATATATTCTGTCATAATCACTGGGATATAGCTCTGGAACTCTTGATCTTTAAGCATTTACAGATGACAGTAATTAATTAGAGATATTTTACATATATAGAATCATTAATAAGAATGAATAAATGAAATTGCCAATACAGACATTTTTAACAGTGAATCACTGATTGCTTAAATCATTTTCATTTTATTAGAACCTGATCAAAGATTTCTCTTTGATTCCTAATTGGTATTAGGAAAGGTATTTTTTTCAAAGGTCATAAAACACTGCAACCCGTGTCTGACGCAAGAAAAAGCCTTTTGAATGGCACACTTTACAGAAACCAACGCTCATTAAGACCACATTGTTAATTACAAAGCAATTGTTACTCAAAACACCAAACAAGACTCCGATTGACCATTTTCTCTATCAGCTTGCAAAGCACATTTGTATATTTTAAGGAGAATCAGCTTCCCCGACGTTGGGAGGTGTTTAATGATAGAGTAAACTATGTTGTCAAGGCTTGGAGCAGAATCCCGCCCCGACAACAGAGCAGTCTCTATTCCCGTGAGGAAAATGGAGTATAAAATGGAGATTTTTCCGATGGACCTACAGTGAGTGAAAGGAATGGCTTCTTGCAAACTTTCATATAAATGAAAGGCTTTGCTGTTGCGGAAAAGGTTGCAAATGATGAGTCCAAAACATTAGCAATATCATAATTATTTGTAGTCGAAACTCCATCCCGTTGTTTAAGTCCTTTATAAATAAGGACTTTATCCTAAGGGAGGATAAAAAGAAGGACCGCAAACAAAACGTTGATTTTTCCCACCGATGACGTGGGAGTGGTGGTTCTCGACATTAAGATTCCTTCCTACTCCACCTAAACACTCTGCGTGCTTTGCCTCGTAGAATTTTATACCTTTCAAGATGTTCACTTCCGTTAAACTTTCTTATTGTAAACGAAAAGCGTCGCTAGATTCATCGTTCCACCGTGTAAGTTGTAGACGTAATGATCTCGTCTACGTTTACGAAACGTTTTTGTCCGCTGTTGAAAAATGAAGTGCTTCATTAATAGGACAAAAAATTGTTTTTTTCCCTCCATGTACCCAAATACAGTTCAAAGAACAAGCAGGAAGATCGGGGCTACAATAGGAACGTTTGAGTCATTCTAGCATCCTTCACTGTTGTGACCCTTCACAATAACGTCATGGGTTAGGGGCATAAGGTCTAGCCACCAAAGTTTGGTACCCCGCATAAATATGGTCATGTACTGTAGTGATGCCCAAGTTAATACCAACGAAGCAGTTAGAATTTTCTTGTCATTCTCGGTTCGTATTATGCGAGTAACCTCAATTATAGATTTCTCCAATATCTCTGTTTTTATATCCTCTAACTTAATATGGATCTTTACAGCAGCAGATCTTTACACCCTTACAATAATTCAAGGATAGGTGGGGTTCTACCGATACCTTGTCATTATTTTTTATAAAACCTCAGTTTCAGTAGTGAGAAGCTTTACTTTTGACCACTTGACCATACTAAAAGTTTGTGGATGGAGTATCACAAGGTGCAGCCTTCACACAGCAGGGGAATTTATTAGTTTTTGGTACAATTGCTTATGGGATAAGGGGTGAAAATATTAATTAGGTTTATACATGAACATTTTTATTAATTATTGGTATGCTTTAATCACACATCGGCCATCATTTGTGAAAATAAAAACTAACACTCGACGTTTCGAGACTATTATTACCCTCCTTTATTAAGATAAACATGACAAATGTGAAAATCTCCACCCAGTAGCCTAGGACCTGTTGGAAACTAAAACAAAAACTCGTAATCTAAGGAACCCAGGACTAAAACTAAACCTGAGCAGTTAAAATAACGGAGACTGCATACAAACGTGATCATAAAACCCACAAGTCAAACAACTTATACATTACAAGGAATGTCAAACATCAAAATTTTCTAGGTATGTATATCACTTGATAACGGACGTTGATTCATACTCTAGAAATGCCGTGTATTAGTTTTTATACTGGGTGTCCCAGAAGTCTGCATACGGCTAAATATTTCGCAAGAGTAATATTATCGTGTAAAATTCAACGGCTATTTATTATGGTGAAAAAACTATTTAAATTCATGTTCGCCACCTTGGATCCATCAGCTTCAATTTAACTTTGATTTTTAACTGGAAATGTTATTGTGTGGTACAGGTATCGTAGTTTCAGCTAAAATTTAAGGAGAAATTCAGTGGAGAAAGCCGATTTTGATCGTCTTCTTTCGTTGGGTTACAGTCCGCTAAAGTTTGAAAATGAACAAAATCAGTGTATCTTATCGTAAAGTTAATTGTTACTATTCATTTTATTTTTTTTTTTAATTTACAGTTGCATCAATTGCTCAACTGCATGACAAGAACAGCTGGTTGTATCCAAACCCACAAAAGAAGTGACTGAAAGAATTGGTTAATGAGTAAGTTGTCATGCATTTAAAAACTATTGTTAAATTTGTATTTACTACTTTATTACAATTAAAGTTAACCTTGTGAAAAATTAGCAATTTAACCTGCTAAAATAGACGTAAAAGAGACAATAAGACTTTAAGCTAGTAACGACGGTTAAATTAGAAGTTAGTTAACTAGTGGAACCTGTCGAATAAACATTTCACTTTAAAAACACAATTTAAGTTTACCCATACAAATATTTTACATTAAAATTATATTTTTTATTATATGTTGGGTATATGTATTATAGTGTTTTGTATTTATTGATGAATGTCAGCATGAACATTCCGTCTATTTAACGATGAAACATGTCGCATCATATATGAGGACTACTATAGACGTTAAAATAAGGTATATGTAACAATTTAATTAGGTTTTTAATAAAATCCAAAATATATTTTTTTAATGAAATACTTTTTAATAAAATAAGTTAATGGTAGTTCACAATAAGAAACTTACAAAAAAAAGTGCTCAAAATGTTTCACATCTACGGCTGGCAATATACAGTGAGCAATATCAATGGTAGACAGACATTTTGCAACATGTCTACAGGTACTAAAATAGAAGCTTCAGTTATTCTATTCCACAATTCGACGAAATCGTATAAATTAGCTTTCTACGTAACCCCAGAAGAAATAATCCAAGGGAGTCAGAGCTGAAAATCACCCTGGCCATTCTATTGTACTGATTCGTCCATCCACCTTTCAAGAAAACACTCCAAAATAATAGTCAAAATTGGCTTTCACCATTTAATCTCTCGTTAAATTGCAGTTGAAAATAAGGTATCACACAATCACCTTTCTTTTAAAAATTAAAGTTAAAACCAAGATGGCGCAGCCGAGATAGCAAACAAAAAGTTTCGATTAGCCTATATTCGTAAATAGTATTTAATCACCATTATGAATAGTTGTTGTATTATATTATAATATTACTCTCCTGCGAAATATTTTGGAACACCCGGTATATACAAATGATAACAAATATCTGATTAAACTATATCAATAATATGAACAATCCATCATTATCCAATAACTTAATAACAATAACTTTGTATTAACACAAGGAATGTCAAACACCAAACAGTGCTAGACTTATCACTTGATAACGAGAGTTGATTCATATTCTCGAAAAGTTGTGTGTTAGTTTTAATATAATATACAAACAATAGCTAATGTCCGATTAAAATATATCAATAATATAAAGAATCCATTAATAACTTTAAAATAATAACTTTATGTTAATGGTGGGATAATAATAATAAAAACGCATAATATTTTGTTGGACTAAATTAGAAATATTATCAGCTTGAGTCCCAGATTCAAAATGAACTTATATATTTTTATTTCTTTTTTAGCCATGCATTTCATTTTGCCTTTATTTTCGCTAACTTACTGACTCAAAAATATATTTTATTACAGAGAATTGAGTTTTAAATGACCCTCAGGGGCTTACGTATATAGAGAAAGACTGTCGTAATCCCGAGATATTCGGCTGGATCTACTCCTTTCTTCATATAGTCTTGCGTTAGTTCCCTCTCTTTCGTTTTTCCTATGCAGTCTATCTTGATTAACTCTTGTTCTCTTCCGATCCTGAAGTTATTAGAGTATTCGAAAGCTAGGAGTATTATAGATGTAATAATTAATTGTAAAAAAAATTAGATTTAGTATATACATAGTGTGTTTTTGTAAAGATAAATGTTGAAATACTTGTAATTTGAATTTTAAAAAAAAAGTTTTAACAAATGTATTGAAGATGAAGTTCAGCGAATTTCGGTGATGCAGACATAGACCAGTAGTAGGCAAACCGTCGTTAGCGAGCTACCAGTAGCTCACGGGGAAATATCAGTGGTTCAAATATGAAAATAATAAAAAAGTGTACAGGAATCAGAATCAAAGATCAACATTTGGAGAGCCGCATTCAAACAGCAGTAACTAACTACTCATAAACTTTATAAAAATTTGGTGAAAGAGAGTACCTTCCTTCTCATTATTCCTTTTCAATTGTGCGGTTTATTTTATATATATTGTCTTTCTTTTTTCTTATAGATTTTTATTTGTATTTTATAATTATTTTAAGTAAAATGACAGACCATTTCAAATATTTTGTGTACTTTACGACACTTTCAAAAATATCAATCAAGTAAAATGATGCCAATATTTTACTTAATACGTAAGTTATAATTTATATATTATGAATGTCATCCACCATATTTTTTCTAATGCAAAGTATTTAATTCATGTTTTAATACTAGCTTTAATAGTTTAACAATTTAACACGTTAATTTTTCCTATTTATGTTGATTCATTTGCCTATAAAAATGATCCTATAGATATTTTTCATACGAACAGCCATTGTAACTGATGTAGTTCTCATATGATATTCTGTGATTGTACGAAAAATTATGGACTGTGACTGTCGCAAGGTCGGATTGATATATGTTTCCCAGTTTGTGGCCATTGCCATCTTGTCTCATTGCTACACCAAATACACACACACACACACACACACACACACTGTGATGGGGTGGAAATCGCCACCCCACACAAGGGAATTAGTAAAAATTAAAAGAAATGATTATAAGTTAAAGTACAAGTTTCAAGCTGTATTTTGAAACTGGACCGAAAACAAAGCGGCGAACTATGGACGAGAGACTGGATCCCGGATGAAATAAATGATGGCTAATTCTTACATCTCTTCTATGGACCGACAGAAAAAATTAGATTTTAATGGAAAAATAAAATTGTGACAATAAACCTAACAAACTCAGAATCCATTCCTTCCTTCTTACTAAATAATTCTTACAGTATAATTATATCTGTAAAATATGTTTTTTTTTTTTTTTTTAATACGATTTTTAAAATAAAAAATATTGAAAATGGATAAACTTGAAATTTTAATGATGTTGTATAGTAAATAGTAATAAAAAGAAAATGTCTTTGGCAAAGTTTTGTAAAATAAATAGTTAAAAAGTTATGAGCAGTTAAATAAAAGAGGAAACTTATGTAATTAAATAATAAAATATGATGTTTTGATGGTTTTAATGGCTTGTATATAGTATAAAATGATTAATTAAGTTATAAAAAGGTGCCATATTGATAAAAAAGTACATAAATAAAACTGGAGTATAATATCAAGGAAATATGTTAAAAGTGGGGCGGGGGGGTAGTTAAATAAGTATAAAATTATTGTGGTTTAATGCCACGGAAAGTTATACTATGTAAAAGAGCCGATTTCAAATAAATTTTAAAATAATTAATTATTGTAAAATAGTAATGATTGCCTAAATTAAGAAAAGTCTATAAGTTTTTATTGTTATGAAATACAAAGTAGGGGTAAAAAGGAGCTTTTCCCTAGTTTTGAAGATGAATACGTAACGAAAACAGTGAAAATAACAAAGGTGTGAAAAGTGACAGATCGATGTATAGTGAAATCTTTGAACGTAAATTGTGAGCAAACTAAACAGGGACAAATGACATTTCAATTAATTGCAAAAAAAATCAAAGAATTAAAACTCGACATCAGTTTTATGAAAACATTTCAGTGAAAAAATTTATGGACATATTTCAATAAAAGATGTTTTGTACTAGAATTCAGATTCGGACGTAAACCAGTCAAAGTCCGGAGGGCAGTTACCACCGCGCGGTCAAGTTCGCGTTGATCAGAAAAATGCAACTTTCTCGGGAATAAAGACTTCTTTTCGAAGAAATAACTAATTAAATCAGTTTTCAGTGATAAACCGGGAGAAAACAAATGTCTCCTTGGTTTTTCGAAAGCCACTAATTTTCTTGCGAAACCGCGCATGAATACAAAAACTACTTTTTTTTAAACAAAGCCCATAAATACGCGAGTAACAATCTCGAAGGGCTCTTCTTCATCTTCGTCTTCTTGAATCGTTGATCATTAAAAGTTTTCTGTGAAAACGACTTCACGGCAGATGCTTCGATTATCCCGACATTGAACATAGCAGGCAGCCTACAACATAAATCAACTTGAGCAGACCTTGATCCTCCTGAGGGAAAACTATTCTCATCGTCTTCCAGATCATCCAAGGGAACTCCATTGGAAACTCCATTTTTGTGACCTTTGACCCTGAATAACTTTTGAAGCTCAAGAGGTATCGATGTTAAAACAACAAAATAAAGTTGTATACCAAAATTTAACTAGGTGCTAATGTTTCCTCAAAATAATGTTATTACGACTAGACTAAGTAAAATTTGAAAATGGCAGGCGCTTCACAACAGCTTTTTTCTTGCCTTTTTCAAATAACAAAATCTCTCATAGAATCGACATTTGTAAACATCGGAAGATGTACTCTTTCTTAATTTATGTGTTTCTACATCAGTTATTTAATCACCGATCAGTAAACCAATAGGATTACGTAATATCGTTTTGTTTCAATATATTTTTGTATATGGAGACTGAATTTAAAATTGTGTTTGAATGTAACTTTGAAATGTTTGTGTTTCTTACATGAACCTAGGGTTAATTAGTTAAATCAACATCGTATTGGAATTTGTTCCGTCTTTTCTCAATTCCTCAGTTGCTTAATAGATGTTTCGTGGAGCAATAAAATCTTTGTTCCATAAAATCTCAATGCACTCACTAAACCCACTTTTGATACATTGATTTTCTCGCAGGTCATAAAAACCCCCTACTAATTTTCTAAAAGTGATAAATTGAAACCTTCATAATATTTCATGGGTCAGTTACTCTTCTTTTTTGTTAGGTTTTCAAACATTTTCCTAATTTTGAGAGAAAAGAGAACAGACATTTTTTAAATGGTCACACCCGCTTTCTGACACTTCATTTTAAAATTTAAGCTTAAACTTTATTTTTATAAAAAGTTTTGTGATATTCAAGTCACTTTTAATTAAATGTAAAAAGTTCTATTGGGTAAAATATTACATTACCTGGATAGTCAGTCACGTGATTTCATTTTTAAAGCTGATTTAAGACTCAGTAGTAGTTTAGAATTAAAACTATAAACAGCGCTCGCTTGAGGTCGTCGAGTAAATAATAACATTAAATCATTAAAAAACCGTAAAGACCCGATATATTTCACTATATACATAAAGTATAATTATATTTTTTAATGTGACAGTCAAAAATGAGTCGGCGACACCATCGCATGTCACACGAGACACTGGTAGTTTAAAAATGAAACGTTTAGGACCTTGGTGTGTCCTGTCTTATCATATTTAATTATCGATGACTGTTATATAGATCATCTCATTGGAATGACAGTTGATTGTTTAATAGATAACTTGGAATGATATTAAATGCTTTGTTTGTATATTTAAATTCTTTCATGAGCTCGCCTTTCGTGAAGGGTTGTCAAGTTGGTGTTAATATTTGAATTCGATGGTTTTCACATTAGATGTTGCGCAGAATTTGATTTTATCAGACAGATTTTCTGTCCGTCGATATTTTTTTACCCAAAGGTTCAATATGTGTACATTTTGGGAACGATGTTCGTGTACTCGACATGTCTAGTAATTCCTTTGTCTTCAGGTGGGCTATGTTTGTTTTTGCTCCTTTTGTTTAGCTAATAATTTGTCCACCGTCACTGAGATCTTTAAACCAGTTAATTATGAAAATCTTGTCTGTTTAATAGTATGGTGACAAGACTGCGAATAAAACTGTTGTTTGCTGACAATTTTTGTGGTACCATATTAAACCTAGCAGCAATGGTGCTCACCGACACGTTTAATAATGTATTGCATTAATTGTTTATTATTAATTTAATTGATAATGTATTATGAAGTGTTTGTGTCCTTATGTTATTGTTTACTCGAAGACTCCAAATAAACAATATCTACAGTTTTAATTCTCTCCTGTAGATGGGATTAAGGTCCTAAAACGCTTCTCCATACAATTTGAAAAATGAAATCACGCTACAGACTATCCAGGAAATATAATATTTTACCTAATAGAATATTTTCCCATGATGCACGAAAAGTGGTGGAATAAAAAGATCCTATACAAAATGCTCAGGGTTCAAAGTTTGAATAAGTCCTTTGTTTAAACTACCATAGAATTACCACAAATTACAAGCAGTTTGTATACCAATAAATTTTAATGTTAGTCGAAGGTTTTATTTAATAAGTACAGTAGTAAATTGCACTTACAATCGGACTTGTATCAGCTTTTTACACCCATCAAATTGTCAAATTGTGTGACCAATTCCAACATTTGAATAAATTGAAATTAGGATTGTACACCTTCTAACTGAAACCTATTATTCTTGAAAATAAAAAATGTATTGTTAGAGTTGCCACTTGTAAATTATGATACCCTTAGGTTCTCACTACAATGCGTAAGGTGATCATCCCGAGGGATCTAGCTGGATCTACACCTTTTTCATGTAATCTTGGTTTAGATCCTTTCATCTTTCCTCTCAGAACTCACTTGACCAACTCTTGTTCTGTTTCCACCCTGATTGTATTAGAGTATTAGAAGTCTTTATTTTACCTTCTTTTTTTGTAACTCACTTTAAAACAACAAGGGGGAAAAGTGTAATTAATGATAATTTCATAGCAATTTTAATGAAAGATTTATTCCTACTTTAAGGTCTAATTTTGAATAGGGTCGTTTTAGAGTAATTTCGTTTCCGCCATTTTACTTCTCTACGTGAAACGTTTAAATTAAGGTGTTACAAACTGTATGTATTAACAGCAATCAGTTTATCTGTGTTCTTTATAAATTTTAATTTTGTTTCTGATGAGCTGAATTGGCGCATGACAATTTTTTTCAACTTTAAATTATAATTGGCGCCTTGTAAGTTGGTCTTGTGGTCTTGCTTTCACAGTGCATGTATGAAACTGTTACATAGAGTGGGACGGAGTGAGCTAACAAATAACAACGTTGTTGAGAAACAGTGTAAAATATAATTTTAATTGGTTACAAAAGTGTATGGAACAAAATGTATTTATTTAACTGAGGGTACAATGATATTCAATGGACGATCTTACACACAAGTAAGTAACTGCGGTAACAAGTATTCCGTCAATTAGAACGTCAATAAGAAACAAAATATTTATATTTTTTAGTTACAAATAAAATGCTTTTTTTTTTAATTTTTCTCTAACTTGAAAAATAACCTAGTTATCGTCAAAAAACCTATTCGCTAATCCTCTAAATTCCTTGCGCGTTCATTCTTACCGCAGTAGTTCCTTTTTTTAAGCCGTTTAGAAAACTTTTAAAATTATGAAACTAAGAAAAATATTGTATAAATAAACAAATTTTGAAGGCCTTCTCACCTGAAATTTAAAAGCAGGTTTCAAATATGCTACATTTAATGGTGGTTAACCCTTTAGCCCCATGAACCCCCCTCGCCCACTACCGCATTTGTTTCGAACTATGATTCTCTTTCTTCCCAGTTTATACTCGTAATAGAGCAGACGCCTAACAGGCGATCGTGAGCTACCATATTTTTTGGTAGTTCAAACATAAAGATGATAAAAAACTAATACAGAAACAGACTCATAGATGAAAATTTGGTCAGTTGCAATGAAATGGCATTCACCTAACTTTAAAAAATTGTTCATGAAAGCAAGTGCCTTTCACCAACATTAAGAAGTCATTGTTTTTAATGCTGTGTGTTTATTTACTGTATTTTTTTAAATATTTTACATTCTTTTTTTTGTCGTGTAGATTTTTATTTGTAATATAAAGTAAAATGACAGAATCTTTAAAAACTTTTTGTGTATTTTATCTCTTTAAGAACATACACTAAGTAGTTAAATTATTCTCCAATATTTTTTGTCTAACATAAAGTTTTTAATTCTCGTTTTAATAATATTTTGAAATTCAAGAGTTTACTTTTTCTATGTGTGTTGATTTTATTACTTTGTAATTATTATATTATTTAAATATCTGTAATAATAACTATAACTACAATCACAAATATTGAAAATAAAGAATATTACATTTGAAAAGGAATGAAATGTATTTTATGGTCGAATGATTTCGAATATTCCTAATTTCATCATCCTCTAGCACTGGGCTATTTATAAATATCATCCAAGTTAAAAATCATCAAATTTCAAAAATGAATTCTATAGACTTAAAGTAAGTTTAAAATTTAAAAAGTATACATAATATCTAAATATATATCAATTAAGACCATTTGATCAAAAGTGCAAAATTATTTTACATTAACTAGATTATTGCGTTTTCTTATTGATCTCCCTCCGTTAATGATTAATCAGATAATATACATTTTCATTGAACAAATTTCAGCTCAACATTAGGTATTTTCTATATGGTGAAATGTTCAGTTATTGAGAGAATATGGCGATCACTACCTGTCTTTTATAACTTTAAAATATCCAATGGCAATGAATAGTGATTCAGATTTAACCAACAGCTTTGCAATCATTTATCAAACATTTAAAGACTGACTGCAGTCTGGGGAATAGTGTTCTTAAAATAGAGTTAGAGGCAGTTGTAAATTGTTAAGTTTGTAACACTGGTAAAGTAAACTTGTAGTGACTGGGCACCAATGCCCGCTGAAACAGTTTCAACAGTATTTCTGAAAATATCGAGCATTATATTCTATTCTAATGTTGGATTATTCGCTGTAATTTCACCTATTGTTAAATAATATTCAATGTTATCTTTTGATTCTCTTTATCTACTACTGCAGAAAAAGTACTGTATTGCAATTTACTGTTTGGATGGTTTTAAATGAAATTGATGTTTCGTCTAAATTGAAAACCAGAATTTGTATTTCTCTGATTTTATAAAACACAAAATATGTAATTCAAATATGTGATCTGAAGCTATAAAGTTTCTGTTTGCGGCCTACAGTAAACTAAGGTTTAGCTAAATTATCAAAAAGAAAATCAAAATTTGATTAATGCTGTACATCAAGAGAATTAACAAGAGGATTAGTCCTCTGAAATAAAACGGTACTTTAGTAAAGACAATAAGACTTTACAGAGCTGTTATTTATTTTACTTTATTAGTTTTTGATTATGTATATAATTTAATTAATATTTTGATTGAGGTGATTGAATAATAAATTTAAAAATTTTTTAAAAGACAAATTCTTTATCAACAGTAGAGTGAATTGAATTCATGCGACAAAATGTGTAAAGAAAAGCTGCACCTCCCCTCCCCCTACTCGTAACATAACTATATCCTCACCACTCTTATCTCGAAATCATGTTTTTGTCTGTTAGGCAAATCAAATCACTGCGTTCATCCTTATATTTCTGAGTGCATTATATTAATTATTGGTTATAATAGACTTCTATCTGCGTGAAGTTATTTTGTACATATTCATCTTTATAACAGTAGTGTTTGTAATATTTCATATTAATCGTGCAAAATATAGTCACGGCGTTCATAGATACATTTCCGAGTGATGTTATAACCTAAATAACGTGTGTTATTATGTTTCCAGTTCATTTATCAATCTTGTATAGTGTAATGTGATGATTTCCAGGTAATGCATTTTTTGATAAAGAGCCCTCTCAATTGCATACCATTTTGAGTGGCGATTTCTTGTAAATGTTGCTTCTGAGGAGGCACAGCGTTTAATTGGTTTTTTTAGATCGTCAATTAAATTTGAAAATAAATAATGATCGCAATGTATCCACTACTAAATCTGGAAGTAAAATTCAAATAAATTACAATAAAAAAATATATATTCATTTCGTAATTTCATAATCATGAGCCAATTGTTTCTTTTCTGTAATATGAATCTACCAAAAATTCGTAATAATAAAAGAAAATATTCATTGATAATTACCAAAACTGGTGTTAATGTAAATTTCGCGCAAGTTTCACTTCCTATGGTGATGTGTTTGTGTGTCTATATATATATATATATATATATATATATATATATATATATGTGTGTGTGTGTGTGTGTGTTTTTGTGTGTTTGCGTGGGTGTGTGTGTTTGTTTGTTTATAAATGAGTATTTGATTTTATCTATTTTTATTTATAATCAAATTAAATTACTCTAGGGATAACAGTGTAATTTGATTATAGAGCTCAAATCGATAATAAAGTTTACGACGGCGATATTTGATTAAGATTGAATAAAGGGGTATAATTTTCATTTCTTTTTGAATTCTTATAGATCTGAGTTTAGACCGGGGAAATGTCATTTAAATAAATTACAATATGAAGTTGTGACTGCAAACCTAAATTACAATTTTAAATAATTGATATTTCCAGTTCTTGATTTTAAAACCATACTTGTAATAATAAAACTGCAAAGTGTTGCTGAATTGAAATATTAAGATTGATATTATAATATAATTTCAGTTTTCTCTCATTGCCTCCAAATGCTGACATTTGCCTAAGACTTTTTCCCGAACTGTTTTTATATAGCATTAGATTATTCTCTTTCACATTCTCCCTGGGGTTGACTAATTTAATTGTTGTTTCAAAAATTTTAAATTTCGTTACCTCAACTTACTACCTGCTACTCATTTTGAGTTATGTTTCATTCTTCTCTGGCTTCCAACCTGATAAACAGTCTTCTAAGGGGACTTGGATTTTATACAATGTTTAATATGTGTCCTAATATTTGTAAAATGCATGAAGAAATAATTAAAACTGTGTACATATCTTTACTAGCAGTTGATTTTTATGTTTTATTAACTGAATTTCCTTTAGTGTTTCAGTTACCATATTTATTTATTTTTTTAACGAAAAACCATTACGGTCATCATCGCCTTATTAAACCAGAGTATAAAATCATCCTTAACATAAAACCATCAACTTTTTCAAATTGTGAAGATAAGGTATTAGAAAAGAGACCCCTACCCTCGAATACTTTAAAAAAAATAAGAAAAGTATTTTAAGTCAGGGTCGAAAGTAAACAAGAGAGGAAAGATTAAAGAAAGGGATTTAACCCAAGACTAGGTTTATTATTATTTGTTTTAGTTGAAAGACGAAAAACCATCGCGGCCCTTTAAGGTATCATCTCGCCTGAACAAAAAAGAGCATAAAATAGATAATGAGCATACCCATAGTTCTCGAATACTCTATTAACGTCAAGGTAGGAACAGAACACTAGTTAGTTAAAGATGAAAGAGAGGGATCTATCCCAAGAGAAAATTAAGAAAGTTGTAGATTCTGCTCGGGTACACGTAGCATCTGAGAGGAGGGTAATTTTTAAACACGGTTGGATAAAAATCATTTTAAAATTTAATATGTATCGCGTTAAATTAGAGTTGTCGGGCGTAGTCATAGACTTTAACTATATATATATATATGAAAGGATTTAATGCATTTGTCTCTAATGTCTTAGTTCAAGAAAACATAATCATCAGATGTTCAGTAAATTAATCAAAGTTTTAAATCCCGTCCACAGTACTTTAACATCATGATATCTAATTACACTGAGAGTTTGTAAGTAGGTGTAATCACAAAATTTCCAAAAAATACAACAAAACGTACACAAATAACCAAAAAGGCAACTTATAATCAAACTTAAACTATAAAACATGCCTCAGAAAGCAAAAGCCTTATTTATTGGTGGGGGGGACCATACAGGGTCACTAGTCTTACCCTCTTACATTTGTACTATATTATTGAAAGCTGTCTAATTTCGTAGGTCTGTTGTTCTGAGTGGGCGATTATATGTGTTATACGAGGAGAGGTGGAACTCTTCAAGAGACACAAGACAGGCCATACTAAACAACGTGTGGGATTTTTAATCCCTAAAACCATAACTTTCCCCCCATGGTACTGTCCCGTTATCAGGTATTTTTTCACTAGGGAAAAGTGTTAGCAATAACACATGTAGTTTGTTGTTTTACACTACACTTTTAGGGTTCAGATTTTATTCATTCGGGTTTCTTCTTTCATTTTCATAATTTTAGTAATGAAACATTCGATTGAGAACCACTTGTTTCTGATGATACCATTAATTCAACCATAATTACTTGTATTATTTCAAACTCAATCGATTTCCTTTCTCCATCTCATGCTGCGTACCCGAAAATTATGTGTTTAGCACTTCTTCTTGTTTAGATATCCTGTCCTCTCTAAGCTTGAACGGTTTACCATGTCTGCCCCTTAGGTAAGTTATTAACTCACCACCCCATGCTGTCTTTTAAACCACGGACGTATCTCTGGATTAGCTCGTGTGTCCATCTTCCCGTATTTTTCATTTTCCCATCTTTTCTGCCACTTGTCTATGGGATTCTCTGTGACTTCCTTTTTCAGAAAAACCTTTCTTGGTGCTTCTTGCCCATTTTGTTGATTTTTCTTAGGTTTCAATGTATAATATACTAAGTATAAGTACTAAAATCTATTCCTCCAATAGATTTGCTAGCACTCTAGAGACAGTCTTTAAAGTGCAAAGCAAATCTATTGGAGGAATACTAAATACTAGACAACCAATACTGTACTCTGCGATACGTGCTCTACATCTCTGAACAGTTTCCATTTTTCAGTTAAGAGCACATTTAGTGTGTAAAAATTGTGTACATATACTTTATGTAGCCTATATACATCTGTCGATTATTTTGGACAGACAATTTATATTGCCTGTGTGAGGTTGGGGAAAGGAATGTGTGATAGCAAGTCGGGTAGCAGAGCCAACATGTGTGTGCAGTGTGCAGTAGATTATAAATCATCTGCGTCTGCTTGGGAGAAAAACAGACTGACGTTACAACACCAAGTCAATATAGTCTATCCCAGAAGTCATGTCCTTTAGGAAAACATGTTTATTCAAAAATATTAAAAACTTCGAAATAGCAGTTATTTTTTTCCACATTTCAGAAACGACAGAAAATAGTGTGGGAGCAATGATCGTAAGTTAACATTTTCGAATATCTTAAATTAGATAAAACTGTGTACTATTTTTGGATGAGCAAATTTGACGTCAATGGTGTCGAGTAATCTGAAATTGTATCTTGAATAAATTTCTCTCGAACAAAGATGCTCTGTGCCAACTTGAAAAAAAATTATTTTTTTTACTTAATTTCATACTACTATAGCTTTGAAGTACTTCAGCGATTTTAACACAACTAGGGACAATCATCTACAACTTCACCTACAGTTGAATATTCAGTTCCCCACATTGCAGGCTGGTTGGGAAATAATTGTTTAAAGGTGGGGGAATTATTCGTGGGCAGGCATTCAACCAGGATCTTTAATTTCTCTTCAGAAAGTGTAAAATTGGCCGCCATACTTCACAGCTTAATAATTCGACAAATCGGGAGTCAACCCAAAGTCGAGTTTATTGAGACAACTCAGCAGGAGTTAAAAATTAAACGTCTATTCAAACCTTATTTATTGTCTCTAAGTTATTATGGAAAGCTATGTCGTTTATAAATATGCAGACATAACCAGGGCTACAAAACATTAATGGTAGACTATTGGTTTATATCTCTATTGAGTTGGTAGCTAAGTTACCGAAATAAGAGTTTATACTTTCTAACGATAATTGTGTTATTTGTGGTTTGGGGATTACTTCTTTCATATCGTTATTAACCACAATGCTCATTTGATGTTTTTATTTAGAGGCAATAGTTTAACAAATCATCTTTTCCCATTTATGGCCTTTATTATCTATTCCAGTGCCGGTGTAACGCCTACGACAAAGTTTAGCCTTGAATTACTTCAGCTTATTTAGACACAAAACAGGAGTTTTCCAAACGTGATCATCATTCCGTATTTATCGTCTTTAACTGCCTCCATCCTGCTCAGCGACCATAGGTCCACGTGATCTTGAAAGACGTCATATTTTAACACATTTTTCTTCTCGCCATACTCGAGGCAGGATAATTCAAAATTTAGAGTTAACTTTAAAATAATATATCTCCATCCTAAGTACGAAAAAATCAAGACATAAAAAACCTAACAAGTTTTACCGACTCTGAAAAGTAATAGAATGTAAAGATTAGCCATATAATAGTGTCGTCAGTGATTTAGAGTTGTTTTTTTTTCGCAGTTTTGAGTTTTTTCTGAAAAATATTATAGATCTTAAATGTGAGAAATATATATATATTAATCATTATATGGGAACATTTTTTAATTTTAATGAAATCAAAGTTCAAAAATCGGGTATATTTGTAATACAGCAACTCCGTAAATAATAAAGATAGACGATAAAATGTTATGATATATATGAAAATGTAAGAAATTCTATATATAGTCTATATATATATATATAAAAAAATTTAATATATATATGTAAGTGTAATAGTTTTCCCGAAAATAGCTTAAGCTTCCGCGGATGAAGAACATTTCGCTTAAACAATTACTCTGAGATCCAGAAAAGTAGCGCACAAAAGTAGGCTTAAATCCGTAAAAAAATGAACGGATAAATGAAAATAAAAATTAAAGAAGAAAACTTGAGTATTGTAGTGAATACATTAATTTTTTCTTCTTTTTTTGTAGCATTTCAAAAATAATAATATGTTTACTAATTTAATTGTATTTTGTATAATCTACAAGTTGAAATCGCTAGGAACCGGCAAAACTTCTGGAGGTGATAAGGGACCTAAGAATAATCAAAATTGGTTCATACAAATATGTGCTCAAAACGCTTAGTTTTTTTCGTCTGTCTGTCTGTGTTTTTCATAAAATAAATTATTTATGAAGACGGTTTAAGATAGAGCTATAAAATATGGTATTCACTTTTATCTTAATAAAGACCATATTCACGAAAAATATTTATCTGTTTCAAAATGGTGGCTAGTAAAATGTTTTGTACTTTTTCCGGTTTTATATTATTTGGAATATAAAAAGTTTGCTGGCCTCCGTTTTGAATCCGATACACAATTTTCAAATTTTACGTTACTGTGGTCTTTATAAGAGTGTATACAAACTTATTTGTATACTTATAACTTATTTTATTAAAAAACGCAAACTTACAGAAAGACGGAACACTAAGCTTCGTATTAACGTTTTGCTTATTCTTAGGTCCCTATCAGCTCTCGAAGTTATGCCGGTTACTTGCAAATCACCCTGTATATTCTTTGAAATAAAAGACTTTTTTGGTTTTATCATAATTTTTTTTTTTAACATTTTAAAATATTACGAACTAAAAAAAAAAATAATTATGAACGATTAACGTTAACCCTGAAGTTTTCTCTTTAGTTATCACCAATCGGATCATTTTTAAAATTTTTCTACCTATAAGAATTATAAAATTGTTTAGCGTCTGACAATTAATTTTGAAATCCACTAAATTCATATGGTATAGGAATATAAACATTTTCTACTGCTAATAAATAATAAATAAATAATCGAAGTAAAAAATTATCTTCGATTTTCTGGCAAAAACACATATAGGCTACTTACTTCTTTGTATAACATTTTGCGAGAAAATTTAAATTTCTGGAACGTTTTTACTGAATAAACTCGTATACTCGTGTCTATAATGTTTATTGATAATAGTCTGTTGTGGTTCAACATAACAAAAGTATAACATAATATTTCTTCCTCAGTAAAGCAGTTTGTAAAAACAGATTAGTCATCTGCTTGAGTCTTTAGAATGTTATTTGTAAAGTCCAATGTCAATCCTTCTCTGTCTCTCTCACTCTTATCTCTGTGGAAGACTTTCTGAAATTTAACACCCAGCATTGAGTTTAACTGTAGTAACTTACACAACTAGTGCAAAAAAATTTTTTAATGTGAAAGTGATATATTTTTTTTAAACTTAAAATTATTAGTAAATGTGTTAAAGATCAAAAATGTTATCAAAAAAAGTTAACTCGAATCAAAAAGATAGACTTTTTTTTAAAGAAACCTTTGTGTAAAAAAACAACAAAAAATAAATAATTTCGACTTTGTTTTTAATGGCGAAAATGACATGGACGTTTGGATTCACTTTGTTGGGCTCAGTTCAAGTAATCATAGATGGAAAATCGTGTATAATTCTGCTAAAAACGTAGCTTGACTTGTGAGATAATATTAGATTTTAAAAAACTCGAACACAAGATCTCATAAAAATTACGTTTATTTAATCAAACGCGTTTCAACGACAAAGTTGCCATCCTCAGTGATACATGAGCTACAATAACAAAACTATATCTATAAATAAATATCCTTTTAATGCTTGACCTTTAAAATATGATATTTCGAGTCTTACATAGCCTACTTTTTTATATTTTTGAGCATCCCATTTTTTAGTTTTAAAATCCCAAGGCTTTCACATACCTAATTTTAAGATTTCTTCATATGTAAATAATAAATTATAGTTATTTCCTTATTATTTCAGTGGTTCGAAAAAGTGTGCAGTTACTATTAGAGTTCAAGTAAGTGCTATAACATCTATATATATCCGCTGTATGACTTTTCAAAAAAATCTACTTCTTGCAAACCTCTGTTTAAGAAGTTAGGAATATACTCCCATTATTGTAATATTTTACTGAGTATTTTATTTGTAAAAATACATTATACAGATTTAAACAATAAAGAAAAAATATATTACTATGATACAAGGAGAAAAATAACTTTCAATTATCAAAGTGTAGGCCTGAATATTTGAAAGTATTGCAGTTTTTAATAAATCACTGAAAACATGTTTAACTTCAAAAGTCTAATTACATAATAATGAATGTTTAAATAATAAAGTTATGAAGCTTGTTTATTTTTAATTAGTATTTTAAAAATTAAATCAACTTCTATTGAAGAACCCCACAATAAGAGCTTCCATGATAAATAAATAATTTAGTTTCAACCCCTACTATACTCCTTAACAGAGGTAAACGGGCAGATGAGCGTTTTTGGACATCAAAAAGGTTTTTGATACAGCTAATTATGAAATAATTTAAAATAAATTGTATAAATCTGACGTGAGGGGATAACTTAAAAAAATTGGTTTGAAAGTTGTTTAACTAGAATGAAACAAAGTGTTCAGGTAAATGGAGTTTTTAATAAAATGAGTAATATATGGTGTGGGCTACCTCAAGGTTCAGTGTTTTGGTCAACATTATTTTCAATTTATATAAGGATCTGTGTAGTACTAAGTTTCGAGGTCACGCACTGTTGTATTGAATACAATTGGAGTAACATTGAGCTGGGTACGGATCTTATGGCACTGCAGTGGTTCACAAAGGACGAAATGAGCTTAAAAAAAAAAATTTTTTTAACTATGTTTATATTTGTTAAAAGGTGATGTTAAGTTTGAAAACAAAATTGTGTATAAATGTTTATGTAACGAGAACGAGTGTAATGCATTATGTGCTGAGGTTTTAGGAAACGAAATATAAAATATTTAGGGTTTTTGGGATAATGAACTGATTTGGAAAAAAAAAAGATATATCAAATTTAAAAACAAAATTAAATAATGTTTAAGAGTGTTTTATTTCATTCGAGGTGTGTGTGATACTTGTTAAGAACTCTCTCTATTTTTAGCTAGCACCTAGCGCAAAGTTAGATTGATCATCTGTTAGGAAAGTGGAGACCTACATTTTCAATTTTAAAACTCATAAACGCCAAAAAGCAAGTTCTTAGATTGATAATGAAAAAAATAATAAATCAGAACCTTTATGTCCTCTATTTATTAAATATATCAGTAAAAACATTTTTCCTTAAAGGTAATTTAAGGTGTTTAATCAAATCTTAAATTTATTGTGAAAACACAATCCTCCACAAAAAATTACTTAATTTGTGCAACACAAATACAGTACAACGATTCAATGACCAAATCATCATCTCTCAAGATGTCAAGTCAAGTTATAGGGGAGAATGGGGGAATGCCGGTAAGTTAAGCAATTCCCCTCACAAAATGCCATTCAACGAATGCAAACATATTATTTATATCTTCCTTTATAGATTCGAATGTCTAGTTTACACCATAAATATTTTACATGTCTAACACTTAAATACAAAATATAAAAAAATAACAACTATGTCTATTACATCTACCGGTATTGCCCGACCCTTGGGGTAATGACAGTAGAGTATTTGGCCATGTATTTTATATGGATAAAATGTTTTATATCAAAATGTTATATTGAATAGCTATTTGACTCCCTATTTTAGAGGATGTAATAAATAATAAACAGTTTTGTTATAAAACACTCAATTCTCTTTATTTATAAGAAATACTATAACAATATTAGGAACATAAGTTGAATAAATGTCAGTCTTAACAATCAGACTTTGCGTGTATTAATTGCATTTGAAGAGTAATGGAAAAATATATTTTAGAATCTAAGATATTAAATGATATTATTTTATGATATTACATGATAAAAAATCTTAATCTACTATGTGGGACAGTCATATTAGCCCTTAATGCACTTGTCACATAGGAATGCCTCTGGTGAATCCGCTGCACTACACAACGAATGCACCCAAATGCCACAGCCTGTACATCGGTACCATATTTCTCCATCTTGACCAAACTCACCACATACAAAGCATGTATTTTCATTTTCAGTTCCTGGTAAATCATCCATTTCATCATCGTCACAAAGAATTCTTTCGTCAATAGGCCCATTTGCATCTTCATCGTCGGAGTCTGAGAAGTCTTTCTTAATCTTCTTGTTTTTATTTTTCTTAGGCTTTAAGTTCTTTTTTTGAACCGCCTTCTCTTTTTTAATAGACTTTGTAGGCATTGGTAAATCTAACTGACGAAAAAGATCTTTTGTTCGTTTCTTTAGTTCTGCATTTTCTTTTTTTAATTCCTTGTTCTTCCTTTTTTCTGCTGCAATTTCTAACTCTTTCTTTTTAGGTGTTGACGTCAAAATCGACGATTTTTGCTTTTCCCTTGGTTTGAATTTTGCAGGAGCAGAAGACGTTGATGGAAGGGGGATTAGGTCCTCAAATGTGACATTCAAAACTTGGTCACTGATCTCTGGCTGTGAGGATTGGTGCTCAGCACTGCTCAGTGCCACTGAAGCTGCTCCCCTGGTCTCTATTTCCACCTCGTCATTTTCAACAACTGGAAGAGTCAGGTTTGGTCCATCTAAAAGTGCATCTGCAGCGCAATAGTCAACATCAGAAAAAATATTTGGGTTTAAAGGGTGAATACCAGTTACTTTAAAACCCGACACAGCAACTCCAACGGTTGCCACTCTTGAATATGCATGGTTAAAAAGACCTGCTAATTCATACGGGGTAATTCTTACCAGCCTCTCGGATTTCATGTACCGGTCACACTCTGCTTTAAATGCCCCTTTAAGGGGTGAATAAAACGTAACGTCGAGAGGCTGAAGTCGGTGGGAGCAGTGCGGAGGTAATGACACTATGGTGACTCCATTGGCCTTACATATATCATAAGCCTCTAGAGTTGTACGGCTGTTGTGATTGTCTAATATTAATAGTGTTGGATTATCCACAGTCGATTTTGTATTATGTACAAAATGTTTAAGCCAGGTTGCAAATAGGCCTTCGTTTGTCCAGCCCTTAGGGGAACATTCATATATGGCACATGGTGGACCATCCTTTTTCAGCAAGGGACTCATCCTTTTGCGCGGATAAATAAACATCGGGGGTACAAAATTTCCCGCCGCACTCATCGCACACATTACCGTAACAAGTTTACCCCGCTCCCAACTCGTAACGGATCCTACTCTTTTTTTACCTTTTGTAGCCAAAATGGTACCAGGTTCTTGAACGGTAGTGATTCCGGTCTCGTCTGCATTGTATATGCGATCTGCTGAATATATAGTTTTCCCATAAACCTGTTCTAAATTATCAAAAAATATTTTTACATTTTCACGGCTAAAAGCAGTAGCTCTGTTGATACTCGTGGCTTCGGGTTTTCTGGTAGCCACAGAGGGATTCCGTTTCAAGAAATTATATAGCCAGTCTCGGCCTGCCAAACGCTCATTTTGTGGGAATCTGTGAGGTATATTATTTTTCTCCGCGAACTCGTAAGCCACTCGCCTTACTTCATGAGTTGACAATCCATAGAAAATATTAGACAAATATTTGATTCTGGTAGCTAGAGCCTCTTCTTGTTCCAAGGAAAAGGTGCTGTTGCGCCCTAACATAGGTTTTGTCTGTTTAGACTTTTGTTTACGCTCTTGAAGAGTGCTGAATGGAATTTTAAATAGTTTGCTAGCTGCATTTATTGATGATCCATTTTCTATTGCTTTCAAAGCTTCTTTTAGGGTTTCTTCCCCCCAGCTCCCCCTGGTAGTCTTACGTTTATAGTTTCTTGGCATCTGCAACAGATCCATAAAATGTATTAGGCCTAACGTAAAAAAAATATATTATTTGGCTTATTATAGTTTTACCGTCTGTTTGGGGGAGCGCCGGTAAGCTACTGCCATTACCCCATCGTGATCTACCGGGATTACCCAAAAGGTCTGGTTAACGAAAACTAACCTAAAGGCCCTAACAGAAATGTTAAAACTATACGAATACTACATTAAATTGAAGCTAACAAAATATACCACATATGGTATTTGTAACAATAATTGAATTTAAAAGCAAATGGTACTTACAATGAGTTGAAAACAGGCAAAAATTAGAATAAACACATCCTGAAAATTCAGAGCGTCGTCAAACCAAAACTACTGACTCGGTAATGGCGGCGTTTGCAATTTTAGTTCACCAGAACGCCACTATATCGCAGCACCCATCAGACATTGAAAGAATATTGTCAGAATGGCAATACACAACCTACCGGGGCTACCTGACTACCGGGATTCCCCCATTCCCCCCTACGACTGATCATTGAAGCGTTGCTCATTGGGGCCATTGACCAATATTTACGGTCTAAACATCCAAAATCAAAATACGTTAAACTGAATTGAAATTAAGATTGTACCTTAACAAACATGGCCCAAACAGAAAGAGTCACAATCAAGAGGTAAACATCAAAATCAAGATCTTCAGTAACATGTTATTCGGCCGGTACGTGAAAACGTCTGTGTTTATGAATAAAAACATCGAGTTTATAAGTGCCCTATAAATTGTTTTTTTTTTAAATTGCGACTTTGATCTTAATACATATGAATTTTTCTCAACATTTCACAATTTTGGAATAATTTATTTCTTTAAATTTGTAGAACCCTTTCAACTTTGTTTTTTATTAGATATATTAGATTTTTATTAGAACGCTGTTGAATCGTGGCTTCTACGGTATTAGAGTAACTTATCTGGTTAACTTGATGTGAAAGAAAAATTTGCCCGAAGTTGCCCCATTTTTAAAAAGCAAATTTTACTATTATTTCTCTCATTTCTTTTTATTATTTTTTAAAACATTTTATCATTACGATACTATTTGTATGTGTGTGTGTGTAAAATATAACCATTATTATAACAAACTTATATCAGCATCACCCTATGTATCGTATACTTTATTATTATTATTTTTTTTTTTTGTAACGCTAAAAAATAACAATAAATGTATACATTAATGCATAATAAATTAATGGAATTAATTTATTTCCATTCCATTTTTACTTTATGCATGTGAACAATAATTTTTTGTTGATATAATTATATTATTTATTATATGTTTATTATTACCTGAATAACCATAAAAATCATATCAACAAATAATGTTTTCGTTTTATTACAGGGTAAAATCAGAGAAGAGGTGGTGTTTTCTTACTAGAATGGAACTGTGTTCTAAAATTATTGATTCTCATTATACAAAAAATATTGAAGAAAATACGTACTTTTAACAAACTTTCTTTCTGATTTGATTGTGTACCTACCCAGTTGAAGAAGAAAAACGCAGTTCTTACCGTTTGAAGAACTTTGTTTGTGCATTTAAAAAGAAATGGAGCATTTGTCGCCAAACGAAAACGGTTCATCGAAAATAATGAAAAATGGTTGAGGAAATAATTGCACTTTGGCAAGGGTTTCAGAAAATAACAATTTGGAGGGCGCCCGACCAAAAAACCCTTCGTTCATTGTTCGCTTCGAGTAAGCTTTCGCAAACCAAATGAGCCTAAGATCGACAGTTGAGGCTAGTGACGTGTTGAAAAGTCACACAAACCCTCGCAATATAAAATCGCACCATTATGAGAATATTATTTATTGGGTTGCGTAACTTTTGGCTCGCCCGTTATAAATAATAACTTACAGCCCAACACTTAAAAAATTTGTTATAAGCTTTTATTTTGGTTTTGATACAGAACATTGGTTTTATAAGCTGTTAGTTATAATATAAGCCTATTTTTGTGTATGAAACTGGCCCCAGCAAGAAATGTATTTTATAAAAAATTTTGAATACAATAGTTTTCTACCTTCACTCAAACAAGTATCGGATAATTGACGCTATTGCGTTATTTAAAAAATTATAATAGGGAAGTTCATTCAACAAACCACACAATCAAAATCTTCGTAAAATCTACCGCCAGTAAACCAATAGGCCTACGGTATGTTAATATATTAAGTACGCATGAATTGTTATTTTCTTTAATATGGTTTTCAGCATCAATGTTATATTTCACAAACATTGGAAGAAATTGCGCTATTTATGAGAGGGTTATTTTTCTGATAACAGAAATATTAAAGTTTTTTTTACATATAATATGAAACATTCTTAGAATTATGTCAATAAATATAAGCCTTGTATTATAAAAATTAAGAAAAAGAGACGGTTAAAATAATGTAAAAAGCAGGTTATTTCCAGCGAAATACGGTCATCTGTTACATAATACATCTAGAAAACTAATAGGAAATAATCTGAGTGACCGAAGTGAACGATGTTTGTAAGTTTATTCGATTTTCATGCTGTTTTATTTTCTATGTAAGTCAGATGTTTATTTGTTAACAATGTCACCTGTTTTATAGCATTTTCTATCTTGTAAAATAAAACGTCGTGTTGCACTCAACAACAAAACAAAACAAAACAAAAACATTTGCCCAAAATTTTAAGATGATCGATTTTGTTTGTTTACATGATTGAAAAATGTTTTTACAAAGTAGTGTTGGAAACCTAAAATATCCCATAAGCTACATTCATTTACATTGAACTACTTTCATTTATTGTACTTTTTATTCTCTATGCGCACGCGCACGCGCGCGCACACACACACACACACACACACACAAACTTACTAAATACATATATCTCTATATAAAAATGCAACGACTCTGTTTATAACTTAAGAACCGGTCATCGTGCAGTTTGTTATGTAGGTAAGATATCCGGTCAGGTTTTAGTCTTTGTTTAATTAAAATTTATTAAGTAGTAAATAGTAAATATTTTTTGTTATACTGCTTCAAAAACAGCTGTTTTCAATACACATGCATTGAGATGCTAAAGTTGTTCTTTTTAGTCCTAAGACCTAAAAACATCAGCTGAAGTCGAGGTCATCAGCTGTTACTTCGCTTATACGAATTAATTAACGATTGTAAAGAATCTAAAAAAACAACCGATACTCTCGATTGTAAATAACAGATAAAACAGCTGTTACCATCGATTTTTTAAATAAGTACCACTAACACAAACTAAACAGCTGTAATAGCTGCAAACTTGTGTAACGTGTTCAAAATTTTGAAGGTTAATAGGTTATAACATTTTAGTTAATGTGAAATTGTTTTCTTATATTGTTTCCAGTATAACGAAAAATATAGTTCATCACTAGGACCAAAAGAAGCTTTTCTATCCTTGCTCATTTTCAGGCCTCGGCTCCGCCTCGATCGTTAAACTTTAGCTTGTATCGAGAAGCTTCACTTTTAGTCCTAGTGATGAAATATAACTCTTCTGCACGAGTAATGCGAAACTCAGAATTTCGACGTATTTAACGCATTTTTAAAAATTTCAACGACAACATATATTTTGTTAGTGATAAATTTAAAGGCTAAATGGAAAATAAAATTGGTCTGTTATCATCACCATGTGCTGCGACTCACGAGAGATGTCTGAGCTGTCACTTAAAATACGTCGAGGTACTGAGTCTATTATTGGGTGAAATACATGGTTCAGTTTGTTGGCGTTTCCAAGGTAGCGTTCTGTTTTTATTAACACATTTTAAAAGAAGAAAAAAAAAATCGTTTGCAAATCAGGTAAGCCTACATAATTTAACATAAAGTGTCGACAGATAATATACATGTAAATACTTGGGGTCAAGTAAAGTCCTGAGCTTAAACGTTACCCAGAGCTTAAAATAATACAAATAGTGCAGTACACGGGCTCTGGTGGAGTAGGGCACAACAACGTAGTTTTTTTTAAACTAGAAGTTCTACGGCAGATATACTATGATTTTTTAATAAAACTATTTAAACATATTTTGATTCTCAAACTGGTTTAGTATATCTTTTCACCCCGCCCTCTAAGTTGCGTATTGTTTTTAACAAAATGTAGTCCAAACGTCGAAATGTGAGGAAAAGTTAAAAATTAAATTGTTTGTAGTTATGAAACATTTACCAAAGCTCCTCATTCGATTTTATAACAGTTGAAAAATATTGGGAAATCCAAATTTTTGAAGTGTAAGGATTTTCTTACAAATATTAGAACCTACTGTCGACGACATAACAAGAGAACGTAGGGCCTACAGTCTACAGAATAACATTATAACAAACCATTGGACAACGAAAAATTGCTTTATTGTTACACTTAGTAGTGGAGAGATAAAATACATTTGCAATGCACAAAGTAGAAGGTGTGTCAACAGTCTGAGCTTAGTAAGGTGTATTACTTGCCGACGCGTTAAGTCTGTTAAATAAATGCAGCGTTGACAGTCTCCTTATGTCTTGTTGTTTTAAGGCGAAAATCTTCGAGGATATCATCGCCTCAAAAAGTAAAAAGAAAAAAAAATATGAAGACAATCTAGCCTTCGAATACTGTAACGTCGGAGGAGAACAAGGGTTGATCAAGCTAAAGGCCTGATAGGAAAGATGAAAGAGAGAGATCTAACCCAAGAAGAAAGTTGTAGATCCAGCATATTTATTTGTCTATAGCACAATATTTAATGTTGTAATTGATTTTAAAAACCTGGTAACTGATTAAATAAAAAGGAACTAATAAACTGAAAAGATACAGAGGCTATCTCACAAGTAAACTGGGTAAAATATATTTCTCGAAATTTTTATTTTCTCCGCAAAATGAAACACAAAGTAGTGCATTTGTTTTTGGGCGGAAAACAGAAGATTATTTTATATTAATTTTTATAATTAGTTATTAGCAGTAGAAAACTCTAAAATATACAAATGTCGTAAGAGTTTTCTGTTTTCCATAACTTCGATCTTCTCAACTCCTCTCATTATTATTATTAAAAATTTAATTAGTACTCGTAATTTCTATATTCGATGAAAAATATTCCATGTACTAATTTGTGTTTTGCTTAAAAATCGGCATTTTATTTCCTTGTAGACATGTATAACTGTCGTATACTTATTACCACTAGAGATGCTCTTTTATTTCTGGTTGTTTAAGGCCGAAAACCTTCCGGTCATCATAAAATAATTAAGACACGAACATAAAATGAAGACCCCCCCCCCCCTAGCCATCAAATACTCTAATAGCGTCAGGGTCGGAAAAGAACAAGCGAAGCCTGATAGAAAAGATAAAAAAGAGAGACCTAACCCAAGACTGCATGAAGAAAAGCGTGGACCCAGTTACGTAGTCATTAAAAGTTGGATATAGCTCTGAAATCAGTAAAGCGATTTAATAATTAGTTCAATTCTAAATAACGTTTAATTATGAATAAAGTTTGTTACTGATTTTATTGTCACTGAATTTCAAAAATATATTGGAGAATATGATTTTTTTTTTATCGATAGCAAAAATTGTAAAAACTTGGAAACTTCTGCACTGCTTAAAAAAAATAATTCCAAATAGAGTTTAAATCATGTACCAACTATGTCGCTGAAATGTTCAAGAAATTGGGTAAAAAATGTCGAAAATTATGTTTTCTTGTTACACTTGAAGACAAATATAGTTATAATTTGGGAACTACTGGATCAAATTGAATCAAATAAAGACTAATTAATACCTGACCAGTATCAGAGGATAAAAATCGCATGACCATCTAATCAACTGTTCGCAATTTATAAACTTATGACAGACAGAAATATTTTGCGTTTAATATATCTAGAGATTAAGCGAAGAAAATTTGTTGAAGTTGCCTAAGTTTTCGTATTAATTTTGCATTCCAGGTGCTCGCCATTAAGCCAGTAAACTTATTCCTCGAAAATATTACTTCGTTTTATCTAATGATATCAGACGTTTTCCGGTCAGCGCCCCTACCTATGTCCGGTTTTGGATGAGTTTCTGAAATGTTATAAAAAAAAAAGTACTGTTAATTTCGAAGTTTCAAATATTTTTAAATAACCTTTTTCGTTCTTCTGTACTGACTTGGTCTTGTAACATTAGTACATTTAACTCCGATTACACGTAGATCATTTTATTTTTATTATTATTCGGATTGTGACCTGCTACCAGTTCCACTGCATCTAAACTATAAAAAGCCTTCTGTGTCGCATGATCAGACAGCAGTTTACCTAACACGCAGATGGTCTCGAAAACCTTCCCTTCCTAAATGCTGATTTCTGGATAACTTTCACCAAATACTGGTGTCTCAGCCCCTGAAAGGATGACTCCACATTCTCCCCACATATTTGACAGCACGGATAATGCATCATAAAATGAATGGCTTTCTGGTGTAATGGCCTGTCAGAATGTCAACAAACAATTACACTTTTGGCCTCCCAAGACCCAACAATTCATTGCTCTGATATTTATCCAGGCCGTCAACGAAATCATGTGCCTTCATTCCTGATCCCTCACTACCTCCATCCATCTGAGAGAAAGTTCAGATCGAACAACTTTATCTTTTCTTTGACATATGTTCTTGAGATATCAATAACCGGCTCAGGGCCCACTGGTGATTTTCCAGCGCCACTTCTTGCCAGTTTATCAGCTGTCTCATTTCTCTTATCCCTACATCTCCTTGGACCTTAAAGAGTCTCAACTGCCTCCGAGACGACAGCTGATTAAACAGCGACTGGCACTCCCGGACCAGTTTCTCTGTCGTTTTGGGATTCATTATGACCTTAATGGCACAGCCTGACTATCAGAGCAACATCTACCTGAATTCGGAATTCTTTTTGTTCATCCCAGTACTGCACACTGGAAGGATGGTACATATTGGTTGGAAGAAAAGTGGGAGCGAAGCTCCAACAATTCAAGGTGTAAAAAGGCTAATTCCATTCCATGAAATTTATAGGAGATATGAAAATTTAAGCATAAAAATTTCAAACGAAATTTGTAGAAAATTTAAATTCTGAGGATTGATGTAATTTATTTGTTAATACATAATTTTACAAATATTGGAGGAAAAAATTACAAAATATATAAATTAGTATTAAAACACCCGTCGCAATTTTGAAATTGTTAAGAGAAACATTTTAATTTTTGGTACTTTCTGTGCAATGAATTATTATTATTAACATTTATCGCAATTCCATAATATATTTATTTTAAGCTAATCTTGGTTATTATGGACAATTGCCAAGTAATTATGTTTTTAATTTTTTTTTTTGATAAATCTATCATCCTCTGACCTACAGAAAAAAATTTAAAAAGCATTTTCTTTTCCGTGAAAAAAAAGAAAAGAAAAAAAAGTCTCTTGTTAATTGTTTTCGAGATATTCGATGTTAAACATTTTAAAAGTCCACCAATTTGAAAAAGTACAAATAAAGTCTCAGTTTTCTAGTGTACTGGTAAAATATATAAATAATGCGAATACCAAATCTTTACTCAATATCTTATCTACTTCTAAACATCTAATTTATTTATTTTTTGTAAAAATACAAAATGGCCGACAGACAGAAAAGTAAGTTTATATAAACTTTATTTCTTATTTTTTTAGCTATAGAATTAACTCACGAAATATTGCCGTGGAATTTTGAATGACCCCGTATATATACAGTATAAGAACCTAATAAATCTAAATTTCAGAATGGGGTTTAAAATTTACAAATGTTGTTAACTTCGTCAACATTAACGTACCTATGATTATACATATTTTGCAATGAAATACTGTCTACATTTATAATTGAGCTGCCTTGACAATGAGTCGAAATTGAAATTTAACACACGCTTCATTTCGTAAATCGTTAAAATTTCGTACACTAAAACGTTTCAAGAAATCAATTTTTTGTGTTTATATACTTTTCCTGCATAATAAATTAATCAAAACATTTAACTTATCGCGGAAAAATTTTACACTTACAATGTCTACTTAGTCATAGCTTTATGATTTTTTTGGTGCCTTAAATGTACCTAGAACTGTGCTTATTTGTTTTTCCTGCAATTTAAGTTAATCAAGACATTTCACTATTTACAGCGAAATGTTATGCTTACTGACTATGTCCATTTAACGGTAGTTTTTATCTGTCTTATAAGTCCCTTAAGTATACCTAGAATTATGTTTATATAACTTTTCGCAGCAAAATGTTGCACTTACAGATTATGTCCACTTCATCATAGATTTTTCCCCGCCTTATTAAGTGTCTTAAAGAGAGACTGACCTAGTTTTTTGGAACAAAAATCTAAACTTTTTTTGCTTTGTTTGAACTTATGGTTCATTTCGAACGTTTTGATATATTATTTAAGCTATAAATATGACTAGAAGTAGTTTTACTATTTATTTCAAATTGTCATGTTGTGGACAAATATTTGTTCAATTGTTATTGAAATTGAGTTTTGAATTGGGGAGCATAGTGGAGACATTTGGGGGTAGATAATGAAACTACGGGGTAGAATAGGCAATCTGACAACATCTTTCAAGCCTTGGTTAATGACGACCATACATAAGTGTATTAGAGGTGCAAGTCCCTTGATCAAGGTGGGTTAGAATCCCACCTAACACACGAGGTTGTTTCTGTGCAGTTTGATTCATTTAAAGCTGTTGTATGGTGGTGGGAGAGGTCCACTATAAATTAACAGTGGTCGGCTTAAGTGGAAGTTGACGGGGTTGGTTTGAAACAAATCGTACAGAAAACACCTATTTTTCAAGTTTCAATTATTTTAAAGTAAAAAAAAAACCATATAATACATATAATATATGCATTGTGTGATACCTCAATGTTATGCCTAAATAAACCATTTAAAGTATTTAAAACTAAGAAAAAAGCATATTAAATTGCTATGGAACCGTTACAACCCTGTGACTGTAAAAACAATTTTATGCTCTTATTCTAAGCTAACTTTAAAAGACAATATAACTATTTATAACCTCTATATCTAAATTAAACTAAAATAATCTTACTTTGCTATGGAACAGTTACAACCCTGTGACTGATAATGAGTAAAAACAGTTTTATAGTAAAATAGTAAAAATAGTAAAAACTAAATTAAACTGAAATAATCTTACTTTGCTATGGTACAGTTACAACACTGTGACTGATAATGAGTAAAAACAGTTTTATAGTAAAATAGTAAAAATAGTAAAAACTAAATTAAACTGAAATAATCTTACTTTGCTATGGTACAGTTACAACACTGTGACTGATAATGAGTAAAAACAATTTTATGATCTTTTTTATAAGTTATCTTTTAAAAACGACTTAAGAATTTATCATGTTTATATCTAAATTAAACTGAAATAATCTTACTTTGCTATGGTACAGTTACAACCCTGTGACTGATAATGAGTAAAAATAGTTTTATAGTAAAATAGTAAAAATATAATAATAAAATAGTAAAAATTAAATTAAACTGAAATAATCTTAATTGCTATGGAACAGTTAACCCTGTTAACCCTGCTATCAACCCTGTGACTGATAATGAGTAAAAACAATTTTATGCTCTTTTTTTATAAGTTATCTTTTAAAAACGACTTAAGAATTTATCATGTTTATATCTAAATTAAACTGAAATAATCTTACTTTGCTATGGTACAGTTACAACCCTGTGACTGATAATGAGTAAAAACAATAAATTTTATGATCTTTTTTATAAGTTATCTTTTAAAAACGACTTAAGAATTTATCATGTTTATATCTAAATTAAACTGAAATAATCTTACTTTGCTATGGTACAGTTACAACCCTGTGACTGATAATGAGTAAAAACAATTTTATGCTCTTTTTTTATAAGTTATCTTTTAAAAACGACTTAAGAATTTATTATGTCTATATCTAAACTAAACTGAAATAATCTTACTTTGCTATGGTACAGTTACAACACTGTGAATGATAATGAGTAAAAACAATTTTATGCTCTTTTTTAAAAGTTATCTTTTAAAAACGACTTAAGAATTTATCATGTTTATATCTAAATTAAACTGAAATAATCTTACTTTGCTATGGTACAATTACAACCCTGTGACTGATAATGAGTAAAAACAATTTTATGCTCTTTTTTAAAAGTTATCTTTTAAAAACGACTTAAGAATTTATCATGTTTATATCTAAATTAAACTGAAATAATCTTACTTTGCTATGGTACAATTACAACCCTGTGACTGATAATGAGTAAAAACAATTTTATGCTCTTTTTTATAAGTTATCTTTTAAAAACGACTTAAGAACTAATCATGTTTATATCTAAATTAAACTGAAATAATCTTACTTTGCTATGATACAATTACAACCCTGTGACTGATAATGAGTGAAAACAATTTTATGCTCTTTTTTATAAGTTATCTTTTTTTTTTTTTTTTTTTCAATACGACAATTTTGTGATCTCTATATCTAAAATTAAACTGAAATATACTTAAATTCATGTGTTTTTTACTTACCGCCTTCATAACATTTCTACATAATTATGTTTAACTTCAGTTGATAGTATATCATCAAGTCTTCAAGACATATAAATAAACACATACAGTACACGGATATAGACACACATGCAAACCGAATGTTGGAAAAGTTGAAATTTTTTTTTTTAATTTTATCAGACACTTTATATTTATTGCCATTGTAACTTATATACATAATACTTTTTTTTCGTTTGTACTCTTTCAATGATAATAAACTAGCTTTATCAATTCGTATCTCACATGTAGAGGTAATCAAATTGTAAAATCTTAATTAATATAAATCTTCTGCTGTTTGTTGTCTGTCGTCTTCTGTATAAATATATATGTCTGTCTGTTGTGTGTGTAATGTTTTACAGTTCAAAGGAGTGTACCAACTTTAATCGTTCGTTTTTGGTACATTTTGACCACTTAACTCAAAATTTGGGGGTAAGTTACCGTTATAAGACGAAAACAAAAACTCCCATTTTCCCAAATTCGACTTGACACGATTTTGATATTTTTAAAATTTTATTGTAACCCCCAACTACCCAAACAAAAGGTATTGGTCGATATCGTTCCAAAAATCCAAGTTCGTGAATATGGGCAAAAACCGTCAATAGTTGTTTCAAAATCTGCTTTACCGATTTCCTTCAAGTTTTGGTGAAATGAAAATATTAATGACTCTAACCCGTGTGAAAATCTGCAAATTATATAAAACTACCTTTAAAGAATAATTTCTAAAAGACAAAAACTAACCTTGGTTGCCATCCTTTAAGTTTGATTTCATTTTATATTTATTCTTATGACTAGTTTATGATACACATGAAGCAAAGTTTAAATATGTAAATATTGTTTAAAATCATGTACAATATCTAAGACTGCTCTATAGTTGATTTATAGTTTTTTATTGACACGTACCGAACTGACATTTTTAGCAACGAATAGTTTTGCTTGGTTAGTGTTTCGTATGGGAATTGATGTGTGAGAAAGTTTGCAATATTTTTGCACAGTTTATTTATTAAGGAATGTGCTAGATCTATCTCTATAAAAATAGTAGACCTATATAAAACAGTTATTAAATAGTTTGAATTTGAATAGTATAAACTGTTTGATTTCATATTTAGCTTTTAAAAAATTGTTTTAAAAAAAAATAGGTTATTATCTTGTCTTTTTTGCAGTTACTGAGCCATTATTTTGCTGATTGTCGAACATATATAAATACATACAAACAACAAGTAATACTAAAATATTTGCGTACAATTATTAAAACTTTTCAATATAAAAAAAAAAATTGCAACGACTAATTTAATTGTTTACTAAATCCATTTCAAAAAGTTTATTCTAATATTTATAAACTGTTTATTCTTAATTAGAGTTAGTAGGGTTAAGTGTATAAAATAGTCGTAAGACAGTCGGCGTCTGTTTAGATTATAATTATTTTTAAATAGTTACACTTACGAGATGGCCACTGAAAACACAAAGTATTTTTAATTCAAGTATGTCTCTCTTTAATATATGCACTTATACTTTTTCATTGTCTAGAAACAATTGTCGTTGTGTTATGTTAAAATAGCAGCGAGATAAACAGGAAGTGGTTTCAAGTTAAACTAATTTCCTTCAATCGTTATCAAAAATGTGGGCAGTCTAAGCGCGTAGGATGTTAAACATCATCCAGTAGTCATTAGCTTGTCTACTTTGTCGTTTTATTTATTTAATTTTCAAATATGCATTGCAATAATCAAGGGCACAATACATTTAAGCAAATATATATTCAGATGGATTCTAATTATAACTATAATCTTGCAAAATTTACTAAGCAGCTATCATAATTATTTTGTTATAACTTACTTGTTAAAATATAAGGATATATTCTCCAAATTGTATTTAAACTGGCACAAAAACATCCCTAAGCCCTATAGAAACACAAACACCCTTAACACAATAATATTAAAGCAAAGGCGAGCAGATGTAGCAGCGAGTGTGTGTGAAGCCACAGAGAAAATCAATGCCATCCGGTTACTATGACAATAATAAACAACTTAACTCGTGCATTAACCGCTCGGCTGCGCCATGCGCTACTCAAATCGTAATCGAATATTGGTTTTGTTTCTAATATTTTATATAGCATGCAGACTGCAAACTCTAAATTTAAAAAGATATAAAATTTATATAACACATGATAGTTATATCAAACCCTTAGTAGCCCAAATCCAGGGTGGGAGCTAGTTGAAATTGGAGGTAGAACGAGTGAAATCAACCCTCTACACCTAGAATAGACTATTTTATTTTAAGTCCAGCCGCAAGGCTACATAACACTTCACATGCACTACATTCACGTCAGTTTTCTAGGTTTAGAAAAACTAAATCATTGACTACGTTTACTTGACTGTAAAGTAAATATTGTATGTTCTAAAGAAATGTTCCTATCTACACTATTTAAAAATCTATTATAGCAGGTTTTTCAATATTTAATTTGTAATTTTAAAATATTTATTTTACAATTACACAGTTTAGAAATAGTGCCTGTGTCCCTGTGATTAGTTTTGTAAATTGACTAGAAGTGGGGGAAAATAGAAATAAACGAGGGGAATATGAATTATTGTTACATTTTATCCTAGCACTTTTCTAAACCACGTGCTTCATGGAGTTGTCCAATGTAACATCTAAAATTTATTTTTCTAGAACTCGGAATTTAAGTGTCTGTAACGATTGTTTATATACAAATTCTAGATATTGCAATCCCGTCACCCCATACAATGAAATGTGAAACAATCGTACATTTATGGGTAATTTTGTACAATATTTGATTCACTATATTTCTATAGTGCCCAAAATGTCTTGAAACACCTTACTAATTTTTTGAATGTTACGAACAAATACCATATCGAACAATACGATACCTGCATCTCTTCAATATTGGATTTTGCTATATGTGAGATGTGAGAGAGAGGAAAAACCTACGAGCACATTTTGCTGCATTTTCACCTAAAGCCGAGTCAGAGTGATTCTACGAGCATCGATTGGATGAAGATCTCCACACGATTCTTACAAACACCATTGGATTTGTATACCGTATACTACTGACATTGGGTCATCGGCATCGGCGACGCCGGATACCCATAGTAATGAAGTAGAAACGTAGTAATGTTGTTTTTCCTAAACCAAATCTAACAATTTTTAGAAATTTTATTTGTATATTGCTCTAAAGTATTTTAACATGACGCCTCTACAAATAAAACTTTGCACAAATAAAATGGAATTCTGCAGACTTGTAAAACAATTGTAAAACACAAAAAGGGAAGGTGTTTTGTAAGCAATTGTATTACTGCAGTGTTTATCAATTTTTTTGTTACTTAGATAGTTTGTAGTGTTTCTTTCCCTTTTTTGGTATTGTCATCAAGTTATTTTTATTTTCTTGTACTATGAATTATTGTAATATGTTGTTATGATTGATTTTGGTTTGACATGGAAGCCTTTTGGGTTTTTCTAAATGTTTATTTGAATGTAAAAAGTGTAACGTTGAACTTGCTGGTCGCTTTGTCCCTCTCCGTTTTGAGCTGATTAGTTGTGTAGTATTTTGAGTAGTTCATCCCAAACAGGCTTTGACCTCGGGATGATTGACCCAATTCAGGAAACTTAATAGCAATAGGTGCTTTATTTTCTGCATAAATTATTTGTGTTATATTTTGTATCGTAAATAATTATTTATTATTAAGAATTTGATAAAGTTTGTACTTTTTGTTTTTTACAATCTACAATGAGGGCTCAAATAAATTAATAATAATAATAATAAAGAAATAACTAAAAGATAATCATTTTTGGTGTCACAACAAGGCCCTCCAACCCAATTTTTTCATCTTTTACTTACTTCTACTTCTTGTTACAGGTATCCGGCATCATTTGACTCTGATCATCCGATTTTAGTAGTAGTCTATACAGCTGCCGTGAGCACCCAGTAGTGTGTAAAGATCATGCCTTCATCCAATCAATGCTTGTGGAGTCACCCTGGCTCAGTTCTGCAATAAAATGTGCTCCAGGGTTTTTCCAGCATCTTACATCTCATATTTATATCTCCAAATACTTAATATCAAAGTGATGCAGGTAACTGTGTGTGATGATATAACCAATTCTTGCCCTTTCTGTGAAAATGGTTCTTGCAACATTTCGATACCTGTGGATTCCTTCTAAAATTGGAAGAGATGGTGGCCCATCAAACCTGCCCTCTGGTGATCTGTTTCGCTATTCGATCGGCTTTTCCACTACCCATGATTCAACAGTGGGCTAGAATCCACTGTAAAATTATTTAATATCTTTGCCTCTCAAATTCTTCAACAGTGCTTTTAATTCCACAATCTGGAAGAAGTAGTCGACTGGATCTACTGTTGTCTGTAAGTATACATATTTTGTTTCTTCCAGCACCAAACAGCTTATGAAAGCTGCATTGACTTCAAAGAGTTCAGCATTACTTTCATCTTTAAAAAAATGTATTTTAGATAACCCTAAACATATTCTGAAAATTTCAAGTCTGTGTGTAGGTGCTCTTATGTAGTAAACAGTATGTTAAATTTGCATTCCCTTTTGGCAGTTATCACTGTTATTTGATATTGATAATAGTGACTTTTTTATCTATCTCCTCCTAAAAGGGTTTATAATCTATTTCCTGAAATTAGGTATAATTTTATTATTTGAGTTTGAGCTTTATATTTGAACATGTTAACTTTGAATGGAAGTCAACTTAGTTATAAAACTGTTAAAATTTTAATATTTTATCCTTATTTTATGTAGACACCAAACTTGAGTTTAATTTTTTTTTTAATATCTGTTTTCAAATAACCATAAGCACTCAACTTTTACCAAAACCAAATTTATTCAAATTTCACTAATTAATATGGAATCAAATAAAAATTGTATATTCAATAATAAAATCTAAATAATTCCTATTAATTAATATCAATTAACATTTTGTTTTTGTATATTAACCAGTTTATACACTTGTTGGTTAAAATTTTATTTCATTAACATGCCATAATATTATATATTCTTGTTCTAAACATACATTATAAATTTGTGGTAATGTTGTGAGTAATTAATGTATATATACGTAATAATTAAAAATCCCAGGGGGTAGCAGAGGATGATAATCAGATCTACATTCGAGAAAGCTCCCCATCAGGATTGCTGTGCACAAGCAAAAAGCCGTATCCTGCTCGACGAGGTGACCCTGTTTAACAAAACACAGTGGATCTAGACCGGGAGGTCAATAAACATTCCCCAATCTAAAGTGTCAAGCGTCCTTAGGGTAATCCTAAGGATAATTCCATGCTGGATGAATTGTACAAGGGTAATTGTACATCAAACGGAGCCTATAGAGACCAGGCGACCCTTCATAGTATATAGCAACTTTAAGAAATGTTAATACTCATGAGAACATTTATGGAAGTTTCACAAATAAAACAAATTAATACTATAGCATGCTCAGGCATTGCTTCTGACAACAAATCAGAAACAACTTCAGTTGCTTCTGGGTCAAATGATAAGGTAGAGGGAAGGCATATGAGCTATACCAAAACTGAAATCTCATCAGATAAAGAGGATATGATACTGGAAACAGACGATTCCTCTCAAGATACCATCACAACTCATACAATTGAGAAATTAAAACAGATGAAAGTGAAGGTAAAAAATACAACACAGCAGAAAAGAAAAAAAACACTTGGAAAAACTCATGGACAGGGAATTGAATGGAATCTTAAAAACTGTGTGGAAGAGGAAAAAATAAAGCCAATGAACCCTCTATGGATTGTACTATAAAATCTACCAGCTTAAATAGAAGTCGCTCAGATGGTGGTACCCCTATAGAGAGTGAAAAGAAAAAAAACTTAAAATGGCAGAAATAAATAAACCCTCTAGAAGCAATAACAAAGAAATGATATCATCCATATATAATGGCTAATGTTCAAGTAGAATATCCAGACCAAAAACTGAACAAAGAACATTTAGAGCAGATTGAGGGTTTCCTAGCTATGTAGTTTGAAAATCTAGAGCATAGAGAATTTCCTCAATTCAGCAATACCTATCTAGAGGCTGGAGTCTGTATAATTGTCTGTGCTGACTTAGAAACCATAAAGTAGTTGGAGAGAAAAATCCCAAATATAACTTCTTGGAACGCTGCTAAGATAGGGACAGGTAACTGAAAGGACATCCTGAAAGTTACCAAAGTGATCTTTAAAGTTCTTAAAGTTTACTCAAAGGTAGATCCAACCACGATGCTTGAAGTGCTTAGTAAGTGCTGGGCAATAGATAGAAATGGCCAATAAAATTAACTTTTAGAACATTAACAAAATAAAATACAAATTCAAATACATTTATTATTAAAATATTAATAATTTGAAATAAGTAAGACCCAAGAGAGGATTGGCCGTGGCAACACAAGCTCATGCTCTCTCTCTCTCTCTCTCTCTCTCTCTCTCTCTCTCTCTCTCTCTCTCTCTCTCTCTCTCTCTCTCTCTCTCTCTCTCTCTCTCTCTCTCTCTCTCTCTCTCTCTCTCACTCTATCTCTCTCACACACACACACTCACACACAATACATAATAATAAAATAATACATACAAATAACTATGATGAAATCTGAAACAAAAATAACATTCACTATAATGAACAACACCAACCAAATTAAAACTCAATTTTTCACAGTAAACCTTTAATTAGTATTGCACTGTACAAATAAGTTTTTATGGGTTTAAACATTGAAAACAATAATTAAAACAATCAAACACTAAGAACAATTTTGTATTAATCCTTATACAGTGATAGCAAATCAGGAACTATGTAGAAACTTTTACAAGCCAAATATTATAGCGTATTGCATGCACAGACAGACATTATTCCACAACCTATTTTTGTATTCTGGAGATGGTAAGAAGAGGTATTTCTATGAAAAAATGAACATCGATATATATGTATTATATATTTGACAGAGTATGATTTTATATATAAATCTTCTTCTGTTTTAGCATACATGGAAAAATAAAAATATAAATAAAAAATATTTTTAAGGAAAACACACTTATTTTCAAGGGCGTACCCAGGATCAAAACTAGGGGGGGGGGGGCAAGCCATGGTCATTCAATATACAATTGATTATTAAAATAGTTATTTCAAGAATTGTATTAAATTCCAGCAACAAAATGTATAATAAAGATTTTTTTGCTTCCAGGGGGGCAGCTGCCCCCCTGCCCCTCGCTGGGTACGCCCATGCTTATTTTACTACACATAAGCTTATAAGAGAGAATATTATTAAAACAAACTAACGATATACATTACTTGTTTTATGGTTACCTAATTGTAATATATGAAGTAGTAAAAAATTCAAGATACTGAACAAACTTTCTTTGCGTAGCCTATGAAATGTTTTACCTTCCAAAATATTATCAGCCACAAAAATGAATATGAACTATTAATATTGCTTAATTTTGACATGACCTAATGTAACCTTTTAAAACCCAACTAGGTTAACAATGCACTATTTAACTTCATTTATGAAAAATGTCATAGTGCTCTTACTATGCTAGTCAACTCGACTATAGTTCTGACAAATCACTCAAATCAGACAAATAAATTAATACTCTGTAGATTCACATCTCTCAAGACAATAATTATTAAGTATTGAGAAGTCTAGCGAACTGAAATGCCCCAACACAGGTAAAGTAGAACTCAACGGCTTGTGTCACAACCGAGTTATCAACCTTGATTTTATATATGAAATGAAAATCATTTAAATCCAGATAAATCTATGGATTGCTAGGTTTAAAATATGGAAAGGCTTTGGGGAAATATTTTTGTATGTCATTAAATTATTGTATTCTCTGAAAAATATAAAAAATTCCTCATTATTTAGTATCTTCGACCTGGCAACACTGCTGCCCAAATAAGTTTTTCCAAGTTTTTGAAATGATTATCATATACATTAACGCACACAGTCTATATAGTCTATATAGTATAATATAGATCTAGCAATGTATTTACAATCTTTATTAAGAGACTTATACACTTCTAGTCCGGCTAAAAACCATTTACTAAGATTTTAATCAGTAAGAAATGTCATTCATTACTAAGGTAATATGTCATTAGTTATAGATAACGATCACTTTACTTAATTTTTTCATATAGTCAGATAGATAACCTAACAAGTACTGCAATTTTAAATGTTATAGTAAGTCTAATTATTGATGTTATGATATGATAAATATATATATTTTTATTTCATATGTAATAAAATATGTTTAATTTAATTTCTAGACCTATTTATTGGTCAAGATAGAAAATTGAATTAAAATTCATTTAATGTTTGAAAAGATTTGCATTTATTTATATTTGTAAATTGTGATAATTTACATATATTTTTTAAACAGATAGGGCAACCAACTGTACATTAAAGTTTATAAATGGGGAGTGTAGTATGTTAAAATAGAGGCATTATATTTGGGGTTGATGTAATTTTAACAAAGGAACTTTCTCTCATGTTCTTAATCATGTAATTGAATAATGAGTACCAAAACCTTACATAATTTATCCTAACCTTTTTTTGTTGTATTTTTGTTATTAAAAATTAAACTTTTATTGAGATTGAGGATAATACAAAATTGGACATAGGAATGTATCAACACTGGACTTTATATAGACATAGGATTATCTCAGATGTAGGTACTATGTTTAGCATAAGTAAATTAGGCAATTCACTTTTACACTGATACCCTAATGTATTAAGCTTGAGAGAACTTTTTTAAAAATTTTATTGGATTCCTTTCTTTAATCTTGTTCTCAAGTTGACCAAAACTTGTTTTTTTTTCCGAATCTGGCGCTATTAGAGTAGACTATTCAAGGGCAAGGCTAAGGGTTTTTATTTTACGTGTTCTTCCTTTTTTTAGAAGATAATGATGATGACAGGTTTTTCGTTTTTAAACAGCAAGGAAAAATCTGCATGCCTAAGAGCTGAAAGAAGAAATAATTTAACCTTTCATTTATTTGTAATATTTTATAGCATGTACAAATTTCCATGATCCGTATCAGATCATTTGCCAGTTTAATATTAGCAGGTTTTAATATCAGTTCAATAAGCGTACTTGTATGATATTTACAATATTTTAAGTATAATGTTTTTTGGTAATTATACATTGAAGCTCGCCCTATTTTTTAGTCACTAAAAACAATGCAAACTTAAACTATTTACCTTGTTTGTCATTAATCTGATATTTTTAACATCGTTTTAGGTCTCAAAATTCATTAATATTGAAGAAACTTACAATTTTAGACAAAAGAAATTGAGGCTTTTTCGGGTTATGACAAATGTGTACAGTGACACGAGTCAAGTTTGTGACTGCATTACCAATCTATGTTTATGTTATACGCTGTATGTTACATTAGTGTAAATCATGGCATGTAAATTAAAGGAAAACTGTCTGGGAAGGTAACTATATAAATTACTATTCCAGACCTTTGTAAACATAGATAGACTCGTAATGAAGTCACAAACTTGACTCACGTTGTCATTGTACACATTCGTAATAAACCAAATAAGCCTTAATTCCTTGTGTCATAAAGTGTCAGTTTCTTCAATATTAATGGATTTTACACTTGAAAATTGTTTCATGTTGTTAAAAAATATATCTGATTAATGACAAAGAAGGTAAATAGTTTGTTTGCATCGGTTTTAGCGACTACAAAATAGGGCGAGATTCAATGCATAATTACTGTTATTTTTCATTAAAGGCTAAGGGCATCAAGGATGTTTTGATAATTGATTTTGAACTCTGTTTTTTAAGGTTGGTACTAGAAAGAATTGAAATGGAAGGAAGTTAAATAAATTTAAATATGTGTTTGTCATTTTGTCCAGACAAGTGTGACTACTCACGTCTGATAACAATGGCATAGTTATAAAATATCAACTATTGTTTCTATAATATATAATTATAACCAGAAGGGAAAAAACCTTATGAACTTTTGAAGTATTGTATGAGTAATACCATAAATTTTATTAAGCTGCTAAATAAACAAATAATTCATTTTATGTTATGTTTTTTTATAATAAGAGGAATGTTAGGTAAGTAATACTACAAATTTAGTCACATAATGATTCTATTTATAATATGTGATTAACATAATGTGTAGGACAGGTTAGCTTAGTTTTATTTACATATTATACAGTTTTAGGCTGTTATGAAAATTTTGATGCCTTTTTACCATCAAATTTATGTTTTATATTGATCAAATATAGAAGTTTAAAAAATCTAACTTGATACAATAATTCCTCAGAATTATTAAAATAACAATCAAGATAAAATTATAATTCATTTATTAAATTAGGAACATTTTAAGTTTGTAAATTTATTATAATCTTGATTGAATCTTGTGCAGAAATCAAGATAAGTTATGCAGGAAGATATTAATATTAAAAAATGTAAAAGCTAATATTACTGTGATTATAAATACTTCCTTTCAATCTTTCAGATGAGCTAGCACAGTAAAGTGAAATTTTGTGTACTTTTTGTAAGTTAGTACAAATCCGGATTTATTTACTACAGAAATATTTTATGATAATTGTAGAATAGTAGAAGGGTAATTATGCATTGAAACTTGTCTTAAAATTTAATTAAGAAAATCGTTGAAATCGTTTACTACCTACCTTACCCTATTTTGAAAAAATGAGGCCATATCAGGTGTAGCCAGACATTCTTGAAGTACCAAAATACATTAGTTTAGTGAAAAATAAGAAATATAAAAATATGAAATACAGCTCAGGTTATGAATGCATGTACATAATATTTATGACTATGTTAGTCAAGTTAGTGAATGTATGATCGCTTGTTTTATTAGGTGACTATATAGTCACTTAGCCAAACCTAATGAAACAATAATATGTTTTAATACTAACTTGAATAATGTAGTCATAACCAGAGCTAAATTTTCATTCATAATAAACTAACCAAACCTGGATTTCGTACTTTTTTATTTATTATTTTCTAGTAAAATAATTTATTTAGCTACTTCAAAAGAATCTGGCGACACCTAATATGACATCTTTTTTTTCAAAATATGGTAGGTTGTAAATGATTTCAACGATTTTCTTAATTAAATTTTAAGGCAAGGTTCAATGCATAATTACGAATAGAAGTGGTGTCTATTTTAAGAAATTTTAATAATTCATTTACTACATACCTTATTTTGAAATAACAATATAATATTATAATGCGGAATACACTTTTAATTGAAAAATTACAAATTGAAAACTACAAAATATGTGCAGTTATGTAGTTATGTTATGTGTAGCATGGGTAGGTTATGTAAACATAGTATATTGGAAATTTGTAACTTGAAAAATAATGACTTAATATCAAGACATTCGCATATCGTGTATGACGTATGGCATTACATGTCTTATGACATGTTAATATTAAAATATAATTTTCCATAAGATGTTGTTTCTGTGATTTAGGCGTACCGGGTTAAAATGTACTTTAAAACAATCATCACAAAGGTTTGGCTAGGTGGTCATATATATATATATATATATATATATATATACAGCCACCTGGCCTAACCTATCACCAATTCATATTAAACACACCGTTTCTTGACTAAGTTCAGATGTAGTAGACCTTACCTACGAATTCCCTTTGCTATGTGTACCTATGCATACGTACACTTCGTAGTTTTCAATTTATATTTCAGTTAAAAAGTGATTACAATATGATATTATTATTTCAAAATAAGGTATGTAGTAAAGGAATTACAAAAATTTCTTAAAGTAGACACTATTTCCAGTTTTCTACAATTACCTATTTTATTAGTTAGGTATACTGGGGTTGTCAGTGCATTTTCATAAGATTGTCATCATTATTATATGCAAGTGTCGATACTTGTAAAACAAAAACATAAATATGGGTACCGGTAATGTTTTTTTTTTAAACAATATACAGCCACCTGGACAAACCTATAACCATTTCATATTAAACACACCGTTTCTTGACTAAGCTCAGATCTAGTAGACCTTACATACGAATTCCCTTTTCTATGTGTACCTATGCATAATATGTGCACTTTGTAGTTTTCAATTTTTAATATTACAGTTAAAAAGTGTATTCCGCATTACAATATTATATTATTATTTCAAAATAAGGTATGTAGTAAAGGAATTACAAAACACTATTTCCAGTTTTCTACAATTACCTATTTTATTAGTTAGGTATACTAGGGTTTTCAGTGCATTTTCATAAGATTGTCATCATTATTATATGCAAGTGTCGATACTTGTAAAACAAAAACATAAATATGGGTAATGTATTTTTTTTTTTTAAACAATACACAGCCACCTGGACAAACCTATAACCATTTCATATTAAACACACCGTTTCTTGACTAAGCTCAGATCTAGTAGACCTTACATACGAATTCCCTTTTCTATGTGTACCTATGCATAATATGTGCACTTTGTAGTTTTCAATTTTTAATATTAAAGTTAAAAAGTGTATTCCGCATTACAATATTGCCTATATTATTATTTCAAAATAAGGTATGTAGTAAAGGAATTACAAAACACTATTTCCAGTTTTCTACAATTACCTATTTTATTAGTTAGGTATACTAGGGTTTTCAGTGCATTTTCATAAGATTGTCATCATTATTATATGCAAGTGTCGATACTTGTAAAACAAAAACATAAATATGGGTAATGTTTTTTTTTTTTTTTTTTTTTTTTTTTCAATATACAGCCACCTGGACAAACCTATAACCATTTCATATTAAACACACCGTTTCTTGACTAAGGTCAGATCTAGTAGACCTTACATACGAATTCCCTTTTCTATGTGTACCTATGCATAATATGTGCACTTTGTACTTTTCAATTTTTAATATTAAAGTTAAAAAGTGTATTCCGCAATACAATATTACCTATATTATTATTTCAAAATAAGGTATGTAGTAAAGGAATTACAAAAAATTGTTAAAGTAGACACTATTTCCAGTTTTCTAGAATTACCTATTTTATTAGATAGGTATACTGGGGTTTTCAGTGCATTTTCATAAGATTGTCATCATTATTATATGCAAGTGTCGATACTTGTAAAACAAAAACATAAATATGGGTAATGTTTTTTTTTTTTTTTTTTTTTTTTTCAATATACAGCCACCTGGACAAACCTATAACCATTTCATATTAAACACACCGTTTCTTGACTAAGGTCAGATCTAGTAGACCTTACATACGAATTCCCTTTTCTATGTGTACCTATGTATAATATGTGCACTTTGTAGTTTTCAATTTTTAATATTACAGTTAAAAAGTGTATTCCGCATTACAATATTATATTATTATTTCAAAATAAGGTATGTAGTAAAGGAATTACAAAACACTATTTCCAGTTTTCTACAATTACCTATTTTATTAGTTAGATATACTAGGGTTTTCAGTGCATTTTCATAAGATTGTCATCATTATTATATGCAAGTGTCGATACTTGTAAAACAAAAACATAAATATGGGTAATGTATTTTTTTTTTTTAAACAATACACAGCCACCTGGACAAACCTATAACCATTTCATATTAAACACACCGTTTCTTGACTAAGCTCAGATCTAGTAGACCTTACATACGAATTCCCTTTTCTATGTGTACCTATGCATAATATGTGCACTTTGTAGTTTTCAATTTTTAATATTAAAGTTAAAAAGTGTATTCCGCATTACAATATTGCCTATATTATTATTTCAAAATAAGGTATGTAGTAAAGGAATTACAAAACACTATTTCCAGTTTTCTACAATTACCTATTTTATTAGTTAGGTATACTAGGGTTTTCAGTGCATTTTCATAAGATTGTCATCATTATTATATGCAAGTGTCGATACTTGTAAAACAAAAACATAAATATGGGTAATGTTTTTTTTTTTTTTTTTTTTTTTTTTTCAATATACAGCCACCTGGACAAACCTATAACCATTTCATATTAAACACACCGTTTCTTGACTAAGGTCAGATCTAGTAGACCTTACATACGAATTCCCTTTTCTATGTGTACCTATGCATAATATGTGCACTTTGTACTTTTCAATTTTTAATATTAAAGTTAAAAAGTGTATTCCGCAATACAATATTACCTATATTATTATTTCAAAATAAGGTATGTAGTAAAGGAATTACAAAAAATTGTTAAAGTAGACACTATTTCCAGGTTTCTAGAATTACCTATTTTATTAGATAGGTATACTGGGGTTTTCAGTGCATTTTCATAAGATTGTCATCATTATTATATGCAAGTGTCGATACTTGTAAAACAAAAACATAAATATGGGTAATGTTTTTTTTATTTTTTTTTTTTTTTTTCAATATACAGCCACCTGGACAAACCTATAACCATTTCATATTAAACACACCGTTTCTTGACTAAGGTCAGATCTAGTAGACCTTACATACGAATTCCCTTTTCTATGTGTACCTATGCATAATATGTGCACTTTGTACTTTTCAATTTTTAATATTAAAGTTAAAAAGTGTATTCCGCAATACAATATTACCTATATTATTATTTCAAAATAAGGTATGTAGTAAAGGAATTACAAAAAATTCTTAAAGTAGACACTATTTCCAGTTTTCTAGAATTACCTATTTTATTAGATAGGTATACTGGGGTTTTCAGTGCATTTTCATAAGATTGTCATCATTATTATATGCAAGTGTCGATACTTGTAAAACAATTACATAAATATGGGTAATGTATTTCTTTTTTTTAATTAGCTATAGTCTATCCATGCAAATTATTTTCACAGAGTATAAAAAGTCTTATCAGAACTTATCTGAGGATTTTTTTCAACAGTAGACTATCTTTGTTCAGTAAAAATAATGTAGCCAAACGATCCAACATTGAAAATTGGAGATTATTGTAATATCCTAGTCCCCTCAACTTTATAACTTATATATTTCTTTTATTGTAGATTGTACATCTTTTGTGGTATTTATCTATCATAATTAATTAACAATATTGTATCTTGTCTTAATTAATTACTCACCAAACAAGCTATTTGTTGACTCTGAAGTACATAGTTTTGCCGATCGTTACCTTTCATAACTTAAGCAAAGATAAACCATTTCTAAACCTCAGAATAGCTCAAACTTTTAACAAAACAAAATACTTATAAAATTTGTAGAAATATTTCTTTAAAAAAAAAAAAAAAAAGTTTAGATAAATAGCTATAGTCCATGCAATATATTGTGCTAGTGAGCACAAATACTACGAACTACAATATAGAAAATTCTTAATTTAGGGGTATCCAATCATCCATTTGCTCAAAATTAACATTAACTTTATGCACAAAACATCTTTACTGAACAGAAGCATAAGTAGTGTCCAAGCCAACTCATAATGTTAACTTGAGACATTTTTTGTTTCTTCCAGGAATTCAGTTGGAAGTAAGGAAAGTTCAAAATTTTCAGTTTTGACATACTGTGGTGGCTTTGCGAGGTAGGGGATGATAATCCCACTGGTAAAGTTACATTGCATGGAGTGTGAAATTTGAAATCATTTTAAACGAGTAGGTTTTGAAATGTCTGGTTTCATCTTCATAACACATACGATAATTTTCAAGTGTGGAATAATTTCTTCCCTATATAATAATGTTCACCAATGTAGGATCATAATTCAGAGATGTATTAAATTCCAGAGTGAATGATAACCCTCAAAGTTGCACACTCCAAATCAGGATATTCACTCCTGATATTTAGTCAAAACTTGACAACGGAAGTGAACAGCCAGAGGTGAATGGCAGTTGTAAAGATTTGTCTGTCAAGAATTCAGTCAATTTGTCGTGATACTGTGCACATTGATTGACAATTTTACAGCAAGTTTATCTAAAGGATTTTATCACATTTCCAAAGGATTATGCGTCCTTAGAGAGCCAGAAGTGTCTTCAGTTGGTATATAATCAATAACCGGATTTTTAAGTGTTCAGATATCACATTTGTCAGGAAGTTAATGTCAAGGGAGTCATCACCAATACTTGAAATGAGTTTCTTGAATTCTTGAGTCAGTGGGATGTTTTCCAGGTTATTTTGTTCTATTCCTGACAACCAATTAAAAGTTTTGTTAAAAAGCCTTTACTTTGGCTTTATTGGGATGGTTTTCAGGTCCGCTGCATGTAAATCCAAAGTTTAAACAACTTTCTTGGTACTGTACTTACGGATTGTTCCAGCATGGTCTACAGCTCTCTGTCACTTGTACTTAAAACTAGTTCATTCTCACTTTTGTTACTGTTAAAAGATTCTGCTACTGTCTCACCTTCATCTTTCTTCCTTTTCACCAAAAACTAATCCATACTGAAGCTAAAAAAAACAGTACCCACACAAAAAACATGATGACTCTGCCAATCTACAAACAATAAACAACTGACTAACAGAGAGGAATTTCACCCCCCCCACTCTTTCACTTCATGGAGAGAGGGGATGATGCATGTGTGCCGTGTAATCTCATGTAGTGCGCCATGAGCAAAAAAAGTTGGGAACTCAGCTCTATAGACTTATTTGAAGAGGCCGGCTTCATTAATATTACAATATATCCGACAGCACTTGTAAATAAATTTGTTCTGTAAGTGACATTGCTGCCCTCTTATCAAGCGGTTCACTAGTTTCTCCATTGATGTGATGGATTTATAATGTGAATCTAACTCTTCCTCTTTGACAGTTTCCTCAAGTATGACATTATCACAACATTATCCATTATAGAAACCCCATATAACTTACCAACTACATATAAACTTGCCATCCTACAACTGTATGCTGCTTCACATCCGTTTTTACATTTGCATTATAAAAAAGTGACTAATGATTTTGGAGTAGGATCTTTCAGAGTTGTAATTGGGATGATACCAGTTTGACTTCTTTTCTACCACCATTCTTCCAGTCTATCTTTTCCATTTCTACCAGCCATATCACCATTAGATTGGGTGGTAGTCTTCAGTAAATGTTGCCTTGCAGCTACAACTATGGGTGGTTAAAATTACTGTATTAAATTTACCTTGATTTAAAGTAATGGCGCATAATGTAACTATTATAAAATATGTGTAAGGGAAAAACTACTTTATGCATTAAAAGAGCCACACGTTGTGCGACAATTGTAACTATTATAAAATATGACCTTATGGGTTCATATGTAAATGTTACTTAAAAAAAATAATATGAATTTAAAATTACTATTAAATTTAAAGTTTGCTCAGCATTTACGGGCGCCAGACGAGTTCTCGTCAATTTTGAAAAGTTAACTATTTTGTTCTATAAATTTAAATTGAATTTAATCTCAGGGTGTGAGCTCTGTCAAAAAGTGTACTTTCAGTTACTTCTGGTTGGAATGAAGAACACTGGAACTGAAATTTTAACATAGATATTTATTAGACATGAAAAACATAGTAAATACATTATCATTTATCCTAAACAATTTTGTCATGAAAATCACTTATTACTAACATCCTATCTGAATTTTTCTTGCCTTTTGCCAAAGTCTGATTTCATTTAAAATTGTTAAAATTTATTTTAAACTTGCAAGTGTAATTTTCTCTTATGAATTTAAAAAATATCAAAATTATTAGTTACTTTATTTATCTGAGTGTAATATAAAAAATTAATTGTGTCAGTTACCAATTTGGTACTCAGACTGAAAATTTTACTTAATTAAAAATGATTGAATTTATATCTATTACAACAAAAAACAATAAATTTTACATAAAAATACAAATTTGAATATGGCATGTTATATAACACGGTTTACCAAACTGTTGAAACGTCTTTGTCCACAATGCGCTCTAATCGAAGTCCTGTGTCCTGCATGGTTTTCTACCGTTGAAATTATTTCAGCCGTACTTGCGATTCTATCAAAGTCTATATTGCGATTTTTTACCACCATTGTTCGTCTAACATATGAAATACGATAGTCTTTTGTCCTTACTTACACATCACGTGTTCAATACCCAAAAATCTAACTCTTTCCGCTATTTATAAATTAATACTGTTTCAATATGTAAAAATATTGTTCTTTGAACTTATTAAAGTGTCTGTCCACTATGTCCTTCACAAAATAACTGTTTCTTACACATTTTTTACATTTTTAACAAAGCTTGGTGAGCCACACTTAAATAGGTCTTACCATCTCAACTTCCATACAAAGACTGGGAAAATCAAATGGCTTTAGTCGAATATCCGGTATTCCGGCTAACGCTGCGTATGCAATATCCTAACTGACGTTATATTCAATAACTACTCACTTCCTTAAAGTGTCCGATCACATCATTATACAAAACATACAATTAATAAACACTTTTTATCATTAAATTATCTTAAAACTATACATCATTATTTATTTATATTTGGAAATCTATTTTAATTATGAATTTACTCTGTTTAATATTGAAAATCATTAGATACACATTTGACTCATGCCATCTCTGCTACAATTACCTGCGATTTTAAATATTTAATTAAACTAACCTCTTCTAGGTATTACAATAATAGCACATTTTTAAACACTACTGCTTCGTCATGAGGTGTCCAAAATCTGAGACATCCAAAGGTTTCTGGATTTGTACAAAAATACAGCATGTGATGCCGAGACAGAGGCGACAAAAAAGATTGTGGTTGGGATAACCGCATGTGCTAAAGACAAATTTAGCTTTGTATTTTATCAATGTTTATTTTTGAGAATGACAGTGTTGCTGCTGCTTAAACGATTCATTATCATTCCTCCCTTACAGATTTTCTGTTGTTTTACCAAGCATCCGTGAACATTCATTCTGAATCCCATATTGATGAATGAGGTGAGTGTCATTGTTGTATTTCTTCAATAATTTGGTCTTGATAGTTTTTGCATGTAGACGTTAGTCTCCTTTAATTTGATGTAATAGATCACTAAAAATAATTTACTACCCTCCTACATCCTTGCTAATCAGTAACACTGTACACTCTCTTCTTACACTGTTATCTTCTCTGGTTAGGTTTACCAATTTGAAATTTTTGAATTTCAGATGATAGGTTTTATTTCATGGTAGTGAAAACTTTCGTATACAATCTATTTTGATATCCTTCTCAGCAATTTCTCTTTTGATTTTTTTTTTTTGTTTAAAGGCGAAAAAACCATTTCGGTCATCATCGCCTTTATTTCTCTTTTGAGTCTTCCTTCCATTGGTGTTCTGGAATTCCATTACAGAAGTAATATCTTGTCTTTAAACATCCTGCCATTTGAAACAGTCGGTGGCAAAGCAAACTTCACTTCTCTGTATTTAATTCTGTCTGTGAAGGAGTGTTATAATGAAGCAATAGTAATTACACTAATCATTGTGATGTAATAGCTAGTACATTTATGATAAAAAACGAATGTAGAGATAAAGCTCTTGTGGGATCAAATAATTAAAATTTGAAAGTAAAAAATTTTCTTTTATTAAATGGCTAAATTTTAACCAACTATTATACCATAAGGTGTGATGACCAGGGCACAACAAATTTCCTCCACACTCTTGACATGTGTCATGTGTCATGTGCGTGTCCTACAAATAACACAGCTTAGTTTATATTATAATTTTTAGTCACTTGATGACTAGATTTGATCAATATTCTCAAAATATTGTGTATCTTTTTTTTTGCTTACCAATTTTAGCGAATGTCCAAATAAGCAATATTAATAAAGTATTAAATCAGTTGAGTTGTTGGGCTGTTTAGAGGAAGATTTTGAATTCATAGTTGTCCTTTATTAAATTATCTACTTTTATTTATGTATTATTTTTGTTTTATGAATACATTTGTTTATATTTATAATTTTTTTTTTTAAAGTGGGAATATTTTTATTTTGTTGTATATGTACTTTAATTATTATGTTTTACTTTATTTAAATATATTTTATAAGTTAATTAATTTAAGTTAATAATATAAAATTGTCATTTGTGTAAATAGTGGAGAAGAGGACCTAATTTCGCCTCTTCAGAAAAAATAGTTTTATTTTATTACATAGAGATTTGTCTATTATTTTAAATAACAAGACTGATACAATAACTCACCTGTATCACACTCTAATCTGTTTTAATACATCTGCCGTTTTCTTCTTTACTCCATCAAACTGACTCAAAACCTGTTCCTTTAATAAATACTTCAAAGACAATTTTAAAAAGTCACATTGGGCGAAATCTGACATATGTAGGTGATTTTCCAGTGCAGTAAAGTGTTTATTATCCAAAAACTGCCTCACAGAACGTGTAGTGTGTGCAGGGACATTATCCTGATGAAGGAAGAAACCATTTTTCCATAGTTCTGGTTTTTTTTCCTGACTATCATTTAATTTTAAAATTTCCATAAAATAATGCTGGTTCAATGTTGTGTTTTCTGGAACCCTTTCTTTCAAAATTATGTCTTTTGATATCACAAAACATTGTGAGTATGGATTTGAATTTGTAGTTGCTTTGACAACTTTTTTCATTCTTGGTAGTGACAGTGTTTAAAAAAATTAGTGCATTAATTGTTGTCTTTTGGATTATACTGAGAGATCCAAGTTTGGCCACAAGTGATGATTTTGAAAATGATTGGGGTTGGCATAAAGTTCCTGCAGCATGTCAACACACATTTCTTTGCGGCATTGTTTTTGCTCTGGTGTGAGAGCGCTAAGGACTATCTTGGCACAAACTTTTTCATTATTATTTATAGTGTGATTTTTTACTCACGTCAATCGATCTTCATTAGTTTTTGTTCTTTTAACACTAAAACACTATTGTAATTTGGAACTAAATGTTCATCATCAGGTTATATAAAAAATCACAGAAGTGAATCATAACTTATATACAACACATAAATCAAACCACTTTGGAGATCGTAAAGTTCATGATGCAATCTTGTGTGTGAACATCAATGTGCATGTCGGTTGGTAAGACTGTGCTGAATGAAGGCGTTTCAGGTTAACTTATTCAATGTCTTTGGACTATGTACCCGTCTTTGTCTCACTATAATGGTATCATATAATATGTTTGATTTGAAGGATAGTTGGTCATTTAATATGTTATTTGGTTCATCTTTGAAGCTTTATAGCGAGAAAAAGATGGGTATAGTCCAAAGGCATTGAATAAGATAACCTAAAACACCTTCCTTCAACGCAATCATATCTACCGGATATCCACATCAATAGTGTCAAAATAGTTTCCAGTTTAATAACAAGTTTTATGTTCAAAATGAAGGTACTGTTATGGGAAACCCCCTGTCGAGTTTCATCACTAATTTTTTTATGAGTTGGTTTGAAATAAAAGTTCATTAAAATATTTTCCGCGAGTGTGGGTGAAGTATGTGGATGACATTTTTGTAGTGTTTGATAAAAATGAAAATCTAGAAGAGTTTTGTGACATTATCAATGGATTTTACCCAACTATACAGTTTACGACAGAAGTTGAAAAAGATAATAATCTTCCATTTTTTTATGTAAATATGTTTAGAAAAAAATAATAGTTTATCATTTAGTGTTTATAGAAAGCCTACACACACAGTATAGATATATAACTAAGGATTCACACCATTCACCAGCGCATAAAAGAGCAGATTTCAATTCTATGGTTCACTGATTAATAAACTTACCTCTTTTCTAAAGAATATTACGAAAAAGAACTTCAATCTATTTATGTTGGTACAATTTTTAATGGTTATCTAAAAGAAATATTAGATAATATAATAAAGAAAGCTTTTTTTCTTCTTTTTTAAATTTTAAATAAGGAATTGAGAAATACTCTTGTGAGCAGTATACCTCGACAACAATGGGTTAAAACTACATTTGCTCCTCCAATGTCAAATATTGTAAAAAAAAAAATCACTAAGAAAATATGCAGTTTTAAATGTAGCAATGTCAGCTGAGAATCTTTGTAAAATTTTCGGAAATCCAAAAGATAAAATTCAAGAACAAGATAAATCGGGAATATATTTTATAAATTGGGAAATATGTCCGAAAATATATAGTCCAAACAAAACAAAATGTCAGGATAAGAGCAAAAGAACACTTTACCCACTTCAAATATAACAAGCCTGATAAATCAGCTATGGCTAAACATTGTTTAAGGAAAAACATTATTTCAAAACAGAAAACGTTGTGTTGTTGAAAAATGTTACTAAATTCAACACAATAGATGCATGGGAAAATTTTTATATTAACAAGTACCGTAATATAACTGTAAATAATGAATTAGGGCCGATACAAAATTCTATATTGAAGTAAAATATAAAAAATATCGTTATATATAAGATTAGTTACGAATATTGTATTAGTTAGATATTAACTTTTTAAGTTATTTAGAATGACACAAGGCTTTTGTTAACACCTTAATATTAGAAACTAGGTTTAGACCACGCCCCTTTAGTTTTGTATAAATACAGAGGCTGGTGCAGTGCTAGGTTAGTTATTGTAGCTCATGTATCACTGTTGAAACACGTTTAAGTAAACGTAATTTTTGTGAGATCTTGAGTTTTAGTCTATCTAACCTGATGATGAACATTTAGTTCGAAATTCCAATAGTGTTTTAGTGTTAAAAGAAGATAAACTAATAAGGATCAATCACTTTATAAGAGTAAAAAATCACTTTATAATTCATTTATATAACTGATCCATAGGCTACAATGACTGAATTAAACTTGTACAGAAAGGACAACTGCACTAAATGATGACTCACAATCAACTGAATGACCAAGAGTGTTAATGTTTGTCACCTTTCAACAGTTCTTATTGCTTTCTGTAAGAAGTAGAAATGCAGTGTTGTTATTTAATAAACATCTTGTATGTCTAATAATATTTTTTTGAATGCCATATCCATATCAAATGTTGAGCTTGACTTATGAGAAAAACTATACAGTATAACAAACACACAGAACACAATTCTGAACATAATTTTGTTGTGGTTTGGTTGGTGTAGCTGGTGTATCACTGAAGAGGACGACCTTGTCGTTGAAACACGTCTGATACTTAGGCGTTTTTTTTTTATGAGAATTGTGTTCTGTGTGTTTGTTATACTGTATATTTTTTGAATTTTTATTTTAAAAGTTTAATCATTTTAATTGTTTTATGAAATATAAATCTGGGATATTATGAGTAAGTAAATAAATGTTAGTTTATTATTATAACTAATTGCCTGTTATGTTTTATTTTTAGGTAATAAGAGTGTGTTAATGATATGAACAATGATGCATCAACTCAATTTGTTTCTTGCTATAGTGGTTACAACAATCCTCATATTTTACTTTACTTGGAGTTCACAAGGCAAAGAAATTAGAAGATTTATTAATTCTTCACCTACTGAAGTCGTTGTAAATACATGCCATGTTTCTTTCAATGTAAGTAATACTTTATCTAGTTTTTTTACAATGTTTCATATAAAGTTAAAAATAAGAGAGTATAAACCAAATGATGGAAAACATTGTGCACATTTTCAGATGTACAAAAAAGTATTGCAATTTTACCAGAAATTCAAAGCTGGGAGTTATTAGGCAAAGGGAAAAAATAGACTTTTGTATATCTCAAATTAAACCAAAATAGTTTGATAAAATTTTTGTAAAATCTAAAGGTTGACCGATGTTAACCCATTCGGGTTAATGGACTTTTCATTCTCATTACTGGTGTTGGTTCCATTGTTAATTGTACTCCAGTTTTTATAAAAGAAACTCTAAATATTTTGGATTTCATTTTGCACTATAGACTGAATCTACTTGACAGTAGGCTATCTAAACTACAGAAAAAGTTGTGATCCACTCCAACCGAGATCATGTAACTCATTTGACATCTGAAAAAGTGTGAGTTCCCTTTTCTATTTATTAATTTGTGTCCTCTTGTTTAAAGGCGAAAAACATCTTGGTCATCATAGCCTTACAAAAAAGGGAAGAAAACGTAAAGTAAAGACTCCTAGCCCTTGCATATTGTAACAACATTGGGGTCGAAAGAGAACAAGAGTTGGTCATGAAAGACCTGATAAGAAATATGTAAGAGAGGTATCTAACCTAAGACTACATGGAAAAAGGCATAGATCCTTAAAGGGACTGCTATGCTTGTACACACTATAATGAGCCTATTAGGGACCTTTCATCTGTAAATGGATAAGTGTAAAATTTCTCTTAAGAAATTAGGTAGTTTTAATGATGAAATGTTTACACTGGCTTTTTACTAGAGTAGCACCACTATTCAGTTTGATTGATATTTTTCTCATAGTTTTTAATAACACTATTTTAAACCTTTATAGGTTAGGTTGCTGGTTGGAAAATCAACCATATGAAAAATATCTGAGTGGGTGTTCATAAGTTTTTTTTTATGTCACAATTAGAGGTTACTAGTCAAAATATCAACCATTTTATATGAAGGTCACCCCACAGGAGGGAGGTGGGTGCAGACTTGCTGCACCTACTAAGAGAGGGCTGGCAGCCCTCATGGTCCCTAGTCAAACACTCATATTATACTCACAATGCATAAACTATCATGTATATAGACATTTACATACAGTTCATCTACATTATACAATTACCTACAATTTCACCTTGTCTTAGGGTTTTTATTTGTGCTTTATATTTCTTTCTTAGGCAGAGTTTCCTATTCTTTCCAGATGTTAAAACCATTTATGAGTATGAGAAAAAAAGAATGCCATGCTTGTGTCTGTTAAGTCTAGGAGTGATGATGCGGATTCTGATTGCTTTGGCAGAATCAAGCTCATGGATCCGATGTGTGCTTTGCACTACTGAGGATATTAACAGTTTGAATTCAGGAACTGGCCACCTAGCTGTGCTTGGCAAGTAAGTAGATGTTGGGGTAATGGGGGTCGGAACCCATAGCTGATACGGTCAGACTATGTCGATAATTTTCCATGAGTATATGGATGGCTAGTTTGTAGTAACTTCGGGGTGAGAAATCATAATGCTGTACTGGAACTCACCTCTATGTGTAAGAAGGGCATCTGAAATCATGTATTTTAGTCTTCCTTAAATTTGGAACTTGCTTTAGTTTGAGTTCTTGGGCTACTGGCTATGCTGGGTGTGCCCGATTATCTAATGTGAGATTCTTCATCCACGAAGTGCCGGATATACCATACATATGAACAATCAAATTACAATTGCCAATTGTTCAGTTAAATCTAGTATAAAGAGATATCGTTGAGCCTTGTCTGTCAACGAATGTGAGCCATTGAAAACTAAGTAGATAATTACTTTAAATTTCTTGTGTTCCGTAATTTGGAGGAAGAGAAAGCTATATTGAAAGTTCTTCCTTCATAGTTAATAAAGCCATAACTGGCAGAGGAGGTCCTGTAACGTCTCTCAGTAAACTGAACAATGGAACTCTTTTAGTGGGGAAAAGAAGCAAAATTTGTTGCAACTCAATATGAGTTCTTTTAGATCAGGTTTAGGTTTCGGTGGAATTTCACCAATCCATAAACTACTCAAAGGGAGTTGTTACATCTCGGGATCTGCTCCAATATTACTCTAGAGGTGATTAAAGTTGAATTAAAGCTGAACAAGTCATAATTGATGTTACTTGGATCATGCAAACTGAGAATGGGAAAAGAGTACCAACTGCTTCGTTGGTTGTTACTTTTGCCACACCTATTGTGCCACAAAATATTTATACCGGATACCAACGGCTAGTTGTTAGAGCTTAAGTTCTGAATCCAGGACGTTATTTTAAATGTCTAGGTTTTGGACACGTGTGTTCTAATCTACAAAACCGGAGGTATGCGGCCAATGTGGTTTGAAAGAGCATGGGTACAAGAATGATGCCACATATACAAATTGTGGCAGCAATCATCCTACACTCATCTTTCAATTGTTTTGGATACAAAGAGGAAAAGGTAATTTTGTCTATCATGTTGATGTCTATCATGTCCATCATCTTTATTGATGGCCGAAAGTTGTACAAAATTTCAAAACCTGCAGTACAAGGAAAATCATTGTTACTGCAGTTGCAGCTGCAAATAAAAATGACATCTTGTGACAATTGTGATGAACTGACAAAAACAGTTAAAGTACTAATGGATGTTAAAGTACTAAGTTAAAGTACTAAGGGTGTGGCTCAGTTATTGGCCATTTTCTCAAAAACTGTTGCTGGTTCGAAAGTTTCTTCCATATGTAACTTATCTCCTCAACACTATTCTCTTTTGGCATAATTTCGCATAAAAAAACCTCAAATTGTGCCACCTGTGATGAAGAAGAATATTTTATCACCATCTCCAGCAATTAACCAACAGTTTTTAAAAACAAATCTAATGTAGTACTTCTCCTGCTTTAATGAAGCCAATGACAAAATCATTGGTTTAAAAATCTGAGCCATATCTAAATAATAAAAATTGCATAGTTAAAGTAGAGGTTCCCTCGAAATCACTTTGGGCGGGACCTAACAAATCTATCCCAAAATCACCTCAGGGTTCATCCAAATCCTTAACAGCTTCAGTTGTGGAGGATGGTGTGTAATTGTACTCGCTGAGATCAATCAAATTAAAATTAAACTACCTGCTGCTAACTCAAGTCAGGTAAGTGGAAAGAAAAATTCTATAAGTCCAAATCCATTTTAATTAGTACCTAATCCTTTATTTATTTTAATACTAGATCATAAATATGAACAGAAATCTAAATTTAAATAGCAATGTACAATGTGCCATTACTGGTGTTTGAAACACATTAAAGATCTGAAGGTTCTTGTACGTGATACATCCCTCTTATTTCTCTGCAAGAGACTCATCTTCATCAGCCCCATTCAAGGAGGTTTTCAGTTTCCCGAACTGATTTTGTCACTGTAACCAGAACTAAGGATGGAGTGGTAATAATTGCCCACAACTCCATCTGTGATAGACCTGTGAACCTTAGGACTTCATTACAAGCCACTAAATTTGAATGGTTCATTCTATCTGACACATACAGTAGAATACTCTTATTCACATGCTCTGGTGAAGCTTACCTTTTTTTGACGTCTTACTGTTTTGTGCAAAGCAAAATAGGAAGATTATGCCGAAAGTTTTGTATCACCTAATATTAATAATAATGTTTCTATTCATGAAGCAGTAATTTCATTTACAACAGCTCTCCTTACAGCAGTGAACAACGTTTTGAAAATCTTAATGAGACCACTATGTCACCAGTTTCATGATGGAAAGACGAATGTAGTAACACTCTCTGTTTATGCTGTAAAGCTCTAAGGAAGTTTAATCAAAGACTTACTTGTTGAAAATCTCGAAAGGTACAAAATTCTACAAGTCAAAGTACGAAGAGTGTTTAGCCAGAGTAGGAAGAGATCATAAGCAGAGTACATTGGCACAATATTAACCACAAACACATTAATGGTGTGGAAAATGTTATGTTCTCTTTGTGGTACTCCTTCTTCTGCTCCCTTTTTGGGACTTAAGCAACAGATTTTAATATTGGGATGAGTTTTGACTACAAATAGTTGCTAATTATTTGCTAACTTTTCTTCAACTGCTGATTACGGTGACTCCTTTCACTGTAGGTTTATCGAAAAAATCGCTATTAAATACCCCATTTTCCTTACAGGAATTAGAATCTGCTATGTTGCCAGGATGGGATTCCATTCTAGGTCCTGATGGCATAGTTTATTCTATGATTAAACACCTCCCAACTTTAGGAAAGCTGACTTTCCTTACAATATATAATTGTATATTGGAATAGCAATGTTTTCCCAATATGCGTTGGAGGCTACAGTAATTCCTCTTTTAAAACCAGGTAAATAAAAAGCAATCCAAGAAGTTACCGTCCCATTTCTCATACTAGTGTGCTTTGTAAGCATTGCAAAATGGTTAATCTTTGCCATATTTGGTCATCGAAAGTAACCTGTTGCTATGTAATGGACAAGTGCGGCTTTAGACAGTGTCGATCATCTACTTGATCAGTTGGTTTCATTAGAGTCATCCATACAAAATGCCTTTTTCTTGCACGAGACCTGATCTCAGAGCTTCCTTACAGCTCAATTTCTTTAAATTTTATCCTTGTTAAGACTTTGCAGGGCTCTTTTAATGTGATATTTGTTTTTAATTGTATTTACCGTAGGTTATCATTGATAACTTGTTGCAGGGCTTCTTTACTTGTAACATGTTATGTTGTTGTTTATTTATGACTGTTAACTGTTTTTAGTGTTGTTAATGTTGTTCAAATATTATATTATTGTTTTCAGTTTTATTTGTAGGTTTTTAATATGGAGCACCTAAAGCTTAATTTGTGAAGATGATGATAACTGCAATGGTTTTTTTTTGTCTTAAAACCTAAACGGGAAAAAAAGTATTAGTGTCATTTTTAATTTGAGTGCTAAAATGGAGTTTAATAGCATCAAACCCTCTCATTGATAAACAGGAAGTCTGAGAATGTTTGTGGTTGGTCTTAAGTCATTATGTCCTGCCTTCTATGGAAGAAATTATACAATAGTGGTTGATGTTTCAAACATTAAGAGTTTCTGTCCGTTGTCCTTCAGCATATCCTTTTCCTGCATGGATTTCTTTTAATATCAAATGACAGATAAGAAAAATGTTCGTTTTGAGTAACAAAATCACATTCATGCTGGTTTAGCTGTAACTTGTACTTCAAATTAATTGTTTTCAATTTTTTATTTTGTTTTAAGTTAGTTATGGATAACCTCTAAAAACGTATTGTAATATAAAAAAATCTCCAAAAAAATATAGAAGTTTACAAAATATTCTAAAAAAAGTTTATTTGTTAGTTTTAAGAATGTAAAAATTTACATTTTTCCTCAATAATATTTTTCCAAGCTTTTAGTTTGAGAAAATTTTGCTTTACTTACTCCGTGGTGCTACTATCCATTATTGAGTCTTATTCTCCGCTATCTCTCTGTTTTTCATCAATGCTCTGCGGGGGGTGCAGACCAGTTGCACCTAATAGAGGGGATTGGTGTCCCTCAGCCTCAGTCAAACACTCATAACAACTAAACTATCATCCATATAGTCATATACACACAGTTCTCCTATATTATAGAGTTACACTTTCACTTTAACTTAGGGTTCTCATCGCAGGGGGTGCAAACTAGCTGGGCCTATTGAGAGGGGTTTATCGTCCCTCGTGGAACCCGAGATATACAGGGGTGGAACAATAACACATCTTCTCCGATTTTACACACACACACACATATAACACTCAAATACTTTTTACATTTCGTAGAAGCTATTACTCTTCACAAATCACTAGGGATACAAATACACTGTACATTCATAAAAATGGGAGTTTTTGACCGTGCAGAGATGTAGCACGTCTAGGAGTGCTTACCACATCAAAGCATGAAAAGCTTTGAATCTGATAAGCTGATGTGAGTCTGCTTTGCCGAAGACGTAAGTGCGGTTTCTGTTCAGTAGCCAGCCACTTCGGTCCTTGGTCAGGAAGTGTTCCTGATGGGGGAGGTGTTGGACCCTCCCTTTCCAGTTGTGGGTCTGAACTGATGTTCAACCAATCTAGTTAAAGAGGATACTCTGGACCTCAGAGTTCTAGGGTTTGGAAATGATCCAAGGGTGTACCAGTTCCCAGAGTCTTATCTGCAACCACTTAACACAATACGCTGGTAAACTCTTTTATAGCTTCTACTATAAATAAAGTCAACCCGGATTGTTATAAGAGACAACTATCGGCATCGTCCGAAGAATGTGTTTGTGAAAACAAAAAATGTAATTAATTTAGACGTAAGGATCCAGGGACCTGCTCCCAGATTCCTTGTTGTCCATAACAGTACTGAGAGTGCAGCAGATCTGTCTAAGATCTTGCTCTTTGTTATTAACAAAGTTGTAAATGGTACTCCAGGGAATATTCGTTCTATTAGAAAATTTTGGAATGGGACTTCAGTGTCACTCTCCTTTTTCGAAGTCGTAAACATGTCTGTTAAACGCTATAAGGGTTTAAATTCCTCTGTTGGTGTTATTTCTTGCCGTGACCTCTTGAATGAGAGCACGAAGGAAATAAAGAAAGGCTCCGCAGAACAGCATGTTATCAATGTCGAACGAATTTTCCGTACAGAAAATGGTGAGAAAAAACCATTCAATTGTTTGCTGGATTTTACAGTCCAACTGTTAAACTTTACATTCCAAATCCAGGACATTACCATGCCAAGGATTTGGACATGTTAGCAGGACTTGCTCCAAACACGAAATTTGTAGATACTGTGGCGTAAAAGGCCACAAAAGTGTGCAAATTGTGGCGGTAACCATCCCGCACGTTCACCAATGTGCCCAAAATATAAAGTTGAGAAGGTGATTTTTGAAATTGTTGCTAAAGAGAAACTTTTCTTTCCAGAAGCTAGGAAAGTATACAGACAAAGAACTGCCTTACCTCCTACCATAGGAAAATCGTATGTATATGCAACATCAGCCCTAGTCCCGAGTAGTGGTGGCCATTAACGCTAACAATGGTCAACGTCAACACCAGTTAACGTTGAGCGTGATTAACTGTTAAAATAAACTGCTAACGTTAACCTGCCAGTCGAACAGAAGACCAAGCGTCTTTGTTCAGTGTGCAAATAATAGTGTGAAAATATTTACACTATTACAGTTACTAACACAAGTTATTTATACAGTTACTTTCCTTTCACACAAGCACAAACCTAACCTAAATATTTACACAGTTAGTTGACAGCTTTTATCAGCTAAAACTAAAGTTATTTACACCACACTATTTTCGCATTATTCAGTCGTTGTTTTATACAGTTTTAGATTTAGAAAAAAAACAAACAGTAAAATAGTAGGCTACAGCAGAAATATATGTTGATTCGTTGATGAATAAACGTTGACGTTAATTGATTTACTTTAATTGCACAACTAAACTAACTGACGACTGAGAGGCGTACGTGTAGCTGGGTGCGCGCACATCGAGTGGGCCGCTGGCACTAACAAACAACCACTGATGCGTCACCTGCAAGCACTTAGCAGTTGATCAACGTTAGCATTTAATACACTTCTTCGTCAACTGCATTGAGCGTTGACGGTTAGCTGTTACCTGTTAACGGACACAGCACTAGTTCCGAGTTCTTCGTGTAAGGAACTGAGTGAGAATGTTTGTATGCTTGCCGATCAGATTATCAATTAATAGCAGTCTAAAGCAGTACATCATTTAACATCCATCTTCTTCTAAAGTTGACCTTATTATAAATCAACAAAACCTATTGCATCCAAATCCAAATCTGCACCTTCGCCACTCAAGAACATCAAATTACCACCAATAACTGGACAGCTAGTTAAACGAAAATCCTAATCTTAGGCCTATTCTGACTAGATCATCATCTTTTTTTGTTAATTCAGAACAAAAATAATTGTGGCAAACCCAGTACACCACTGAGTGTGACCACCAAGCCTCTACAAAACAAAGAGAGGGGCAGGTTCTTCGAAACCCCACCCAAAATTACCTCAGGTGTCTCCCAAACTGTCAACAACTGACATTCCAGTTGCTGAAGTTGCAAAGAGCTTGAACCTGAGACTTCAAAAATTAAAACTGAAATTAAACCACCTGATGGTTTATAAAGCCAGGCAGGTGGAAAGAATAATACAGGTCAAACCCTTTTTAATTGATAATTGTTAACGAATCCATTATTCTTATTACATCCTAATCATAAAATATACCCAGAAATTTAAACTTGAATAATGTGATACAATGGAACATTAACTCTGTGAGAAGTTATATTGAAGATCTCAAGGTTCTTATACGTGATACACCCCGCTTTAGTCATTTACCTGCAAGAGACTCATGTCTATCAAACTCACTCTTTTATTTTGAGGGGGTTTACAGTTTTTAGAAATGACTATGTCACATCAGACAGAGCTAAGTTTGTAGCAATACTTGCCCACAACTCGATCTGTGGTACACCTGTGAGCCTTAGGACTTCATTGCAAGCAGTAGCAATAACGGTCATTAGATCATATAAAATGACAATTTGTTGTTTGTATTTGCCACTTAATTTTAGGTTTATGGAAGTGGAACTAATTTATTAGACAGTTCCCTGTTCCATTTCTTTTGGTGGGAGATTTTAGTGCCCACCACTATACATGAGGATCAAACACTTACACCCCTAGTGGGAACCAACTTATCTGCTCAATGATGGTTCACCTACTTATCTGGCGGCTTCTATATGTGGGTGGACAACTGTCAACTTGTCATTTTTTAGATTGTCTGGCCACTAAATTTGAGTGGTCTGATATATCTGACATATATAGTAGTGATCATGCACCTGTGAAGCTTACATTTTTTGACTTCTACCACTGTAATAATCACCTTCCCAGATAGATTTTGCACAAACCAAAATGGGAAAGTTTCACTGATGAATTTATATCACCTATTTATAATAATAATGTTCCTAAGAATGTAGCAGTACAGTCTTTTTTGGCAGCACTCCTTACAGCAGTTGACAACAACGTTCCTAAAATGTCAACGAGACCATTACATCCACCAATTCGATGGTGGAACGACGAATGTAGTGATGCTCTCTGTTTACATTTGTAGCTCTAATTAGTTTGTTTATGATTTAGGGGTCCGAGGCTATTCAGCCTCTTGTCACTGCGATCCAAATGGATCTTTTATGACTCCCCAACTAATTTTGTTTTAGGCCCAGACAAGATTTAAGCTTCCTAAGAATCTTAAAATGATTTTGGGGGACATGATTGTTACCTCTACAGTGGTGGGGAATGGAATGCTGAGGTAAAGTAGCCTTTTGTAGGTTATAGATTCACACTCACACAACCAGTGTTCACTTATTTCTTTATATGTCAGGCAGAAGCGGCATGTATCAACTGCAGACTTCCCCATGTGTTTTAGATGGTAATTCACTGGACAGTGTCCGGACAAGATGCCAATAATCAACCTAAGCTTCCTTCTACTGAGGTCCAGTAATTTTTAGCCTTTGTCATACAATAGACTATAAACTTTTTGACTTGTTTTAGACCTGGATGGGTGGTTCAATACTTGATCTTTTAACCACCCCAAAATTAACCTCTGCATCTCTGCTTCTTAATTTCCTGGTATTGCTTCATGTCTTGGCATCCAAAGTAATGAAACTTTGTAGATTGTTGCCAGTTGATTGATAACTCGTAAACATTCCCAGACCAATCTTGACTCAAAAGTGTATGGACTTAGGACCTTAAGAGTTCCCTGACTGTCTGACATGATATAGGTCTCTGTGCCTTTGAAACCTTTTTGATATCCTCTAGCGCAGAGCTCTATTGCATGTATCTCAGCTTGAAATATGATTGGAGTTTTTTCTAGAGACTTGCTAAGGCTAAAATTTGGATCTTTTGTTCTCACTCCTACCGTACCTTTCATTCTGGATCCATAAGTGTACTATTATAGGGCTCCCTCCTTTAGTTATAGGTAATAAAATAAAAATTGGCCAATGCGTTCGCTCACTATGTTCAATTTTTTTAAATTTTTTTTCTTTCATAAAATTACATTGAACTCTTGATTGGAGGTATTGAAAAACTCCATACTGGTTTGTAAACTGTACCAGAAAATATAAAAGGTTGTACAACATCGAAAATCATCCTTTTCACCACCTCCAACTTCAAATTTGGTTATCGGGTACCTATGGCTTTTGATATTATCAAATTAAATCCATAACAAACAATGAGTTTTGGCGGTAAAAAAAAATTTTAAATCAGCCTACATTACAGAAGAATGAACTGGGACTGGTTAAATGATCATTTTCCTGGCAGATGAATAGGCAGATGGCCAGTGACCTCACCAGATTTAACACCAATGGAGTTTTTTTTATGGGGCCATTTAAAATCTGTTGTATACAAGACCCCTCTAGCTGGTCTACAAGACTTGAGAAACAAAATTGTTCAAGATTGTAGAGCGATACCTCGTGAAACATTATAAAAATTCTGTTTGGATTTCGAAAACAGGCTCTTTTATTTCTTGGAGAAAAATGGTGAACTTTTTGAACATCTCTTGTGATATTTGTTAAGATAACACACCTTATTATTACTAGTTTTATTTCATTAAAGGTACTGTACACACTGGTTGGTCATTAAACAATTTCTTTTTTGTTTTTGCATAGTTTTTGTACAGTTCTACCAAAATTACATTTCAAATCATACTTGATGAACTCATAGGCTGATTTAAAATTTTTTACCATCCAAACTCATTGTTTGATGCACTTTAATTTGATAATATCAAAAGCCATAGGTACTGATAACCAAATTTGGAATTGGGGGTGAAAGGCATGGTTTTCGATGTTTTACAATGTTCTACATTTTCTGGTACAGTTTACAAACCAGTTTGGATTTTTCAGTACCTGCAATCAGGAGGAGTTTGATGTAATTTTATGGAAAAAATATAAAATTTTATTTTTACACTTAGCAAGCGAACACTTAGGCCGATTTTTATTTTATTGCCGCCAAAATTCATATTTTCCCCTGTCCTTCAATTTGATATATCACAAACCATTACAAGTTTTGGAGTTGGGGTTTTTGTTTGGGGGTGAAGGAAGGGAGTGGTTTTGGGTTTTGTACAAATGTTTTTTTAAGCTCCTCCTATGACTAAACAGATTCACAGTAAACATTATTTGAGTATCTTTTACAGTTAAAAAAAAAAAACATTTGAGTGGGGAGTTTTGAGAAAATCACCAGGTATATGACACAAAATTTTTTTAAATTGAAATTTTTTTAATGAAGGGACACAAAACTAGCCCCTAATGCCAGTAACTAAGAAACAACTTTTGTGACTCCTCTTTTAAAAATTGAGTAGTTGTCTCTTTTCATTTCTAAATCTTTCAACATCTGAAAGTCTAATTAAAAACATTAAAATCATATATTAAAATTTATACAAGTTTTTAATTCTAAAACAAAGAAAACAATAAATATACCGGTAATATAGTTGTTCAATGGAAAAATCTTTATAGTCTCCTTTCTAGTAGGGAATTTAACCTGTTAGTTGTGTTCTATGATTGTGAAGACACAATATTGTTATTTAAATTTTTGTCTGAACCTACTGCCATTTATATCATAAGGAGATCAAATATTAAACCCATCACTCGGATGTAAAATGTGTGTCTATTAAATAATGAGACTGATATAGTAAGTCACTTTTATTTGTGTGTATAACATTCTAATGCTTTTATCCTTCAATATAGTCCCCATTCACACTTACACACCAATGCAATCTTGTTTAACACATTTCATATTTTCTTCTTTACTGCATCAACTGACTCAAAATGTGTTCCTTTAATCACTTTAAAGAAAAGTGTCATATGATGCCAAATTTGGAGAATATGGAGGATTCTTCCATGTAATAATGTGTTGTCGGGGAAAAATTGCTTCCCAGAAATAATGAAACCATTTTTCCACAGTTCTGTTTTTTTCTGACTCTTTCTCTCAGCTTTGTCCATAACTTCCTTATAAATGATGGTTCACTGTTGTGCCTTCTGGGACCCATTTTTCAAATTTATGCCCTTGATATCTCAAAAAAACTTTGAATATGGACATATTTTAATGAGTTTTATTCATTCTTGTTGATGATGGTGCTTTCCAGTGTATTGACTGTTATTTCATCTTAAAATCATACTGGTAGTTCCAGGTTTAGTTAAATGATGATTTTTTGAAAATGTGTGAGGTTGGCATCAAGTTCATGCAGCATCTCGGCACAAATTTCCTTGTGGCATTCTTTTTGCCCTGATCTTTGGACCTTAGCACAAATTTTCTCCATGATGTCTTTGTTAATGTTCATGGGCTTCAGCAATCATTCAGACATTGAGTCAGTGGTCTTCTCGAATAATCAAGTTAATTATATGTAAATTTTCTTTGGTTCTTGAAGTGGAAAGACGTTCAACACGTCCTCCATGTTCTGACGTCCTTCACTGATTGCTTTGTGCTACTTAAGCACACATCCAGTCTTCCTAGTAAGTCTTTAAAACATTCCATTGGTGTTTTATTCAATTTTACTCAAAAAATTTCAAATTCCAGGACACAACTGCACTAATTAATGACTGACAATCGAGAATGTTGATGTTTTCAGACATATTCAAACTCATCCATGAACGCTGCCTAAGAACTCGTTTTCAGTTTTCATTGCTTTCTCTAAGAGATAGAAACACAGTCTCAGTATTTAATAGACACATCTTGTATTGTGATCTGTCAGCTGGCCGGTTACTGTTATATCCTTAAGAATTTTTTTCAAGTAATTATTTGTAATTTTGTTAAAGAATAATACAGTAGAACCTCTGTTAACCGGCCTCGGATTAATCGGTCCTCGGATTAACCGGCCTATATCGTAGTGTACTGGTTGTATGAGAGTTTCCAAAAATAAATTGTAATTGAAAAACCAAAGTGGCGGCGAGTCAAACGACTTTGTCGATAGCGGTATCCCATTGTCGGCGGAGTAAAAACACCGCGGCATTGGCACCCATCGGTATAGCAAACATACACCGACAAAATCGTTTGATGGGCCGCTTTTTTTCCACGAATCAATTTAGTATACATTATGGAAAATATAACATTTCTTTTCAGTTATCTTCTTGTATTTGACTGGTTATGATCTACGTACAGTATATACAGTAAATAAAAATGAGCGAGTTACGAAAATGGAAGCGTGTGTTGGTTTCGTTTGAGATGCGGTTAAATGTGTCAAAAGACTTGACAGAGGGGAATCTGTAAAAAAGCTTTGTAGTGTTTAATTTTTTCTTGTTTATGTTTAATATACATAATATAATATATACGATACATTTATGTACAATAAAATGAGTTGCAATAACATCTTAATTGCATAATTCTTAGCGCTACCTGATTAAATAAGCTTTCTTTGAACGAAAACCGATTTTTCACGGGAACCTCGGATTAACCGGCCAAACGGGAAACCGGCCCGGGTGTCAGTCCCGACTAGAGGGGTTCTACTGTACTTCAGAATTAATTCTTTTTTTAATTTAAGGTTCTCCATTACCTTGTTTTGAGCCATGGGTGGATTAGATAATAATAATATTATTAAAATTTTTGCTTTTCCATTTAGGATACGAGGAAATTCAGTGTTGCTGCAGACCCAATAATATATTTTGTTACTCCTACTTATCCTCGCCGTGAACAAGTTGCTGAACTGACAAGGCTTGGACAAACATTGATGCATGTCCGTAACCTTCATTGGATAGTTGCTGATGATAACCCTGTTTGTAATCCTATGATCTTGCAGCTAATACCTAAGTTTGGTAAGATTTTATTATTATAATACATCAGATATACATCACAAATCTGGATTTGGCTTCAGTTTTATAATGGTCCTGTAGTTTAATTCCATTTCTGAAGCATCTTTGTGAATGTCCTTACACATTTAAAAATCTGATTTCATATTATTAGAACAAAATTTCATTAATTGTATTATTATTTTGTGATTGCAATTATATAGTTTTAAATGTTATTGTGTATCTTACCATGTAGGTGTGCCTTTCACACATCTATCAAGCCCTATGCCACACATCTATCGTACAGTTAGTGTAGTACCAAGAGGTGTAGCCAACAGGAGAGCTGCTCTTACTTGGATCCGTTCTAACATTAAAAGTGGAGTTCTCTACTTTGGAGATGATGACAACACTTTTGATCTCAAACTTTTTGAAGAAATACGAGATACTAAAAAAGTTTCCATGTTTCCTGTTGGATTAATAGGAGAATATGGTATCAGTTCTCCTATAGTAAAAGAGGTAATAAGATAAAGACAACTTACTATATTTCATTATCATTTTATATTTTGTATAGATTTGGCTTGAAAAATCTTTCTCATTTAACCCTGTCAGTGGCGAAAGACAATTGGTTGTTGAAACTTTCTGTGACGGTAGTGTGTAGATAAATTAAAATCACATTTTATAAAAACCAACATTTCACCCACTACAAATCGTCCTATTGCAATAATCTAAGTACCATTGTAAAGTTACCGATCTGTACTTAAAAATTCTTATAACCAAAAGTTTTAAATCTCAAAAAACTGCAAACTTTGTTGCAGCAGAAGACAAAATTTACGCATGTTTATCTATTTGTCACAAGTCCACTTTTCTGTCAAACTACTTCAAATCTACACTGTGTTATAGATTTGAATGGTGTAGATTAATTATAGTTGCTCTTATATTTCGTGGGATAAAGACGTTTTAAAACATCATGACTAAAATGATTATTTTCACTGCCATTTGAACTCTATATCAAATATCGATTAGTAATATTTCGATTTTTGTGATGATCTATATATCATTTAAAAGAGAAATTTTTAAAGGTTTTGTGGAAAATATTGCACATTTCTGTGGCAAAAATATTTTGGTAGTACTGTACATTTATAGCTGAGCTTCCCAGATGGAATTACTTTGTTTATGTCACTGACCGAGATGCTTGTTTTTGGCATTTTACATGCGCTGGACTGGCTGGTGCTGTGCTAAATTTAGTGTGTATTAGTTTTCTTTCGTGATTTTATTATTTTTTAATTTATTTATTTATTATGTTTTGTTCATACAGATTTATCTTCACAACTATATACTACATCTAGTGTAAGTGTTTGAATAGCCTAAAAAATATGAGAGCATTAGCATTAGATGGATTCTGTTATTATGGTTAAAATAATTTCTTTATAATATAACACAGCAGGAAGGCTGTCAAAAGAGACTCAGTTAAGAGACATGCGGGTTTCACAAAGACCAATTCTCAGCCCAGTGTTATTTTTAATATATATTACTGATTTGTCAACATCAGTACATATGGATAATATATTTCAGTTTGCATATGACACAACATGCAAAACTAAGTTCATACACTTTAGTAGAAAACATATTCAAATCAGACACTAAATGTCATGCTACGTGAAAGTGTACTTGATTGAAGAAGTACAATCAGCAAAGTTTGTGGCTCTCCTAATAGACAATAAATTGAAGTAGAATGAACACATTAGTGATAAAATTAGTTCATATATATATATATATATTTGTATTGAGAAATCTGAAACTATACTGTGGTACTTCAATAATTTTAACAGTCTATTATCGATTAGTGTATCGTTATCTGAACTATGGAATTCTTCATTGGGTAAACTCATCAGTTCAAACCATGGAAAGGGTTTTGTAAAAGCAAGCTATTACTCTTAATGCAGGTATAAAAAACACAAAGTTGTAAAAATGCTTTCAAGGAGCTCTAGTGCTTATGCTTCAGTGTATTTACATACTTTAAGAGTTGCTCTATTTTAAATGTAAGTGTAATCATACCCATAATATGGACATACATAATTACAGCACCAGACAGTACAGGTTAAATATATATATATATAGTAAATGTCCTTCCCAAGCCAGTCCAAAATTGATGAATAAGCTTCCTGAAAGTATTGTCTGAAATCTACTCACAGATTTAAAACAAACAGTCAGAATCTGTATAAACCGAACAGGCTTCGCGTATATTAGTAAAAATTGGCTGAATTAATTTTAAACTATAAGTTTTAAATACATACTAAAATGAATTTAAATAGAATTAGTAATAAATACAGTATCAGAAAGGTACACATTATTAACTAATAAACACAGGTGTTGCAATCTGGCATTCATAATAAATAGAAGAGTTCACTATTACATTATAAATTTAGAAATTTCAAGATGTTTAGGTTTTGACTTCAGATGTCCTCAACTTTGATGTGCTTATCCCTGTGTATTGTTGTAATACAACTTAGTCGTTGTAATCGGGAGGGTTGGAAATATTTACAACACTAACATTTGAGAAAAGTGGATTATCGTGTCAATGCCATTCTTCAACCTTTACTTTTTATTCTGGTTGTGACCAACTTTGATTTGTTCTTCAAAGAGAAATTTCAGCCCCCAGTACTGTATTTGGGGTCAATCAATCTCCATCTTAAGTACACGGTTATAAAGCTTCCAAAAACTTTGAAATATTAAACATTTTTAGGTCATTATTTTTTCTTTGTACTTAATTAATAACAATTGCTACAGGAAATAACTGAAAACTCAATTAATTTTTAAAGGAGAAGGCCTTTCCATAGACCTATACCTGGTGGTAAGCAGTTGTCAGTTTGATGAGTTTAAACCTGATAGGCTCTGAGGTTTCACAAGTAATTATAAAAGTCCTTGTCAATTCGTCACTAGTTGATGATTTTAAAACAGATATACAGTAGTTTTTATGATTTTTTAAATAAATAAGTTTTTCTGAAAACTCACGATTGTACTACACTGTTGGTACTCAATACATTATGAGTATTGGATAAAATTGAAATGTCCAATGCAAGAACTTAATAAAATCTAAATGTTTAACAATATTAGTGATCCTGTTTTTATTGTTATATGTCGTATTAGTTTTTAAATGTTTAACTGAATACAACAGAGTTATTTCAACCTTATAATAGATTAATTCATTTATTACACTTACTACAAACATTTTGTAATAGTTTAAGGCATTGAATGAGGACTAATCATAAGTAGTAATCTACAATTTTGTTTCAATAATATTAATCAGTAAGCCCTTAATGGTTTCATTCCCAAATATCTAATTTTAATTGTATTTTTTCCTTATTGATTTACTTTTCTGGACAGCTATGAAATTTGTTTTAATTATAATAGTGATATAGTTTTGGATAATATTATATCTGGTATAAAATTTATTAAATAACATGTTAAGAATGGTGCAATATATACATAATTTGTGTTTATTTATATATAGCCCATTTTCTAGTGACTTGCATAATTCACGATTTTCATAATGTTTAGCGACTTGCTTTAATATAATGAATATTATTTAACTTAAATCATGAAGTCATTGTTTAGGAGGTCATTACAGCTGTTTTGGTATTTCTTATACCATCATCAGATAACAATCACAATTACATACACTGGACAAATTCATTGCACAAAAATAAACAAACATAATCATTAAATATAATCGGTATTATATCGAATCATCAACAATCTTATAAAATCTAATCGTTGTCATTTTTAATAACACAGATTTTTAATTATGAAATGAACATTATTAAAAATATAGCCACTGTATAATTTCGACTGAAGATATCAAACTTCTATAATAATAATACTATAATGTAAATGTATTAGTAAACAACAATTAAAAACTATAACAAAATTTTAAAAAACCATTAAATTTATGACAAAATTTATCAAAAATCAAAATATATTGTAATGGTTTGAAAATGATAGGCTAGTAAACAGGCTTAGGATAGGATGTTATAGTTCATATGTTCAATATAATTCAATATGTTATGATGAGGGAAGTAATAGTCAATATAAATAATAATTTAAAAAACACTAAATTTAAATAAATTTAAGTAATATACTAAAATTTCACTTAAAGACTCATAAACACAAATTCACTATTTATATGTAAAATATCACTGAAGATGTAAAGACACATTTCGCCTAGAATATGTAAACATACCTGATACATGAATCCAAAATTGGCGTAAAATTTATTTGTGACCATAAAGGGAAGATGTGTACATGATTAATTAAAAAAGTTTAAACTCAAATTAAAGTGTAATAATAATAAATGAAGTAAAACTATTAAATAAATATGTAGGGGATGAGAAATGAGGTTATATGTGTAACTATGGAATTAACCAGGAATACATAGGTAACAGCTGAGAGCAACAAGATTGGTTGAAATCATTTTGATATAGAAATTAATCAAGTTAATTTAAGATGAATTAAAGAAAACAAAATAATATAATAAAATAATAAATAAATAAAAATATGTTTAGTTATTAATTTAAATTGTGTAATATAGTAGAATATACCAAAATTTTATGGAAATTAAAAAATACTGTGTTCTGATTGGACTAAAAAGAAAAAGGTGCATTGTGGTTACAGTATCCATCTGCTTTGACAATCACAAGAGGTTATGAAAAACAGAAACGGTGCCAAATTTGAAAGGATGTGGGACTTACAAATGGTCGATGGCAGAGAATGACATCAAGTCTGCAAATGCTAGGAAAAAATGTTGAAAAATGGTTGAATTTCAACTAATAGCCAGCGTAAAAGTAAGAGTTTCCAGTATTAAAATCTGTTGAAGTCAAGGTTAAAAAAATTCATCTTATATAAATTAAGGCAAGAAGCATAAAAATTTTAATAATAACAAACTAATTTATTATCAAATATTAAAAGAACAGTGTTAGAAAGTAATAAACTAGTTTGGACATTAATTAATTAAAATTTAAGTAATAAGATATTTTGGACAGAAACTTCTAAATCATGAGACATTATAGTTTAATCATTCCATGATTAGTTATAAGTGTTTAAAAGTAAGGTTATATGTAAATTAACAATTAATTGTCAAAGAATCAGAATAAACCAAGATAAAGTCATAAATAATAAAATTTTATATTTTGTAAAGAAAAACCACTTATAATTAAATTTATTGAGATAAATATTATTTTATTATAAATGTTTGTATATTGATTTGTCTATCTAATTTCATTTTCAGAGTAAGGTATTTATTATATTGAGTATTAAATATCTTAATAATTTTGTCTGTGTGGAAATAACTGAGGTCCCACATTCATTTAAATATTTACAATCATTTTAATAAGAAGAGATAATTATAAAGAGTTCCTTCTTTATAATGTTTGGCTTACTACAAACGTGTTTGCATACCTAAACAAAAATCTAGTAAAATTAGAAATTTAATACATTATAAGTAAAATATATAATAAGGAACTTAAGTAAGATTATTTGAGATTGAAGAAATAGAATTTGAAATTGTAACAAATTAAAAAACTTTATTAACAAAAACTAAACTTTAAAATATACCAGAATCAAGTTTATATTATGTAAGACCAAATTCAAAAAACTGAAAAGAAAAGAGAGATTGATGATAGAGGACAATTAGGCTTAAAGAAGTTGAATCAATACACATGGGAGTTGTATTGGCAATATGTGATAATGGGTAGGAAGAAGAGTTAGATATTCCAATAATAGTGGAATGTGAGAAAGATAAGGAAGATGGTAAAGATTTAAAACCAATAGATGATTATGATAGACGGGATAATCTGATACAAGGAGGATAATGAAATAGTAGAAACAGAGTATGCAGGTATAGTAGAGGATGGGGCTGTGAAAGGAAGAGTGGAAAGGATGGAAACAACTGAAGAAGTGATAAATATGAGGGTATTACTTAGAACAATTTAGAAAAATTTGAAGAAAATATGAAGAGGGAATTAAAAGTAACAAATAAAAATGAAAAAAGATGGAAAGCATGGAGTAAAATATGAAGATGGAATTTAAAATAACAAATAAAACATTAGAAAAGATAAACAGTTTAGAACGAAATTAAATAATATTGGAAAAAAATAAAAAATTTAAAAGAAGATATTAAGGTGAAAAATAAACAGTATCTAAGAGATTTTGAATAAAAATAAGAAGAAATCGATCAAAAATTGGGAAGTTAGGAAAAGAAATGGAACGACGACAGAAGGGTATGGAGAAGAAAATTAATAGTAAATTAAATCATTTGAGAGCAAATATAGAGGAAAAGGCTTAGTCAAATGCAAGAGAGATGTAATAGTTTTAAGAAATATGTTAGAGAAAAATTTGAGAAAGTTAGAAGGGAAATAAACAAAAATAAAAATGAGACAGAAGAAGAAATTTTGAATTAAGGTCAGAAAATAAATAATATAAAATAAAAGATTAGGAGTAATGAGGAGAGCAATAAGAGTAATGTAGGAAATGGACAACCACAGATGATGTATGTAACTTGTGAGACTGTTTTAGGCCTATGACAAATTACCACTTTAGTGGAGGATTTAGACCAGACAGGGAAAAAACTATACAAATAGGCCATAGCCAAAAAAAACAAAACAATAATATAGGGGGAAATCAATAAAGAGAAAATAATAGATTCCAAACGAACCAAGGATTTGGAGCAAATAGAATGGAAGACAGGAATTTAATAAGATTCCAACCAGCCAATTAGAGTGAAAAAGTAATTGAAAGAATAGGTAATAGGGAAATCAATAGGGGAATTGATAATAATAGAATAAAACTGGATGTTAGTATAATGAATGTGCAGGGATAATCTGTGGTAGGGGGTCAAATTTGGTAAACTAGAGACCACTTATTTAATTATCAACCATAGGCTAAGACCACAGTAACAGAAGGAATACTGATTTTACAGTGCCAGAAGAAAATTTAAATTAGAGTGTGGAGCCTATAACAAATGAAGAGTCCACGGAAAGAACGGGATAAGTCCATTTTTTCTAAAAATGAGATTATAACATATTTGGGTACCCAGTTAAAGATACTATAAACTTGTTTAATTTACTTGCAAAGAACATGGTTAGTCCCTGAGATATTGAAGGTTTTATTTTCCTATCCACGGAAAGAGTGTGCCAAAGGCGCCAGGACACGGAAAGAACGAGGCAAGTCCAGACATGATCATGGCTTGTCTGCTAGGTCTGTCAGTCTTGCTGCGGTCCTCGGCGTATAAAGTGAGGTTAAATCCTGTGTAGCGTACAGTGAATAATATTACAACTGTTTATTTAAGTTTAATAGTGTATTAATGATTAAGTGTTGTGTATACAATGAGTAGCTCTTCAGATGAAACTGAGAAGGCTGCAAGTAAGCAGACACAGACAACTAAAAAGAGAAAATCATTTGGTAGAATGAGCAGTATAAATAAGCATTTAAGGGCCATGTCCCATGAGTTAGGGAGTGATTGCAAATGCTCAATGTTTGAATGTTTCAAAATTATTCGACCCAATGAAGGAGATGAAATTATAAAAAATTTCAACCTGCTAGGTAATTGGCATGAACAGTCATCTTATTTAATCGGTCTTATTTCAGTTAATTTAATTGTACGTAGAAGACCTAGGGTTGATGATGCGACTAGCCGTGATTGCTCATTCCGTTATATTGTAAGAATCAAACGTGATGGTGTAATGAGGGAAATTCCTGTTTGCCAGAAGGCATTTATTTCTTTACACGGTATCACAAATCGTAGACTGGAGACTATACAAACAAGTATGAAAAACACAGGGAAATCCCCTAAAGATAACAGAGGTAAACACAAGAACAGGCCATGGAAGTTATCAAAGGAAAAAGAAAAGGCTATTATAAACCACATAGGTTCTTTTCATGGGAGGGCGAGTCACTAAGGTAAAGGAAGGTCTGAAAAACTTTATCTTCCTGAGGAACTTTCAATTACAAAGTGTTTTGAACTGTACAAAGATAAATATCCAGATCTAACAGTTTCCTTTGAGTCATACAGGAAAATTTTCAACGAACGATTTAACTTGTCATTTGGGTATCCTCGTACAGATACATGCTCAGCATGTGATAAATTTCAAGCAGAGTTAAAAGGATTAAATGCACAACTTTCCAAAACTACAACAAATGAACAGAAACGTGCAGTATCAGATCAAATTAAAAAACTTAGGACAGAAAATCAGGTACATAAATAAAGGCTATTACATTCTACACCAGAAAACGCATGGCGTGAAAAGAATGTAAAAAAAATTCTGAAAAAGAAGCCATTTGTATGGACTTTCAAAAAAACTTGCCCTTGCCTAATATTGCTACAAATGACGTATACTATAAACATCAACTTTCTTTCTACAGTTTTAATATACATCAACTGGCCAATCGTGATGCAATATTTTATACCTATAGAGAAGATATAGGGAATAAGGGAGCTAACGAGGTGATTAGCTTTACAGATAACTACATACATGAAGTTCTTAAGGAGAAAGTAAGGTCTCTTGTCATTTTTTGCGACTCGTGCGGAGGCCAAAACAAAAATCATGCCTTGTTCCTTTATTTACACTATGTCGTCCATACAATTAAAAGATTGGACAGTATTAAAAATAGTTTTCCCCATCAGGGGTCACTCCTACATGGAGTGTAATAAAAACATAGGTTTAATTAAAAAGAAAACTGTTGCGGAGTTGCCAGATGACTGGGTCCATGCTTTTAAAACAGCAAGGCAAAATCCACAACCTTTTATAGTTATTCCAGTTGAACAACACATTATAAGAGATTGGACAACCTTCCTCAAGGATCATTATAAACCTAAATGCCCCTTTAAAACACGACCAATCAGAGAAGCAATGGTACAGAAAGAGTTGATACAGATAAAGATAAAGTTGTTTAAATACAGGAACACTTTCAATGGAGCCTGGACATCAGCAGATTTGGAACGCTCTGTTAATGAGCTACAAGATGACCTGTCCCGAATTTCAACCTCAGGGCGACAATGAATTCTTTTGGACTCATGCAGCTTATACTGGTAAGTTATATATTTTTGGTTGCACTTTCATAAGCGGCACAAATGAAGGCACTAGTAATTTATCAATAACCCAACCTAACCTAACAGCCACAGCACGCTGTATTGCATATAGCATGCCTTTTTTTGTGCCGATTATGAAAGTGCAACCTAATTATGCTTTTTAGAGCAATCCAAACAACAATACTTCGGAGGAATTAATTCAAAACTTGATTTGCAGGTCGGCTCCCCATTTCTAAGGAAAAGTACGCAGACCTGCAGGTTTTAAAACAATTTTGTAGCCAAGAGGCGAGGGAATATTTTACTAATCTGCCATTTGAAGAACAGAAGAAAAAGAAAGAAACAACACCAAACAAAAATGTTAAATAAAAGACTCAAAAAGACAATGCCAAACCAAACCCTATCAAAGATATTAAATCAGGACAGAAAAGGGGGAGGAGGGGGGTAAAATGACTTTATAAATACTTAAAAGTATAATTAAGGATTTAAGTGTTAATTTTAAAGATAAAACCATTACAAAATGTTATTTACTTAATTATTAATAAAATCTTTGTAATAATAACACTAGTATTGTTTTTATTATTACACTGCCTAATATGGACTTAGCACGTTCTTTCCGTGTGGAAAGTGTCACTCCAATACTTAAAATAAAATTTTAAACAAAACTTTTATTATTAGATCAAACCATATTTTTTTTATATTAGGAAAGAACTTACCACGTTCTTTCCGTGGACTCTTCAAATATAATAAGCAAAATAAATAATGAAATAAGAAATGTCAGGATTGATACAATATTAATGGATAGGAATTTTTTATTAGAAAAACAAGATAAAATACAGTTTAAGAAGAAGATAACTCGATACTTACAAAATAATCTAGAGGTAATAATAGATTTAGGAAATAAAAAGTAAATTTTTTAATTGACACCGGTAGCAATGCTACATATTCCAAGAGAGATAATACAACGAAAATAGAATATTTTTAAGAAAAGCAGAAGAGTTGCCACTTACAAGAGTTAGCATTATGACAGCAACAAAAAGAAGGAGTAAAATAGTAGGAAAGATTGTTATGTTGAGAGCTAAATTTACAAGAATAGTATATGATTTGCAATGTTTGTTAGTGCCAGAGTTAATTAATGAAATTGTTATTGGAACATTATGTTATGTATGCTTTAAATGTACAAATTGATTTTAAAAGAAAGGAAATTAAGATGAGTAATAATGATGAAAATGAAATATTAAAATTTGAAGAAAGTTTAACTGAAAGTGTAGCATAAGAAGTAATAAGCCAAGAGACTAGGAGGACGAAGAGGAAATGGAAGGTTTCAGAGGACAAAATTGCAGGGATAGGAATGTATATGATAAGGGAAAAGAAGGGGAGTTTCAACAGAAATTCAAATATTAAAGAAAGTAGGTGAAGTGGAAATGCTGACAGGAGAAGGAATAGTCGAACTAAGTAAATTATTATGTGACTTTCAGAAAAACTTGGAAGGTGCAATGTGTATAAACACAAAATTGAAATTTTTGAAAATAACCATTACCAAAAAAGTTACCCTATTCCAAGTAAACACCAAGAGACAGTACAAGAGGAAATAAATAATTTGTTAAAGCAGGGAATAATAGAAAAAAGAGAATTATAATCCTGTACTATATTGGATGATCTTATTTGTATTTTCAGTAGTTTCAAGCAACATTTAGAACACTTAAGAAATATATATATATATATATATATATATATGAAAAGTTTAGAAAAGGCAATATGACCATGAAATTAGACAAATCTATCTTTTGTAGAAAAGAAATACCATTTCTAGAATATACATTAAATATTGATGGCATAAAAGCTAATGAAGATAAAATTGAAGCAGTAACTAAATACCCCTCTCCTAGAAATCATAAACGATTAAAAGATTTTATGGGCTTAGCAAATTTTTACAACAAATTCATAAGCCAATATACAAAATTAATTACATCTAACTTCAAAGAAGAATCTATTTCATTAGACATTAAAAGAAGAAGAAGGATTTTTAGATACAGTAATGTTAGAACACTCTGATCCAGGGAGAGAATTATATTTGCAAACAGACAGCAAGTAGCAGTTATGAGTATGAGTGAAACGTTGAAAGAAAGCAAAATTAATTATTTTACTACAGAAAAAGAGATGGTTACAATATTATTCTGTCTTCAAAAGGCTAAACCTATGGCATTAGGAATAAAATCACTATCATTGCAGATTACCAAACTTAAGAAGTGCAAAGTTCTAAATTCTAGATTATATAGATGGATTTTACATATGCAGGAATATGATTTCACCATAACACATTGTAAAGGAACTGAAAACACTGTTGGGGACATGTTGAGCAGTAACCTATGTGACGGTTTAGAAAAGAAAAATAATAGCGTAGAGCCAGTAATAATAATAGACAAAAGGGAGAGCAATAGACAAAAAACAAAAATTATTCAAGAAAGTAGGGCACTTTAAGAACAAGATAAAAATTTAGGGAGTATTTTAAGGAATTTGGACAATATGGAAAATAAATGTAGTTTGCAAGAAGGTATACTTTCAAAAAATTATAATAACGAGTGAAAGGTAATGATACCAAATAATTTAATTAATAAACTGGTAATATCTTGTTATGAATATTATTTGCATTGTTGAGCCAAAAACTGTTTAATTATATTGCAAGATACTTTTTATTTCAGAAAAATGATTTTTTTAATGTAATTAGAACTTGTGGTATCTGTTGAAAATGTAAATATTTGAATCAAATCAAGTATGGAAGAGTTGAAGGACCTAGGAAACAGCTATCTACATTTTTGTGGACCATTTCTAAGGTCGGGTGGAATAAAGCATTTTTTTTAGTAATTATGGACATATTTACTAAATTTGTTCAAATATATCTATTAACAGTTGCAACAACTAAGAATGCAATGAAATGTTTAGGCCTATATCTAGAAAAATATGGAAGAGTAGAGAGAGTGCAGAGAAGTCATGGAACTCAATTCCATAATAAAAAATGGATTCGATTTTTAAAGGAATCTAATATAAACCTAGTATTTTCTCCTATTCGAAACCAAACAGCAACATGGTAGAGAGAGTTAACATGGAAATAGATAGACTCCTTAAGATATATTGTAACAAAAACCATAGAAATTAAACTGAATTTATATGGATAACATATTGTTGGAACGAAATACCTCATGAAATGACTGAGGTCACACTCAATGAACTTCAATTAAATATATAGACACCTAGATGTTAGCATGAATTATAATAATAATAGTACTGAATTATAATTAAAAATTACATTGTCAGGACAGAGAATAAGAAAGTAGGGGGAAATTATACCTTAATATTTTAATAAAAAGCATAAGTTATTTAATTTTGAAGAAGAAGAAGACAAAATACTGATAAAAGAAAGGGCTATTTAAAGCAACTAGATGGAGAAATGGCCAAAACGTTTCAAATTTACTCCGGTCTATATAAGTAATTAGAGAAAGCATAGGTGAGACTACATATTTGTTGGACTATGATGATCCAGGAGAAAAAAATGAAAGATATGTTTCATGTGTCTAGCTTGAAGAAATGTTATAAGGAACAAAGATTTGATATAATAAAGGAGGAATATGTATATAAATTATAATGTTGGGTAAATACAATAAAAGATTAAAGAATACTTTGCTAATAGCTTTTGCCAAGCTGAATAAGGTAGGCTATAATACATTCTTGTTTAGATTAAATATATGTCAATAATTATTATTCATTAATTTTGTATTAGAATGTAAGGTTGTTTAAAATTATTTATATATTATGATTATAATAATAAATAATTTGAAGGACAGTTGTAACGGTTTGAAAATGATAGGCTAGTGAACAGGGTTAGGCTACGATATCCAATATTTTATATGTAAATTGGAAAATTATAGTCAGTCTAAATAATAATTAAAAGAACACTGAATTTAAATACACTAAAATTTCACTTAAAGACTTGTAACACAAATTCACTTTTTATATGTGAAATATCACTGAAAATGTAAAGATTTAGTTTAGAAATTATAAACATACTTGATATAGGAATCCAAAAATTGTTGTAAAAATTTATTTGTGGGTTTATATGTATAGATTATTAATGAAATGAGTATAAACTCAAAGTAAAGTGAAATAATAATAATAAGTGAAGTTAAACTATTATATAAAATATCTAGTAGATGAAAAATAAGGTTATTTGTATTATTGCGGCATAATGGATTTGGATTTGTTTTAATGAATCAGGAATATATAGAGCACTGCTGAGAGTAACATGATTGGTTGGAATCATTTTGATATAGAAAGTAACGTTTTAAAACATAATTTAAGGTGAATTAGAGAAAACAAAACAAAAGTAGTAAAGCAAAATATTTTTAGTTATAGATTTAAATTGTGTAATAGAATCAAATATAAAAAATTATAGAGGAATTAGAAAATACTGTGTTCCGATTAGACTAGATAGAAAAAGGTGCATTGTGATTACAGTATCTATTCTCTGTGACAATCACAAGAGGTTACGAAAAACTCTCTTGGTGAAAGTGACACCAAATTTGAATGATGCTGGATTTACAAAATGATTGACGATAGAGAATAACACCAAGTCGGCAAATGCTAGAAAAAATATTGGAAAAGTTTTTGTTTTTTGTAAAAAGTATATAATGTGAATGTACTAAAATTTTTAAGAACAGACAATTTCATCAAATATCCAACAGAAAAGTAAGGGTTTTCAAAATTAATATGTGTTGAAGTCAGGGTAAAAAAACAAAATTCATTATTCAAAAAAATTATATAAATAAAGCCCAGAAGTATAAAATTTCCGATAATAACGAACTAATTTATTATCATATATTAAAAGAACAGTGTTAGAAAATAATGAACTTTAGTTTGGACATTCATTAATTTATATTTAAATAATAAAAAACTTTGGACAGAAACTTTGAATTCATAAAACAATATAGTTTAATCATTCCATGCTTAGTTATAAGTGTTTAAAACTAAAGTTATATGTATAAATTAACAATTGCCAATGAATCAGAATAACTCAAAATAAAGAGTCATAAATAAATAATAAATAGTAAAATTTAAATTTTGTAAATAAAAATAACTTTTAATTTAATGAGAATAAATAATATTGTATTATAAATGTGTGTATATTGATTTGTCTATCTAATTTGATTTTCAAAGTAAGATTACTACATTGAGTATTAAATATCTTAATAATTTTGTCTGTGTGGAAATAACAGTGAACTCCCACATTCATTTAAATATTTTCAATCATTTTAGAAAGAATAAATTAATTATAAAGAGTCATTTCTTTATAACATATCTCTTAAATATAACAGTCATCTTGAATATCCCACTCATAATATATTCCAGAAAATGGAAGACAAAATAGCGCAACTGAACTTCTGGCAGTCTTAGCCACATTCAGCAAAAACAGGTATAATACACTGATTGATCCTTACAGAAAATGTGATTTACATAATAAACTACTCTGTGATGACTATAACACATAGTATATTAGACAAACATGAAGAAATTTTAAACTAGGTACAAAGAGCATTTACCGCATACACCTGATAAACCAAGACCATAATTACATTGACATAACAAACTTAGAAAGCTTACACACACTAAATAAAACCATGGATATATTGGAGGAGTACCAAATTTACGGATATTTCAAAACCAACCCGGATAGTTTACTAAATGATAAAACTAAAATCCGTATCCAGCTGTATTACATACCTGTAATAAAATTAACACAAAACAGAAGTGGCCTAGCTACAGTGAAGAAGGGGCGTTAGCTGTATTCTCCTACAAAGTTTCATATCATGAATTATTGTGAACTAAATAAAATAAAATAGATAATATTCTGTTAGAATAATTAACTTCTAAATAAGGGCACCACGTTGTCTTATTTATTATAAGTACTGTTGAAGAGTTTGCAATTTTAAAGATTAACATTAATATTTTCTTTTACTACTGGCCAAGACAACAAGAAAACCAAGGTTATCAACAAACTTTTTGCAGGTAGGGTTTGCTCAAATGAATTTGAGCTTTTGTTAGCTAAAGAACTATAACAAATATAATATCTCTCCATAATGCAAATACAAAAACAAAAAATAACAATACCTTGACAACAAAAGAAAAACTTTGAAGAGGAAAAAAATAAAATAAACAAGATCTGTCTGGAACTCAATGTTAAACTCAGATTTATAAGTTGTTATTTTCAAATAATAATTACCTTAAAAATAAAAGTACATATCTACACGATACATAAAAAAAAAAAAAAAAAAAAAAACATTACAAGACAAGATAAAATAATTATAAAGTTCAAATAACTTCTTTACTATTGCAAACCCATAAGCATGCTTGATGACGTCATAGTAAAATAACTGATTTTATTAAAAACAATTTTACAAACAAAAGTTTTGAAATAGGGCCCTTTACAAAATTTAACTTTATCATTTCAAGAAGAACATAGTTTTATCCTTTTTTTTTATACTCTACTTATATTAAATTACAAAAGAATAAACAAAACAGTAAATTATAGTCTGTTTCAAAACTAGCCGATATTTTACTGTTAAGATTTCATTAATCAATATTAAATAATAGTCATTGATAAAAATTACAAAACAAAATAATTGTCATTAAAACAGTTTCTTTATGTAAGATTGTTTGTCTTTTCTTTTTTTTTTATCCTTAGCTGAACTTAAAAAACCTGTATGTAGCGATGTGACGAAGCTTGTTCCAAATTGTCCGTGAGATTCCCACGATGTCAGCCAGCGCACTAGTAGGAGCATGTATATATCGGCAAGAACCAAGTTCGCAATATTAACATAAAACTTAATGTCTTTATTTGAGCATAACAACACTCAAAAGAACAACATGGTACTGTACAACGTAAACTTGAAATTTTCAGCGCAAGATGAAATAATATTAAGTTCCCGATTCTATGGAATAAAACTTGTCCAACAAACATAAAAACAGTTTTTTTCTTTCACTTCGTTCTAAAGTGTAATATTAAACGTCGATAGTCGTTCACAATTTAACAAATATAACACTTTATTTTAGATCCAACCGACTTGCTCACGTAAGTTTAAGTTTAGTTGTACACACAATTTTTCGGCGAACCAAACACAGCTGCAGTCCAGACCTCACTCTGCCCAAACACACAATGTCCAACTCGATCAGCTGATAACCTATCTCAAACAAACTAATCACAACCACTCGCTGTCTTTAAGCAAACGTACGCTACAGTCACAGTGGGACGTTAAAGATTTTTTTATTTAATTTACGTGAACCATTTAAAGCATGAGACGTAATACGTCTCATCTGTTTATACGTTACTCTAGTCATTATACAACAATATCAAAAAACCAACAAAATCCAATCAGTTAATGAAATAACAATGTATACTAAATCCGTAAGTAGTTGACTAAAGTAAGTGAAACATGTGGCCACAACATTTAAAACATTATTTTTTACAATAGTACCAACTATATTTATTGAATTTGTTTATTTATTTTATTTTTTTGTGCAATGAAAGTGTTCCGCAAGTGTAAATAATTTGATGGTATAAGAAATAAAATACTGAAACAGCTATAATGACAGAATAAAGACCTCCTAAACAATGACTGCATGATTTGGTTAAATAATATTCATATTATAAAATTAAAGTTAGTTGTAAGGCATTATGAAAATCATAACAATTCAATACGACAAATAACAGTATATATGGACCCTATATTAAAACTTAAACCAACATAAATTGTATGGCTATAGTCATAATAAAACAAAATATAACTATACAGAAAAATGTATAAACTATGTACTAAAATATCACAGAAAAAACTCACTTTAAAGTAATAAATTTAAATTATTTTGAAAACATGAGAAACATAGACTGCACAAAGTGAAATAAGAACTTAAAGATCACTTAGCTACTGGACTCGCTTACAGAATTGAAGGTCTTGGACAACAAAAGTTGTTTTAGGCAGATTTCTCTCGACTCTTATAAACTCTAGAACTGTGTTATAAGAGCAATCCCAGCTTGGATGAGAAGCTTTCTAAAACCAATTAACCTCTGATCAGGTCAATACTACAACAGATCAGGTCCTCTAGGTGTTGTGATTATGACTAGTTTTATTATATTCTGGTTTACATTTAATCCAATAGTGTAAAATGGTTTGATAAATATATAAATTTGGGTATGTTAACATTTGTAAGTCCCTGTATGCTTCCCTGTAGGATTCCATTTATTTTAAACCTGGTTCTAATACTTTTTTGCAAGCATAACAACCTTTGTATCTACATATCTGAACAGTTACCCCATATAATACTCTATATTACAGATGGGGATAGATAAGTTCATAATAAGACCTGAAGAGCAATAATATTTTCATTACAAAAATACCAGAGTATATTTTCTTTCATACACTATAATATAGAAGTTCCATTCTAGATCACTATTTATAACCAGTTCTACAAATTTGGCTCTTTTCACCTTATTAATTACATCATCTCCTAAGATAATATTTACAGCTAACTGTAATGTTTCACTTTTGAAGGTTGGTATAACCTGAAATCTGAATCAGCAATCGGATTAAGATCTTTAAATTGGGTTACTAACGTCATCACCAACTGTAGCCAATGAGATAGATTCATCATGTGTAACGTTTCCTATTTTTGGATCTCAAATTTGTGTTAGTATTTGATTCAATGTATGAAATGAGTGATATGGGCTTGCGTTGTATCTCACAGTGTACTCGTATATTATGATCCCGTATTGACGGACGGACGAGTTTCAAAAATTGGTCAATGTTATAGAATCGTGTGTAAATGAGTTGTATGAATGAAATTTGTAAATTAAATAATAGATTTATAGTTTTAAGATATAATTGTAAATTTTTATAATAAATAAGTAACTCATTGTAAGAAATAATAGTTTTCCCCCTCCTACAATCTTCAAGAGCAACATTTCAAAAAAGAGCTATTCATAATAAAACAGTTTTAACCTGAACTAAAATAAAATCAGTTATTGTGTCTGGTATAGACACCTAAGTTAAAACTTTTATAACCTACAGTATATTAAAAAACGTAAAATTTGTAAAACTGACTTTAAAATAATAACTTAAAGAATATGAGATAGATATTTCAATTGCATAAAAAACATTAAATTGAGAAAATATTATAATTATGTCATTGGACAACTTTTGTGTGCTCCCTGTATTTGGACAATCAGATGGATTGTGTAGAATTAGGATTAATAAACATTGACTATTTGATTAAATTAAGGACCCATTATTTAAACTTATAAATTTTGAAAACAATTGAAAAGACTTTGAACATTTTATTTTAGGAATTTATGTCATATTATAGTACGTAAGGTTGTTAGTTAAGTACAATTATTATTTCAGGAGCGCATCCAATTGAATCATGTTTTTTTTCATTTATGTCATATTATAAATAACTATCAATCCGTGTATGTATGCATTTTCAGGAAAAAAGAGAAATACTGAAAAGAATTAAATGTGTGCCTTTATAAAACTAAGGTTTGTCTTGTGATTCTAAAGTACATTTTCCTAGAAACCACGATCCTGAAATTTTAATTAAGTGTCTGTGCTTCAAATCATAGAATGGCGCCCAGTAAAATAAATCTAAATTTTTTTTTTAATATCCTGGTTTTCATAAATTGTTACACATGGAATTTATCTAGTGAGCACAACTGGTGACCGAATCGTTACGTTATATGGAAAATAGTAATACCGTGTGTTGTACATTGATATAAAAGGTCATGAAGTGAATCATGGGTTTGGAAGAAATGAAGAAAAATAATTTAAGGGTTTCATATATTTTAAATGCATCAATAAGTTTTAACTTATAGTTTATGCGTCAGGAACATGTACTTTAGTTTTAACAAATTTAGGTTATAAGATATTTGAATATATGATGTGACGGCCGATGTCTTCCCATGAGCTGGCAAAACGTGAAGTGGGAAATTTTATCCCTTGGAAAAGAATAGAACATTAATTTGCCAGCTCTTGTGGGAATCTCAGGTATGTTCTTAATTGGTATTAATGTTTGGGCATTGCCTCTCAGTCATTATCCTTTTTAAAAAGTTTTAAGTTTTTTTTAATAGTAGAGAATATTACTACTTGGTGTTCCAAACAACCAGAATTTGTAAAATTGAGAAATGAAACTAAAATTTTGTAATAGTAAAAGCAGAGAAGTGTGTTAAAAGTTGCGGGCACGTTTGGTAATATGTGTATATTTATTTACAGTAATTACAGATAGCCATTTTGAAATTAATTATATTTTACACAGAACCAGAATGAAAATAAATATCTTAAACAGTTGAAGTAAAAATTATAACAGAAAAAATAAAATAAATCAAAAATTGTATTTGCGACTACATGGTCAGCAATACAATAATGTGGTGTTGATATCGTCTACACCACATGACATCTTATAATTGTGTGCTTACAGAAATAATAAATTGACTGTTTAAAATTGGATAAACTGAATTTTGTTTTTCTCTGAGAGTGTGGTATGAATATTTTTTTGATTGATGATTTATGTGTGTTTCTAGGTTTAATTTGTATTCTTTTATGTTTTCTTGGTTTTTTAAAATGTGTGAATATTTCAGAATTTATATCTTTCTCTGAACGAGTATATTTTCCTAGAGTCCATTACCCCAAGTAGTTATTGATAAGGTTGTGTGTGTCCCTAAACATGATGGCACCCAACATTATATAATAAGTACAAAGGTACAAGGTTTTACTGATCTTGATAAATAACAAAATCAAGGTTTCCCATCACAGTAAAAAAAAAAACAAATGTTACGCGACTTGTGATTAAAGTCGTAACACATAGCTACAGTCTTCTCTGGATTTAAAAATTATAGTTCATATGACACGTAAACTCAAATAAAACTAGTTTAAATAGCTACAAATTGTACTTCCATGACTTACTTCTAAACTTTGTTAATTGTTTTAAGTGGTTTTTATAAAGGAACTTTGATCAAACTGATACTCCAATTGAGATCAATTAATGCACCCATCCTATACTTGTAATTTCCTTACTTTTAAAATTTAAAGTGTCTTTCAATAACTCCAAATTTATTGTATAATTTAGTATTTTGTATATCTCTATAGGGCAAAGTCATTGGATTTTATGATTCGTGGTTAGCCAAACGTAAGTTCCCAGTGGATATGGCTGGGTTTGCTGTTAATATTCAGTATCTTCTCAAATTTCCAAATGCAACGATGCCATATAGAGCTGGCTACGAAGAAGACAGGTTTCTACGTAGTCTTAGATTATCATTAGATGAGATTGAACCTAAAGCAAACAGTTGTACTCAGGTAATTATTATATAATATCTGTCTTACTAAAGAAGTAAATTATGTGTTATATATATTATCATGAACAGAAATTTCCCATTCATATTTTTGACAAAAATTATGAGAGAGAATTATGTAATTTATTTGCAGGGAAATATGTTCATTCTTCATGGGTAGTTAAGAAGATTTTTTTAAACTGATTGCAGAGAGTAAAATAAGTCGTGATACACCTTGATATAATTTAAATGGATTGCTATATCAATGTAAAACCTCTGATATATCTATTATAACACTTTTTCTAGTGTTTAAGAGGGGCTAAAATGTTGCTCCCCTTTGAAAGGGGTCAAATTTCATTTTTTAAATGGCAACCCGTATTTTGTGACATATCATTGGAAAGGTCTATCCAATAGAAAAATAATGGCACCTCCTAAAGGTTTCTAGTACATCCTTGGAAAAAGTTACATGAAAAAATTAGTTATGACTAACTTGTGTATATATTACCTGTTTTAATGTAACAAGTGCTAGAATTGGTGAACTTCGGTGGTTTTGCAGTGTGCTAGCCATTTGTAAAAACTGAGACAGCATTCGCAAAATATTCTCTTGGAATGGATTAAGCCTTTTGTAAAGTTTTACACTGTAGGTCATTCACATCAATTGGGTTAATTTCATAAACAAGGTTTTTCATGTGACATCAAAAAAGTTAGTCTAATGGATTAAGATCAGGAGATCTTGCTAGCCATTCCACAAGATTTCTGTTTCCTGTCGAAAAATATTTTGGAGTACAGACACAATCTGGTTGGCAACCATCTCTAAATATTTCTCAGAGTTCAAGTTTCCATCAATTACAAATGGTCCAACCAACTAGTTGTTAATTATTCCTACCCAAACATTTACTTTTGAAGGGTGTTGTGTATGAGCCTCGACATACCAATGTCGATTTCCATCCGTCCAGTATTGACAGTTGTGCCTAAATGACATTGTTGTTTGTCATGAAAGTAGCCTCACACTTAAAACCTTTCGAGCACTTGTTACATTTAAACAGGTAAGAGATGCACAAGTTAGTCATAACAAATTTTTTCATGTAACTTTTGCCAGGGATATACTAGAAATCTTTTGGATGTGCCATTATTTTTCTATTGCATAGACTTTTCCAATGATATGTCACAAGATAGAGGTTGGTATTTAAAACTGTAAGTTCCTTCTTTCAAAACGGGGCAACATTTTAGCCCCCTTTAAGCACTAGAAAAAGTGGTATAGTATGTATAGTGGAGGTTTTATTTACATTGATATAGCGACTCATTCAAATTATATCGAGGAGTATCACAACTTATTTTACACTGTATATTTAAAATGTACTAAATCAGACTTTTAAGATCAATACAAACTCCCTATAATTATTTAAAATAAGTACATGAATTATTAAAATTAGTTAACTGTTCAGGCCCATTAGGCTATGTTGGTGTTTTTCACTTTTTTCATGTTCTAGGTTTAATACTTTATAACCTGAGTTGTTTTATACTCCCCAAAATATTGTGCATTAGTTTTTATTTATATAAATGATGGCAAATGTCTGTTTAAACTATATCAACAATATGAACAATCCATCATTATACAAAAACTTTAAAACTAGAATAAATTCACGGTAATAACCATAAGTTTTTTTTTTTTTTTTAAATGACTTGGTTTTCCAGATTACATTTGTATTTAGTTTTGGTTAGTTTTACTTCTCAGCCCTGGGTTCCTTTTTTAGATTACTAGTTTCAGTTTTAGTTTCTAACACGGCCCTAGGCTATGTTAGAGTTTTACATTTTTTTCTAGATTTATTACTTGGTAATGGGAGTTGATTTATACTCTAGAAATATCATTTATAAGTTTTTATATACATAAAAGATGGGAAATGTCATTTTAAACTATATTCACGTTTTGTCATTATCAAAAATAGCCAGTGTGATGTTTTTGACTAGTTAGAAATTGAATTTTAAGAGTGATTTTGGTTTTAAGCAATCTAAGTTGTGTTCAAGTTCTGGCTGAGAGGTGTTGCAGTTCACGAAATCTTTTGACCTAGGGTATTGCCAAATTATAGTTAACACCCCACTTTGTATTTTACGTGCAGGCTATTTAATTAACTTTCACTGGTCGCTCAACTTCCACCAATTAGTTAATGTTACATCATTTACAGTTTCTCTTCGCCAATTTCCACTTACAAATTATCTATGAATTATTTGTAATATAAATTTGTATTAGGTAAATGCCAGGGAATTTTCTTCATTGAGAATCAACAGAATCTACAATTAAGTTGACATGCATATTTTTCAAGATGAACAAAATAAGAAAAAGTATGAAAATTAATAATTCCGTTTATCTTCTTGATTTGTAAACAGGTTTTCTACAACTGCTGTAAGACGTGATCTGAGAAACATTCTTAAGGTACAGTCTAAGATTTATCTCTCTTGATTGTGAATATCCATCCTGTCTACTGTCTACTGTCTACTGTCTACTGTTTATTTATATTCAACTGATGTCTGCTATCTTATGTGTTGTGATACTAGTATTGGCTTTTGTGTACGTTTGTTTTTAATTATTATTATTATTATTATTCAGCTCTGATGATAGTTTGGAAGTTGTAAAGAAAACACTAATTATTTTATTTATTAAAGGTTTAGATGGTTTAAATTATAACTTTGGTGTGGACGTATTGGAGGATTTTTGCCCCACCTTCTTATGACCCATATATATATATATATCAGGGCAGGATCAGGAAATTTAATATTGAAAATATTTAGCACAGATAAAAAATGATTAATTTTAAATTGAAAATCTGATTTATAATCTTTCAGACAGTTATTTAAAAGATTATAAAGAAGGTAACTCAGCATTTTAAATAAGAAGGTAAACCGTTTTGACTCCCTGGCTGGTCTGGCAGTTAGTGCTTTTGTTTCACGAGTGAGAGGTTCCAGATTAAATCCCTGTGGGGACTCCAAAATTTATGGTGTTGACCCAGGATCATGAGGTAAATTGGGAAGCTACAATTGAAAACAAACTCTGGTTAGTAGAACAATGGTGACAGGAATTTGATGTGCTAACCACAGATTTCCTGACTAAAAAACTATCTAGCAGGCATAAGTCCTTCAGGACTATTAGGCTATATAGAAAAGAAAAAATGTTGTTAAACCAGGATTAATACTTGAAAATTTAATAATTAAGTAGTCGTTATCATTATAGTTGTCGTTGGATTGTTGTTGTCGTATGGTGTTGTATACATACCATTATCGTTTTCTTTTCGCCATCATTATTTTCATGTCACCATCATCAATGTTGTCGATGGCAACATTATTGTCATGGTGTTTCAGTATCCTGTAGCATCTGATCCAAATACTATTCCTCTAAACATTCTGGGAATTTATAATTATTGTGAGAATTCATTCACAAAATTTGATATGCAACTTACATTATGTTTGAATAGATTTCAGACTTTCTCATTAAAAATTATTTCATTTTTGCAGGAAATTTAACCAAAAATGACCTTCAGAAGCTTAATGTTTGAAGAAGCTTAAACAGAAACAGTTAATGTTTGTTTACAATTTGTAATATGTGTATATATTTGTGTAAATGTGCGCGTTCTTCCTACCTTACCCTATGACAATGTCTTTGATAAATTTTAGCCCTTTATAAAATATATATATATTCTGACTTTCCTTATAAAATTTTGCTTCTTGATATTTGTTAACACCTAAGACTAAGTTTAGGTTTTGTTTTAACACAACTTACCACAATTTTTATCCATTTGGGTGTACAATAATTTTATGAAATCTATTTTCTCTATATGTGTTGCTTTTCTCTCATCTTTTATACTTTTTGTGCCCTGTACAATGTGTATTTTTAAACTACTTAGCAGACATGTAAGAGTAAATCAAACTAATTTCATTGTAATGTTTAACTTCTAAACATTTTAGAACTAGTTGTACATCTCATAATCTTAATTTCTTTGAAATAGAAAGTGATTGTTTTATGTTTTAGGTAATAATTTTTTTTTTTTTTTTTTAATTTGTCAAACACATTATTGGTGACTGTTTATTTTTTTTAAATTAATGAAATTGTTACAGTCTAGAAACAATAAAACAATCTACCACTTAACAGGTATCACAAGTTCAGCATGTAAATATTTCATCAGCAATTAATCGTGTGTTATTACATATAACTTAAGATCCACAGGCTGTCCACAGATCGTGAAAAGCGGAAATATTTGCCATCGGGAAAATGCGTGAATTTTCCCAAGTAACTGCATAATTGAAAATAAGCATTTATTGTAAAAGAATTAGTTAAACAATGAAATAACAACATCGAGGATATTGAGTTTTATCCAGGTTTCGGACATCAGCTTGGTATTTTTCGACTGTTTCCTTTAGACTTCGGGAATATTAGTTTTCCTACGAGTTGGATGGCAAGACGGAAGGCAGAACACTGTTGCTGTATCATGTCACTTTGATCTTAGTGTCAACTTCTCTGCAACTATTATGTTATCCATCTTCATTAGGCTGAGATAATAATGTACTGGTAAGTATTTTTCCTTTTTATTATTTATTTTAAATTTAATGAATAGTTTTTACTGTACTCAGGTGTGTATAATTTAGTTCATTAGATACTAATATTATATACAAATTAATAACAATTGTGTAGTTCATGGTAAAAATTAAATTGTACACATCACTTATCCTTTGCTATTCAATTTGTCTTCGATAATGAACTAGCGTTTAACAAATGTTCTGTTTTAACAAAATTTTAATTTATTTCGTTTCATACTTATACAAAAATTAATTTTAAATTGTCAAATATTGTTGACATTTTATTCCTTGTTTTATATCTGATTTCTAGCGTTCTCAAATTGGTCAGTTCACAGGAATAATATGTCACCATTCTTAATTAGTATCAAGTCATAACTGGATAATAAGTCGATTGTTGATGGCTATTGTTTCTTTCAATAGTTTTACATTCATTCGTTTAAAAAAAATTTTTTTTAACAACTAGAAAAAATAATCGTTTTAATATAAAGGCGAAAACACTTCCACAGCAGATAACCAAACTGAGCAGAGACTTCCTTAAATAGAACGACAGTAAGTAACCCGATTCAGTCAACCCATTGTGAAAGCTGGGTGATTCACGTTATGTTGGGCAATTAACATGAATTTAATATTGACAAATAAAAGCTATAAGCTTCTGAAAATTACCAAGTTATCCCACTGTACTTAGTGTTATCCATACTCACTTTATCATATTCAAAATTTCAAAACATGTAGAAATTTTTTTTTTTTACATGCATTTTAAATAATATTACTTTATATATTTTTGTTGTAAAGAATAAAATAATACTAATTATAATTTTTTAGGTTTTTTTTTAATGCAAATTAATCAAGAATATTGCAAAATGTAAACCGGCAAGAACGACTGTTTTTAGTCTAATTTATACACCATAATATCAATAATAAAGGAAGATAATTTATGTTAGAATGATTAATGTAAATGTATTTATCAATAATCACAACATTCCTTCATTCAATTTTTAATATTACATTTCTGTTGTTCATTTCCTTGTAAACAGGTGTTTTATTCGGATAAAACAATCAGCCTATGACTATTGATTCTTTTCAGACATAGCTTATTCATGCATATCCTCTAAGCCCTCCACAAAAAGTAGTCGAATTTTTATTTGATAGTAGCTTTGTACTATCTTTCTAAATATTTGATATCAAATGCATACGATATTGTACCTCACTAATCTGGGAGATCCGTTCATAATATTTTTTCGACTACTAACACCTCCCCCTCTTACTTTAGGACACATTTCTCCCTAGTATATATTTCATTTCAGTCTCCTAGAACTACATTTCGAGTAAAACAACTTTATTATTATTTTTTTTAAAGTTGTTAAATAAAAGTCCTAAATATATTTTTAGTTTGTAACTATTTTTTTGTTTTGATATAATGGAATTAAATTAGTAACCCTTTTGCCGCCAATGTCCGATCATTAAAATATTTTTGTTTGTTAAAATAAGTTGAATTAAGTTTTACTTTTTCACATATACATAGTATAGAGAAAGTTATGTGATTGTTTACAAGTTCGTCGTCGAGTGTTTTGCTGATCCCTTGATGAGTCCAAAACAAGTGGATATGGGACAAGTGGATATGGAAATGTCCAAGTACCGATTTTAATCAAATTTTATATGTGGGTATATTTGGACATATCTCAGGACTTATTTTCATTTTTAAGATATCTAAAAATTTGGGGGTATTGCCATAAGAAAAAATATAAAACTATGATTTTCTTAAAATCAACTTTATCGATTTCCTTCAAATTTTAGTCAAATACAAAAATTAGTGACATAATCCCTTGTGGAAAATTTAAAAAATATTTTACCCTAGTAAAAAATATTACTTTAATAACAGTTCAGTAATAATTTTCAAAAAATAAATATGAATCTTGTCTGTCATTAAAAGCTTCAGTTTAATCAAGATTTACACAAAGGACGCATTTACGACACAAGCTAAGCAATTTTAGGCCATATTTAAATATATACATATTTTTGAAAGACGGCGTCCATGATTCATTTTCACTTTTTCACTGACAGCTACCAAACTGACATTTTTGGTGACAAATAGTTTTTGTTTTGTTTTGGGGGATGAATGGGTGAGATAGTTTGTGGTGTGTGTGGATCATTTATTTTAGTATTATTATTGTAGAAAAGATTGTTAGAAGTGCCTGAGGAAGTTGTATAGATAATCTAATTATTTTGGTTATTGTTTTTAATCCAAAATTCTTTTATTTTCTTAACAGAAATCAAAATAAAATACTTAATGTGAACGAAAAATAAAGTTATACTTAAATGGGAGTAAAATAATATTGCATAGAAATATATCTGGCAAGATTGAAAATTAACAAATGGTTTGTTTCAATAGTGGTGTCACTTCCCCCTCTCCAACACCCAAGTTCTTATCTTTATTTCTCTTCTTTTCCCATTGTTCCTTACATTTTCAAGTAGTTATCAATGTCTTTCTCCAAGACTAGATGTTGATAGATATGAGGTACTTTCCTGCATGACATAATCTTTTGAACATTTTAATGGTTCTGATATTGGGTTCAACCATAATTAATGTGTATAAAAACTTTCAAGGATTTATAATTTTTTATTACATTTAAAAATTTCATATAATGTACTTTGTATGTAGCTCATCTCGTAATATGAAAGAATTAGAAATTAAAATAGAAAACATATTTATAGATTAATAATTTAAGCTTCTCTTTTAAACTTATAATAATGTTAATAATAATTGTATTTCACTAATAAACATTTTTTACTTAATAATATTATTTAAGTTTGTAAATTTGTACAAATATATCAGTGACAGAAACCCATATAAAGCAAACTCCCCCCCCCCCCGGATGTGAATATGCCGTCACACACACATATACACACGCCATAATAACACCATGAGTAGAACAAAAAAATACTTTCCTTGCCTACAATAAATTAAAAAGGAATTGGTTTAACTAATTACTTCCTTTTTAGGATCCGTAGATAAAACCCTTATAATTACAAGTGTATGTCTGTCCATCTATATGTCTGTAAGTCGCAACCAGTCTACACAGACAAACCCATAAATCCTATATATTTTAAACTTTGTATTGTTCCATATTAGGAAATATATAGCAGTAACAAATATATGACATTGGTGTAGTTAAGGCTCAAAAACTATTGAATTGAAAACATTTTTTAGGAAATATTATGTATGGGGTATCAAATAAAACTAGAAGTTATTCTGATTATGAATATGTATGTTTATTTCACACACAAAATAAAATGTTGGCGCTAGACCAAATTTAAAGTATCAGATATCATATTTTATTGGGTTTAAAATCAAATTGTAGTACGAAATAATATATTATAGTTTTTTATATGACTTTAGCCACACAATGAGAAATGTGTAGCATATAACTTTTAAAAGTAGTTTTTGTGAGATGTAAGACAAACAGTTCAATAGCCATTAAAAGATGGATTGCATTTTTATTGATTTCTCTTCATTAAGATCCGTAGGTAAAACCAAGGACCCTTATGATTTCATGTGCTTTTCTGTCTGTACAATTTAAACTGCCGCTTAAAGAGTTTGACTTATCAAAATAGCTGTCCCTATATGCCTAAAGACCCTAAGTGGTATGGTTTTAACACACGCCTATCACTTTTATTTTTAATCTCCATATACTATGCTCTTTAGTATTAATAGACAGTTAATAGATAGTTAATTTAAAAAATACAATGTTATTAATAACCCATAACCGGTAAAACCAACCTTTTTATTTAAATAGACAAATTATGCCATTAGATTCCTATCCATTCTTGATTTAAACTTTCAATAATAACTAGGACTGAATAATAATCTGTGTAGTTTTTGTTTTCTGAAGTGGCGCTTCTTCACTATCCTTTTTGTTCTCAATCTGTTTAATAACTATGTTTATTTCACCAATGTAATAATATACCTATGTTTAAAAAAATCATTTTTACATTTTCTTTCTTGTAATAAATAAAAATATGTTAAGTTTATCCTTTAGTTCATAATAATTATATATTTGTTTTTCTGAAAGATATACACATATTTCAGATGCAGAAATATTTTCAAAATTTCGAGGAAAAATGAAGTTTCCAAACGACTGGAGAGAAGATTTTTTGTGGGTTCGACCTGTTGAAGGGAATATACATGGTGCTAAATGCATTTTCTGCAAGTCAGAGATAGCTGTGGATATAGTTGGTTGACATGCTCTTACCAGTCATGCACAGGAGCAAAAACACAATTCACATTGTCAACAAGCAGCTAACTCCACTCGAATTTTGATTTTTTTACCAAAATCAAGACCTGTTGCATATATTTTATCCATTGGATATATGTCTTCATGCGTTACCTCGCTTTATGAGGTTGCCTCTACATCAGCTATCTCTTCGTCTAGTGCCTCGTCTGAACTTTTCTATTTATCTTGTAATTATTTAATATCAACATCGCCTACAAGATCACCTCCAAAAAAGACTACAAGAAATATCATGGACATATATATATATATATATATATATATATATATATAATGTCTATTCTTCTTTCTAAAGAAAATTTAACAAGGACAGAAATTCTCTGGTGCCTACGTTCAGTTGTAACTCACGAGTCTTTGCGAGCTGCAAGAAGCGCAATTTCGCTGTTTAAAATCATGTTTCCTCATTGTGATATCACTAAGGATATGCAATAACTGCTAAAGCCATAGCTTGCCTTCTTTCATTACTGTCAGAAAATATAGCCCTCTTTTGACAAGAATTCCTGTCATATGTACCTTTAGCATCGTTCTTATTTGGTGCTTTAAATATTTTATTAAGTACCACTATGGAAAGAATAGTTAAAAAAGAGGTTTTTGATCAAACTCCACTGAATGACATCGATTTTCATAGAAAAGATATTTTAAACCAGCCAAACATGTCATTTAGGGTTTTGGGACAAAAAATGCCCTTCTCATATGTCAAAATTTGATACAAAAAGATATTCTTTGCTTTAGGGATGAATGCAAAACCTGTTTGAAACTTTTTCCAAGGAAATTATTGGAAAGATCCCCATTAAATTATTCGTTAATGAAGGCCTTGTCATGATTGGATCCTCAACTAATTGCTTCCTAGAGAGGAGCAGAAAAAGAACTTTCGACTGCCTTGAATATTTTAGTAAATAGCAATCATATGTTTGGTTTCACAGCTGATCAAGTGCAAAATAGTATAAAACCCTAATCAGTAAACCTCACATTTTAGATTCAATGAAGTCGTATTCAAGATGTACACTAAAATTAGATATTGGAAAAGCCTTTTAAAAATCAACTATAATGAATATGATAAATTGTCAGAATTTGTGAAAATGATGTTAATCATTTCACACGGAAATGCAAATCTTGAGAGAGAATTTTCTATAAATAAAGAATGTTTGGTAGCAAATCAAAATGAAATGTCTTTGGTTGCACAAAGAGATCTTATTGAAGCAGTAAACATTTTTAGAAGAGTTGAGAAAGTTAATATTAAAAAAGAAATGATTCAATCTGCCAGAAATGGTCAGGAAAAATACCAAGAGTCATTAGAAGAGCAAAGAAAAAAAGATGAGAATTTTAAAGATTAGCAGACGAGAAGAAAAGAACAGCAGAACTTGTGAAAGAGTTAGAATCGAAGAAAAGTAAACTCACTGAAGAAACGGAAAGAGAAATTTATTTAAGGGTCAGGTTGTATCTGTCAGCCATGTTAACTTGATAACCCATAAGAAGAATGTTATACTTTATACCATTTTTCTCTTTTAAATGTTGTCGTAGAATTATGATAGTTATCTCATTTTAAAACTGTGGCCAATACTTATCCAAATCACTTAAAGTTTTTTCTTTTGTTCTTATTTTTTTAGCAATTACACATTTTAAATACGAAATCAGTAATTTTTTCCTAACAATGCAAAAATAAAAAGCCAGTTGGACAATTTTGTTGACAGCAGTTTGGAATATTTTCAGAACCTCGAAGATAGAAAATAAGTGTTGAAATGTTTTAAACTAGAGCCGTGTCAGCATAACCATCCGTGAACAAGACCAGTGATCGGCCTGCCAATGAGGTCCCTCGTCGAACTACGGCAGCTTACCAGAACCGGGAGTTGTGTCCTGTATGAAATATTACTCTTGTAAATTCATATGTAATGTTTCTTTGTGGTTCAGTATTCCTTGATTTCAAAACCTCATTTTACAATTCAATGTATTTTGCGTTTACTTGATCGAAATGTTGTACTGGTGTGACAATAGAGTATAACATATTTTTTATTTAAATTATGAATATAAGAAACAAAATTATAGTCATAATAAATACTCCATAATCTGTATTTAATTATTCTAAACTCTGTATACTCCTAGCCTTTATTTTAGTTAATGTTTATATGTTCCTTTTTGTGTTTTTAGAAGAAAAAAAAAATTATTAACAGACTAACAAAAAGTCAACCATTCTCTGAAATTGAGAAAATCATTAGGCCTTTAAAAAAGTCACAATACTCTAGGCTATATTTTCAGTACTCATAGGCTACAGGCTACGTGCAAAATTAAATATGTATTTCTAATTTTTTCTGTTTTGGTTTTTTATAATACTAGAAATACATACATTAGTTTTATCAATTTTGTCTCGACTACTTCTATATAAAGTTATTGCAACCGTATAAAAATTAAAATATCAGTAATCTGTTCCATAATATAATGTTTATTTCTATCTTTGCCAACTCTCTGAACCACGTTTTCGAGAAATGAGTCTTCTTCCCCTTCCACCACTTATCCCTAACTACGTGTCCATCCTATTGTTCTTCTGAGTTCATTCTGAACCGTTGTGAATTGATGCGTACTTCTTAGCATTGCAAATAGTCAGCAGTGTTTTATGTTTAGTAGTATATGTGGTGCTTTGTGTTTACAACTAATTGTTGTATATCCTACAGTAGTTACATCAAGTTTGTGTAGTGAGTTTTTTTGCACACAAATAATTTGTTTGTTTAGAATGGAAAACAAAACTCGTCCAAAGTTTCGAAAACTAGAAAATCGAGGCAGTGACAGACTGAGGGAATTGAGGGTTCTAAAAGAGTTTGGCTTAGTTGTTCCTCCTTCCAACTCTACCGCTAGTAGCAGCACAGCAACTGAAGATGAGACAGTTGCTTCTAGTTAGTGTGATTGTGAAGTTGAAGTTATGGACAATTCAAAATTTCTCAACGGCACTATCAAAGCGGTCCTAGTACGTGTTTTGTCAGTGTACTCCCAACTGATCTTCAAACTGAATGTAGAAGTTGATAAAAACAACAGTAGTCCGATTTTTTGACGTATAATTGTCGATATAGCCTACTTTGTAAATAAATTATAAGATATCGACAACCACGCTTCCCAGATCGGTTTTATATTGCTAAACATGGATGTACAGTATAAAATAAAACATAGAACATTGTTCCCAAGGCACAAACGACACATGCCAATACAGGAACCCTAACACATACTACAGTAGAACCCCTCTTAACCGGTCTAGTCGGGACTGACACCCGGGCCAGTTGCCCGTTTGACCGGTTAATCCGAGGTTCCCGTGAAAAATCGGTTTTCGTTCAAAGAAAGCTTTTTTAATTAGGTAGCGCTAAGAATTATGCAATTAAGATGTTATTGCAACTCATTTTATTGTACATAAATGTATCGTGTATTATACACCAAACATGAAAAAATTAAACACTACAAAGCTTTTTTACAGATTCCCCTCTGTCAAGTCTTTTGACACATTTAACCGCGTCTCATTTCGTAACTGCTTCCGTTTCACAATACACGCTTCCGTTTTCGTAACTCGCTCATTTTTATATACTGTACGTAGATCATAACCAGTCAAAGACAAGAAGAAAACTGAAAAGAAATGTTATATTTTCCATAATGTATACTAAATTGATTCGTGGAAAAAAAGCGGCCCATCAATGCCGCGGTGTTTTTATGCCGCTGATAATGGGATACCGCTATCGACAAAGTCGTTTGACTCGCCGCCGCTTTGGTGTTTCAATTACAATTTATTTTCGGAAACTCTCATCCAACCAGTACACTACGATATAGGCCGGTTAATCCGAGGCCGGATAACAGAGGTTCTACTGTACAAGCCATACAAAACAAAGGAACCCCACCTCAAAACGCAACAGCACACTTTTAGAGAAGACAGCATCATACAAAAATAAAACAGTAGTATTAACAAATAGAGCACAAGCAATGAAGGAATTGTGTTTTATCTATAACATTTATTAAGTCAACCACTTAAATATTTGAATAGTAAATAGTATTAATATTCTTCTTTTTTTTTTTAAAGAAATATAGGTCTGGCAAAATTTGAGATTTGTTTGTATATAGTAGACCTATTTTGGTCATGAAATTTATTATTAAGTCAAGCACATGTAAATATTTGTACAGTAAATAGTATTAATATTCTTTTAGAAATATAGGTCTTGCAAAATTATATTTCATTTGTACATAGTGTTGTGGTCATCAATTTTAATATAATCAAATTTTGCAAGTTAACTAGTTTGCTATAAATTTAAAACAAAAATATCACTTGAAAACTCAAACTTTTCAGTTGTTTATCATTGTTTTTGTTATTATTTATTATGAACCATACCCTACACGACTTTTGTTAGTTGCTTAAAAATGTATTGTGGACAGTTTGTCATAATGTATACAGCATTGTTAATTTAATACTGAATTAATCCATTTTTACTGTATACTGTTTATTTTCATTAACTATGATAATGTGAAAAATTTAAACAAATGGTACATTTTAGTCTTGATAAAAATATAAATTTGGTAATTTCTTAAGTCTTCTTTTTAAATTCAAATACAAACTAAAACAGATCGTCTTGTAAGTTCGTTGCTACTTTATTTGTTTACACAACAAAATTACTCTTTTTACTATAAAAACTTAAAATAATTGTGTACACAAATTAAAACAATTACAGAAAATCTACAAAAATGTAAAATTATGTAAGCCTCCACATGGTTTTTAGAGTAAATAACTTCTTTAAAGTCCTAATAAAATGTTATTTCATATGCCGGTACTGTAGGATACAAACTACTGTTTCCTTAAGTATTTTAACAATCGTAGATATTTTAAAGTTTATCTTACGTAAATTGTTAATAGTTTAAAGTTAATGGAATAAAATGTCATGTAGTTTATTAAATGAATTATTGTTGTAAACATACAATTCATGCTCATTTAGTGGTACAAAGTTGAGGCGAGCAGAGCGGCGATAGTACAATAGTCTATCCCCCATTCCACTCCTCAACACTCACACCACACCCCACCCCACCCTAACCGAGCCTAAGACTCCGTTCTGTTTTTAGTTAGCTCCTCTCCATGTAGTACTAAAGTCCGCCATTAAAGATGAGCGCTCGGAGCGAATTGTAAAAATCATTTCAGTACAGCCAACCCTTAATGCAAGAACAAGTAGAGAGCCTAATGCAAAATATAAAGATCTATTCTATTTATAAAATATGTGAAATTTGTTTCATTTAAAACAAAGGATTTATATATTGCATATATATATGCAATAAAATATATGCAATATAAATATATAAACATATATTGCATGTATGTTTGAAAACCGTAGTTATATGAACTACTGCATTTTATATCAATTAAAACAGATAAAGTAACATATCTCTTTGAGAATGAAGAATATATTTGTGTTTTATTTTGTAAATAATGCATTCATTGAACCTTTGTTGCTTTACAGTAAGAAGTTGTCGAATAATAGTATAACCTTGTGTAAAATTTAAACACGAATTCCTAATGTAAATGTATTAATAATTAAGTTTGAGAGAAAACACATGATGGATTGGAGATATATCAACATTTCTCGCAGAAATTTGCTTATTCCTTTTGATGAGTAGATTCTCAAAATGTATAGCTGGTTACCTGTTCTTTGTAACACTGAATCTTTTTGTTAATTATTTACCCATAAAACCTTATTTCCCTCTTCCCTTTACTGTTAGCTCTCGATTATCATATGGCTTGTTTATAATAACAGAAAATTAATGTATAATTTTAATTAAAATATGTACTACGCCACCCACAAAAAGTTGGTTAAGTAAAATTAGACTGTAAAATCGGAAGCTTTTTGAAAGCGTGATAATGTTGCTACAAGTATGTTATTTTTGTATGACGCAGTAAAAGAAGGTTTACATTTATGATAGATTTTGTTTATGCTTTTGTGAAGAAAGTTAGAAGACAACAGCTGGTACAGAAACAGTGTGCATGCGTTCTTTACTCTTACCTTTTCCCATTCCATACATCGTGATCTTAGTTCGTTCACGCAGGTTTTGGCCCTTCCTTATTCTATTGTATTATGTGCGTATGTCAAGATTATCTTTTTGCCTCTGAATATTTATTTTGTCATTTTATACTTATTATATATTGATTATAATAAACAATTTTTATATTTAATACATCTACGACTTTTTTAACAAACATAAACAATTTTTGGTTATGTCGTTAAATTCTACACTGAAAAAATTCTTGAAAAACTTTTAAGAAGTTGTTTATAAATATGTGAATGTTCGAGCTAAATGATTTTGTATGTGTGTTTACCTTTATTCATTAGCGTAGGATGTGAGGCCTTGTTATGTATAACTCTGAAATCTGTACAAAAATTAAGTATACTATTACTAAATACATAGTTCTTGAATTGGAAAATTCGAGAAAAAAACCTAAATGCATGAATTATATGGGAATTTTATGGCCTCCATTCTGTGGATACCCTGGATCCAGTATTTTATTTTAGTTTATATTTTTATACTTTTGAGAAGGATGATTGTTTTTTTTGGTTTCAGTTTATATTTAGATGAATTTTATCTGTGGTATCTCTGTATATTTAATATTTCTGTTCAGTAGTGTTCATATATAATTTTTCATTTATAATAAAATTTGTAACTTTCTGTGACAATGACAGGTACTTGTGTGGCATACCCAAACGAACAAAAGACCAGTACCAGTGATCAATGTAGATAGTGCAGTTGATTCAAGTCTTAAAGACCTTCTTCAACATATTTCCTTTTTTGGAATGGCGTCTATTGGCAATACTAATAGTAAAAATGGTGGGTAATTTTAAATATAGTTTTATTAATTTATTTTCAATAGTAAAGTATGGCAACACAAGCTTGAAATAATTGGGAAAAGTTAAGACATTTGTTCTGTAAAATAAACATTCGAGAATTTATTTGACGAGGGAAAGTTTGGGTTGGGGATTTGTTCATCCAGGGTTAAGTTCAAGAATTTGTTCAGCCAAGGCATTAATTAAATAGACTGTCTATCTCTTAAGTATACATTTTTTTATTTATACAACAACAAAGTTTATTATTAATTTTTCAATGTGTTCCACCATTTATGATTACAATGTCTAAAATTGACTTGCCATAATGACAAGTCTTCTATAGAAAGATGTCTATAGTATAATAGAATGAATCAAGGTAAACAAGCACATTAAAACGAAAGAGCTCGAAATTTTCCAAATAACTCAACACAAAGGTATGTCAGATCCTGAAAAATTTAGTTTGAAAATTTCCCCAAATTTACGGGGGGAAATCCCATACTAAAATTTATCTTTGGAAATGATGGAATAGCTATATATAATACAGAATAAATTCAATGAACATCACGATTTTTCCCCATATATTTGGGGAAATTCTCAAACCAAATTTTTTCAATACATCAATCCCACAATTATTTTTCGAAAATTCAAATTGTTTCACATTAAAAATAACTTGATATGAAAATTATCATATTCATTTTCTCACAATTTTCAATGACAACATATATTTTTTCAGTGGCAAAATTGTTATGTGATTAAACGCAAGTGGAAAAGAAAACTATTTTAAGATTGATGCAGCAGTTCCTAAGTTTTAACAATTTTTTGCTTGCAATTAAAAAGGAAATTATATTCTTTCGTGTATTTTTGAGATTATGTGACAATATAGATTTAATCAGTAACAAAGTTGCAACAAAATGAAAACATTATTTAGAATAATTGTAATAATTTAATAAAAAGGGGGTGTGAATGAATTTACTGTAAATAAAAATGTTATCCTTTATGTTAAAATTATTTTAATTTGTAAAAATGAAGTTTATTTTATTTTATACTAATAGTGATTTGATTTTTGTTGGGCGCCATGGCAACTGCATAATTGCCAAATTTAATTTTGAATATTGGTTTTTGTGGGTCTTGAATTCTTTTGAAACCGTGTACTTAATGGAATAATGAAATGGAATGTAGAAGTCCTTTATACTTTAGACAAACATCTTTTTATTCAAAAGCACAAACATGTTTTTTAAAAAAATTATATGCAACTTACAAAAATTCTTAAAATAATTATTTCTTAATACTTATCAAAACATCAATATCATCATGGTAAAACTATCAACCAAAAGACTTTATTATTTCAGTTATTATATAAGATAATGAGTTTGAGCCTAGTTGAAATCGAATACTTCAAACTCATATCATAGATTTAAGCTTCTAAATAAAAAAATATCAATTTTAATTATGACTGTTACCAAAATACTCTCAAGTTAAATTTTAATATTTATGATATACAAAATCAAATAGAGAATTATAGACAATCATGATCCCATAAAGTACTACAAATAACAAAAACATATTGAAATTTAGGAACAGTTGACTATCATTAAACTTAACCTAATACATACAGGATTTGTCTCGTGCCTTTTACCACACATGTAGTTATTTCAATTACACTGAAACAAACGTTTATGTCCCATTGATGTGAACACATTGAAATGTAGGCCTGAGCTCAATCACACGCACAATTTCGAATTTTGTTCTTTACCTAACACTTTTTCTAATAGCCAAAATCACCAGTTCAATGTTTATAAACGTTGTCTATCAAAGAACATGTGTCCTTTTACACAAAACACTCAATTTTTTAGTTAGCGTTTAGGAAAGAATCTAGTCTCACTCTCACAGACATAGATATTACTATCTCACTATCTGGTTTTTTTATTATAGATAGTTTTTTATCAATTTCGAGATATTTTTACACAAACCAACACTGTTGGTCGAAAGTATTGACTGTAGACAATATAACAGTTCACTTTATATCTGATTATCACTACATGATTGTACTTTTTCAGTTCATTTTGTAGCACTAGCTATCATTGGCGACTCTCACCTAAGATGTCCAACTGTAGACTGCTGAAAAGTCCCATTACACGTAAGCCTTGTCTAGCACAGATCACGTGATTCACACTTCGTTCAATTACATTAGTTCTTGCCATTCTACTTTATTTCTAACCATAATATATGTTTCTTTGATTGTTTCTGATTAATTACATCTTTTAATATCTTGTCCTTTCTCATGTTATAAAATATAAATGTTCGGACTATATTTCGGTCGGCACACTGATTTCGTATAGATAGGCACATTTTTACAATTTGTTCAATTACACTAATTCTTATCTTCTACTTATATCTAATCACAATATACATTTTTCTGATCATTTCTCCTCATTTGTATTTTTTCGAATTTTGTTCTTTCTTAAATTATAAAAGATCATTTTGCGGATTATTTGGCTGTTCCATTCTGCCTGCAGTTACTTCTCTTATACGTACCCACCCATTGTTAATTGTGCTTAGTTTTTCCCTTATTCAAACACATGTTCTCTATTTTACAAACTAATAAAACTCAAAAATTCACAATGTTACTTAATTAAAATTGTTTTATAATTAAAAAGATCGCACGAATGTATATGGAATGTGATTCAAACATTTGTCATAACACCTTTCTGTTTCACACCTTGCTTATTTGCTTTTCTGGTGCCGAAAGTAAAAACTATGTATTTAGGTAGCCTATTTTTTTTTTTTTTTTTTCAAAAAGTTGGGAAATCAAATTAGCAGATCATTATCAAAGATTTAAAAGAGTAGTTTTCAGAATTATTACCCATGCAATTTAAAAAGAAAATTTTAGGCTGGGCAAAGACTTTGCATTCCTTAAATTTGTTCCCAATTTTAATCAAATAGAGGTGATTTTTATTTTTTTTTTTTTTAGCAGAGATTAAAAAAACTGTTTTTATAATGATAAAACAATATTAAACAAAGGCTTTTGTTCAGCCTAAGTCTGTTTAATAAACATTCAAATCTACACAGGTATGTAGCAGAAAATTATCAAATATTATCAAAATAGTTTCAGAATTTCAAATGCTTATGAATTGAGTTATTACAAAAAACATCAATTAGTCTAGAAAAATTACTTTGTCCAGCCCATATCTATTTGAAAACTTTCAAACCTACATAGTTATTTAGATGACAATTAGCAGAGATAATCAGAACAATTTTCAGAATTAGTAGGTAGTGAGATAACTGAACCATTAATAAAAAAACACCCATAAGTTTACCAATTCTGCTATAATAGTTTGGGCTTATTTATCAAAAACCTCACATGACTTCTTACTTCCAACATGACACGTGTTACGAGAATTGAATATTTATGACTATCTAGTCAATAATGAAGAAATGATATTTCTTGATAACTCAGTTATCCTATCACCAACATTAAAACTAAAGACATCATTAGAAAAATAAAATATCTAACATTTATTAAATTTGTTGTTACGTACATTTCGAGGTAAAATATTTTAGATGGGTGCCATTTTTTGTATAAAATTTAAATATTTTGAAGAAGGTAAAAAATAGTGTTAATGAATGTGTACAAATTGAGGACATATTATCTAAATACATTCTGAGATATAGGTTAAACAGGGTGTCCAGTAACCGGGAATTCCTGAAAAAGCAGGAATTTAATATGTACAGGAAAAAAGTAGGAATTATTAAGGATTTGAAACTGTCCTTGAAAAAACAATTATATTTTATTCTATTTTTATACACTTTTTCTTTTGTCAAGTTATATGTGTTAGGAGTAAGTTAGATGTAATATTAAATATCGTTAGGAGTAAGTAAGGTGTAAGATTAAATTTATTAGAATAGCGATTAAGCAAGAGATATATTTATAGTTTGAATGTAAGTAGGTTAGGAGGTCTAGTTATATGAAATGGTAACACAAAGTTAGAAGTTGTGCAAATGCTGACTAGGCCTACTAGATTAGTGAATATTAAATGTGAAAATGACACAGTTGAGGAGGGGAGATGGAAAAGTTTTAAATAACTAGGGAGGACAAAGAGAAGGGCTTTTTCTTGGGGGATTAGCCAAGTGGGACGGTCTCTCATGTGGAGAGATTTTGGTACAGCGATGATGGGGCCAAGTGTGGAAGATCCCAACACAGGAAAGAACACTGGTGTATTGGAATTTGAGACTTGAGAGGTTGGGCAGTCTAGAATCGGAGAACTATTATTCATAACATATAAAAGAAAACTAATTTGAAAGTCAATTCTAATAATGTTTGTAATTTTATCCTATGAAATCCGTAAAAAAAAAAAAATTGTAAAGAAGAGAGGTGTCTTCTTATCAACTGTCTCAATTAACATTGTTTCAATTGGAAATATTTGCAGACACAACACCGATAACTTCTCATGGTTTTCCTCCATAACTGGCGCTCTCTTACGTCCGTCTTTCATTTTTATTTTGGTTTTTTTGATTGATGGAAAGGTGACAGTTTTGCGATTGTGAATTGTCAGTTTTATCTTAGCGTACAGATATCAACAACATGAGGTTTATCATTGGACTGAATACATGTATTTAAACAGTTTTAGTGCTCCATCCTCTTATGTTTGTTTTAGTGTCTGATTGAAAGAGGGAAATGTGACAGTCTTGGATTGCATCGTAGTCAACAGATAACAACAGGAGGTGTATTGTGTTTAATAAGTCAATTCTTGAGTAATGAACATAAATTTCTACTGGAAGACTTTTTTCGACCTAAAATCAGAAAACAACTATACGAATATATATAGTGTTCTAGCGTAAGGATAATAAGAGCATAAAAAAATATAGCTATATACATAATAATTATTATTTTACACCACCAAGTTTTTCTGGGTAAATCGATTTCCTCGGGGGAAAAATCAATCCATTTTTTAAAAAAAAGTTAGGTATGTGTACCGTGAAAATAACTGAGATAATGTTATTTTTTCCATTCATAAAAACTGAAAGTTCAAATATGGTGAAACTCCCCATGGTTTTGTATCTTCCCCACCCCTCATTTTTTGCTATGTTTTATTTGTTTTAAAGGCAAAAAACCTCTTGGTCATCGTCACCTTATAGAAAATAGGAAGAAAAGTACATGAATCCCATATTTAAAACCTTCAACTACTCTAATGGCATCAGGGTCGGAAGAGAACCAAAGTTGGTTCCTATTTCATTCCTATTGGTTGACAACTTATTTCTTTTTTAATTGTGTATCTTTTCAAGACGAATGGAACTTTATCAAAAATATTTTTAAACAATCACAAATTATGTAATATAATTGATATGGTTTATTACCAAAAAAATTTAAAGCATTCTATGTTACATAATTAATTTAAAAGATTCCTTTAACCTTTTGATGCCCGACTTATGATCATTATAATACAAGCTCCAGCCCGGGTATTTTTCGCAAATTTGCAGACATTATTATGAAAATTCATATAAAATCTAAATATGAAGCAAACCTATCAATGTAATATTTTTTTTGTTCAGAAAGAACAGGGGAATATGAAAATGGTATAAAAAGTTACATTATCTAGGCCAAATTATTATTATTTTTTACTTTATTTTTTTTTTTTTAAATTTTATATTGAAATTTCAAAAGTAAAGTTATAGTAAAACTAAATTTTTTTTTATTGTAAAATCGTTACATACATTTTGTAGGAAATTTAATTCCCTACACAAAAATGTATATATATATATATATATATATATATATATATATATATATAGACATATATCATAAAAAATATTATAACTTATATGCAAAAATGTAAACAAACGTAAAAGTAAAAAATGCAGATTTTCACACTGTTTATTGTAGCTTTTACATTAAATTAAAAAAGAACAAATATACAAGCTATATATGTTTTTGGTACATGATTTTCAGTACTCTTATATTTATTACAATTATATATTTCATTATTTACAACACTTGGGCCGGGAATTGGATTGTCATATAGGTTAGAATGCGTCGGTGCATCGCCTGAAGGTCCAGGAACATTTTCAACTACGCGATTGGAACACGTCACTACACTACGTATTATCTCGTCATTATCAATATCACTGTCTAAAAAATCACGAGATAAATACTCCGATATTTCACATTCACGCAAATTAGACATTTTGTTTGTTTATCAAGACACAACAACAACAACAAAAGAAGCTACCATAGCTATACAGTGACAGCTGGCGAAATAACGAAAGTGAACCGGATATTGCAGTGATGCAGACTAAGACGCACTAAAACAAAAATTACCTCTCATTTCCCTGCATTCTGCTGAACAGTTCAATACCAAATACGTCATAGCAGTATAACCGCTAACACGCAAAAAAAACGAGATATAAAACAGCTGACGCCAACTCGCATATATGCGGGCGTGGGCTGCTGGCAGGGCAGTCGTCTGCTCGCATATATACGGGCGTGGGCATCAAGAGGTTAACATTCTTATCTATTGTAAAGGCCAGTAGAAAACTACAAAAAATGGGCATTAATTCTAGCTTCATATTTAAAAAATAATAACTGTAGAAGATATCAGGCTGAAATTGTAGATATAGAATAAGAACAGAGGGCAAGAATCTGTTTATTATCTATAAAATGTAAAGAAAAAATATGTTGATAAATTTCTTCTAGGGAAGTAATTTGAGAAAAAAAAGAACACACAGGAAGTGATCTTATCTTTCTCACAAGTATGACAAGTCAGGAGAAGGAGGTAGCATATTGACAGAAGACAACATTCTAACACCAAGGACAAAGATATCATTCATTAAACTTTTTTACACTTTTCTATCGAGAATGGAACAATTTTTTAATTACTACGTCTAAGAGCAAAATTACCATAAGTTATTTGTTACATTGCAAAGTAAAATACCATATCGTTATTAAAATTATGTACAATATAGGGGGGAAATAATGGAGCATTTTTTGATAAAGATTTATAGCTTTGAAGCGTTTAAACCTACTTACAAATTTTTATAAACGAAAATGTTACACTCCATAACAAAATGAACTAGTTTTTATATATATATATATATATATATATATATATATATATATATAATGGCAATTAAACTATTTTGTGAGATATGAGATATAGATCAACTCGAAATGTATTAAAACAATTCATGTTATCAGTATGCTTATAAAATATTTATTTTATAATGTTGATTTATTTGTTAAATGCTATCATATAAAATGAGATGTTTTGAGATGAAATTAAAGACCACATAGTTATACAGTAGAACCCCTCAAACTCGACCCCCTCAAACTCGACATTCCTTCAAACTCGACAGGGCCAGTGACCAAGAGCATGGGATTTCCAAGGTCATTCTCTTTATTGTTTTACATCATGTGTGCCTGCCAGATGCCGGGAGGTTGAGGCTTGTCACTTTTGTTTATACAGCTGTGAGGGTTGCTCCTTTGTTTAGCCACTTTCTAATCCTACTGTATAGTAGAGGCCAAAGTTAAAGATAAAAGGTCCAGGTAGACAGGGACAGCCCTAAACATGTATTGTCAAAACATTCATATTGTTGTGAACCCAAGCTTCTAACCACCCTGATGCTACCTGTCATTAGTTTTATGTCTGGTCATTTTATTACAGCATATTAGGATAGGTCTTTTTAGTTTACTGAGCCTATTGTACAAGGCCAATACTTTTTAAATCTAATTTGACCCATCGATAAATTTCATTTTAATGTGTGATTGAACACACTATTTTTGTTGTTGTCTGGCAAGGACTTTTTTGCAATAAACGTGTAATCATTGATTATAATCAATAAATGTACAGTTATTTAAAGTAATTTTGAGTATTTGTTGCAAACCTAACCATTAAATATGAAAGTTCCCTAAAACTCGACAACCCCCAAACTCGACAACCTTAAAGTCCACATTGTGTCGAGTTTGAGGGGTTCTACTGTACTTGTTGCTTTCATTATATTAACCCCTCACAATGTGGTCTACCAAGCACCGCTTGCATGGTTTTACCCGCTGTATTTGGGATTGATGAGCGCTGCTCGCATATAAGTTTTTTTGTTTTTTCCTGTGTGTGGTAAGGCGTATTGTTGAAGCTCTGTTGGCCTCCGGCCCTTTGGCTATGAGCCTATCGTGCTCCCCTTTCTTTGTTCACTGTACATCAACCCCAGTGCTTCTAACAAGCTCTAGGATCTTGTGTAGAGTGTTCTTTTCAAAATTTATGTCTGATTGCTGAGGTCTAATGATTCTCCTTCTTTAGGACTTCAGAATTTTGCAATCAAACCGTATATTTATCTAGGGTTCTATCTAAAAGTTTTAGTATTGGATATTATCTGGCTTGTTCAACACACTGAAACTTGTACAATGCTCTACTTTTTACATTTATGATGTTGCTATTTATTTACCTATCTACAGTTCCCAAAGCTGAAATTTGCCCATACTACATTTTGAAACACTACTCTCCATATAACTTCTCAGTAATTACACGATAAATTCAAATAAAATTGTAAAGAATTATTTTTGTTGATTATAAAAATTGATATATATATATATATACAGTGTGAGTCAAAAGTATGGATACACCCTGTTAAATTTTAAATGGATAAAGATAGAAAAATGAAACTCATAAAACCTTTCTAGGAAATAAAAGTGAACTTTTTAGTCACTATTACAACTTTGCCCATTTCCCCAAAATGGGATTTTTGGGGGGCAGCTCAAAATTTTTAAATACGAAGACCAAATTAAGTGACACCTCATTTTAAAGTCCTTGATTAAAGAAGAAGAACAGTGGAAACTAGAGCTTTCTATCTCAACCCAGTACAAAATGGCAGCTCATTGAAATTAAGTAAAACTTCATTGAGGCACCTGTGAGTCAAAAGTATGGATACACCCTGTTAAATTTTAAATGGATAAAGATAGAAAAATGAAACTCAGAACACCTTTCTAGGAAATAAAAGTGAACTTTTTAGCCGCTATTAAAACTTTGCCCATTTCCCCAAAATGGGAATTTTGAGGGGCACCTCAAATTTTTTAAATATAAAGACCCATTAAGTGACACCTCATTTTAAAGTCCTTGATTAAAGAAGAAGAACAGTGGAAACTAGAGCTTTCTATCTCAACCCAGTACAAAATGGCAGCTCATTGAAATTAAGTAAAACTTCATTGAGGCACCTGTGAGTCAAAAGTATGGATACACCCTGTTAAATTTTAAATGGATAAAGATAGGAAAATGAAACTCAGAACACCTTTCTAGGAAATAAAAGTGAACTTTTTAGCCGCTATTAAAACTTTGCCCATTTCCCCAAAATGGGATTTTTGAGGGGCAGCTCAAAATTTTTAAATATAAAGACCCATTAAGTGACACCTCATTTTAAAGTCCTTGATTAAAGAAGAAGAACAGATGAAACTAGAGCTTTCTATCTCAACCCAGTACAAAATGGCAGCTCATTGAAATTAAGTAAAACTTCATTGAGGCACCTGTGAGTCAAAAGTATGGATACACCCTGTTAAATTTTAAATGGATAAAGATAGAAAAATGAATGTCAGGACACCTTTCTAGGAAATAAAAGTGAACGTTTTAGTCACTATTACAACTTTTTTCACTTCCCCAAAATGGGATTTTTGGGGGGCAGCTCAAAATTTTTAAATGTAAAGACCCATTAAGTGACACCTCATTTTAAAGTCCTTAATTAAAGAAGAAGGACAGTGGAAACCAGAGCTTTCTATCTCAACCCAGTACAAAATGGCAGCTCATTGGTTGTCTATTGGGGTTATTTACCACCTGAATGTGGATGTTCATATTTTTCCTCAATGAAGTTTTACTTAATTTCAATGAGCTGCCATTTTGTACTGGGTTGAGATAGAAAGCTCTGGTTTCCACTGTTCTTCTTCTTTAATCAAGGACTTTAAAATGAGGTGTCACTTAATGGGTCTTTATATTTAAAAATTTTGAGCTGCCCCCCAAAAATCCCATTTTGGGGAAATGGGCAAAGTTGTAATAGTGACTAAAAAGTTCACTTTTATTTCCTAGAAAGGTGTTATGAGTTTCATTTTTCTATCCTTATCCATTTAAAATTTAACAGGGTGTATCCATACTTTTGACTCACACTGTATATATATATATATATATATATATATATATATATATATATATATATATATTACTACCTAACTTAACTCTATTACGGTCGAATCTGTCTAATTTGAACTTATTTAATTTTAAATCATGGATAATTTTATCCCTTCACATTAATATATACATAATGTAGAATAATCATTTGTAAATCGAAAATTCACTAATAAAATGATGAAAATCAGCCCGTAATAAAGCCAGAGTAACATTGTTAAACAATCACTATTACTTTAAATCTATTTCTTCAAATTTAATGCCTTGACATTATTTGATAACATTTATATATTTTATAGTTAACAATAAATTACAACTTTGACTGTTGTTTAGGCCTTTGTGAAATTGCGTCTGTACAACAGTTTTATTATTATTTTTAAACCTATTTTATTCATCCTATCTAATGCAACTTGAGGAAGACTCAGCTTTAAAAAAATCAACCATATTTATTACATGGTTGTTGGTAATAAATAATAAAATCTGCCAAAAATTAAAAAAAAAATATTTGCTAAACTTAGTAACGGACTAACAAGATGATAATCATTATTCTAATTTACAATGAAGTCCATAATATTATCAGTGTATATAAGTTGTATTATGCTAGAGCTTGTTTGTTTTATGCTGTCCATAATATAACAACAAATATGGAAAAACTGTTTTTGTATTTCCTGTATCTGATTTTTTTTTTTTTTTTTTTTTTACGTAATCTATTTAGGCTTAATACTATTAATGCAAGATGCTGATGACATTATACCAGAATCAATCTACAGTAATAACGATCTAACTCTAACTCTCTTTTCGTAGATTATTTGTGCAATGTGTAGCATTGTAATTTTTACAAATTTTAAAGAGAACAAAAACATAAGTAAAATTTAATAATCTCAATAGTAAACTAGGTTATGAAGGCTTAAAAAAAAAGAAAAGTGAATAAGGTAAGAAGAATGTTTCTACGGTTATGAAAATGAGCGAGGTGAGAAGAGTGGTTACAATTGTGACATTATAATAAGATGAATTAAAATATAATAGATGGAATGGACGAGGTAAATTAAAATAATGAAATAATGTGTTTCTCTTAAAGATAATGTTCACTGTCATTTTATATAAAATATATGTTGTATGTAAAAAGAATAGTAAGTATTTTTTGGTGCTTTAGAAATAAATATATGAGCCAGGAACATGTGTATTAATATTAACAATAGAAAGAATAAAATAAGTTTATGATATATATTATAAAGAGAAGTCATTTGGGTGTGGCCCAGGGGAATGGATGAGATAGCGAAACGTGGACAAAGGGAGTTGGTTTTTGGTGAGCTAATAGTGCGGACGTAGTAGAAAAATGTAGAAAATTTAAATAAAATAGGTGTTGTTAAGCTGGTTGTAGTGGAGGTTTTTTTCTGTTTGTGTTGTTAGAATTGTAAGTGATGGGAAATTTTGGAGTGTAAAAAAAGGAATGAAATTTTAAGTGATATGATGAAAATTTGAAATTGTGAATGTTAGGTAAACCATGCATTTATCAACCAATTAATTATTCAATAAATCATACCTAATCAAATGAATGACCAAAATATTTTTGATTTTAAAAGAAGAAACTAACTCTTCATATATTAATAGACCAACAAACTTTATGATAAAATTGTTTACTTGAACATGTGCTATCTCTTGATATGATTTAATAGGAATATAGGTTTTAATATACAATTAATAGTGTTTTTGTATGTCTATGTGATATTGTATATGTTACAGGAAATAATTGAGTGAATTAATGTGGATTTTTTAAAGAAGGTATATTTATGGTTCTTAAGTACACTTTTCTTTAAAACTCACGACCCTTGATTACAAAAAAGTAAAAGGAAAAAAGAAAAGAAATTGAATTTTGGTTTTATCTGCCTTATAGATGATGGCACCCAACAAAAAACAAATAACAAAGTTTATTGTTATAATCTCGAATTGAATTAGTAAAAATTATAAAGTAATACTATTGTTAACCAAAGAGGGTCGAAATTTTATAATTATTACAATTTAATAAACATCTTTATCATAGTTAATTTTTTTAGAGCTTTTAACAGATTAATTATTCTAATTGTGAGTTATTTTACATCCTACATTGTTTGTATCATACATGGTTACGATATTTCAACATAAATTTTACTAGTACAACAATGTTAATTGAATAACATTAATTTATCATAATTTATAAATACATTATAAAACTATTATTTCTGTAATATTATATTTTTCAAAGTTAAAATAGAATTCTTGTGTATATATCTCCCCCCCCCTCTCCAGTTCATAGGACTACGAACGGGAGATTTCCAGGATGTTCAGGGGAAAAAATTGGGAAATGTGTGGGAATTTAATTCCAATCGGCTGGACACCCTAAAACAAAAACAAATCTGCCATAGAACTTGTAAAAGGTGAAATTCACAAAATCAGCTAGACTGATTCTTTAAATAATTTTGGAATAATGTACAAAAACTAATCTTGATCACTCTTATTAAAAACTCTATTTGCATCAAATATGATTTAAACTTAGAACTAGTTTATGGCATGTAACACATAGTTATGATTTTCTGAAAATCGACTTTAACGATTTTCTTCAAATTGTATCCTCTAAGAACACCAAACCACATATATTTGGTTACATATCTTAAAAAAGGTTGGGTTGATATGAGTAATCGTTAAAAAAAAAAGGTAAATAGTCCATGGATCTGTTAAAAAAGATCTAATGTTTCAAAATCATTAACCTACTAATTTTTGTGATATGTGAAGTGTAATGGTCCAAACCAGTTAGTTAGCAAAATCACAAGAAAAAGAAAAAAAAGACTCATTATAAAATTGATTCAATTAAATAACATATACATTTATGACAAGTGTTGTGGTATAAGCAAAGCAAAATCAAACTTTTTTTTAATATGTAAATATTTGTTCAATACAGTACTACCTCGTTTATCCGGACCTCATTCAACCTGATGTCTGGATCATCCGGTTCGATCCGGAACAAAAAATAAAAAATTTAATCAAGGATAAAATAAAGCAAAAGCTTAAAGTTTCAAAATATTTTAATAATTACTGTATTTTGAATAATATTTATAATAGGCCTATTTTGAAACTTTAAGCTTTTGCTTTATTTTATCCTTGAATATGGAGTTTCAACAAGAAATATCTGCTATTACATTAATGTTGATAAAAACGTGATTTCCTCAACACTACAGTGTCGCCTCGAGGTATTAGGGCGGGTTGTTGATGCACTGGGAAGAGAAAGTGGAGGAGCAATGACCTCTGCGTCACCATCCCCCTACCCCGATGCGGCATGACAGTGTGAAATAAATACAAACCAGGTGCATGTTTACAACGCATCATAAACCATCATGTCATTTTTACAACTTTATTGTTGTCGGGTTGCTAAGACTCAAGGGTGTAAATCAGTAAATGTGAACATTTTGTCACATCTTAAAGCGGTGCCGCCAGCTTTGGGAACCCCTGTTCTTTTTTTTTGGCAGTTGGCACATCACATCCCCAGTCAGGAGTATCGAGGACGTAAATGAGATTCGGCATAGTATTTAGAGGTGGGCGTTGTTACTGCTATTTATTTATATTCGTGTGTTAGCGTTTGTGCGTGGAAATGGCGACGAAACGAAAACGTAATCTGCTTACAATGGCCCAAAAGTTAGACGCATTGAATCGTATAGACAGGGCCGCATTGAAACGTAACACCAAATTAAAACAGAGGAAGATAAATGACTTTTTTGTAAATAACAACTAAACCCTGTGTAAATTAAAAGCATGTGTAAATATTTCAGGTGTGTAAATAAATGTTTTGTGTATTGTGTAAATTGAATGACTGTGTAAATATTGTGTTTTTTCATGACTTATAAATGGTAAGTTATCATTTTATATTTTGTTTTATTTATCTTTCTATAATTTTGGATTATCCGGATTTTTGATTAACCGGATCACTTCCGGTCCCAATTAGTCCGGATAAACGAGGTTGTATTGTATATTATTTATACAAAAGTTTATACCCATTATAAAAAATATGTTATCTCCCATATAAAATGTATAAGGAAAACTTCAGTAATAAAGGTAAAATCATTTTTGAGGTGACATCAAAAATTTTTGTAGTAGTTAGTATTTGATTTTGATGAAGCTGTGTGTAAGAAATTTAGTGCAATGTTTTTTTACTGTTTAATTCTATTTATTTATTTTTATTTTATTTTTTAATTCTAAAGCCTTTGTTTGAAACATTGCATTTTGCGGATTAACCATGTTGAAGAAGTGTTGAACTTTACTGTTTTCAACAAAAAATGTAAATGATATTACAAACATGAAAGATTATTGGAATTATTAGTAGTATCAGAGAAAAATTTATGAATATTATTACAGCAAAACTTCCACCTTGTTTGTTCAACTTGTATTGTACAGCAGTGTCTCTTTATTGTATCTCACTCCCTTTTGGAGAATGTGGCAACATGGTGCTATGTTCAGACACTGCCTTAATATCTATTGGCATTCACTGACAACAAAAAATCGTGTATTAATTTTCGTATGCCAGTTGTCTGTCTAGGTATACAATAGTCTATGATTTCACTATATGATGCTAAGCATTTATTTAAGAAAGCAAAATTGGGTGTTTTTTGTGACAATAAGAAGATGAATATTGTAAACAACCAATTTTCTAGGTCAACTAATTTCTCCCCACATAGGCTATATGCATTGGACTGTTATCCTTTTATTTTTAGTCTTCTTTGGGTTATGCAAGACCTGTTGCTTGTTTGAAATAACTTTCTAATGATAATTATAAAATCAAAGTGATATAAAATAGGAAAATAAGGTTTGATTAAAGAAGAAAGAACATACATTCATCTTTAAAATAAAATAATTATTTATTCATCAGTCAACTGATTTCAATTTGAAGTTGACATTTGATCAATGTATTGAGATCCAACCACCCTTCGTGGCAGTAGATCACAGAACAATTTTATTCATGTTTATGCGATAAGTCATCAGAGTTGGAAATTTAATCACAACAAAACCATTTTATTCAAGTCAGTAGTGCAACAATGTAGTATTTTCTGCATTGTTATTTTCCTTATGTAGCCAATTTCCCAAAATTCTCAATTGTCCAATTTTATTCTTTGGCGATATTTTTCATCAATTCTGTTATTATGTGTTTTTGATAAACCACAATTCACATTCAGTAATATAACTTTCCTGAGTTTTATCCTAAATTTATTACGAAGTCAATTTTCTTTGTTCTTTTGCTCGACCCCAAATTGTTTTTCTTTCAACTGACACAAACTAATAATCACTACTCGCTGACTCCTAATTTTTTGTTTTCTAATAAAATAAATATAAAAACTTTTAAAATGGCAACAATCTAACAATGTTTTCCCCATTAATTGTATTTTATTTTCTGAAAAATGCTACTGTTTAATGTTTGTATTCATTTTATAAGTTAGGACTCTCTATTTCTTGTCTCTAATTGATACCTCTCTGCACGCCTCTACAACACTTCCCTCTTGATATTTAGTACCACTCCTTCCAATCCAACCACTATTTTCTCACATTATTCTTTCTCCTCCAATATATAATCTTTATTATTATTTATTTCCTTCTACAAATGGTCCGTTATTTAATAATCTATAAAATATGTTGAGTAATAAAAAACAATTAATAATAAATTATTTGAGTTAAAATCTGATGTTTTCATGAACATAGGTCACACTTACTGCTGCTTAGGAATTCTCAATTGTTAAACACAATTATTATTGAAAGTGCATACCTCAAATGTCAATATGAGTGGGTAGGGAGAACTCAACTATCATATTTTGTTATCCAATAGCAGTTTAGGAAATTAACTCATCACCAGTAGTGCGGTTTTTAAGACCAGAATTTTTTGTATCGATACTATTGGAATCCAAACTGATTAGTTGTCTGTTTCCTTAGACCAGTTTATATTAATATTCAGTAGTTTCATTGGTTTTACTTGTTATGTGAATAACCAATGGCAGTTAAAGAATTTAAACCAAACTCAAATTATATCGATATATGCTTAGAAACGAGGGGAGCTGAACTCAAGTATCGATTTGTAGTATCAGTATTTCTTGCTATGATACTATCTGATACCAAGTATTGTGTATCAGCTCAGCCTTAATTTTAAGTATGGTCAAAGTTGACAAACGATTTTTCTTTTTTAACTGTATTTATAATGCTTTAAGAAAACATCATTGGGATTACTACAGAAATATGTTATTTAAAGTTTTCTGAGTAAAAAAAATATAAATAAGTTTAGTTACAACTGTTTTTCAGTTTATTATGATTTTTTTTTTAATACATCTGCAAATAGATGAAAAAAATCCTACTCTTAAGTACACATATCAATTCTAGAGTTAAAATATAGTATTAATTATGTTTTATTTTCTAGGTGTAAAGAGTTTCCTTACAAAAAAGGGTAAAGTGTATGCACTATGATATATACTAAAATGAACAAAGCTGGGAAACTGTAGACTAATCTGCTATCCTAACAATCTTCTGTTTAGTTTATTGTATCAATAACTGGTTGGGATAGATATGTTAAACTTCACATGCTGTGAAATAAAATAAATATATAATTTTTGTTTAAACTTTAAAAGTTATTCCTATAAAATATTTGATAAAATGTCTGTCTGTGAAAATACAATAAATATTATACTTTTAAAATATGTATTTTCTTACTTGTTTCAACCTGATGCAGTCAACAATGACATTATCTTTCATTCATTAGCTGTGGTCGCTGCTCCACCAGTTTGGAAATTGGGTTTCATGTGCTATTCTAGTTTTGATATTTTTGTTCACTACATTATATACATATTATAGGTAGAGCAGAGAAGAGAAGATGAGAAAACAACAGAAAAATGTTTTCTAACCCACCCCAAACAGCTTATGTTACAACCAGATTGAAATTGTTAATAAACTTGATTGTAGATTTTTTTTTTTTTTTTTTTTTTTGTGAAATTATTAGATTGGTTTAATGTTAAGGTATTTTACCTTTCTAAAACCCAAAGTAACAAAATTCTCTTTCCTTTCTCAAAGAACAAAATATCAACCTTATATAATAAAAGAAAAGTCTAATACTTAAATAATAATAATTTTAATTGTATTCTTTATTCCAGTAAATCTGTTATAGTCCAAAGCAAAAAAAAATATAATTTTGGAATGAATTATGTCTATGCATGAACACAAGTCGTGTACAGCAATATACAAGGCATGTTTTTTTTAAGTAAAGTGCAATTTGAAATTAAAACAAAACTGGAAAATATAAAAATACTTTATTACTATGAATAAAAACTACATTTATTCACCTATTTTTCTACAAAATTGCCTTCGACTTCAACACATTTTTCTTAGCGTTTCATTATCATCTTCTTTGTCAAACATCTGTAAAGCAAGCCAGAGTTTAAGGTGAAGAAAGAGAAAATAATCACTACAAGCTAAATCAAGACTATTAGGGTGGATGATTCAAGATTTTGTAACGAAATCTTTTCAATTCACTCGCTGTAAGATTTTCTGTGTGCTGCCAGGCATTGTCATGCAAAAACAAAATTCTGCAGGAAAGCATTTAACATCGTTTGTTTTGTACAGCTCTTCAAATATTTCTTAATGTTTCGCAATAAGAATCAGTTGTCACAGTAGTTCCGTGATCATAAAATTTGACAAGCAAGACAGTCCTTTTGTTCCTAAATAAAAGTAACCACGAGTTCTTTATCAAGTGTTCTTGTTTAAACTGTGTTGGTCTTGGGGATGACAAATGCTGTTTTGTCTCGAAATTCAATAATATGAAATCCAGGTTTCATCTCCCATAACAATATGATCAAACAATTCATCACCTTATTTTGGTAATGATGCGGCAAGACTTTCTGCTTGTGTGTGTTGATTAACATCATTGGTACCCCATCTTACACACAATTTTCTGTAGGCCAATTTTCCAGTAAAAACTTCATAAATCACAGATTGTGAAACATTATAAAACATCAAAGACAATTTTAACATTGTAAAGCGACAGTTCTTACAATTTTTTTCTATTCAATCAAATCATCCATGGTGAATGATAGCTTTACATTCTTAATCGAGGATGGTCGTCCACCCTTTTTAAAATAAATTTTACCACTGCCCTTACTTTTCCATCACCTCATAATAACCACTCATGGCCTGTAAATATCACAAATTTACCAGTGACTTTCAACCTCCAAAATGTTTTTTGCCATCAAAAATCGGATTACTGCTCCTCTTCACACTTGGCAGGATCAATAATTGTAACACTCATTATAAACAGATGAATATGAACAACTAACCACAAAATGATTAAACTATTGTTCCTATCAGCTGACTATCAAGTAAACATGCTATGCTAGTGACATAGTGTAGCTATGAGTAGTATGTATTTGTGTAGTGTATATAGGTTTTTTATGTTTTTCTTAACCTTCATCCAAATTTTGTTTTAAATAGTATTGGTTTTTTGTGCCAAACGAAATGTATGTGATATCGGCTGAAACAGAGAATTTAAAAGATTCCCTTAGCTCAATACTAAATTAAAGAATATAAAGTTTTACTTTTATTTTTTGAAATTACATCGAAAACACTAGGGTTGATTTGTGTGTGTGTGTGTGATTATATTTTTTCCTTTTTTTCTATAGAAAAATAAAATTTTAAAAATTAACGACCATAAATAAAATAAATTAATCAAACCCCCGATAACACCACCGTCATATCATACACAACTAATTATAGATACAGTAGACTATCATAAATCCGGACTATTGTGGCGGACGGCCGGTCCGGATTTCCTGGAGTCAGAGATAAGTCGGCCGCGGGGCCGATAAGAGCTGTGATAAGCCGCACATGCAATCACTACGGGCCTGTGCCAGTACCCAACGGCACTTGTTACACTCTGACACATTAACTAATGGTACTGTTACTGTAATGTACATAATACAGTACTGGACTGTAATTGAGTAAAACACAGGGTAGGGCATGTTAATGCCCTACCCCTCCTCAGCCGTGCAGAAACTTTCACTGCCCGTGAATCATTACAAAATACGTCATTCATGCAATGCGGAGGAATATCACGTGAAAATTGAAGGCTCTAAAGCGGCAAATTGTTATTTTAAAAAAATTTACTGTCCGGTCCAGATTATGAGAGTCTACTGTATTTAAATATTTTAGTAGTTTGTTGTTTTTAAAAATTTAAACTGTTGCACTTCCACTTTATTGAAAAGATTTAAGTTCCAATATCATTAATTAAGTTTATAACTTACTAGAGACAGGATTTTCATTTGGTTTTTTAGACTGTTAGTCATTTAAAACATATATATTCAGAACCTGTTCCTGTGTTATAATCTCAGAAAACATGCATGTTAAGAAGTTTCTGATATTTTAATAAATATCATATGGCTATCTTCCCTTTTGAAAAAATATAGTTTGATCCAAAATGGCGGACAAAAAATTTATGGTGGACCCTTCATAATTAACATTTTTTTAAACTATGTAGATCCACATTCATATCTGCCTCAAAATACCTTTCAGATAAGCAGTATAAAATCATTTCCATATATAAAAATCACTCTGTATATAGATATATAATCTTTATATCTATATAAAGTTTTATTTTCATTAAGCATCAGTATCCAATAAGGATTGCAATTTCAACTTTCAGATATTACAAAATCACACTAAAACAACTTCAATAATGCATATTTCTTCAACCAAGTAATTTATAAACAATAAATTAATAAATCGTAGACTTAAATAAGAATATAATCATGTCACAAATAATGATTAATTAATTTCATATCACAAATAGTGATACAATTGAGGGAGTAGTAAGGTGTACTCTCTTCCTCAATTTCAATTTGTTGAGCATCTTTTCTTTGTTTTACTTCCATTACAACTTTCTTTATATTTAATTTTCTTCTGTAGTAGCAAGAACCATTGCTATAAATATTTCACCTCCATGTTTGAAAAGGTCTCTGATGAACAGATGCCTATCATAATGTGAGAGGTTGTGACAGAAGACTGGGATTTTGGTTGGAAACCGTCTGTTGAGATTACATTTAGAACGTGCTGCTCCTAAAAATTTCCCACTCGGGTGACAGTAATCTATACTTTATGATTTTTCTCAATATCTATACCAGTGTCATAGAATTCTCCCTCACAAATGTAGCACTGCGGGGAATTCTGATATATTTTCTTATTATCCATACTCATATAGAGTGGAGTAATGTTTCCGTATTTAGCCGCAATTGATTGGATTAGCTTTACAAGTACTTGTATCAATTTTTTAGGGACATCTGGCAGTTCTGCATTGTGTGCCACTCTATATGTTATCGGTTTAAATAGTTCATTGTTTTTACGAGAAACAAGATATACAGTAAATGCATACGGATTGTACAATTTTTTCCTTTTTGTCATCAAATATATTTTCTAGCATACATTCGAAGTGTATGTATATATATATATATATTATGTGTGTGTGTTCAAACTTGTTGTTATAATTGCAAAACTTTACCAAATCGTTTTATTTTTTACAGGCATTATTGGGTTTATTGCTTTCTGTAATTTACAGTCCTTCATATGTTCATTCAGTTTGAATTCATTGACGTAATATGAGAGACATCGTCTGCAGATATATGTTGTTTTTTCATGTTTGGATATTTATGAAATGATTAGCCTGCTTAAGTTTTTTAACGAAAAAACTCTACCTTTGTTTAGAGTCAGACTAATTACGCCCCCTAACTTTTACTTATACGTAATAGTCTCGAATCCTGAGATTTTTCGCCTACAGGATTCGTTCTCGCGTGACAAAAAGAATAAATTATTCAATCCACTGGAAGTTTTTGGCTTACTATTTTTTCTGGCCTGGATTGAATAACTTCTTTGATAATTTGAGTTGCCCCAAATTACCGGTACCCCCCTTTTTTACTTATGACTTCCAGTATTTGTATTTACAATTACCCTATTTCTCAGGGAGAACACGAATTTACTTTATTTTTCTACTTTTAACCTCGTAGGTGCGTGTCCTTGGGAATACCTCTTTGATACACTATATTTTACCTTATTATTATAATGAGACCTGAAAATATAACAGACAATTGTGTGACCAATTCTAAATAAGACACAGTTTCAGTTAATATTGAAAATTAATTATTTTAATTAAACTTGAAAAACAAATTGAAATAATCTTCTTGACACAAGTCAACAAACAAAATTCAAAAACAATTTTCTGTAATTAAATTTAACCAGTAACAACTAAAAATATTTCTCTTTTTCTAGCAGAAGGCACTCTTTTGTAACTTTATTGGAAATTTATATATATAAAGATTTCTATCTATACATGAATTTAAAATTATTCAGTTTAACAAATTTATTTATATATATAAGAAAATTATCTCAGGAAAAACAGTAATTGTTTAATGTTGGGCCAATTTTGCCCTTTAAAAAAGGAAATTTGCATTATTCTCAGACCTTGACCGCCGTGTTGAATATCCTAAGTCCTGGGATGCTGCTGGTCCTCTGGTGTCTGGTTGGTTGTTGTTAGAGATTACAGATGTCTCATTTCCCGTCCATGGAGTCTAGAAGGCTGGCTGGTTGGTTGGAATCTATCACCTCCTATCACTCTCGCTGACGCTTTTTATTACTTTTGCATAGTAACACTTACACTTTTTTACTTAAAATTTTGAGTCGGCAATCTGGCATAGCCACCCCTGGCACTTCTTAAACCAATTTTTGATGAGAGACCTCTATGAGATTCGTGCGGCTCTTTTTATAGCCTAAAACTATCGTATATCGATACCAATTTTTCTCCCTCACTGGACCGATACGATAGTTCTATTTATAGTGTCTTTTAATGCAATTTTCTTAATTATTTTTGGTGTAGGTGATTTAGTTAATTATTATTACTTTATTTATTATGTTTACTGTTTTTTAATTGTCCTTTTTAATTACTTTGCTCTAATTAATCTTTTAATCTATTTCTGCTGGAGGTTGGTATGATGTCTCCGCCCACAACTACGTCACTTATCCTTGAACATTTCGACTCTACAACCCGTAACTGGCCGATGTAAAAAATCTTCATTGTTTTCTCCTAATTGTCTTATAACACTTTTCCTAATGATTTTTTAGTTTTTACGTAACCGGTGTTTTGTAGCTCTCGACCGCGGCAATTTCCCGCACTTTGAATGACATTTGTCGGACCATTCGTTCGCCTTTAATCGTTTACGTAAGAATTTACGTATTTTACAGTTTTCAATTTTCACACCTTTAAAGTTATTGTTTTAAAACTTTGTCACTTTGTTTATTCCGTGATTTCAACGCACTAGCCGGAATAACAGAACTCTGCGACTTTCCGTAGTGATGTAATTCAGCACGTCTTTTCACACCTTTGGGTTTGGGGGTTATTTACTTACTGATTCTCCTGAAATTTACACATCTCTTAGATATCATGTTTTTAATCCTTTTTCCAAAATTTCAACTTCTCATCTTTTTTCATTTTCACATGAAAGCGTGAAAACCATAACTTTTGTTTTAATTACTTTTCAGTTTTTAATTACTAATTATGATACAACTTTATTTATTTAATTGACTCTATACAATCCTTTTCTCAAAATTCATTTTTATTTACTTTTATTAACTCTTACAGTTATGCTTTTCTGCTAACTTTTTTAATATTAACTTTTTTCAAATTTTGCCAAGAATATTTATCTCTTAAAATTACATTTTATTTCCAGAAATAACAAGGTTTTTTATTTTTTATTAATTTTGAGAATTTTTAAATTCTTCATTTAAATATGCCGTAGCGCCTGTTAGTTAATATGAAATAACAGTACTAGATCTGTATTGCATACAACTTGTATTACAACTACCTATCCTTATACATTATTATTTCACATTTTCAAAATTCATAAAAAATGATTTTTCAATCCAAAATCTGCCGACATAGGAATTTACTGTTAGAACAAGCCGGCAAGAGTTGACCTTGGACCATTTCATAGTTCAATCTTGCCGACCGGCTATAATCAGTAAAAAAGCTCTACAAAACATCCAAGCCTTGCTTTAGGATTATTTTTTGATATTTTTCTTTTTTAACCAAAATATAATCCCATACAACGAATTTCCGTTGTAATACATAATGCAACTTGGTCTTAGGTTCCATATATAGCAGATCGATATGCTTTTCAACTTGGTATTGCTCTGATATTCTCAGAGGTTTAATTTTTAATTTCTTTTTATCGTAGTCATAAATGTTAATTGCCATTGTAGGGTAGCCATCATATTTGATCTTGAACGATTTTTTCTCACACGCTCTAATATCACACAACTTCATTATGTATTTGAACCCTTGAAAGATACTATCCTCTACATTATTCGTATAACTGGTAACCCGGTCAGGATCTTTGGCTGGAGTATTTATGGCACAGCAAAATGAGTAAACGAAAAAACAGATTATCTGAATTTTGTATCTTTATCCACGCTTTCTTAATTTTATTTCCTTAGGTAAACTATATATGAACTTTCCGACATAGGATTATATATGTTCAATTTTAATATCAAGTGTTTGCATCTATGTAATAACCAACCTGATCCTCGAGATGTTTGATAGTACGTTTCTTTATTTTTCAAATCTAAGAATTGCTGATATTGCACTGATGCATGCATTTCGCATTGATCAGCATTAGCATTAGTGTTACAAGTTTGTTGTTTGTTTGTTTTTGTATACGTTATGCGTAATCTTGGCCTTACTAGTTTTTTAGATTACCCCCCCCCCCTTTGCAAATGTTGCAATGTGACGATATTGCCCACACCTATAACATTTTGGCCCATTAAATGTGTAGTCCTTTTATTGCATTCCACCATGTTGGGTGGGACATTCTGAAAATGTTTGTGACTGTATGTTGTGATTATACCGTAAGCCACCCGCTGTGTAGACGACTGCCCCCTAAAAACTTTAAAGTCCCTGACTCCTTGCGTCTTTCAATTGTGACTGCCCTGGCAATTATACTCTATTGTTCAGCTTTAATAACAATATCTCTTTCTCTTGCTCCTATGCAAAAATGGTTTTAAATGTCACTGTAATTTCCTCCCAAGTTATTTGCTCCTGTTTTCGTTCATTACTCTCAAAAAATAATAACACAACCCCCTCCAGATATATGGGAAGTATATTGCTTTCTTAGCATCTCCCCAACCATTTGCCAATGCAGCTCTTTTGAACTTCATCAAATACTTCAAAACATCTTCACCAGCGCTATCCCCAAACCTTCCGGGATCAAAGGATGGTAGTCATTCACCCATCCTTTGTTCCTGTGTGATATTAGGTAACCCTTTTTTTGTATCGTTACTGTTTCCAGTTATTCTATAGTTTCTATAGTATCATAAATATTGTCCCCTTGCAAAGGTACCCACTTTGGTACCGAGTCACTAGAAGTGTGTGTAGACCAATTACTATATTGTTGATATAAGTTATTCTGACTCATCCCTAAATCTAAGTGAATTTTCCAAAGTCGTACATATGATCTTAAATATTCCAAATTGGCCTGCAGTGTAACCTCCCAATAAAGCTCTTGCCAAACAGCAATCGCTTGTGTCTTGTTCAAAGATTTAATATCAGATAAAGTCAAGTTCGTTAATATGCAATACAACTCAAAAGACTAATTTATAACCTAACATTCGTTTCTATTATATTCAACTACAATTTTCACCAAAACTAAAAATAAACTTGTGCTAAGTATTTATAAGCATTTGAATAACACCAAAAAAGAGAAGAGAACACAGTCACAAACATCAGAAGGGAACAATAATAAATACACTTCACTCTCAACTGTACACTGTTGTTGTAACCAGCACTGTACTGCTAGGTCATGGTACGGAGATACAAAAAACCAACTGGTTTTAACGGGATAGAACTGATCTGGTGACCCGTACAACTGGTGAAACCTGTCAAGCGACTTTATGCCCACCATATGAGAAAGCTAAAAAAAATCTTAGAAGGAAGAAATATTTTAAAAATTGGTCTTAGCTATTTTGCCCTAACAATTTGTTAGCAATAGTTCATGGCATAAAATAATGTGCTAAACACAAATTTAAATAAAACTTAAGTTCACCAATAATTTGGCAAATAGCAAAATGAACCCATCTGTTATCAGTGTTAATTTTTAAATTGACTAGCAAAATTTAATGTTCTTTTACATGCTGTTTGATAACAGTGGTTTGGGTCATAAACCATCATATTTCTCAAACTTTTATGGATATCACAAATATTGTGAGAAAGTAAACATTTTGAAACAGTTTCCCAAAGGACCAAATTGTTTTTATTTTAGGTATAAATATGTTGCATCTGGTCATAAAAGTTATGTATACTCTGTTTTCAAAACATTGAAAATCATTTTCTAGAATCAGTGTATAGCATTCATGAATTTATTTATTTATTTAAAGAAAATTAATCAATACAAATTTTCAAAAACATTTTTTAATAATTTACATCTATTAGTGGCATATTAATTTCTTGTACTAAAAACGATAAAAGGTTAGCCTCTGTCATTTCAAACTGCTTTCTGCTATTTAGTGAGTATAATTACAAAAATTTACAGTGAATCACAAATTTTCAGTTCAATTTTTGATTTGAAAAGACAGGGTTGAATAATTTTTTCTGACATGAAATTATATCAGAAATTTTGTGAGAATATCCCATCCAATATATTTAGTTATTCACAAAAATAATTAAACACACAGATCCTTGGAGGAAATTGTAAGAAAAAATCCATTTAAAAATCAAGTGTTTATTTCGGATTTAAATTACTTATTAATTACAACTTATAAAAATTTAATATGTTGTTGTTTTCCAATGGCTTCCGTAGAGTACATTCAATCTATTTAGAAATATGTTTCCCAATATAGACAACAGTATATTTGCTTATTTTACAATTCCTGGTTGAGCATCTCACACTTTAATATGTGAAACTTGTCAGCTTTACAATTTGGTTCTTTGTATAATGTACATCTGTCTGAAGGTAAAACTTTTTATCTTGTACAGATGACCTGCTAGGCAGTAATTTAAAATTCAAAATATTTTTCACTAAATGATAATAGTACGAAATGTAGCTATTTTTTATTTTACTAAGATGAAATTTTTTTTTTTAATTTACAGTTTTGTAGTATAATTATAATAGTAAGTGTTTTATTGCTATTAAACATTTTACAATGCAATGGAATAAAATAAGTTTTGGTTTAATAATAAATTACAGGGTCATTATATAATCAAGACAGGAGCTTAATTCAAGAACTACTGTTATGGTCATTTAAAAATATTATAATGGTTTAATTAACGCCCAAACTTTTAAATACAAACAACAAATAACCATTATACAGTTACTGCTAACATTATTGTGTATGTATCAATGTGAGGACTGAAGATTATAATATGATACATACAACAGATAACTCTTATAGTCCCTAATAACATGCATCATAAATGCAAAACATCTCACGATCGTCATTGACTTATAAGACTCCTAACCCCTGAATACTCTAATACCACCAGGGTAGGAAGAGAACAAGAGCTGGTCAAAATAAAACTGATAGCAAAGATGAAAGAGATGGATTAACCTTAGACTACATAAAAAACAGTGTAGATCCAGTTATGATCCCTCAGAATTTCTATCTGTTTGTTTATATCACCTTATAATCTTTTCAGTCTTCCCTTCAATACCCACACAATCATGTTAGTAGTGACTGAAAGGGTTCTCTCTCTCTCTCTCTCTCTCTCTCTCTCTCTCTCTCTCTCTCTCTCTCTCTCTCTATATATATATATATATATATATATATATATATATATATATATATATATATATATATATATATATATAATCCTTCCAATCATCGCTTTGATACACACACAATAGTGTTAGTAGGAACTGAAAGGGTTATGGATATATATACAACAGAGAACATTTTCAGTCCCTGCTAACTTAATTGGGTCAGAAAGTGAAGAATAAAATGATTATAAATTGATACATGCAATAAATAACTCTTACACTCCCTACTAACATTTTTTTTTTTTTTTTAATTGTTTTTTAATGTGAAACATCTCATGGTTATCATCGTGTTATAAAAAAAGTAAGAAAAGAATATACAATAAAGACCCCCCTAGCCTTTGAATACTATAATAGCACAGAGGTCAGAAGAGAACAAGAGTTGTTAAAAGACAAAAGAGATGGATTAACTTAAGACTACATGAAAAGTAGTGTAGGTAACTCAGGATTGCTATAACCATGCTCATATAATGACTGTGGATATAAAAGTGCCTATGGGCTTGGAAATCCCTATGGAAACTAGCTTGGTCTACCAGTTTTTTGGGTTAAATCCCTCTTTTCCATCTTTCCTATCAGATCTCTCTTTTCTTTTCCAACCCTGACACTATTAGAATATTCGAGAGGTCTTTTTCTTTTAAAAACAAAAATAAATAAGGTGATACTGTGATATGCACTTTTTGAAATGAGATGGAACGTCGCGGTAAAATAGATGTGCTGTTATTGGTTCAAACGAAACAGGAAGAGTTAATAATGTCAAGCGAAAATAGGCTTTATGTCTGTTTCTAGAAAGACGAGATAAATCAAAATAAATTCCCAAGAAATGTCTGTATATTGATAGTAATATTTAGTTTTAAGATAAGCTTAGTATTTGAGCGAGATCTTATGTAAGTGAAGTGAAAATAATTGTTGTCAAGTGATTATGGGTTTGAGGCTATAATCACGTGATTGAGGTGATATCCGGAACCTGAAAGCGTGCATAGGCAGTTACTGGACAACGTCAAAAGTGGACAGACATGTTTTCATGGAGTCTAGAACCAGTGGTCAGCAGAGACAGGCGTGTTTCCTTATGTAATTAAAAGCATGTGCTTTGTAGTAGAGACTTTTAAAAGTGAAAAATGAGCAGTGTTAAATAAATTATAACATTGTATGTTATTTGAGAGTTAAATAGTTACTGGACAGCGTCGAAAGTAGACAGAGGTGTTTTCTTTTGTAATGCAGAATAATGTGCTTTGTGTTTAAAGACGTTAAAAAGGTGAAGACTCGTAATGTCAAAAAAGACAATAATAGAAACAGTCATAGTTGTTTGTAAAGAAGTGGGAAGAGAGTGTCTGAGATAGACAGACGTATTTTCGATTAGTGAAAGAGTTAGTCTTTTGAGAATGAACGCTGAGCACATGGTGTGATTTAAGCTTTGTTTGATATACATAGACTATTAAAACTGTATTTCTAATCTGAGAGACTTTGAATATTAAAACATAAACTCTGTATTATTAGTAGAGACGGAATGTGCGATAATAATGAATCGTAAATTTAAATCTGAGACGATCAACATAGATACAACGTGGAAAATGGCGAATTTTAACCATCAGGAAGAAAGCTTCACATTACAAGCAAAGTCTACCTTGGAAAATATTGCAATGTGGTAACACAAATAACAGACAATATTATTTTATTTTCTTTGTACAAAAGTATTAATGATCAAACTTTTGAATTTATGTTTGAGATATGCTAGAATTTTGTTTGATAAATAAATTTAAATGTTATAAGTATTTTAAGAATGTCTAACTTGAAATTTTAATAAAAAATTTCTAATTTAATAATAAATTATAATTTGAAAATATGAGACAAAGATACTCATATAAAAGTTGATTAATCAAAGTTGCAACTATTTTGAAGTAGAGTCATTCACAAGAAACTTTGTCTCTTCAAGACAAAACAATTTTAGATTTGAATATGATATAATTGCAAATAATAAACTAATGTATGTGTATTAACCCTTCGCACGCTGAAAACGGATATATCCGTTTGACTGACTTTGTTCCAAACGCTAATAACAAATATATCCGTATAAATGCAAATCACTGCCCGGGGGATAGTTGTAGTTTTCTAAAGTTCCGCTAGCGTGCAGGAGTGTGTTGGTTGTTTATTTCTTGTTACCTAGACGCTTTATTTGGCGTGCTAGGTCATCTGACACAGCGGGGGAAGGGGTTTCAGTCCCACCTGGCAGCACTCCACGCCTGTTTGGTGTTGTCTACAGCGCTAAAAACGAATATATCCGGCGGTCGTCAGTCTACTCTTGGGCACGTCACTAAGTGGATGTGCGTTTCGGTTTAGATTACTTTTTAACGATCTATTGCAGTAAAGTGTTACAGTAAAAAGCGTGGATCTATTTTGTTAAATATTTAGTCATTACTTTTTTTTGCAATTTATTTTTAGGAAGTTGTGTGCCGTTTGTGTAATTCATTCTTTTACTTAGTTAGTTTTATTGAATAAATATCTTTTTAACAATCTAGTAAAGTGTTGTAAAACGCGTGTATTTATGTTGTAAATATTTAGTCATTACTTTTTTTTGCAATTTATTTTTATTACGTTGTGTGCCGTTTGTTTCTTTCTTTGTGTGTTTTTGTTCGTTTCTTTTACTTAGTTAGTTTTATTGAATAAATATGGAAAAACCGGACGATCCAGATTTTGAAAACTTTGTGATTGGTGCTATGGACATATCATTTTCAAGTGCATTTAATGACACTGACATTGAAGATGTTATTATAAATAATGTTATAAACTCTAGCGAAAGTGAAAGTGACAAATTCGACCAAACCTAGCAGACGGCCGAACCTCCCGCTCAACTTGCTGACGAACAAAACAGGGCAATAAATCACCCGATACCTGTAGCCGGGAAACCACATTTTATGGGAAGAAAGGAAAAGGGGTCGAGTCAATGCCAAATATGCAAGAAGAGAGGAATGAGGAAAGAAACTATATACTTCTGCAAGACTTGCACCGCCAAACCTGCTCTACACCCGGACACCTGCTTTGAGCTCTATCACACTGAACCTAATTACTAGTTGGACTTTCATGGTTACACTCAATCTATAGCTTAGTTTAGTAACATTTCAATTTGTTTTTAAATTTTTTTATTGTATATATGTTACATTGCAGTTTTTGTCTTATTAGGTATATGTTGAAAAAAGTTAATTTTTCCAGTGATGTTTTTGACTAAAAAATGGCTATGTATAAATAAAAAAAACATTTCTATGCTATTTTTTTATTTACTTTTACCATATTAACCAAAAACAAAAATTAACATTAAGGAAATAAAATTTTTTTTCTTAAAGTTAAATTAGCGTTTGGGGATATTTTGACACATTTTATTCAGCGTGCGAAGGGTTAATAATATATGTTTGAATAAATAATATGTTCAGTTTCAGAAACATATAAAAGGACTTCTTATTTACCATGTAACCACTTGGAGGTACACTTTTAAAAGAAAATACGACCCTGAGAATTTTCTAATTAATAATAATCAAACTTTTAACTTTTCAAAATTTGGTAAGCTAACGCTACCTGGCGCACATAAATCTGAGCAAATTATTCTTCTCTTTTTAAAATAAATTAAATTCAAACCCTCATTTTTTTAATATTTACAATTGTCGCACCAACTATGGGGCAATTAGTTAATAAAGTAACTTCACTTTTTTTTTAATATATTTACAATACATAGAACAGAAAACTCTTACAGTCCCTACGAATATAATTGTGTAGATATCAAAACTAGGACTGAAGGGACTATACACACAAAAGATAATCCTTACAATTCTTGCTTACTTCATTATGTGGGCAAGTGAGGAATGAAAGAATTATAAGACGATACATTCAACATAATTATGTGTGGTTATCAAAATGAGGACATACAACAGAAAGCTCTTTCATAAATAACTCTTTCAGTCCATGCTAACACTAACATGATTGTGTGAATATCAAAGCGAGGACAGAAAAGATTATAAGGATATATACACAATAGAGAACCTTTTCAGTCCTTACTATCATGATTGTGTGGGTTTCAAAGAGATGACTAAAAGGATTATGAGGATTATTATATATAACAGAACATGATTGTGTGGAGGTCAAAGCGAGAACTGAAAGCAATTATAAGGATACATATAAAACAGATTACAGGTGATACATACAACAGATAATAAGGTGTACTTACAACAGATAATAAGGTGATACATACAACATATAAAAGGATAGACATTAACAGTGAACCCTTTCAGTCCCTACTAACACGATTTGTGTGGGTATCAATACGAGAACTGAAAGGTATTATTTGGTTATACATAAAACAGATTCCAGGTGATACATACAACAGATAAAGGGGTATAAGTAGTATAGGAAATGCCGGTTCTGGCGCAGCTTTTTTCTCACTGTCACCATTTTTTATCACCCTAACCTAACCTATACTGGTTCTGGCACTGCTTTTTTCTAGCCATCGAGCATTTTTCTCTCTCTACCCTAAACTAATGGCATACTGGTTCTGGCACAGTCTTTCGTCCACGTCATAATTTATCTCGTTCTTTCTCTAGTCATTCTTTATTATACATCATTTTTAGTATAAACATTTATGAAATCAACATTTAAATAGATATGAGAACAACTTTACATATTTATTATCTGGAATTTAATTTAGTACACACTTTTATCTACAGCTCAAGTTGTAAAGTAAAGATTTTCCATTTCATTCATTTTAGAAATCTTATCTTTACTCATTCGTGTATAGCATGTGGGAAGAAAACATTGAAATTCATTACTCTCCAATACGATACGATGTTCAAATTTAGTTTTCATCCTTCTGAGTTTAACTACTTTATACGTTTGATCTTTGTCAAGGTTGATTATTTTCATTGTAGGTAGAAATTCTTTGATTTGACTGGGAGCATTAATTTTGTTTACGAATTCATTATTCTTACTCTCGATCTCTTTAGAACGAGAAGTACTCAGCTTAGAAAAGAATCGTATACTCTCTCAAGCTCCTTTGTGTATACCTAAACTAGATTCAGTATCAGTAGTAGTATTCTGAACGCTTGAGCTGTCCATCTTCTTATGTAGAGTTCATATGATTCTTCTAAACCTAAAGGGTATACATAAGGATATGGTGAGTTCAAGCTTTCAACATCCTACTTCTCAATGATGAGAGGAGAATTTCATAAGAGGAGGAGGAGGTTGAGAGTTCATGCGATTCTTCTCAACTGAAGAATTTGAAAAGATTTTGTTATACTTGCAATAAATATATCTTCCAAGTCACTGGGTGAAACATGTAAAAACGGAAAAACATTTGAACCCAGAACAACCTTCAAAAATAAAACCACAAAATATTGTGATGTATGTAATGGAAATATAAATAAATCTCACTGGGCAATACACGTGAAAATGGAAAAAAACATAAGTTAGTTAGGTTAGATACTTCTAATGTTTCTTAACGTTTCTCCGATATCAAACAGGGGGAACATGACTCTGATATAACGACGAGTTTGAAAGAATATAAAATTAAAAGAGATTGTAAAATTTAAAAACTAAAATACAAAATCCAAAAACTTAAAAACAAGCATTGAAAAAGGAAGCAGAGAGAAAGCTATGTATTTCGATTAGAAAAAATACCCTGATGATGAATGTGAGATTGGGCTAGAGAGCACAGCATATATAATTACGAGTCGATGTCTCTAGACAAACTCAAACAAATCCAAAATTTATTAAACTCTAGAAAGAAAGATTTCTCTGCCTATAACTTGGGAAAACTGAAGGAAATTATTGCTAGTAACCTACATATACTAGATTGCAATTCTCTTGATAGAAGTGAGTTAAATTGCTTGTATTGAATTAGATCATAAAAACCCCCAAGACCTAACATTGGACTATATCAGAGACTTGGCTAAATCTTTACATATAGGTAGTGATACTAAAACAGGAAGTTAGCTCACTACTGCAATCTACAATAAATGGAAATTGTGGTATTGCGAAGATTATAAAGTGGCAGTGAAAGATAAAAATTTGTACTTTGTTTCCAAAGCACATTCGAATAAAAGCAGTACAGTCCCACCGATGGAACAAGTAATCTGTCAGGAAATTTCAAAACCATAACATTGAACAATATGGCTAATATTAAAAATACGTATAGCCCCATTCCTCGAATCAATGAGAGAACATATATACAAACATATAGAGACATCCAATCAAGAGAAGAAACGGTCTTGTAAATTGTAACTGTTGATTTTGTATCTTTTTTATTGCATCTTTATGGCCATCAATTTGTTAGGTAAATTGGTGTGTAACATAGCTGAGCCACGCGTAATATATAAAATAATTAAAACAATATATTTATAGATCTCTTACTTTACTGAGCAATCTTATATAAACTAATGAAGTTTACAGCTATTTCGGTAATTTGTCAGGCATCATCAGAACATGTAGAACACTTATCACATTACAATATGTTAAAATAATGTTAAAAACTGTCAGAGATATATTAAAAAATAATTATCTCTGATAGTATAAAAATAATTACACATCTGCAGAACAGTCTCAAGTAAAAGCTTGCACGTGTAAAGGCAGAACGGTTGTTCAACTTAAGTTTCCCAAGAGAAAATAATATTTGCAAGCTACACATAAAACCCAGAGAATTGGCCTCTGGAATGAACTCAAAGTATTTCCACTGAAAACACAAGATTGCAAAAAGCAACGTCCAATCAAGAAAAGCCCGCGAATAAATAACCAATAGAATCTCAAGAAAGTAAAATGCTAAATGGAAAATTTTAACCGTGCGAATGGAAAAAGAGGGAGAGACGCAAGTTTTCTTAAGACAGTCTAAAAACTATCACCACCCAAGTTAGACGTAGAATAACTACGGAACTACGGTCCAGAGCAGAATGTGTAAATAATTTCAATATGTTAATAAGTCCAAGTGTGTTTCAAAAGGCAAGTAAAGCCATAATAATCATTTAAAAAAAATTCAAGTGTTGAGTGTCAAGTGAGAAATTAATTTTAAAAAAGCGTATTGTGTGTGAAGTGAATCTGTGTGAATTGTATGTGCGACGGTTTGATAGGAAAAAAACCTGTAAGTAGTTTTAAATATATATATACAAAATATGTAAGAAAGATCTCATAAAAACAAAAACTAATTAATACAAATTTTAAAAAAATATCCCAGAATTAAAATTCAGAACCACAGAATAACTAATTAATCAAATATAAGTTGAGAGTCCAAAATCATAATTAATCTAAAAACAAATCTAATCTAGAAGCATTAAAATAAATGTAGTATTAAGAAATTGTGAAAAGTGTTTTGATTTAAATATTAAGGAAAATCTCCTTCATCATAAATAAGCTGATAAAAGGATCTCATGATACCTAACGAAGCTATTTTGAGAGAGCCAAAAATATTTCTTTAATTAAATCAAAATATTTATTATGTATAGTGAGTAATTTAAATTGTGAATTTAGTTAATTAAGTAATAAATTAGGAAAAATAAAAATTATAAAAGTAAATATTGGGAAGACTGTAAACTAAATATTGTATAGTCTTCTATCATAGTTTTAACCTAGAAATAAAATTTTAAAATATACATCTAAATATTGTAAATCTTTAATTATGTTTCGATAATGTTTAAATAGTTTTGAATCACTTAATTTTTGTCTCTGTACTTATTTAGATAAATCCTTTCACAGCCAAGCGATATTGATTCGAGAAATCGAATCTGGTACCACAAAAACCTTACAAAACACACATTTAGAAGTCACATTTAAATATAAATAAAATATTTTTAACACTTATTCATTTCCTTCCATATTTTGAAAAATCGTACCTTGGATAATTTGGTGTGTAAGATAGCTAAATCTAAATATTGTAAATCTTTAATTATGTTTCGATAATGTTTAAATAGTTTTGAATCACTTAATTTTTGTCTCTGTACTTATTTAGATAAATCCTTTCACAGCCAAGCGATATTGATTCGAGAAATCGAATCTGGTACCACAAAAACCTTACAAAACACACATTTAGAAGTCACATTTAAATATAAATAAAATATTTTTAACACTTATTCATTTCCTTCCATATTTTGAAAAATCGTACCTTGGATAATTTGGTGTGTAAGATAGCTAAGCTATACATTTTCATAAAATAATTGTAAAAAAAAACAATACAATTGCAGCATATTTTGTATCATTTTTTCTATTTAACTCGTATTACCATACATTCTTTTTCTAGTTTAGAGAAGGTTGCTAGATTAATGCATAAGCTAGCTAAGCCATATTTATTGCTTAAAATAATTGTTATTTTAAAAAAAATTACCAGCATATTTTGGATTTCATTTGTATTGTCATACTTTTTTTTTTAAACGTCACCAGTTTCCAGAGAACAGCGACAACTTATCTGTTAAAATAAAACAACAACTGCAACATATTTTGGATTTAATTTTGATCACCATCAATTTGTTTTGTAATTTTTACATATTTCAAAAAAAACTGATAAGTAGCTTCGCTAGCTAAGTCAGATTTGTGTCTTAAAATAAGAATAATTTTAAAAACATCAATTGTAGCATATTTTGTATCTTTAAAAAAATTGATTTATTTTGTAATTATTTTCATATTTCGAAAAACCATGGCTTAGCATGATATAGCTAAGTCACAAAAAAAGCAATTGTAACTACAACAAAACTACAATTGCATTATTTTTTGTATCTTTTTTGAATGTAATTTCTGTCGCTATCAATTTGTTTTCTAATTCCTTCCATATTTCAAAAACTTTGACTTAGGTAATTTGGCACATAAGATAGCTAAGCCACATATATTTCATAAAATAATTAATTTTTAAAAATAATAATTTCAACATATTTTGTTTTTAATTTGTATTGTCATATATTTTGTGTGTAACACTTGCCAGTTTTAACAATATCGTTTGTATCTTGGTGTGTTGGCTAATGAAGTGAATCGTACCCCAATTGTTTGATATTTATTTCCTATTGAAGTTATTTGTTAATACCAACCTTTTCAAAATTTCATAAAATAATATAATAACATGTTGTGGGTGTTGAAAGCATTATATTTTTCTAGTAAACTTTTGATATGACTAATTTTAATATATACAAAATAATGAGGTTTACTGTTATATAAAGACAGTAATCCTTACAAATTTAATAATAAATTTGAATGCTAACTTTATTTTTATCACCTGTTTTAGCAAGAGGTGAAAATCACAAATATTATGAAAGTTTATATTATTATAAAATTATATGTTAAAAATCCATAAAGTTTGTTTACTACAAAGTAATAATACGAAATATTTGATTTTTATATTTTTATTTCTATTAACAACTTATGAACTAACGTGTTATGTATTTAAACAAACAATACACATTATTTTACAGTAACATTAACAGTACAGATTTTGTATTCAATAATCAACTAAATAAAATGTAAGTGTTGAACGGCTAATTCTATACCATTCAATGGTCTTACAAAACAATAAAATATGAAATGAAATAATTTAATTTATGGTTTTCATAATACTGATTGAGCTTAAAAGCTATATGATATCTTCTAAAACAAGATGTATACAGATCTAATATAAATACAAAACATAACATGAGTAATGAGTTTTTTTTTTTCTCAATGAGCTACACAGACATAAAAACTTAACAAATATATTTATTAAAACTGTAAATTAAAAATATACACAATTTTTTCAGAACTCTAAAAAAATAATTCAAATTCAAATTATGTCTTTTATTTAGTAAAATAGGATTTGTTATAATTAATCTTGCAATTTCCTCTATAGAGAAAGGAAAACGAGAGTACCGGATAAATTCAACATAAAGTAGTCAGTAAAATCCCAATTATTTAGGGAAATTTTATTAATCTGCCTTTTTGATTTGATGAAAGGATGTAAAAATGTAAAATTTATTTAACAGAAACAAACAAATTAACACTTGAAAAAATTAGTTACAAATAAATAAGATAATTGTTTCCTACTAATTAATTATTCTCCATTTTTGTTAATATTTATGTATTATTATCCTGATTAATACATAATACATAATGATTATCTGAAGCATTGAGACAATAACTTGCAATTTAGTACATGAACAGCAAAAATTCACATTTGTAATATATTTGGAGATGTCTACAATGTATTTCATTTATGGAAAAAAAAATTTAAGTTTGCTCTACACAGGAGCTATATGATGAATTGGTTAAACAATCCTCAAACAATAATCTTGTGTTTTCACTGGGAAGTTTTTTCAAATATAATAGTATATTCAAAATATCATGAAATTATTTAATACAATAAATAACTATTCATAAAAATTTAAAAATATCTAAACAGTATAATAGGTTATAACAAAAAATTCTGTTATCAGAGTTATTTTTAACTTGTGTGAGTGTGTGTGTATGCATGCCATAATTAATGAAGATTATTAATAACAGCGTAAGTGAATTCATTCGTCGTTGATTGCCCTCCAAGATCCTTTGTTTTAACCTATAACAATATAAGAATATTTCAAGTAAACAAAAGTCAAATAAATTATAAAAATAATACAAATAATTTAGGGAGGGGAAGAAAAATTGTAAATCCATTGGGGGCTCGCTCAACCCTACTTTGTTATATATTATATTCATTAGTCTTAAGTTGGTATTATTATTTACTTCGTTATAAATTCTAATTTATTTATTATCATCATTAGTCCATTACCAAGTTTAGCGAGTATTAAAAAAAAAAAAAATTGGCACATTTTATAATTTATTACCAACAACCATGTAATATTAAGGTTGATGATTTTTTTAAAGCCGACTCTACCTCAAGTTGCATTAGAAAAATAACAATTAACTGTCATACAGATGAAATATCGCAAAGGCCTAAACACTGGAGGTCAAAGTTGTACTTTTTGTTAACACATTATCAAAAAATGTCAATGCATCGAATTTTAAAAACATAAAATTGTATTTTTTTTATAAACATTTTAGGGATTTTCCTTTAATTAAGTGAAAAATAGACTCTAATTAAAAATTATTCCCCTCCCCCGCAAATTCAATGAAAAATTGCTCGGAAACTGCAATTTGCTATTTTTTGTGGTAGGTGCAGGAGCCTATAGAGTTAGAATAACAGGTAGGCATGTATTCTATTGATAAATTGGAAAATACTTCATCAATTTAAAATTGCCAGGAAGTACAAATTTAATTTTAGAGAATGAAATTTACCTCAAATTTCCTTTTTATACTGAAAAATAATGGAGCCACGGCACTTTGAAAGTTAAAAATCAGTCTTTTTTCACTGCTGAACTCCTCCGAAGATTTTGAACATTATATTTTCATACTTCTTATATTTTAATTTTTAAATTTAAAAAAATAAATAATAAACAAAATGTAGTTTTTTTTCTTGCACCCGTACTGACCTGAGAAAAAAAATTCTTGTAGTTACTGGCAATTTGAGTTTTAACTTAGTCATCCCATACACGAATTGTTCCCTCCTACCGGTTTCCCTGCATCAACATGTCAGCATTTTCAGGGTTGATATGCTACTGCTTCGTTAGTCATGTTTTAAATAAAAACATTAAAAACATACATACACAAACACACATTACAGACGCATACGACATACACTTTTTGTCCTTTTAGGTCACCGGCCAATTCAGTAGTGAATCTTTATCTTGTTTATCACTATTCAAAGATGCAGAGTAAACAATGTCGGATTCAAACTTTATTTGTTCTTTTAATATTGCTGGTTTGGCTTTCAATAAATATATAAAATCTCTCCTAAGCCTTCATATTATATCCTTTGTCACATTTAAAAAAAAAATTAAAAATTCATAGTGCTGTCTATCGTGTCATATGAGTGTCCATTATCCAGAATATGCTTAGCGAAATTAGATTTTTCCGGTTGGTCCAGTTTTATTACAGCCGTATGCCGTTTATATAGTTTTTTTTTTAATTAACAGTTTGTCCTATATATGCACTTTTGCATGAATTACATGTTAGTTATCCACACCTGGGTTATTGTATTTGCAAGCTTTGTTTAAATGTGTTTAGTTTCATTTCTATATTATTAGTAGTTTTGTACGCTATTTCATAGTTGAATCTTTTTTTAAACAACCTGGCAATGCGGTATGTTTCTTGGCCTATATAATGAAATATTAAATAACTTTATTTTTTGTCATTATGTTTTATCAATTGTGTGTTATTATCCAACCTCCTTTGATTGTTTATTTTTCCACATATCTATGAAAGGAGTTTGTTTATCATTTGCTCTTGGTATCCATTGAATTTTCCCACTTCTTTTATATATTCGATTTCAGTTTTAAAATGTTCTAGGCTTAAGGCTACATTTAAAGCACAGTTTATCGTTGGCCTATATACTGATAGTTTATGGCTAGTCAGGTAATTAAAAGTGTTGAAAGTATAGAAGAATCATTTACAATGTCAGTCTGATATTTTAGTTATTGTTTAATTAAAAAGTTAATTTAAAACCAAATAATATTTTAAATTATCAATTTTTAAAATATGAAGCTGGATTTAAAGCTGATTTTTTTGTACTTTCCTATAGGGCTTTACATTTGAAAACAACATTAAAAGAATCTTTTTGAATTAATTATACAATGTAAAATGCATTAACATTATTATTTTATTTATTTATTTTTTTGGTAATAAATTATTTCAATTAAATTATATAATTCGCGATTGTTTTAAAATATTTTTTTTATAAAGTAGCATTCCTTTTGAAAAGACACAATTTAAAAAGAAATAAGTTATTGTTTATACTGATGACTGACGGTACTTGATAGAATTCCATGTTATACAAATAAAACACACACAAATTCTTTTGTTAAATTCTACATTTATTGGTCTAGCCAACCATGATTTCGCCAGTTAGAGTATTGACGAGGCTTATACAAAGACTAAATAACCTAGAATAGTTACATAGTAAATTGTATAGCCCCATTAATAGAGCCTATATTAATGAAGCTATACAATTTACTATGGAAATAGGTTTACATAATCAAATAAATTTTCTTGATCTTACAATTAAAATCAGTGATGGTAGGCATAATTTCAGCATTTTTAGGAAAACCACGTTTATTGATAACATTATACATGCTACCTCACAACATCTGTATAATCACAAATCAGCTGCTTTCCATAGTATGTTGCATCGCCTTATTAAGGTTACTATGGATAACAAGGATTTTTGTATAGAACTTTCATGTATTAAACAAATAGCAAATAATAATAGATATGATTCTAACGTCATTGAAAAAATGATAAAAACAAATTAAAAAACATTCCAATTGTTGATTTACCCAGTAGTAAATTCTAATAAAACCACACAAAAGTGGCATAGAATCAATTATTTTGGGAAAGCTAGCTACAAAGTGGGTAATATTTTGGAAAAGAAAAAACACTGTAAACCAGCCTTTTACTGTAATAGAAATTCAGGAAAGGTTTTAATAAATTCTAAAGATAAAATAGAAAAAATGCAAAAAAATGGAGTTTATAAATTGACATGTAGTATTTGTAATGCTGCTTATGTTGGTCAAACAGGCTGTAGTTTTAAGTGTAGACTAAGTGAACATGAATGCCTTAACTGATTTTTATTTTAATATTAAATTTGAAATTCTCTATGTTAATGTCAAGGGTAAAAAATTTTAACATTTTAGAAATATTAGAAATTAAGAGACTTTCTTGTAATAATGTTAATTTAGTTTTAAACGATGAAACAGAATTCTTGTCTTTTTTCCCCCACTACTTCAACCTTTGTCAAAAGCATGTATAAAATAGTTTATGATTCACTGGGTTTCCCGGCTACAGGTTCCATTATCATGTAACAGGACTTGTGGGCTTGGTCTCAAAAGTGTGTACAATTCTTCATAGGTTATTTAGTCTTTGTATAAGCCTCGTCAATGCTGTAACTGGCGAAACCATGGTCGGCTAGACCAATAAATGTAGAATTTAAGAAAAGAATTTGTGTGCTTTATTTGTATAAGAAATAAGTTGTCAAATAATAGTTTTGAATAAAGATGGGATTTTTTTAAATTTTGTATGGTGTTATAACATTTTTTTAAAATACAAAGGGAAAAGTTTAAAATTATAAGTATGTTATCAATGTTTACTTTCGTTCATCTTTCCTATCAGGTCTTTCTGACCAATTCTTGTTTTATTCTGAGCCTACCTTACACCATTCAAGAGAGTATTCAAGGGATTTAACATAGGTGTTTATTTCATATTCTTTTCTTACTTTTTATAAGGCAATGATGACTGAGAGGTTTTTTGCCTTTAAACAAGGAAAAAATAACAAAAAGTAAGGGGGGCCTGATGTTTGCCATACAGACTTCAGTTCTTATGAATGGAAAAAATCACATTATCTTGGCTATTTTCATCATACATACTTAACTTTTCTTTTGAATTGGAGTAATTATTTTGTCGAAAAATCCGATTTATGCAGGAAATCTTTGTGGTGTAAAATAATTAACTATGTATATAACATAGTTAATTATTTTTGGTTAATTAAATCTGTTTATGGTTTTTTATCTGTACGCTACAACATTATATATATTCGTATAATCGTTTTCTGTTTTTAGGTCTACTATAAAAACAATAGTCTTTCAGTCGAAAATTATGTTCATTAATTAAGAATTGATTTATTAAACACAATTCAGTGTAGCGGTAAATCTACTGTTATTATCTATTGACAATGACACAATCTAAGAGTGTCACATTTCCCTGTTGCAATCAGACACAAAAACAAACACGGGAGGGTTCCAATCAGTGCTATAACACTGGAAACCACATCAGTAGTTGTTGGTATTTACGAATATTAACGATGACTTCATTAGAACACTAAAACTGAGACAGTTTATGGCAAGATGTTCTTAGTTTTCTGCTGGTTTACTATTAAGTAATTATAACTAGATTCTATTCAGAGATTTCACAATATAAAATTGCAAAATTATCAGAATTGATTTTGAAATTAGTGTTGTTTCAAATAATTTGAAAAAAGCAAAATGTATAAAAGTGGAATAAAATATAATTGTTTTCTCAAGAACAGCTGAAAAATTCCCGCTTTTTTTTTTTTGTACATATTAAATTCACGTACAATTCTCGTGTTTCTAGAAATTCCTGATTGCTGGACACCCTGAAATTGTATATGATTAGAATAAGGTTCATTTTTAATGAATTGTTTAATAAATTATTATGTTTTCCTCAGAATCTCTATAAATTAACCAAAAATTTCACTTTTTTTATTATAAAGTATCTATACAATTACCAAGTTGCTCAATTTACTAATATATTTTTAATATTTGATTTATACATATTTACCATTTTTAATTATTAATTAATTCATAGTATACAATATACATAATATTGTAAATAAATAATTTTGTTGATTTTCATAGATTTAGAAAAGAAATAAAAAGTTATTTCAAAGTATTAATTTTTAATAATAATTTCATTCATACTACATCAATAATTACTAGTTGTTAAAACTGTTTCAGAGTGAAAACATACCTTTCCACTTTTAAGTACTCTATTAACTGCATTTCTAATCATGTCCCCATAATGTTGAAGATTAACATGTGTTAACATTTTTGCTGAACATAACAACATTGCTGTCGGGTTTGCTACATTCTTGCCCACAGCTTCTGAGAATGTATGACGCGCACCCTGTAACAAACACAAATCGGTTAAGAAAATCCTACAACAAAATTTTATGAAGGTCAGGGTAGAATGGTTTGACATGCAGATGGTTCCAGGTTTAAAGACAAGTAATGAGGGAAGATACTAACTGTATTTCCACCTCTTAAAGAAAACAGTGAGATTGATTGTGAACTCTTTGGGAGAGGCATTAGACCTGTCTGAATTTTCATGACAAACATCACCACTATCAGATATTTAAGTAAGTTGATTGTAAGTCATTGTTTAGTGGAGTTATGTTTTTTATGTACCGGAATAATACTAAATTTAAAAGTTGAGCAATGAGTCAATTTGAAATTTGTAGTAAAATTGAACAAAACACCAATGGAAGTTTTTAAATGCTTACTGAGGCTTATGGGAAAGACTGCATGTTTTGTTCAGGTGTGTTTGATTCATGCTAAAGATTCAGTGAAGAATATCAGAACGTGGAAGACAATGAAACCCTTGAACAACTTTCTTCCAATTTAAGAACCGAATAAATTGTAAACAAAAAATTAGTTAGATTGTTTGAGAAAATCACTGACTCAGTTTTCGAATGATAGCTGAAGTCGTGAAGATTGACAGACAATGCACTATTACTAAACATAACTATATTAATTTTCCACAATAATAAATTCCACCTAACCTATCTTTTAATGTTTTTACTGATATCAAATATCACATACCTTACAATAGTCCCCATTCAAACTTATATACTGATGCAGTCATGTTTTTTACTGGTCGAAAGAGTAGATCAATAATTTACTATGAGCTGTTTTAACACATCTCCTGTTTTATTCTTTATCAAAAATTGCTTCACAAAAAGAGTTATGTGAGCAAGATAATCCTGATAAAGAATTAAATGTTTTTCCCCATAGTTCTGTTCTTTTTTGTGATTATTTCTCTCACCTTTGTCAAAATTTCCTTATAATAATACTGATTCCCTGTGGTGCCTTCAAGAACCCATTCTATCAAAATTATCCCTTTGAGATAAAAAAACACAAAAATATCTACTGATTTGATCTACTCCTTCGACCAGTAAACAACATGACTGTATCAGTACATAAGTTCGAATGGGGACTATTTTAAGGTATGTGATATTTGACAACAGTAAAAACATTAAAAATAGGTTCGGTTTATTATTAAAATAAGAATTTATTATTGTGGGAAATTAATATTGTTATGTTTAGTACTAGTATTTAATTTATAATTGTTTAAGACAGGGGCTCCCAAACTTTTTGTACCACGCCCCCTCCTGTTGTCAAAACATTTATTTTTACTGTCAAAAGATAAAACATTATAAGTTTCAATTTAAGTTAAAGAAATACTCGTAAGAGAAAAATAAGTTCGTGAGATTGATGAGCTTGCATTTTCTTAACAAGTATGCCTATTCTCGGTTGAATTTTAGTAAGGGCACAACGTAAGTCACTGGCAACATCAAGTTTGTTCCGATACTTTGTTTTTATCGCCACAAGAGTCGAGAATGTTCTTTCGCACAAGTAGGTGCTTGAAAAAGGCAAATATAATCGAAAAGCTTCCTGTGATACACTTTGAAGTATTTTATCCAAAATGATGATTTTTCCATTTTTTCAAAGTCATACTTGGCAGAGGAATCATTTTTTATTTCCAAACCTTCTTCTTGCAGTGCTTCTGGCAGGGAGTCTATGTTGACATTGAATGGGTCAGTTGACAATCTGTAAACATTTCAAATGTGATCCTTCAAAAACCTCCTTGAAGCGTGTTTATTCTGTGATTGACACTACTTTGGTGAAATTTGAATAACTGCAGGGGTTTGCTGATATTTTACGTCTCCAAAGTTGCAATTTCTCAATATACATCTTGATGGCATCACGATGAGTAATTATATTTGAGTCTCCTCCCTGCAATTTTAAGTTAAGGCTGTTCAACGAGTCAAAGAAGTCTGACAAATAAGCCAACATTACTTGAGACTTGGTTTTTTGAAGTCCACGCTTAGGTAATTTTGCTTCTGATATTCCAAGAAGGTGATTACTTCTTCTCAGAGTTCAAATAATCTGGCCAACATGTTTCCTTTGGAGAGCCAGCGTACATCTGTATGAAATAGCAGTGTTTTGTGATCTCTTCCTAAATCTTCACAAAGAGTTTTAAACAATTTAAGTTTCAGAAGAGGAAAGTTCACACTAGGAAGTAGATAGAAAGGACTCATGGAAATTAAGCGCTTCATTTGATGCAAAGTAAATTAAAATTAGAAATTGGTGTTTAGAATGATGTCTGCCTGACAACCATCCTGTTCAAATGCACTTTTGATAAATTTGTTCAATATTTCCTATATTAAAAATCACGATTTTTAGAGCAGACCAATACATTTTATTATGGTTTTAAGGAGGTATTGAGCAAATGTTTATCAAGATCAAGTTTTGATGTTTTAGTCTTAGCATGACAGATATTCCTCCAAATTTTGAGTTAAATGATGATATTTTCTTAGAAGCCAAAAATTTTGCAAAAAAGTTTGTTCACAGTGTAAAAACTAAAAAATTTTACAAAACGCTTGTCTCTACAAAATATTAAATCACCATATTACTTTCTAATGTAACATCAATACTGGTAAGATAAGTTTTCTTGATAATTATCAAATTAAAATTATACTTACTGGTTCAAAGACAACACATTCTGGGCTATATGATGCTCCAGCCACAACTCCTGCACCTCCGACCAGACCTGATGCCAAATTGTCTACGATGTTACCATAGAGATTTGGTGTTACCATCACATCAAACTGATGAGGATTGGACACCATTTGCATTGTACAGTTGTCTACTATCATTGTTTCAAACTGTATTTTAGGATAAAGTTTTGCCATCTAAATAATCAAACACACTAATTAGGTTTCATACTAAAAGAGCTTAACAGAAACATAGTAAATATTTGCATTGACAACTTCTGTAAAATATCTCAATTGTTCATGTTAGTGTGTGATATGAATCATTCTTACACCAGACTGTTGTATGCTATAAGAACACAAATGTGTGTCTGATTTAGATTGTATTTTCTTACTTAAATAATAGTTGAGTAAAATTAGTGTAATTTCATTGCTTAAATCTGTTCTAAGGAACATTTTACAGTTACATTTTCCCCATTTTTGAGGTGGGTGTAATTTGGAATTAATAATTTAATTTACAAAATGGTACCTTGTTTAGGTTATTTTAAAAAATCTCTATTTCTATAGCCAAATTTTTTCATTATTAAAACATAAAGAAAGAATGGGTTATTGAACGGAGAGGTTGTACAGACTTCAATTTTCTTTTAAATTGTAGCTTTTTAAAACTATTTTATGATGCAAAAGAGATAACATTTTTAAAGTGCATTGATGATCAGAAATTTACATACATTTAAAACCGTTTTAATACCTTAAAAGTTTTTTTTTAACGAATACTGTAAAAAAATGTTTGATTATCTTAATTAGAAGTTGAGACATCTTATATATGCATTCTAAACCTTTATTCTGTTTACCCCTTTGCATATTAAAATAATCATGAATGAATCAGAAACATTTTTTTCCTATGGTACCCTCGAAATAATCAAGTTACGCTGTTATTAGTTTTCTGTGGGGTAAAAGACTATACAGCAGTAGACATTGATTGTGAACTTTATGGAATGTATAGAAAGAACATTATGACTGATGGTATTGTTAGAAAATGATACTTTTGTTCTAGGATAGAAAGACTAACATCCATTACAAAGAAAGAAATGGACAACCATTTGATGACAGATTGACAACCATTTGTTGAAAAGTGAATGAGAAAATCCAAGAAAACCGGCATTTCAAAATTCCTTCAAGTATTACGTTTTGTATGTGCTAGGTGCCTAAATTTCTCACTGATGATCACAAAACCAAAAGAATAGGTGTGGTGCTAACTTTCCTTTTGCTACTATACAGAAGGTGATGATTTCCTCAGCCATATTGTGATTGTTTTGCATTTAAACAAGGAAAAATTGGCAAAAAGTAAGGAGGTGGGGTTATAAGAGCCTGGAGTTTCACTATATGGACTTTCAGTTCTTACAGATGGAAAAATCACAATATTTTGGCTATTTCCATTGTACACAATTTAGGTTGAATACGCTAGTTTTTCAGTCGAAAATTATGTTCATTAATTAAGAATTAACTTATTAAATACAATTCATTGTGGCAATACACCTCCTGTTGTGTTATCTGTTGACTATGATGCAATCCAAGACTGTCACATTTCGCTTTTTCAATCACACACAAAAACAAACGATCACAGGAGGGTGCCAATCAGTGCTATAACACCAGAAAACCACATCCGTAGTTGTCGGTAACTTATTTACGAATATTAAAAATGACATGACCAGAACACTAAAACTGTTTAAATTCGGGTATTCAGTACGGTGATACACTTCCTGTTGTTAATATCTGTAGATTAAGACAATACTGACAATCCACTATCACAAAAATGTCACGTTTTAATCATTCAATAAAAAAAAACACAAGACAGTAGTGTAAGAGAGTGCCAGTTCACTAGTCAGAAGGGGGGAAATATAGGAAATTATTGGTTCCGTGGCTGCAATTATTTCCGATCAGAACAATGTATTCGAGACAGTTGATAGCGAGACTCCGTTCTTCTTTCAGTGATATATTACAATTAGTAATTTTAACAATTTTTTGTTAAAATGATTTCATAGGATTTACAAAAATTGTTAGGATTGACTTTCAAATTATTATTATTTAATACAATTTGACAAAAGAAAAAGTATCTAAAGTAGATTAAAATGTAATTGTTTTTTCAAGGACAACTTCAAAATACCCGTACATATCAAATTCCCTCTTTTCCAGGATTTTCAGCCACAGAACACCCTATGTTTTAAAATTGCAATTTTATTTTGTACTTTAGTGAAATTAAAAAATTCTTAACTCTTAGTGAGCAGTCAACTAATTAAATTTAATTAGTGAGGAGTTTAGTTTAGTTATTCAAACTTAAAAAAATTCTTATTGTTTATAAAATTTTGCTGAAAATTACATTTTACTATTACCTATTATATATAAAACTGCTAAAAATATTAAATACTGTGCATGTACACTGAATATAGTTATTTGTATTCTATGTATCGTTCTATGTAAATGATTTATGAAAGAGTTTATTTCCTGTTAAAATTAATATTTGAAATTTGTTGTTATAATTTTCTAGTGCAATAAAGTTATGAATTTATTCATATTTAAATTATATATATAAGTGCAATAATATATGTTTATTGTGGGGCCGTTTCATAAAAAAATATAAGCTTATATAACTAGTGTTCTGGAAGTTATTAGTTATATTATAAGTGTAAAATATCCTATCTGTTTTATAAAAACAAAAAACTTATTATTTTGGACCAAATTTTGGAGCATAAAATATGTCTGTTTAACACTGATAATTTGTTTGTTTTTTGCAAATTATTTATTCAAGATATATCATTCCTTTAGACATTTTAATGTATGAGATAAGTTGGAATTAGACAAAAATAACCTTTCAAAATTATAATATATGTAGCTGAATGTATGCTATTTTGGTGACAAATTCAAAACTTGTGGACAAGTTTCATTTTTGCCACAGGTGGGTAGAAATAAGCTATCTGACTACACCAATCACATGATGAATAGACTGACTTAGTCTTTTGAGAGACATAAAGCGACAATCCTTTGATCAAAAATTGGACCACAGGTTGTAGGTTTTTTCTGTACAGTTTGGTTCTTCCCCATCTGTGGTAATGGAGTGGGAAGGCCCATTATAAATAAACAGTGGTTGGCTTATAATATTAGTAGTTTTATGATTTTAAAGTCATTGGATAAATTAGATTGTTCATATTATTGAACAATGATATAATTGAACTTTTAATCAAACATTTGTGTATACTGGGTTAGGCAAAAGTGTGGAGACACCTTTGTTAACTTTTTAACGTGTGAACCTGGGAAAACCAAACTCGGGAAACCTTATACATTTTTGAGTATAAGGCAACTTTGCCCCATACCCACAAAATGAGGGATTTTGGGACAGCTAAAGAATCTTAAATGTAAAGCCCCATCGAGTGATACTTCTTTTTAAAGTTCTTGATATAAGAAGAACAGTGAAAACTAGAGGTCCCAACCAAAACCCTATCAAAAATGGCAGTTGATAAAATCTTAAGATCTATATCTACATTAACTTTTTTTTTTAATAACACTGTTATACTATATAGTCAGTAAACAAATACATGTAAAACAAATTTAAATAAAATTAAAAACTGATTCCAACAACTTCCTATTTTCATCATAGCCTCGCATATTAATATGGTAATATGGTAATATGCTCTCATTCACTTAGTCCATTTTAACAGTAACATGAGAAAATAGTTCATAACTTGGTTAACACTAGTAAGAAACTGAATTAGTAAAACTGGTACAAATTTAAATTTCACAGTCACTAATAAAATTGTTAGTCATAGTTTCTCGAAACTGGTCCAAGTTCATTTGCAAAGTGATTGTTTTGTCTTTTGGGATTTCCAAAAAAGTGAGTGTTTTTCCTCAATTTAGATTTTATGTAAATTGTAGGTTATTAAGAAAAGCTTACAAAAGGAATAACAGTATTAATTCAATGTTCAACCACATAAACAGGCTTTTAAAAACAAATTTATAGATGCCTAGACAGTAATTAGTTTCTCTCAAGGCAGATGTTATGAAAATTTCAATTGGCTGCCATTTTTGATAGGGTTGAGATACAGACCGCTAGTTTTCGCCATTCTTCTTCTTTTATCAAGACCTATAAAAAAAGGTTTAACTCTTTGGGGATTTACATTTAAGATTATTTTGCTACTCCCAAGAACCCCATTTTGGAGGCATGGGCAAAGTTGCTCTATACTTAAAAAAGTACATTTTTATTACCTAAAAAGATATCCTGAGTTTAGTTTTAATAGGTTCATCCTTTAAAAAAGTAACAGGATGTCTCCATACTTTTGCCTAATCCTGTATAAGAACTAATACAAGATGTTTCAATAAAGCGTTAGGTAACCATGCCATATGTATACAACTTCTATTACTTGTAGGCTTTATACCAACTAGTTGTTGTTAGTAGTATACCAATACAGGCTTTCGTGAACAAAGAATTTTCAATTCCTTGTGTTGTCTTCTGTGACTTGTAATTTTCCTGATCTAGTTTGTATATATAGTGTTAGTTATTACAACACTATAGTCTTGGGTTTGCTTAGATCTGGGTTTCTTTCATAGATGATTAGTTTTAGTTTCCAACATGGCCCTTAGCTATTGGCATTTTCACATTTCTTGTGTTCTAGGTTTATCACTTGATAACAGGAGTTGATTCCTACTCTCAAAATGTTATATTTTAGTTTTTATACACAGAAATCATAACAAATGTTCGATTAAACTATATCAATAATATTTGTATTATTATTATGTAAACTTAACTATAAAATGAATAATGTACAATACTGTAAAATATTAATCCATGAAAAAAATATAGAATCTATTAATAAAAATAATCAACATATGTTAAAAATGTGTGCGGTAGCTATACAGATATTAACAATATTTATAACTACTAACTACATGTAAAAACAAATAAAAACTGTATCTATACCCACAACTTTCTTGACTAAAATGAAATATATGGATATTAAAAATGGCCCTTAAAGGGTTAAAAAAAATAACAAGACAAAATGTATATACTGCTTCATAATATCACACAAATTATTTATATTAACAAATATAAAATAGTACGTACATCCTGACAGCTTCTTAAGAATAACCCATCTCCTAATTTCATAATATTAGCTTTATGTACAGCTGTCACTTTCTTCCGATTGTTTCGAGTTGCATAGTCAAAGGCAAATTTAGCAATACGTTCAGATTTGGTTGCAGTCACAATTTTCAAACACTCAACAACGCCCTATAACAAAAATTACAAAAAATAAATAAAACTTAAATTATATTTCTTTATGACAATAATTTAAATAGGAACTGGACTGTCTTGCCAGGCTGCTAGTTTCCATAAGAAAATCAAAGACCGATTTTATAATCTTAAAATTTACCACAAGTGGTATTTACTCATTCCTTCTCCAACCTGTCATGCATTTTCTAGTGTATTTTAGTGTTAACAGATTTATTACATTATTGTTATCTTAGTGGAGGAGAGACCAATCAATGATATTGCATGTATACACCCTTTGTACTTTAAACACTAGGACTGTAAAATTATTTTTTATTTAAAACTAGTTGGTACTGTGTGTTCATTTTGAACAATGATGCAAACATAACCTCAAAATAAGTTAATAAATTTATAACAGCTGATCAATTAATAACATATCTCATAATCATTCCAAGTATACAACGGTAAAAATCATCTATTTCAATTGTTGTAAAACTGCAAGGTTATAATGGACAATTAAAAAAGAGTTGCATAGATTGTGCTTAAGTATACATTAAAAATAAATAAACTTATAGTACAAGACAGCAACAGATAGTTTTTACAGAGTCTATTGGGATGGAGGATTATCGTTTTAAACATTTATTTTTATTCCTTACAGCTGAGATTGTCAATTTAGTCATTAGGGCATCAGCTGTTTCTATTATAGATGTCAAATAATGTATTTTAAGAAATGAGTAAATTATTATCTTTTGTTTTGTTTTTTTTATTAAGGTATCTAGGTAAGGCTAGTGTGGGACTGTTTTAATATGGTGAGTATAATGGCTAATATAAACAATGTCACTTTAAAATAGGAGTTGATCATAGAGGTATATATTGGAATGAAGCAGCTAATTGCCTTGCTAAGGGTGCGTACAGAGTGGAGCCGGGATGGACGCTGGTAGCCTGGATGGTAGCTTACTCGCTTATTCGATGGGTGCCTGGCTGGAATGGGGGGAGGACACCTTGGTGCTGTAGCTTAGTCGCTTGTTGTCAACCAAGGTGGAAGGTTTTGAAGAAGAGTTGTTACTTGATAGTTCGGCTACAAAGTGGTTTTTACTATTTAACAGTGAACGTGAGTTTGGTGTTCATCCAGTAAATGTAGAAAGAGGAGAGTTAGGTGAGTTTCACCACTTATATAAACAGTTGAGAAATTACCCAAGGCGGTTTTTCCAATATCTCAGAATGGAGATTGAAACTTTTGACCATCCAGCTTTAGTAGCTACCAAACTCCAAAAGAATTGGTGTAATTTCCACACCAATCCCATAACACCAGAGGAAAGAATAGCTCTAACATTATGTTATCTAGCCAATGGTACGTCTTTTAAGCATCTATCTTTTTCATTCCGAATGGGTGCCTCTACAGTTGGCCAAATTGTTAAAGAAACAGTTCAAGTTTTGTGGAAGGTATTGCAACCCTTATACATGCCAGTGCCAACCAATAAGGACTTTGAAAACATATCGAACGATTTCGAAAAAATGTGTAACTATCCTAATTGTATGGGGTGCATAGATGTCAAGCACGTCAAAATTATTGCCCCCGCTGATTCAGGTACAATGTACTACAATTATAAGCATTTCTATTCTGTTGTTTTACAAGGTGTGGCTGACAGCAATTATCGATTCACTACTGTCGAGGTAGGTGGTTACGGGAAACAAAGTGACGACGGAACATTCCGTACGTCGGATATATATAGCATGCTCAAGAGCAATGCTTTCAATATTCCCACTGACAAACGTCTCCCTCGATCAAACATTACAATGCCACTGGTTTTACTTGGAGACGATGCCTACCCCTTGATGTCAAACCTCATGAAGCCGTTTAATGATGTAAATCTGTTACCAGATGAGGAAATGTACAACCAAAGACACTCAAGGGCAAGAAAATCTGTAGAATGTGCATTTGGTGTTTTGTACTCTAAGTGGCGAATATTTTCAAAAGCCATTGAGACAGACGTCACAACCGCCGATAAAATAATAAAATGCTGTTGTGTGTTGTAAAATTTTATTATAGACAGAGAAGGTGTTGAGCACCACCTTAAAAACATAACTCTATTCCCTAAGAAGACGATATTGAGTCCTGCCAGTCTAGCTTAGAGCTATGTAAACAATCGGAGTAGCTATTATAATTCCAGCCATCTAGGCTCCCTGCGCCCATCCAGGTAACCAGCCAGGCTCCACTGTGCAACGGGCGCGTTGCAAACTTTGAGAGAATTCTTACATAGCAGTAAGCGAGTAAGCTACCATCCAGGCTACCAGCGTCCATCCCGGCTCCACTCTGTACGCACCCTTAAGCTGGCGCTTAAAAACCCTTCCATGATCCTTGAACATTCTATAAAAAACCCAAGGGGCATTTGAGAAATGCGGTTGAGGCCTGGACAGAAAGATGCTGGCCTCTCCATTGGGAGAGAATTTCTGGGCTTAGGCAGACAAAGAGTTTTATATGATTTTCCAAGTCTAAAGCCATAACATATTTATCACTGGGTAGAAACTACTTAAGACAAATGATAGATGTGTTGATGTATCTATCACCTTAAGAAATGGAGTTGTTAGAACAGGATATCTGTTGGTTTTCCTCCTACGGAGAAGAAGTCAACAGAACATTTTCTCTGTGTGAGTAAGAAGTGTTTGCTCAGCAAACATTTTCAGTGAATTTAGTAGGGCATCTATGAGCTCTGAAGATTTTAGAGGTGCTTATGGTCCTCGTGGGATTCATACAAAACCTGGGTAGAATATGGTATGAATTATAGTCAGGATCCACAATAGCTCCCTAAGAATTACAGTGGAGAGGGGCCTGTGTTGAATCCATTCGGCCCTCAAATTAAAAATGAAACAAGTTATAAATAAATTGAATCAAATGTTTTTTTATAAAAACACTTGTATCTACCACTTCCCCTAATCTCTAAGGCAGCACCAGAACAAAGCAATGTACATGTTAACCTTTTCAGTATACCTACACATGTACATTTGAGTTCCATGCACTACTGTAAATATTTGTTTGAAATTTGCTGCTCAATGAGATCCCTAGTATAAACTTGTTTTGTTTTAGAAATCCAATATATGTGTTACTCTCTATTGACAATACTTTTAACTGTTTGGTGAAATCATAGCATTATACTCAAAAAAATCTAGTACTGTTAGTTATGATCAGCTGTTAAGAGTTGTGTTCTTGTATGTAGTTTATCTGTGGTAGCTTTCTTTAATTACCAGTAATCTATAAATTCTGTTTTGTTTATTATCTAATTCTCTAAATTGTAGTTATTATTTTTAGTTTATAGTTGGAAAAATTTAGCACTTTAAATATTATTTTTTAGTTAAAACAGGTGGTGGTTTTGAAATATAATAGGAATTCTTGTTTTAGATGAAATGTTGTTTCTATAGCCTATGAATTTATTTTTCAACACACCAGTTATAGCATTTTATTATAGGAAAAAGTAAGAGTTGCAAGATCTCAATTGAAAAAAATAACAACTCAATATCATTCCAATCTCATTATCGAGAACAGATTTTGTTCTCAAATTATTTTTCTCGATTCAACTAAAAAACTTGTGAACCATTTTACAGTATCGAGTTTTTATTTTGTATAATCATGTATGGATCTCAATGACAAAGTTTTAATGTGTTCAATCATTTAAACTGATTACAATGTCTAAAATTTTCAATCTAAGAACAGAGAACACAGCATTCTAAAGGAAGACATATATGGTGTAACAGAATGGATCAAGAGAAACGAACATGTTGATAACGAAAGAGCCCAAAGTTTTCCAAATGACTTAACAAATCCCAAAATTTTAACTTCCGATAGGAAAAAAATCCCATAACATAAATGGTGATAGGTATGGTAGCTATACTCCAGAAAAAACACAGAAATTCCCGAATCAAATATTTATCAATACAAGTCTCAAAATTATTTTGCGAAAAATCAAATTGTTTTGCTTGACATGAAATTGATAATTATTTAACCTGTGGATTAATTACTATAAACTTGGCATAATTGTAACTAAGTGTTTCTACAATGATTAATAAAAAGAAGAGAAATAAAATGTAAAATTTTAATATATAATAGACAGAATCAAATTAACTATAATTATATTCTGTTAAATATTTAAAGATAAAAACAATGTTTATACTTCGCACTATTACTTCAAACACCTTAAGTGCCATACTAAAATGTAATATGGAGTTTGTATAAAACAGAATACTTTTGATCTCATTTCAAGTTTGAACATCAGGTTTAATCAATGCAGTTAGTTCATAATTTGACTACTAGGTATCATACACAGTATGATAAAAATAATAATAATATATTTTTATTACAGAGGATAAACAGATTTTAACAAATATGAGTATATCAACAAAGTTTATTTTAATTGTAATTCCAAAATGTTGACCTGTCCTTTTTTACCATTATTTATAAAATTATTCATTTATATTGTTAATGAAAACAATTTACAGTTTGCAAACGGATCAAATTATTTTCATATTCTGAAGTGACAATTAACATATATTTCTTCACCCACTAGATAATATGTAAAATCAAAAAACACTTTACTTAAGCACTAATTAACTAATGAATTACAGTTATTCACAATCTAATAGTAGAAAATCCAAGATAGATTAGCTTAACAATAACGACTCGGATATTCATTATTTTTCTTCAACGAAATCAGTAAATGAAAATTCTCAGTTTTGATCTCATCTACTCTTCAATACAGCTATCGTTTTCACTCTTGTCCTCAAACCTGTATATTCTCTGTTTTTCTCAATCTTGATCATTTTGAATTGCACAATTTCTCGTTCTCTACTTGAAATCACAAAAACAATGTCGCACCTCTCGTAAGAAGAACAAACTAGATCAACAGACTTTTATCAAATGATATGTCTCATCTTTCAGACACTGAAAGTGAAAATGAATTTATTCATTTTTGTGAATATGATAATGATTTTATATAATAATATTTTTTTATGAATTTTTAAACAAACGAAGAAAATTAACATTGCCAGATCAAGGGTTAAGCAGTGTTCTGAAATCCAGATCACAAACGGAATCCTGATCACAAGAAAGGGAGCTCGGTGGGTTAGCCACATTCTCATCTCGTGGTCTTAAAATGAACTGATATTGAAGGAAATTGACAATAAACCTCCTTGACGTTCAAACGTTTCTTCAATGTGACAGAAAATATAATTTTCTATCAATATTGATACAGTGCTTCAATACGCTTCTAAACTATCAATATTTCCATCAACATTGAAGTAAATATTGACAATATTATTAATCGTCTAGGGACTACTTAGGGTTCATAGTAGTATCATAGATAGAGTTGTAGGCTCAATTGCCACTCCACTGGCTGCAATGGAGAAAGTCAGTTCGAAAAATTTAAAACCTCCTCAAACTAAATTAGTGGAGTTTATGAAAATGGGTCTCTAGTAGGCAAATAAAGAAGGTGGTTGTATCACATACAAGAACCTTTAGATCTTTAATGTAACTTAACATGTTGTTAATACTTCATAGTATCACACTGTTTAAATTAAAATTTCTGATCTAGTATTAACAAAAATATAAAAATAATAATGGATTAGAAAAAAAATCAAATGAATTTGGACCCATATTATTTTTTTCATCTGCCTGGCTTGAATTACCACCTGGTTTAATTTTTGTTTCAATTTTAATGATCTAAGAGTCTTACTTCATAGCATCCTCAACAACTGAAATGTCAGGTGTTTAGGAGTAAGAAGACTCTTGAAGTGATTTTGAGAGAGGTGTACTAATAAGATCCCGCTCAAAGGTATTATTTAGAGGGGACCTCTATTTTTCCAATTGATCTTATTATTTGACGACTCGGATTTTGAAACTAATGGTTTCGTTATTTCCTTTATTAAGGGAGAACAACAAACTTGTTTTTTTTTTTTTTTTTTTTTAAATGGTTATTACTGGTGATAAAGCCTTTTATTTTTGTCAAAGGTGTGATTATTTATTCTTATTCCTCGAACTAGGGTCTAAAGTGGATTTGAGATACCTCTGGAGGAGGAATAAAGTTACTTTTTGAAAGATCGAAGGACCAGGAACACTTTTGGAAAAGATGGGCAATAATTGAGCCACCTGCTCTATTATCAGTTTACCTGTGTCTTTCAGCTCATCACTCTTTTCACAAGATGCCTTTTTACTTGAACCTACAGCAGCAAAAGATTTTTTCACAACTGCAGGATTAGAAGCTTTATAAAGTTTTCTGGCATCATGGAAAACTATTTTATTCTTCATCATAATAGACACAATAGCTCTCTCCTCCTTATATTTGGTGTAGTTGAAGGATCGAGCAGGATGATCGCTAGCACAATTGGGACATTTTACATCCTTCGCTGTGTGACCTTTTATTCCGCATTGTCAGCATACCTCCAGCTTTGTGCAAGTAGAACTTACTTATCCATAAACACTAACTTTTAAAACAACATCGAGGATTAGGGACATATCATCTAACCAACCACTACCCTTGCTTAGTATCCGGCATTAATATGTGTAAAGGATCAACACCAGCAAAGCAATTGGCACTTTCTTGCCACTTTCAGTTTTCATAATCCTAGTAAATTGAATCACTGATTGCTCTGCTAATTGTGTTTTCTCTCTCCAAGGGTAATGTGGAGCAGATTTCTACAAGTTACAACACCTTTTGAGTAATTTCGGGGTTCCACCGATACCTAGAGGTTGGTCACAAAATAAAGTCATATTCAGTAGACAAGCTTAGTTTTTGTTGCTTGTGTCTACAGAGATTTTTCTTTTTAGTTTACTATTATTACACTCAGATTTGGCGTTTGAATTTGAAGAATCCATACATTTTTGTCCAGTCCTTCATGGATTAAAAATGTCAGAGTAAAATCTTGTGCTCTGTCAGTAATGGCTTTGTATACTTAAAAGCCTTTGTTCTACTAAAAGGAAAAAAACCTTAGTTAGATTTTCCCTTCATTCGTATTGCTGAAAATTAAATATTTATGAGTTGGCATCTCAAATAGTTTATAGTTGATCTCTAGTCTTTAATATCCCTCAACTGTTTAATGATTCATCAGACAAAGCTTAAAGAAGTCTCTTAGCATTATTATTACACTCAGATTTGGTGTCTAAGTATCCATAGATTTTTGTCCGGCCCTTCATGGATTAAGAATCACACAGTCATTTTTCGGGTCTGTCCAGCACAATCAGTAACCTAAGCAAGACGAACTAAAGTGTGCTACAAATTTAAGCAGAGGGAGCATAAAATAAAGACCTTACCCCTCAAATACTCTAATAGTGTCAGAGTTGGAAAAAACAAGAGTTGGTCAAGAGATATCAGGTAGGAAGGATGAAAGAGAGGGATCTAACTCAACACTATGTGAAAAAGGTGTAGATCCAACTAGGTTACCTCAGGGTTGTCAAGCCCGTACTCCTGAAGGTATGTGCATTTTATTCCACCAAGGCAATCAGAATGTGAATCACTACTCCTAGACGTAACTAAAACGAGCACAGTATTCTTTTCTTCTTATACTCATAAATGGTTTTAACATCTGGAAAGAATGGCAGAGTCAAATCACTCGGTTGCCAAGTGAGGAAACTCTGCCTAAGAAAGTGATGTACAGTACAAATAGAAACCACAAGAGAAGGTGAAGTGTAGGCATTGTGCAATATAGGTGAATTGTATGTGAATGACTAAAGAGATGATAGTTTACGTATTGAGAGAGTTATGTGAGTGTTTGACTGGGGACTATGAGGGATGCCAACCCCACTCTTAATAGGTGCAGCTAATCTACACCTCCCTTGTGGTGTGCTGAAAAATTAATGGGTATTATTAAATCAATCAGAATGTGAATCACCACTACCAGAAGTAAATGAAATGAGCATGGGCACAGTATTCTTTCCTTCTCATACCCATGAATGGTTTTAACATCTGGAAGAAACGGCAGTCACATCAATCGGTTGCCTAAAGTGGAAACTTGTCTAAGAAAGAGATGTACAGCACAAAAAGGATCCTAACTTATGGCGAAAGTGAATGTAACTGTGTAATGTAGATGAACTCTGTCTAAATTATTATATAGATTTATGTAATGTGTGTGTTTGACTTGGGACACCAACATATACTCATATATTTTTGACAATATCAAATTGTATTTCAAACATCGTAGACATTATAACAATTATTATTATTATAACAGTAGTAACTAATGCAAGAAATTATAAATACATTAATATATTAAACTAAATAATAAATACATAGACAAATAGTACTTTTATAAAAATATATTATAAAATAGCATGATTAAATTAAATCCTGATCATCCAACAGACCAATGCAAATGTGCCAAGCAACACCAAACTACACCACAGATAAATTAATAAGCGGCAGACATTAAGACACTAAGTCTTTTAAGCTTTTTTTTTTTTTTTTTTTTTTAAATTAATGTTGATTATATTTTTATGTGATCAGGAAGCTGATTTGGCAGTCTGATGGCAGACTGAGTAGGCAAACTTTCAAACACCATCAAGTGTTGAAATCATTTTTATAAAGAGTGAATATCCTTATTCCGAATTAAATTTTGTTTTATTTTACCAAAATAAAGAGCCTCGACGTCTTTTTTTGTAGAGTGAAGAGTTTCCTGAAGTGGATGTTGGCACAGCCTCTCCAAACAATAATTCCATAAGCCTAGTATGTTATTTTCAACTATACAACCTACACATAGGACACAACTTGGAAAAATTAAGCAAAGATAAATAGATCTGTGGTTAACTTTTACATATCTTGACCACATGATCCTTTTAGAACGGAATTTTATAGTCGTTAAGGGCCAGATTTGAACTAAAACTTTAGTGCCAATTTTAATTATATAAATAGAATCACAAAAAAAGCCCTAGGTACTTATTTATAACAAAATCACTTCAGTGAGTGGTGAAGCATGTGATCATGCGCGCGCACACACACATACACACAGATGAATAATCAAAAAATTAATTTTACGAATATGAGACCAAATAATTAAAACATTTATGGTTGTGAGGAATTTGTCAATGTCTCCTTCCTGACAGGAAAAGGGGTAAAATAAATTATATCCCGTTGTTATAAGAGTCTCATACCTTAACACTCTCATGTTCTAATGCCGAATACTCTCCTTCTGTTTGTTCTCTAATGATAACAGCATCAATGTTCTGGTGACGTACTTTAATTCCTGGAAGAGTTTTCACGTGGACAACATTGGCATATAAATCCAAAGCATTTCTGAGCTTCATATTCAATGTCTGAAGTTCTCCAGTGTGTGAGTAATCAGGTGTAGCTAATATCCCCTACACAAACAGTAACAATTATGCATCACAAACTTTATTAATATACAAAATGTCTTGTAATATGAAGTAAAAATATTTTTAATTCAACACCCCCTCCCCCCCCCCCAGTAAATAATTAGAACATTAGTATGTACCTTAAGACATATGCCGTTTCTCATAATTGAATTTGCAACGTCATCAAGTGGAGCACTAAGGGGTCTATTTACTTCAGATAAGAAGAACATCTCAAAATCAACTGGTATATTGGCAGCCTGAAAAACAAATTATAATTCAAAGTGGAAAATAGATTAATTAAACATATTTTTTTAAATCTATGATTTTATTAAATAGATTGACATAATTTGTAGATGATATGTTTTAACCCTATAGGCGGCGCATGTTAATTTTCTTCGTTTGTTTATAAATTAATAAAAAATATAATTTTTATACAAAACCAAACTTATAAGACATCATTTTTCTCAGAAAGATGCATCTATGTAATAAAAAAATAAAAATTTCATTCCTGACATACTAACTCCAAAATGTATACATCTAACACTTCTTTCTATTACATAGATAAATCGTTTGGACCTTCCTCTAAAAAATGATGTTACAAGTTGGGTTTAGCATTAAATTACTATTTTTGTGAATTTAAAAAGAAACACTTGCAAAATGTACTAAAAAGACCTGTCACGTAAGAGTAATATACAGGACAGTTCTAGGGTTAAACAAACATTGCAAGGAATTTATCCCGACTTGTTGCAGGAAATTGATACTGACTCCAACCTTCTTCAAAACACCATTACCTGTGACGAAACCTAGATCTTGCTTTAGGTATCTGGGGACGATGATATTTAATAATGATAAAGTAGAGGAATAAAGGAAAGGATACAGTGAGAGAATCGTGCATATTATGCAAATAAGCAGTTGTTTAGGAATCTACTTATTACAAGAAATATGCAGCTCAATATATACAAAACACTGGTGCACCCAGTTGTCATATAATGTACAAAATGTATAAAATAAATATTGCGTTAATAACATAACTTTTACAATTTCTATATCGAGTTCATTTTTCATTTAGAGTCCGGAGATATAAGAATCACCCTGTATTGGTTTTGTTGCACTGTAAATACAATAATTTTATTTTGACTATTGTGTTAGATTGACGTCTTGTATTTGACATAAAAAAAATTGTGTTTTGCCACCATAGCATGTTGCAACAGTAAACTTTGTTGTTTATAAAATTAATGTAATGGTATTCAGGCACAATAATCCAGTTTTTTTGGACAGTATAAGTAATCATTTAAATATTAGTGCTGTACTCTGTAGGTGGTTGATAATATTGTAATAGCAATTAGCACAGTAAAAGAAGTAAAGAGAAAATAAAAAAATCTATTTAAATAACTAAAAACTAGATATTAAAAAGAAAAGATACTAATTTTGCATTTATTTAAATATCAATTACTGCGGTATGCAGTGGTGAATAAATATACTTTGTTACTTTTTTGTTCAGAAATAGGATTTGTTCAGAGAAATTTGAATAATTACAAATTTTTAATCATAAGACTGTATTTTTCCACGAGGGAATGAATAAAAGCAGATATAGATTTCATTTTTATATATTACTTTGACTACTAGACAAATTAAAAATTGAAAAGGGCTAATTAAATACAAACCTTAAATACTTCTTGCACAGAGTAAACCAATTCTGGGCCAACACCATCGCCTGGAATAAGGGTACATTTTGTACGCCCTTCTGGCCGGGAAACAGGCTGTTGCTGGAAATAATCAAATATAGTCTATATTAATTAATGAGTAACTAAATTACTGAAGTTATTTTACCACTCCCAAACACAATTTTTCCGCTTGGTATTAGGTCAATAATTCAATTTGAATTTGACATTCGGCATAAGTCACTGTCTCTATTAAATACATTGCACAGTTGATAAATATTTGGACACAACTGTTTAATACTTTTTAAAACTGTATAAAAGCAAAGAGGAATTTACACATGTGAATAGGGTGTATTCATTTAAGACACTGCAAAGTTTTTAGAGAGTTTCTAAATTAGATTGAAAAAATAATTCATAGGACCAGAAAAAAAAGTTTTTATCATACTTAATGCCAGAATTTTCAGTAAAATATTTCTTTAAATCATTTAGCTTAAATAAATTGATAGTCAAGGACTGTCAGAGGGTTCATCCACAGGTTATTAGAATAAGTAGAAAAATAAGAGGAGAGAATGCAGAGAAAGAAGCTATAGGTCTCTCTCTCTCTCTCTCTCTCTCTCTCTCTCTCTATATATATATATATATATATATATATATATATATATATATTATGTTATTCCGTCCGAGTTTCTGACTGGGAATTTGGGAGAGGGGCAAGTTTATTTATTTCTGAGATGTGAGGGGTCTGGAGTATAACCCTTGTTTAACTTTTTTTTTGCAACAGTCTACGATGTTTATAGGTCATGTTTGTACAAAAATCGTATGTTGCTAGAACCACAATAGTAAACGTCACAATAATACACCTTAGTAGAAAATACATGAAATTTATTTTAGTAGTTCCGTTCATTTAGTAGGCCTATAACTTTCCAACCATCAACATGCATCTGAAATTATCAACATATAAAACTTTAAAAAATTTAGTTTATGATCCATTATCGATACACAACTATTTTATTTACAAATTTCAAAACTAACGAAAAAATTTAGTTAGTATAAACAAAAATACAAAAGTCAAGCCAATAAAAACAAATAGTTTGTTAGGATTCAAAAATATTAATATTCCACTTTTTTCACAACCTCAAGTTATAAAGGATAAAAAAAAACTTTTTTTAAAATGAAGAAGAAAAGATTCAACAAAACATTTTTAATATGTAAATAAAACCAACCTAAGCTGCACTTGAAGTCAATTAACTTATTTACCAGTTAGACCAATGTTATGCCACAGATAATAAACAATATAGAACATTCACGTAATGTATAATAGGGCTGTGATCTGGTTTGCTATTGCATATCATAATACACTGGAGTGCTAGCACTGCTACACTTAAATCCTACCAAATTTCCCCTATGACCCACCTCTTGCTTAGTCAATACTCCTACAGTTAAGTAACTGGTTTTTGTAGTCAGTGACCAACAAGTGTACCATTTTATTAAAACCCTCTCTTGTTATGGAATGAACATCTTATTTTTTAAAGTTCAGTCATTTAATATTTAAGTTGTTTCTAAATAACTCTTACTGTGTATTTTTATAAAAGCCATTTAATAGCGGTAAGAAAGTTAAAGGCTAATGCACAGATTTCCTCATGCAATAGCATGTGATAAAATATAGTAATTTATTGTAGTTCGGTATAGTGTAGTTTAGTATTTCTTTTCATAATTCACGTTTATTATTATTATGATTAGATACCACAGATCATATTAGATTGCACCTGCCTAACAATGTCTCAAAGAAAGATCTTCCTAAAGCGCAAAGAGCAGCTGCATTAGAAAATATCAACAACCACTATGAAACATTATTATAAAATATTCACAGATGGATACAAAAATCAACTCAACTTAAAATCTGAGCAGGATATTTTGTAGATGATACCAATGAATCATTCTAGTACACGCACATTCTGCATCAAGCACAGACACAGACAATTACTAGCTGTTCATGTAGCTATAACTCACATCGCCAATGTAGAAATGCAGGATGTTTGTGTTTTCAGTGACTCGTTGAGTGCACTGCAACTATTGAAACAGTACAAACCATCAAACTACTATCATAGAGTAAAAGATATTTATTTTATACTTGAAAAGTTAAAAAATAGAAACATTTATTTTCAATGGGTTCCTGGTCATTGTAGTCTACAAGATAATGAAGAACAGACAAAGTAGCTAAGTTGGCTGCTGACATGGGCCCAATTCAATTGAGAAGTCAATAGTTGAGTGCCAGTCTTGCTCTTTGTAACAGAGCTCTACAAACAAGATGGGTTGAGCAATGGAATAATGAGAAGAACGGTCATCATCTGGACTCAATATAAAATAACCCTAACAACTTGATTATCTTCAAAGGAATCCCTCGATCAGTCCACTTTTGTATTTAGAGCAAGAACTGGACATATTGTTACACAGGCATATCTTTTCCGTTTTGGACTTGCTGATTATCCCTACTGTTTGGTTTGCCAAGAACAAGAAAAGACTTTTCAACGTGTTCTCCTGCAATGTCCTGGTCCAGAAAATACTTCCAGAGATATTGAAAGTCAGACTTAAACAAGAATGCACCCTTGACAAAGTACTGATAGACAAGACCTTTTGGAGACTCCCTGTCCTTGTTTATGATAAACACTGTTTCAATGATATTGTGACCGTCTCCACTTCTTTTGACCAGCTGGAAGCTCCGGCTGGCTGGAGACCGCATACACTTTAGCCGAATCTTGTCAGGATAGGACGCTAATGAACGCACGCAACGCAAGTGAAATTAAATGTTATATTTTATTTTCTGCCGAATTAAAAGATTACAGAATTATTATAATTTATAAAAAAGACATAACGGCAAGATAAAGCCTTAATAGTGGCCGAAAAGCATACCGTTTAATTTAGCTAACACGTGGCCGAAAATGGACTGACCTCGTCCCGTAGCGGTCTTCCTTCTCGCGGCTCTCGGAACAGACTCCCCGCTCGGCTTGCTGGTTCCACTCCTCGTCTCTCCCCCCCCTTCTACGTCATCTTGCACTACGTCAAGTGCCAATTTATATTTTATTATTTCGAATTCCTTTACATCCTAATCTATAATTATTATAGTTGTTATTTGGTGGGCTCCTTGGCTGGGCCACAATATCACCTGACCCAGCATGGACTCAGCATCACAAACGGGTAGACCCATGGAGGCTGCTTTATTCCATTCCATATATTTTTGTTTATCTTAAATTGTTTATCTTTGTTTTTGTTTAGGATTTAAAAGTAATATTGTTTTGGTTTTTCTTTCCTGTTGTGTATTTTAATTTAAAGTAATTTATTATTATGTCATATGTCAATTTATTTGTTTTGTTTTAGTTTGTTGTTAAGGAAAGCTTTATTTTTTATCTTATGTAATAAAAGGAATGGAAATTATAAAAAAATAAATAAAAATAAAATAAAATAAATAAAAAAATTAAGTAAACTAATTAATTTATAAATATCTGAATAATATACTGAGAAATGAGATAATGTAACTGTCCTCATGACAACTAGACCCAGGCCATGAAATGTGCAGGAATAATGTTTCCTGTAACATGTTTTAAATGGTAGTTGAAACTGCGAATTGAATATGTTGTGTACGCTGTCTCAAATAAAAATTTGAGGTGGTATTTAAGGAAACGGGTACATAATTTTTTTACAATTTACGATATGTAGTTTTTGGACCAAATAAGTGATAGCTAGGATGGTTAAAGCGATTTTTATGAAATTTTTCACTAACTATTCTTTATGTAGAAAAACCGATTTTTAATATTTAGATTTAGTTAATGCAGTATTTATAAAAATTAACATTGGTCACAAAAGCAGTTATATATTTTCATCAATATTACACAACTTTCAATCTACAATCTTTAAAAATCAAAATTGCGATTGTAATTTTCAACCTTTTTTATGATGTGCCAAATTTTTTGAAACTCAGTTTTCCTATGTATTTTAGAGCACTGAATATGCTTTGTTCACTAGCGAGGTCACATGTTTTGTATACCTTAATAAAAATTCTACCTCCATAAATTCATTCTTTTTTACTTACTTTCTTACATATATAAGGAAGGGTAAAAAATAGATCGAGAAAACCAAAAAATTAATTTTTAGAATGAAAGTCTGCCTGTCGTTTGTGCAGTGCTCTACAACCTAAACTAGTTTACTGATTTTGATCAAATTTTGGCTTAATTTTGCCTAATATCTATTTCTTAAAATAAATAGACAAGAATTATTTATAGATAAATGATTTTGTTTAAAAAAAAATGTTCATACAACACAATTGGGGAGTAGCTGGCATAAGATCAAAATTTTTAATTTTCTCAAAATGATTTTGATTAAATTTTGCTAAAATATACCTTCTATGGGTCCAAACGGTTTGGTCAAATCCCCAAAATTCTGGTTTAGGAGTAATCTGTTAAATTATCAAATGATGAGACAATTTTCAGAATATCGGAATTTTTAGTTGTTGTCTTTTAGCAGCTTCCCCTTTAATGATTAGTATTTGTGTATAGGTGTGCCAGAAAATATGTACATTGTTTGTGTAGGATAACTGTTTATTTAATTACGCACTTATTTTAATAAAATCCAACTAAAAGTTGATTTTTGTCACAATGTAACCCAACTATAAATTAAAATTTTAATTTTTAATTTACTGATTTTAATGCTAATATGTTTTTTTACCAGCAAGTATTGAAAATACAATAATATTTCAAGTGAAAAATATACGACCTAGACCGGGAATCGAACCCGGGATCATTGGCTTTATGCACCACTGCTCTAGCATGTAAGCTATCCTAGTCACTTCCCAGCACATGACGTAGACTTCTCACTTGACTTTGCTGTATTGCTGCAATTTTTGAGTTACCAAATTAATTATCTCGCATATGCGACATTGAAATTAATTTTTACCCATTTTGAAGACCTTGCACAATATATTTTTAACAGCAAGTTTTGAAAATATAATAATATTTCAAGTGTAAAATATTCTACCTAGATCGGGAATCGAACCAGGGACCTTTGGCTTTACGCGCCAATCCTCTACCAACTGATCTATCCTAGTCGCTTGCCAGTACAGGGCGTAGACTACTCACTGGACTTTGCTTTATTGCTGCAATGTTTAAGTTACCAAATTAATTACCTCAAATATGCGACATTAAGCCTAAAGTCCCGGGTTCGATTCCCGGTCTAGGTCGTATATTTTTCATTTGAAATATTATTGTATTTTCAATACTTGCTGGTAAAAACGCATCAGCGTTAAAATCAATAAATTAAAAATTAATAAATACATTCATAAGGGCTGCAAAATGAGTAAAAATTTATTTCAATGTCGCATATGCAAGGTAATTAATTTGGCAAGTCAAAAATTGCAGCAATAAAGCAAAGTCAAGTGAGAAGTCTACGCCCTGTGCTGGGAAGCAACTAGGATATCTCAATTGATAGAGCATTGACGCGTAAAGCTAAGGGATCCGGGTTCGATTAACGGTCTAGGTCGTATATTTTTTACTTTAAATATTAGTGTATTAAAATTTTAAAATGGCCCCATCATTAATTCTTGAATTACAACCCCATCTTTTTAATTATATACAGATTCTGATTGAACTTGGTTTCTGGGAACTGTGTTTCTGGGACTCTGATTAAGATTTTGTAATAAGTTTGGGTGTAACTATTATCTGTATACAGTAACTTCGCAGCTGGACCCGGACCGCCCCCCCTCGCTCCCTTCCTCACACAGCTGTTTCAGTGATGAGTCACCTACTAGCGTTAACACTGCACTGTTTAACTTTTTTATGGGAGACACAATTTTTAATTTTTTTCAGCATAGTTAAAATGTTTAGGAAAATATAAGCAAATTGATACCAAACACGACACAAATGTATGTAAATAGTACGTAAACATGTAAATAATAAGTATGTGATTATGCAAATAGTAGCTGTGTAAAGAGATTTCTACTGGCGGCTTTTACAAACGGAATGGTATCAATTTGCCTATATTTTCCTAAACATTTTAACTATGCTGAAAAAAATTTAAAATTGTGTCTCCCATAAAAAAGTTAAACAGTGCAGTGTTAATGCTAGTAGGTGACTCATCACTGAAACAGCTGGGTGAGGAAGGGAGCGACGGGGGGGCCGGTTCAGGCCCCCGCTCACAGGTAGCCAAGGGTTCAGACGCCAAGTTACTGTATACAGACTATAAACACAAAATATTAGTTTCAAACTTATCACCAGTAACTATTAAATTAAACCCCTTTCATGTTTATAAATTGACCCTGAAATTACGACAAAACCAAAACAAACTTTATATTTTGTTTTTACTAGTCATATCATTTACAAAATTGTAGATTAGGAAAATTAAATAACAGAGTAATTATGAAAAATTTTGAACAAGTGAACCAAAAAAAGTACTATTGGACAATTTCATCAGACTAATGAAGATAATTTTTGGCAAAAAGGGTAATTTATCATTGAGAACTAATTAATTTCTAAATATTGAGTTTAATTATATACATTTTATTTGAGTACAATTTTCTACCATTGAATTTCTCATTGTCTTAACTTCAGCTAAGAAACGATATATAACTCAAAATTTGTGGGTACAAGAAAAAATCATAAATGTTTGATTTTGTTGATTCTAAATAAATCCTGTACGACTCTAATAAATCATGAACATCACCTCCTCAAGAATTAACTGGAAGAAATCTGTGGTAAACAAATTAGGCTATGGAGTTAATATAAAAGGTATAATTCCTGAAAATTGGAACCATCAAATAATTGGTTGAAAAATAGAAATAACCGTTGATCACCGTTATTTTACAATTTTATTTCAAATGTTCGACTAGGTGAGATTAAGCCAAGTTATAAACTTCTCCATTGCAAGTGTAAAATAAGGAACTTATTAATATGAGGGCATATAAGAGATATACTCCACAAACTAAAATTTCAAAATGGGGAAGGGAATTTTGAGGTAAATAATTGAGTTCTAAAGTTGATAAAATGTATGGGTGACATACAATAAAATCTATATATTCCACATGTGTAAGATACATTTTTGATTTTGGAGCCTATTTTGGGCATTCGTTTAATTTTTTAGTCAAATTTTCACAATAAGTAATTTTGTGTATAAAGTTCCCCACAGACTCTTGAGGGGTCATTTTTTAGTGTATCCAAAAATTATATATGTTTTATAACGTAAATATGTGACATAGTCCAATATTATTGCCTGAGTCACAGTGCCAAAGCTTGGAGTGGAAGCACACTACTTCTCTTGTGAGGAAAAAAATTCAAAACTTAACGTAAAACTGAAGAAGTCTTGCATACCATTTGTTGGGATACAAAAGGTACAATTTTGGTGCCTATTTGGAAACTTAGAGCAGTATGAATGGAAGGAAACTTAGCGCACTAGAGGGAAGAATTGGATCAAAAGTGAAATCAGAAATTCTGAGTAAGAGACAAGGTTTACAGAGTAAGGGAGTGTTGTTTCTCCAAGACAACGCCTGCCTACACAAAACTAACGAAACACTTGAAACTATTGAAAGTTTCACTAGGAAGTCCTGCCTAATCCATCGTATAGCCTAATTCTGATTTTGCTTCATCAGATTTTCTCTTGTTTGGAAGGTTATGTATTTTGGTAAGCTAGTTCAATGTTTTTGCAGCATTTATTTCTGTTTTAACAATTGTATATAAGTTACAATAACATCCATTCTTATCACAATATATTTTATTACTTATCTAGCTTAACTCTAGAGAGGGAGGGAGGGGAGAGAGAGAGAGAATAGACCTATGCTTTATAGCAGATTTTTTATGTGAAAAGTATAAAAAGAAAGAGAAAAATTCTAGAAAGAGTTAAATTCGGTTCTTTTAATTTTAAAAACTCTTATTAATACTTTTATTTAATATAAAAACTTAAGGAAAAAATACTGAGAAATAAAATTGTAGCCTATGCATGTATGGAACAAATTTGATATAAAAACAACAAAAAAAACTTGGTCACATATATGTATTGTAGCTCCTAAATTCAGGAGTAGTTTAAGATTTGCAACATCAGACATTGTTAGTAATATAGTATTACAAATCATAACATGACTAAATTTATAAAACTTCCACAAAATTAATATATTTACATCACTAAAATACTTTACTCAGTGAAATAGAATCAATAAGTGACACACATAAATACATGTAATAATAGCATTATAATAATTTGTTTTCGCCATTCCGAATATTGATATACTAATTCAAATGTATAAGACTTACCGTCGTCAATATTCTGTTTGCGTCGTTCAAACGACGGCCGTTTCGGCTATTCAGCCATTATCAAGTTGTAAAGATGTAATCTGGTTTCCCTTCGTCAATTACAAACACTTATACACATTACACAAGAGCAAAATTACAAGAGTAAGGACATAGACAATGATTCATGAATCAATTTTAATCGTATGTATGTGTAAGTGTTTCGTGTGTAATTTTGCTCTTGTGTAATGTGTATAAGTGTTTGAACGACGCAAACAGAATATTGACGATGGTAAGTCTTATATATTTGAATTAATAATAGCAATTTTTAAATAACAATAACAAATACATCCGATACACATTTGGTGTCTACGGCAGATTAGGTTCGGTTAGCTTGGTATTATTCAATTATTTTAACTATCATTTACATTTTAATTTATAGGTTAAATTGCAGAGTAATGTAACTTTAGTCACTTATTGATTAGAATTTTACAAACATCATTGCTACTTTGAAATATTGTACGATACTGAACGAAGAGATAAGCCGAGTCTGTCACTTACTATATATATATAGCGCTACCTAATTAAATAAGCTTTCTTTGAACGAAAACCGATTTTTCACGGGAACCTTGGATTAACCGGCCAAATGGGCAACCGGCCCAGGTGTCAGTCCCGACTAGACAGGTTAAGAGGGGTTCTACTGTATATATATGCTAAGAATTATGCAATTAAAATGTTATTGCAACTCATTTTATTGTACATAAATGTATCGTATATATTATGTTATGTATATTATACATCAAACATGAAAAAATTAAACACTACAAAGCTTTTTTACAGAATTCCCCTCTGTCAAGTCTTTTGACACATTTAACCGCGTCTCAAACGAAACCAACACACGCTTTTTTTTTCTCTCTCATTTTTATTTACTGTATATACTGTACGTAGATCATAACCAGTCAAAGACAAGAAGAAAACTGAAAAGAAATGTTATATTTTTCATAATGTATACTAAATTGATTCTTGGAAAAAAGCGGCCCATCAAACCTTTTTGTCTGTGTATGTCTGCTATTCCGACAGGTGCCAATGCCGCGGTGTTTTTACGCCGCCGACAATAGTATACTGCTATCGACAAAGTCGTTTGACTCGCCTCTGCTTTGGTGCCGCGGCATTTTTACGCCGCCAACAATGGGATACCGCTATCGACAAAGTCGTTTGACTCGTCGCCGCTTTGGTGTTTCAATTACAATTTATTTTGGGAAACTCTCATCCAACCAGTACACTACGAAACAGGCCGGTTAACAGAGGTTCTACTGTATATACATATCTTACGATAGATGTCGCTACCGTACTGATGTACATCTGTTTAGCCTTTTATAAGATAATTATCACATATCACTTACAACCCTAAGATATGTATTGTATCGCTCTAGTGTGCAGCTGGCCTTTAGGCAACAAACATGTAAAACTTTAATGCATGTGCAATTACCAGTATCTAATTTGTTTAAACTCTCTTGACTAAAGATACATTTAACAGATTATGCTGAACAAGATGGGATTAATATCCCTTATAATTCAGTATAGAAAGTTGATAAGTAAGATAGAACTTGAACGCTGAGCTATATCAAAATACATGTTAAAAAGTAAATTTTATTTATTTTTGTTCAGATGGTTAAAATTGTTTCCACCAATTCTTTCCGTTAGATATTGTAGATATTTCTTTAGACATCATAGATTAAAAATAAAAATATATTTCAAAAAGATTCTATAGAAAATGTGTCTTTTCAGAAATATCATCTAAATATTTAAAAACAATTAGCCTAATTAAACCTAAAATTTACTATGTATTTTAGACATATCTCAACCACCATGTTTCACCTTATATTAAAATTGTGTCAAAGAATGAGAAGGAAATTAAAGGTCATTCATTAAGTAATTATCATGAAGAATTAATTTTGAATTTACACAATAAATTATACTTACTTTTATATCCCCTACTTTAAACATAAAATTAATGTATCGGACAATAATTCAAAATGACTTTGCCAAGCAACATTGTATATAGCCTACTTATCTGAAGAGTATTAAACACTCTTAGGTGATGTTACTTAATTATGTTCATAAACATCTTGTAAGATGCATTCACAGTGTTTTTCGGTAGTTCTTGTCTATTTGTCTATTTTTAAGTTTCAATATCAGTTTTTTTTTTTTTAATTATTATTTAGGAAGTGGGGTTTATCCCCTAGATACTTCAACCTAAAAGGACTTTTTTGTACCAACATTATTATAACTTTCATGTTTTATACATAGGTTATATATCGACTACGTATATGAAAATAAAAATGATTATCTCGATAAAAATATGACGTACTGGGTACTCATTTCAAATTACAAATTACAATAATTTTTTTTGTAAAGTTAGCAGTTTTTGAGATATTTAACATTAATTTTTCAACAGCCACCATTATGAAAATATTAAAAAGAACATTCTGGTTTATAGTACAGTGATAAACGGCTACACAGAAAAAAACTTATACAAAGTTTGAGCTCAATACCTTTTTTACTTTAAAAATATTAACTATTTTGTAAAAAAAAAAAAAAAAAAAAAAAAAAAAAAAAAAAAATGGCGGATAACTTGAAAACAAAGCATTTCCGGACCTATGTTTATATGAACTTTTTTCATTATTTATGCTACTGGAATCAGTTCAGAAAGTGCTCGGAACCTTATGTGAATCACCCTGTAATTGACCTTCCCAGACCTGTAGTTGCTTTACTAAATCTGGTTAGGTAACCATATATAATTACCTAACCAGACTTATTTGCGATGTGATGAATATAAACATTGAGCAGTGAGATGATGATATACTCACCAGTCACCATTCGTTGTCATACAAATTAACATAGACAGATGTTCAAACCTCATAAGCCTAGGATTTCCTACTTTTTAATTGCTCATTTTAGACAGATATAATGGATTTTGATACTTCAAAAGGGTCCTCCCAGCTAAAGGATGATCCAATTGTTTAAAAATAAAGTATGTACAACAGAATTTCATTAAATTTCACTACTAAATCTCTACGGTATACAATGCACATTTACCGTTTTTTCTTTTATATGCTCAAGTGTTTGCATCAAAAATTGTTTTGTGTAGACAAATACTCTACATGCTGAGCGTTATTAAAATATGAGATCCTTTTCATATTTTTTGAACAGATTAAAATAGGTAATTGAAACTTTGGATAATTAGAATCTTCTTTAAAACAATTTCAACCCTAACCCCTGGGGAGCAACTAAAAATTAAATAAAAACTCAATTAGAAAAGTGCGTAACAATGATAAACAGTAAATGTCCAGTTGATACAGTATTGCGATTTAATATAGGAATTTTATGAAATCATGTTTTACATACCTCATTATGAAACAATTGGATCATCCTTAAGCTGGGAAAACCATTTTCAAGTATGACAATACATTATTTCTGCCTAAAATAAGCAATTTAAAAGTGTGTATCAATGATCAGAATACACAATAAGCCTATGCATCTAGGTTTCATAAGTTAAGAATAGGTAATAGAATAGCGTGTCGTTAAAAGTGTCTTATAATAGATGTGTAGGTAAATATGGAGAGAAGTTGTCCGATCGATTTCAGTGCGAAATCTTGGTAATGTCACTTCAAAATAGCGGTTTTTCCATCAAGTAGATACTCATTTACAATGCCGGTGGTTTTTTATCTCTCACAATTCATTATTTACTTAACAATGTATGAAATTGACAAATTTTTAATATATTCAATCATATAGCCATATTGAATTCACTCGTGAAGCGCATGTGCACTTCATTAACTTCTACAGGTTAATATTACTACGCTTCTATGATATAAAATTCGGGATGACTAGGTCTCTGAAACCCAGACCTAGTAGAACAACTATAGGTCAAGTAAAGTAAATATAAATATAGGCCTATATATATATATATATATATATATATATATATATATATATATATATATATATATATATTATAAGAAATTGTTTGCAAAGAAAGTTACCAGTATTTTTGGTGATTTTTTAAAAATCATATTCTACATACCTTGTTTCTTAATAATAAAATAACTTTATAACGCAGAGCTAATTTTTTCACCGAAAAATCACAATTTCGAAACTATAGAATTCAATGCATTTATACGTCACCGAAAACAAGCAACATCAAGCGCAGTTAGTACTTGGATGGATTGGATGGGAAATAACAGACTATTTCTTTTTCTACAAATTTTAAATGTAGGTTTTATATATATAGCCACTTTACTTGACCTTGTAAGATAAAAATTAGCGTAAATACCTATTTCAATGTGTAATTCACTTAATGGAACTAAACCTAGAAACGTTGATTTTTTTTCCCCCCCGTGAAAAAGTTAGCTCCGCCTTGAAAACTAATTTTATTATTAAGAAATAAGGTAATATATAATTTTTTTTTTAAATCACCAAAAATACTGATAACTTTTTTTGTAAACAATTACCATATATATATTATATAATTAACCTTCCTTGACCTGTAGTTCTTTAACTAGGTGTGGTTAGGTAACCATACAAAAAAAATGACATCATTGATACTAACTGATATCTAATTTGACACTTTTAAATAGTTTGACAGTCCTTAAAACAGAACTATTTGCGCAAAATAAAAAAGAAATTGATAGATTTTACTTTAAATTGATGAAATATATGTAGAAATAACTTCAAAATACCATAAAACAGTCATTTTAAATCGATGATTTTTGACAGAAATAATGAATTGTGAAAGATAAAAAGTGGGAAGAGTCTTTATTAATTATCGAAATTATGGAGAAAACGCTATTTTGAAGAGGAATTGCAGACATTTGGTACTTTAATAGATCGGACACCGTCTCTCCATACTAACCGATATGTGTATTACTACTCTGTATAATTTTAGAATTATGTGAACAAGATCTCGGGAAGTAACTATATGTATATAATTATGTATAATATAGTTTTTTACCAGGTTTGGTTAGGTAACCTTACCAAACCTCTCTTTACTAAATATACATTAATACGTATAATTACCTATCCAGACCTATTTGCTTTGTGCAGATGTAAATAAACATCTAGTGATGAGATACTCAATATATTCACAATCATTGCCATATGAATTACTGTAAAGAGATACCTTAACCTAATAAGGCTAGGATTTCGTACTTTTAAATTGCGGATAAATAGGATAAAATCTTTAATCACGGATATTATAGATTGAAATACCTGGTACTTACGTATTAGCCTACTGCACGGCAATAAATCACTTGGGAAACTGACCTAGACACACGCCGAGACAGGCAATGCGCGTGAAGGTATGACTGTTCTGGTATCGTTATATTCATAACGAACTAAGGAAACTTTGACTCAAATATTTAAGACAACCAAAATTGAACTGGTATCGTTATATTTGTAACGAACTAAGGAAACTCCGACTGAAATATTTATGACAACCAAAAACGCTGCAGCGCACTGTATAAGGGTGGCCTCCGGCTAATACGTAAGTACCAAAAATTCTGTAAATGTGCATTGAAGCATACGTGCTGAATATTTGCATCTATTTTGTTAAATCGTTAAATATGTACCTTATTATGTACTATTAATATCTTAGTGATTATGGCATTAGTCCTAACACCATTTTAAATGCACCTAATACAATATTTATGTAAGAAAAAAACAATTTAAAACAAGGGAATCCTGCTTTGGTTATATTAGCAAAAGCAATTATATCAATAAACTATTACCATTGCATGACCTAAATCTGTGAGCCCTTCATCTTGATGTTGTAAACAATCTCTATGTCTCTGTACCTGACTTTCACATAAATATTAACTTTATATATTTTGTTTTATTAGGTCAAATCAGGTAAGGTGTGTGTGTATGTATATATATATATATATGTGTGTGTATGTGTATGTGTATGTGTATATATACCTTATGCCTGATGACCTAATAAAACAAATTCCTTTAAAAATATTTAGATTTTGCTTTAACCAAATATACACAGTCAAACAACGTAACATTTAGGAGGCATGTCACATGAAACTTCATTCTTAATGTATCAGGAGATGTAAATACAGACGCAGGCCTACATTAACGACAGCAAAGTATACATCCATACTTGTATATTTTCTTATATAAATAATGTATTTGGTGCATTGAAAATGGTGTTGGTACAAATGCCAAAATCACTAAGATGTGAATTGTACATAATAAGGTACATATTTAACAATTTTAAAAAATAGAAGCAAATATTCAACACAAATGCTTCAATGCATATTTACCAAAAGTTCTTAACAAATAAAATATCCTTACATAAAAAATTTAATAATTAAATACATAAAATTTTGATAAGTTGAACAATTCCTTTAATTAATTTAAACTGAAAGCCCAGAGCTGACACTATCAACAACTGACTCCTCATATTAGAGATAAGAGTAATGAACTTTCAAGCTCTTCCTGGATTATACTTACAACTATTATTAACAACTAATTTGAATTCACAGCATACAGTCTAAACATTAACAAAAATATTTATTTTATTAATTAATCCAAATTAAATTTATACTTTTAACTTACAGTTGTGTATGTTATTGAACTAGAAGAAATTGACCTAGAGGGCAAAGTTAAGGCTGGTGCTTTATGTGGAACCTGTAATAAAAGAAAATAGTAAAGATTAAAAACATATTGGAGTTCTTTAATTAATTTATAATATGCAATGTAATAGATAAGTTACCTTTGCTACAAGTACAGAAAAACTTCTTTGGAATAGCCCCATTCTTGGAGTGAAAATATTTTTCTTGGCCTATAGGCAGTAACAAAATCCTCACCTCACTCTAACTGCAAAGTGCAAACTGCAGAACAAATTTCTTTTTCTTCGCTATTCTCCTATCATATGACACGCTGATTACAGTCTTGCCAATGGCCTGCCTAACTGAACCCTTTCATAGATTAATAGTGTAGCTAAAACTTTTTTTGTTCAGTTTGCCTATAAATTAGGCTGGCTCAGTAATACATAGGAAGCTCATTACTTCATTGTCAATATTTCTTTTCACTGGCAATATTTTTTCACTTTATATTCTTTTGTTTTATTTAATTCACACTCCGAACGTTATTACTAGTATTTCAATTTAACCGGGCATTTTTCTACTAATATACACATTTTTTATATCCCCCCCCCCGTTTTGAGGGTTGTTGTTAGTATGTACAGTACTATATAAACTATGATATGTTTTTATGTATTCTTATGTAAAGTAAAACGTATAGACATACCTAATACTTCCTAAACTCTAATAAAAACTCATGTTACAGTTTTCCTGTTCAGTAATAATTTACAATATGGTTTATAGCTATCACAACGAATTTTAGTGTCCATGACATGATGGAATTTTTCTGTTGGATTTTTCAATATTAAAATTTTGTCACACCTACATGTTGCATTTTACTACAAAAATTTTCACGAAATTGGTCAAATTCAGAACTCACATAATGCATGTTATTTTCCTTAAATATTTTGTTAGAGTTTGAAATTAGTAGGGCAATACCTGCATTCCAAAATACGTAACAAGGTGTTACTAGAAGAATTAAGAACTCACGATATGGTTCTGAAACAATTTATTGAACTAAACAAATGACCTTCACATCATTCACAACTGATGGTCGTATTTAATCCTCACAGTTATTTCAGTATCATTATGTATTTGTTTGCTGTTGAAAACGTATCTTATTAAAACAGTAATGATGTAGATGAAATTCTTTGTACTAATATGTTGATAGGTATATGGTATACGATTATAAGTAACTTTTTTTTTTTAATAATGGGGGAAATTAAATATAACTCATTTCAACTTTAATGTTTACAAAATATACCTAGGACCTTATTGAATCGGTCGCTATAAAAGTTGTTTAAATTGTGTTTATTTTTTTAAATTCTAAATTGTCATAAAATATTAACAAAACTTGCCCCCATAACCTAAGTACTGAGTTACAAAAACTTCAACTTTTCAGAAATATATCTTCATAATACAATATTTATTTTTTGAAATATAAGTATAAATATTATTTATTTTTAACTTGAAATTCTAAAACATCGCCCATTATACAAATTATCTTAATGTTTATTCATTTTAATGTGAATCATTATGCCTTTTTTTTCTCAGACTATTGACTTTTTTAGTGTCTATATGCTGAGGTCTACGTTCTTTCCTTTTCGTGCAACACTTACAATTGTTAACACTTCATGACTTAAAATATCGCACGAAAGTTATTATTTTAACAATTTGAGTATTAAAATATTAACCATTTTCTTCTACAATTAAATTTGGTTACTTCTGAAACATTCGGTACTTTTGTTATAATGTTTTTTTTTTTCACACAAGGCAATAATATAAGCTTCATATATTTAAATATTAAAAGCCTTACACATTTTTTTTTGTTTTTTTTTGTCAGTTTCTATAAATTAGATTACGTTTTAGATGTAAATATTTTAAGTAAAATTTTGATTTTTGAGAATGAAGTGGCACGTTTTCAAATTCCAGGTTGTAGACTTTTTAATAATTGTAATTATAAATATAGAGCAGGTAGAATTATATAGTTCTGCAATTCTATTCAAACTCTACAAAGAATTGTATTTTACAAACAGCTGACATCGGTTTTAGAAGTTCCATTTAACAGTAATATATAAACATACATAAATTGATATACATAACTCCCGACCTGAAACCGTTGATTTCAATAATGTATATTATGGGTTTTTGGAGCTGATAGCTTTCTGATTTGATGTTTCTAAACCTCCTGTTTGATATTCACCATATATTGTAGCTAGAATTACCAGTACCTAAAACAATGAACAATAATGTGAGAAAAAACTTAAACTTTATTACTCATCCCCACAAACATAATGCGATGTTATTCGATACGCATTATGACGCAACATTGAGTTCAAATTGATTGTCCAATCATATTTCACCGCAGTTTGGTGACACCGGATGTTGAGGTTTGTCGAGCTTACTATACGTAAATTGTGAGTTTTATCAAAGTCTAACCATTTTACAAAAACTTTATTCCCCTTTTACGCAACACTTTTTCTACGAAGAAAACATCGCCTACAACAGGTCTGCACGTGTAAGTACTCGACAGCTAGCAACATTGCTACAAGTAGGTAATTCAACTGTGTTGATAGTACTGCACGAGCTGTTGTATCCATACTATATACAACGAGTATAAGCACTTATTTTTTACGAATACCCACCTAGAGTGAATGTTTGCCAGTGGTATTTGCAGCAGGATGCTAATATTATGTTCGCTGCCTATGTGATGTATACTGATGAGGCGACCTATAAAAAAGATGGCATTACTAACTTCCATAATAATCATGAATGGAGATATGAAAAATCCCCATGCCGTATTTCAATGAAGGTACCAGGAACAGTTCAAAATGATTGTATGCTAGGTCATCCGATTTGAATACTATCGATTTTTATGTTCTGTGACACTTAAAAGCTTTGGTTTATTCAATTCCTGAAAGATACTAATTTGGCAAAAAATTATCCGTTCTACAACTGTGCAAAAGGAGGAGTTGATGTATTTTACTAAATGTATATTCTATACTCATGTAACAAAAAGATAATAAGCTGGCCTCTTTGCATTTTCTATGGAATTTTGAACAGTGCAGGAGTAAACTCGTACATATTCTACAAAGAGAATATGTACTCTGCTAATTAGACTAAATGCCAAGATTATCGTTCCTTTTTACGCTATCAGAAAGATCACACGAGATCTAAAAAGTTTGTAGAACAATTTTGACTGTTTCAGGCGTGTTCATTCCTCAGCGTAGTAGCGAATGACGAAGTAATGAATCTTCTTCATTAGTACAGCGAAAACAGTGGACAATTTGTAGACTACGTAGTGGCGATCCAAAAAAAGATGGCACACAAATCATGTGTTTTAATCAATAGTAGTCAGATGGTTCTGGCCAGTAAGTTGGTGAAACATTTATGAGATGTAATAGTGTTTGGTCTAGCCAATCCACACTGTTAATTTGTTATATAACTGATATTAAATGTGCTAAAACTTTTACAATTAGGATATATATCTATCGAATTTATATGTCGTAACGACAGTTTGAGCCAGTGTTCGTTTCTGTAGTACAAATTGGTAAATATTTTGAGCGCATGTGGAGCCAAATATAATATTCGCATATTACAACTTAGTTCTATAGCTAGTAAGCTTACACATGGCTAGAAGAATTTCCATATTGGTTATTAAGTCATTAGTGATTATAATTTTAGCTGTATAAAAAGCGATATAATCTAAATTACAAATACCAAAATTGTGATCTATATTTACATGCTCTAGTATTTGTAACGCATATGTACAGCGAATCCAAAACTTTCTTAAAAATTGAAAAATAATAATATACTGTATTTTCCTTTGCACTCTTGTGCATGATATTAACGCGAAAATCATCATCAAATGTTATGAGTTTGGTCCGATTTAAACTTGTAGCGATAGCATACGCTCGCACATAGTTATACATGTAGATACGCATTATATATCTTTTACGATACAATCGAAACCGTTGCGATACCTGACGCTACCTATTTCATTATAGGATATTTCTATATGAAAATGATGACCGATAAGTTTTTTACCTTTAAACGTGAATAAACTCTAATTAAATTTTTTCAATGATAATGTCAAGATACGAATTGTTAACAATTTCAATTTTATAATTATTTTATTCGTAGTCTATGTACATGTGCATTTTCGCATTTTTCCAAAAACATTGAATTTTCGGGATAACCCCTCTATAAAAAATTAAATTTACTGCACCTTGATTAATTTATAATAGTTTTATGATTGAAAATTATCATGCTGTATAATAAAATACAGTATTAATTTATAAAATATATTAATTTAGTAAAACTTCTAAGTTTACATAAAACTGTTTTTAAATGCATTAAATAAAAAAATCAAGTTATCATTTCTTTACGGTGTGGATAAGAAAGTTTAAAGTTTGAATATAATTATTATCAAATTAAAAATTTTAATTCGTAATCAATTAAGTTTTAAAACAAAGTACCAAATAAAAAATTTATAACACTTTTTAAGCTAATTTGAATGTATTAATTTGTGATATACTCGTATCTCTTCTTAATAATAGAAAATTGGTGTATTGGCGTGAATGTATTTATTTTTGCGACATGTTTATTTCTTTTCTATTTATTTGATTTACAGTGTTTTTATTTATTACTCTCGAAAAGTAGAAAACACATATATATACAACATCATTCAGCCAATTTCACATTGTGTGACTTTCGTAACCTTAAACTGCCGGACGCACATTTGAGGGTTTTTTGTTACTAGACTCTCGTTGACTGTTTCCGTGAGTGTGAGTAGATTGAGTGTATTGCGTTGGTAATACTACTAATCAACTGTGTTTCATTGTATTAAAAAGTCAAATTGTAAGTCAATGTTGAGTGAAAATTTGATTATTAGTCAGTGTTAAAAAATTTCATCATTAATCAGTGATAGAGATTAAATAAAGTTTAAAAAAATGATAGTAGAAGATCCAGAATCATTTAAAGCATGGATGACAACAGTATTGGAACCTATGTAAGTGGGCCATCCATTGGTAACACAAGTCCTTAAGAGTAATGAATTAAAAACACTTGTCATACTTTAAACGTTACTTTAATATTTTGTTATGTATAATTAAAAGACACATATTTTTAGACTAAATTTGTAGACTATTATGTTTTTCAGTTTAATTTAAGATTTGACATTAAATGTAGATTCAGCAACAGCTACAGTTACTTATCTTATTCCATGCCTATTATTTTGCATTAGGCCTATCTCACAATACACAAAACATAACCGGCGAATAATTTGGTTTTTAGACTTTTGTTAAGAACTCCTTTATCTTTTAAATTTGTTCTAATCAAGAAAGAGTAACTTTTAAGTCTATTTTATATTAATATCATACAATTTTTCAGGGATGTGAAGATAGCAATAATAGTTGGTTCAAAGTCTAATATTTTAAGTGTTTATTTATATATCTGTATATATTTATCAAATGGATTCCATTTTTGTAAACATTAAATGCCAATATATAAATAATTTAATTATTATTATTTTAATCAGTTTTTTAAAATTAATGTAGGCTAGGCTAATATATTATTTTGCACATAGTAAGTAGCCTATTTAATAAGTTGAGTAAAAATTTACTTTACACCTATCGTGAGATTAAATATAAATATATGCCAAATTCATATAGTAAATACCTGATAAGTATGTAATATACCTATCGAAGCGATGGTAAATATGCAGTATAGTTGTCGTTGCGATTTAGTATTGAAAAGAAAGCAAATCGTGTTATATATATATATACACTGCCTATTATGATTATCCTTACAATCTGTAAACTCTTTTGAATTACCAAAATCCATTATTTCTCTCCAAAATAAACTGTTAAAAAGTACAATTTCCTGGCCGTATAAGGTTACAGATAATAGCTTGTTGTTGGACAGGTTAATATTACTACTCTGAGCTCATAATGATGTAAACTAGGTCTCGGCAGGTTACTAGGTAGAGGTCGTGCGTTTCTTCGTGAAGCCTGGGTGTGAGGGGTTGTAGTGGCAAGTGGGGAGCCGAGCACGGGAGGGGAGGTTGCCGTCCCGTTCGGTTACTAGTCTGACTAAAGACATTTCTCGGTATTTGTTCTCTTGAGTTGTACGATCATACTAATGCAGGTTAATAAAGGGTTCCATAACAGAAATGAATATTTTCAATAAATATCTAACTTTTTACTTTGTTAAGTGAAATATGATATGTTTATAAACGGCTGATAGCACATTTTATAAGAATCTCTATATATAAATATAGAGTATAATTATACTCTAAAAATTACTCTCTAATGAGCCAACGATTTTTCATGGGCACAAACAAGCACAACTACTTCATTACTATTGCCTCTTAATATCAAATACTATATTAGCTATTAAAACGTAAAAGCGTTAAAAATAACTTGAAAACCTACAGATTTTTTTCTTACAATAGATAAACACGATTAAATTGTATTTAACACCTGCTTTAATAATCCCAAACTCGCACAATAACACACCATTCATGTAATACAAGAAAAAAATCAAAATACAGTAATATTTTGCAACAAATTCACTAAACGAGCAAGCATAATGTTTTTAGAAACGAGATGATACTCGGACGTGGTGATAGTGCAGACTGACGATAATTTACCCCCACCCATGAATAACCGGTTATAAACAACTTTCTCCAACCAACCTCAGGCTTCACGAAGAAACGCACGAGCTCTCTCTCTCTCTCTCTCTCTCTCTCTCTCTCTCTCTCTCTCTCTCTCTCTCTCTCTCTCTCTCTATATATAGACCCCTAACCAGACCTGTAGTTCCTTTACAAGGTCTGGTTAGGTAACCTTATATTTATATATTTATTTATTCATACCAATATATATAGTTACCTTCTCAGAATTGTAGTTCCTTTACTAGGTCTCATCTTATAGAGTCATGTGAGATTCAATTTCACCAAATGTCCAAATAAAGACTAAAGTCTAAAGACGATGAATCATGGAACTAGTGAACAAAAAAAAGGTAAATATAGAGTGTACATGCTAGTTCAATTTAGTGGCGAAAATCATGAAATCGTTTACTACCTAACTTATTTTGAAAGAATTAGATCATATTTGATGTCAGAAGACACTTTTGAAGTGCCAAAATCCAATATTTCTTTCTAAATAAGTAATTTATAACTTTATATTCAATGTTCAGAATACGCAATGAGCCTATGCGTCTAGGTTTCATAAGTCAAGCATAGGTAACAGAATACCGTGTTGTTAGATGTATGTACATTAACTGTCTTCTAACAACAGGTAAATATTACTATAAATAGGTTAATAAAATATTACCTGTTACCTGTTATATTGTCTAGTGATTCATTTCTTGTGTTAAACACTACCGTGGTTTTAGATGATATCACTCATCCATCATCGGGTTTTGGAAATATCACTCACATGAGGTTGTTAGAACATTAAATATTATTAGAACACATAAACGTTACAACACGAACACCATACATAAACAACGTATACATTGAATTTAAATAGTTTATTCGGCACATTCGCGGTTTTCAGTATGAGAGCCAGGTTATAACTGCAGATAAGGATCTCCTACTATGGTCGATGACGTTCCTCCCTTCCTCACAAAATCATTTGATCTTCAAGGCTGTAACAAATATTATATTACAATTAAACGATAATTTATTGTTTAAAGATATTATGTGATTTTATTTTTACTGCCTTGTAAATCTCAAATTCCTCAAATACACTCATATATCTAGTCTTTTTGCAAAACCTTAACACATTCATGTTGGTCTTTAGATCTATGTATTGTGTTTGTGTTGTAATGTTTATATGTTGTAACAATATTTAATGTTTTGACGACCTCATGTGAGTGATAATTTCAACACCTAATGATGAATGAGTGATATCATCTGAAACCGCGGTAATGTTTAACACAAAAAGAGGATCACTAGACGGACATATAACAGGTAATATATTATTAACCTATTTATAAATTCAGTGATTCGTAGACCTTTCCACAATAAAAATATTACTATGCTATATGATTTCAGAACCATGTGAACTAGGTCTCGGGAAGTCAATATATATATATTGACCTTGTAAAGGAACTAAAGGTCTGGTATATATATTTTTATTGTTACATGCCCAAATCGTTGTTTCATTATTATTGGAAGTAGGCCTAATCAATAATAAACTGGATTTCGAAAAGCCGGTCATTTGGATTTGCAGGTATATTGGTAAAATGAAGGTATATAGTAAAAATCTCTTTACTCATATATTCTGCGAAAACACTTTTGAACAGGGGTCTGTTTTCCAATAATCTTGAAGTCTGTACATAAATAAAGTGCCCATATGAAGGAGAAGGCCTAGAAATAACTTCTACTCTGGTAAGGTTAGTTCTATCCATTTGTGTATACGAGAAATTTGTTGTAGGTCAGGGTTGTTAAAAAAAACATAATTGGCATTGCTACAATATTATTTTGAAAGTCATCATCTACTAGTAAATTAATAAAAAAATCATAAGGTTGATTGTCACCGGGCAGCGATACAAGTAGTTCATTTGTTTTTGTAAATAGGATGTCAATCAAATTGCTTTGGGTATACCACTTAACTTTAGAGGGGAGTGGTTTTGTTGGCCTACTATTGTTTTGACTGGCCTGTATTAGGCCTAGGTTCAGGGTGAATTTCAACTATGGTAGCATCACTTTCTTCAATATGAATGTTATTTTACTCTTCATTTATAGTATAATTATTTATAATAGGCCAATTTTCTTCTGAAAGCAGTTTATCAATAATTATTGGGGTTGTGTTGGAAATATTAAGTAAGTTAGGGCTACTTTCATTTACGTCTCATAACTACCTTCGTCTGAGTCATCATCATTACACTCATCTTGGTTAGGAATGTAGTTATCGTCTCCATCTGAGTAGATGTCTTTGTCACAATCAACATAAATTTTGTCCAGTTCACTAATTGTAAGTTGATTAGATTCAAAATATTGTACTTCAGTACATTTTATCTTGCGAGATGGACTAGGTTCACCGTTATCACTCATATTGAAGTTGACATACTAATAATTATTTCACTTCAAAACTAAAGCACAATTTATGTAATTGAATATATTACTGAATGCACCACATCATCACATAACCTCAATCACTAACAGTTAAACTGCTGTTTACCGCCAAATATATTATAGCATCAAGCATGCATATGCATTGATCGCTTCTAATCTAGTTATGCGCACATGTGAGCACCGAAAGTGTTAAATATAATGTGATTATGGTATATGAGGTCCATAAAACTATAACTGCCTTTCTTAAAGAGAACTACCCATATATTACAAACAATCACTACTTCAGTGATAGATGTGCTGAGCAGTATAAAAATAAATATAAATTCATTAATCTGTGTGTGAACGAGAAAAACTTAACTCAAATCCCAGTGCTCATCTTTTGCAACCAATCATGGTAAAACAGAATGTACTGGAATAGGGTAAATGCAAAACGTTTAGGTAGGAAGGAAAGTCTTATCAACATCTTGACAGACAAACTATAACAATGAGTGAACTTTTTGAGTTTTGCATATCAAACTTCCAACTTATTTCTAAAGAAGTGGTCGATTCATCTCACCTGGCTTTGGAAAGTTGCATCAAAGGTGTTCAAACTCTTCCAGAAACAAGATCGATCCACATCTTTTAGCCAATAGTTGAGTTGGGCACAATTGAAGCCAGAAAAATCAGCTCTCACTTTCAACTAGTTTTATTTTTTATTTATTTTTACATACAGCCATTAAACATTAAATAATGCAATAGGCATTGTCAAAGTTCTACTTTACAATTAAATAATATTAATTATAATTTGTACAAACAAGCTACACAATTTGATATTACATACAAATAATTTATAAAAACACATGTTTCTGGTTTCAATCTGAATACAATTATTACATTATATAATATAACAAAATACACTAAAAGTTAAAATATTAGACCATTCAGCCTCCAATTTAGTTATTTAAGGGATGTTTATGCCACTGAATTCCCTAATATCATAAAATGGATTCATAATAAGCCATTTATGAAGTTTATTTTTAAAATCTTTAATTGGCAGTTCTTTTAACCTTTGTGGCAGACCATTGAAAAGCTGTAATCCCAGAACATAGAAACTGTTTGTAGACTTGGTCAGACGGCAGTAGGGAACATCAATAAGACAGCTATTTCTTGTATTATAGCAATGAACACTAGACCTATAGAGGTCTTCCACTGTATTGATTTTAATATGTTGTCAGTAAATCAAAGAGATTACGGATTAATTACGGTCATAATCTTTAGTCTAATAAAAATGGGGCGACAATTTTCTCTATAACCAGCATTAGCCAATAGTCTAACAGCTTTCTTTTGAACCTTTAGTATTTTCACAATGTTATTTGAATTTCCCCAAAGGTAGAGGCCATATCTAATTGAACTCTGGAAGTAGGAAAAATATATTTCTCTTACCAATTTATATGGCAGCTGAGATCTTATATTTCTAATGAGGAATACAGTTCTTGAAAGTTTTTTGCCCAATTCTTCAACATGATAGTTCCATGTAAGACCGGAGTCTAAATATATACCCAGGAGTTTAGCTTTGTCCTTGATTCCATGTTTAGTTGAAAAAGTAATAACCTGGGTCTTATTTTCATTCATAACCATATTATTTGCATTGAACCAAATACTTGCCTCCCTTAGGGCTTCATCAGAAAGTGAATTTAGCAGATTCATATCTCCATGACCATTAAGAATTGTAGTATCATCAGCAAAGGACGAGACATTAGAAGATATACTATATGGGAGGTCATTCACAAATATCAGGAAAAGGAGGGGTCCCAGAACAGAACCCTGTGGAACTCCATGTTTAATAGTTTCCAGACCAGAAAAAACACCATCCACATGCACCACCTGCTTCCTTGCAGTAAGATATGACTTGAACAAATCCAGCTCAAGACCTACAATTCCGTAAAACCTCAATTTCTCAAGCAATGCACAATGCGACACAGTATCAAAAGCTTTGCTTAGATCACAAAGTATAGCCCTAGCAGAACCTTTCCCTTCAAGCACAGACAGAACATACTTGACCAGTTTTCCAATGACATCTGAAGTATTCCTACCCGATCTAAAGCCATATTGCTGATCATTAAACATCAGATTCTTTTCAAAGAAATTGTATGTCTGACTTTTGATTAAAGATTCTAATATTTTTGTAATAATAGGTATACCAGAAATTGGTCGATAGCTATCTGGATTGAAAATATCACCTTTTTTGAAGATAGGCGTTACCCTTGAGATTTTCAAACTTTGAGGGAAAACACCAGTTTGAAAACAATCATTTATACAATGTGCTAGAGGTTTAGCAATATACACTATTATCTCCTTAATGAAATTGTTAGTCATGCCATAATAATCTTTACTGTAACTATTCTTAAACTTGTTAACAATACTAATTAAAACAGTTTCTGTAACCACAGCCCAGCCAAGTCTGGCATCAAATGTAGCACATTTATCCAACAGTTGAAAAGATGTAGTACTTGGTGGCTCAATAGTCTTAATCAACGTATCAGTTACATTTACATAATGTAATGTTTGTTGTTACATTTAGTGTAACAAGCAACAAACTTCTTTACTCGTTAAAATAGAAGGCTTTCATGCTGGATGTTTTATCGCTTGTGTTTTTGACAGCTTATGGTATTTTGGTGTAGTGAGTGAGGTGAATACAGAAACAAAAGTTTTTTACATTCTCTTGAACCATCACTATAATTTTTCTCGCCCAATAGGGAAGTTGCATCTGCGATACCCATCCCTCATGTCTTTCTCTCCCAAGAGGGAAGTTGCATCTGTGATACCCATCCCTCATGTCATTGCAATCGTGAACCCCCAAAAAAAAATGACTGGAAGAACTACCAATTCTTTAAAAAATTCAATAACATGTTCATTCAAGTTTTGAAAACACCGGAAAAAATTAAAGAACAATGATCTAGAATTTGTAGTATTTTTAATAGTAAGTTTTGTAGCAATACATTTTTCCTTCCAACAAACATTGTAAATATATAGTTAACTTTGCACAGTGGAACCTCGATTATCCGAGATAATTTGGATCAGACACACCTCGGATAACCTAAAACTCGGATAATACAATAGGGCAAGAGAAAACCACCGAGGTGAAATTTCCCGTGGCATTTACGTCTATACTATACTGTATAGGCTAATTTGGAGTCATGCTTACATGAAAATCTATTTTATTTGGCTTTAAATAATTGCTGTATTAAAAAATAAAAAAAAGGTTTGATAATGTACTCAAATTAAAGAAATTGAATACACATACAGTATTGTACTAAAAATACAAATTTATGTGATATTTATAGTATAGTACAATGAACAAATAAAAAGATATAAAGGCAAAATATTTAGAAAATATAGTTAACATAAAAAAACAACAGTACAACTTAAATCACATACTGTGTATTTGCTGTTATAATCTTACATACATTTAAAAAACCTCTTTCACAGTTTTTTGTTTTCCAATTGCACCACACATTTTTGCTGCGTTGCTATGAAATCGCCGCAACATCAATATGTCTACTGGGAATGCATCTTCCTGTCGTTTCACGTACAGTAGAGTGGTCTCTAATGCCTCGAATCTATCAGAGTGGGAAATTTTTTTCTGACTATAAAAATAACCATTGTCCTTATCATCATCAAGGTGTCTGGTTGCTGGGTCACGAAACCAATGATAGCATCATCATTTAGCTCCTGAAAATCATCATCTTTCATCCATTCGTCAATGTCTTGCTGTGAAACATTATCAGTGACTGGTAGGCTATATTTGATATGTTTGAGCAGGCTAAAACTGTTAGTCATTTTTTGTTCCGTTTATAGCCTGGAGCATAACTCTCTTCTCTTGAAGCCAGTGTTTTGTGGTTGGTAAAATCTTGAAGCACAAACCAATTTCATCACAATTGTATACTTGCTGCGAAATTAACCCCTCTTCTTTAATAATTTCATCTAGCTGCTTAATAAAGTCTGCCGCTTCTCCTGAATTAGATAATAAAATTTCACCTGTTATATTCAATTGGCGCACACCATATCTTTTTTTTTTTCCAACGCTCAAACCAACCTAAGCTAGCCATAAACTCATCTTCTCCATCTTCTTTCAATTTAATATAAAATTCTAAAGTTTTAGCCTGAAGCATCGGACCAAACACTGGACTTTTTTTTCTCTACCTTGCCTAAACCACAACAATAATGCCTTTGAAGTTTTTTCATGTTCAGTGTTTTTCATTGATTTTGGATTCTCTTCTTTATTTGATGATCGTTGGGTCACCCACTTTTCAATTTCTGACCGATTTCACCTCCAATCCCCGACTATCTAATTGTTTAATTGCTTCCCATTTTTCATTTAAAGATAAAACAACACGCTTTTGCTGTTCACTCATGACAATCTCACTCGCAAAGTTTAACACAGACTAAAAATATTAGCGAGCAAACAACGCATTAGGATAAACATGTGGAGTTGATTGACAAATGTCACAATATTACAAACTGCTGTTTTTATTTATATCTCAATAAATCAGAATGAAATATAAACCGTACATGTTTCTCATTGGTCTGTACAGTATTTTTAGATGAGGAGTGAGGCTTTATTTGTTTACATGAATTCAATGAAGTTTTATGCATGAAAATGAAAGTTAAAATGTGATTTTTTGGTAATTTCGTAAATCTCAGATTCACCTTGATTAACCGGGGTTCTACTGTAATTATAACTTTTACTTTATTATTTATTTGTTTTTAATCCTGTTTCTTCAAGCCAAGAAGGCTTCTTTGTAGTCTAGGCTCCATTACACAATAGTGGTTACTTTTCATAGTTTTTAAAGCAAAATTGCTGTAAATCACTGAATCCCCTACCACAAGTTTGGTACAATAACACAAACACAAATAAAATGAAATATTTATTTACCTTATGTTATTATAATTCCCTGGTGTACATTTCGGTAACCAAGTTACCATCATCGGAGGGATCTGAACTAATACTGAACTAATTCCCGAAATGTACATCAGGGAATTATAATAACATAAGGCAAATAAATATTTCATTTTATTTTATTTGTGTTTGTGTTATTGTACCAAACTTGTGGTAGGGGATTCAGTGATTTATAGTGTTCACATTCACCACAGTGCTCATTGAACATCTATTTCAAAAGGGCTGTATTTAAAAAAAAATTAAAATAAAAAACTACGAGTAATCAAATGAATTTTTAAAATTATTTTTGTCTATAAAGTTAAAAAAAAAAAAAAAGAAATAAAACCATTAGTTATATCTTTTCATGTGCTAGATCATATTTTGGAATATGAATAAAAGAATTGTTTTTTTTTTTTTTTTTTAATTATACATTTTCATTTTGTTGATATTATCGTAGAAATCCGTATTATATTTGAAAAAATTTATAAATAACACTTACTGATTTTTCTGATCGTGTATAAGATAGATATTTGTTGGTTTATTATTTTTTGGATTCCTTACATATTGATGTAAAATTTTCGTCAACTTTGGTTGGTAAACAAGGAAGATAGTATTTATTTATCGATAAGGATCGTGAAATACAAATAAAAATTAACAGGCTGTAAAACCTAAACCGTTTAAAATACATCAATAAAATTTGGTTACTCATATCCATGAAAGGAATAAACATGAAAAGAACGCCCTTCCATTTAAAATCTGTGATCATGAGTGTCAAATTATTTTGTGTGTGGTTGATTTGATATGGAATGACCCCTAGCAAAACCCTGATAGGGTTCGTAGCCCAAGTGAAATATCAATTAGGAGGAAAGGGCTCAAAACAAATCCTGTTGCACCTCATTGGAAAGAATATTTAACTTACAAAATCCAGGGACTGTTTTTGTTTACATTACCTGTAATAAGGTTTCCCAATGAGCAATAATACATATTTTCGTAACATTTTATTTGTACCCCCTTCTCCCCCAATCGTTTTATCATTTTATATTCAGCCAATTAGATAAATATTTTGGAACCAGTTTAAGAAACTAAAGAAACACAGATTTTTATGAAACCTTTTGCTATCATTTAAACAATAATATTTAGATTAAAGTCTATAATTTAAAAAGGACCACTTTTCTTTTATTACATCGGAAAACTTTGAAAATGGTTTCTTTTTATTTGGATATTTTGGAAAAGAAATATTTGGGGGGGGGGGTTTAGGGTCACTGTTATGAATTTGAAATCACAATTATATGTTTCTAGTTAGCAGGGTCAAAATGGCAGACTGTAGATGAAAACTCAATAAAATTCCCATATTAAAATTTATTATTAATTGAAAACCTATGGTGTTAATTTTAGTATTTTTTAAATTATAAAAAGATAATTATTAATAATTAATTCAAGATATTTCATTAAATGTCAAATCATTAGGCCTACATGTCAAATTAAAACTGGTCCTATATTTATATTTACTAAAAGCAGTATACATATTTTTTAATTTATTTAATTGTACATATTTGTAGCAAATATTATTCAATTTCAGTTTTAATTTTTCACAAAATAATTGTCAAAATTTTCATTGGTACTTTCCGCCGAATCATCGGTAATTTTTTTTTGAATTTACTGGACAATTTTCTTTGAATTGTAAAATATTGCTCTCATGACATATCACAAATAGATGAACTTAAATTAAAAGTCCAGCTTTCTTGCAACTGCAAGCTCGACCATATCCAGTTGTCCATTACAAATTATAATTTTTAGTACATTTCTGGAGCTGGTTGTTGATGCATTGGGATAAGAACTATAGATTTAAGAGGTTTCGATCCTCAATTTTTCAGTAATATATTATGACCTAACCACAATCGTACCTGTAAATAAACTTAAGATGCTCTGAAGCTGCCTTAACTGTATGTACCATGCCAAAGAAGGTAGTTCTTCTCTATATTTCCTAGTCTTGGTTGTAGGAAAATAATAATACCTATATATTTTTAAATCAGTCACTTTTTTAGGTTCCCATACAATGCTAGTCGATGCTATTAAATATAGACAATTTGGTGTGATACTGTTATATTTCCTACGAAACCATTCCACCCTATTAATGTATCACTTTTGTATTTACAAAACATCCATGAAGTAATTAAATGTATAATTATTCTAGGATTTAAATCTACTATTTTTTCTTTTATAATAGTTTTTTGTAATCTTGTTCACGGAGAATAATTTTAATAATATAAAGAAATATTAGCCTACGATTTTCTGCAATTTCTGTTTCATGGAGAATATCTTTTAAGTGATTGATTAGGTTTTGGGGATTTAAAATCTTGAGTATATATTCCAATCGCCCTCATATTGTGAAAGGTTCATTTTCCATCTAGTGTTTCTATAATTAAATCCTAATTGTCATATACAAACTAGACGCATGTTCCTGACTCAAAAATCACTGGGTCTTGATAAATAGGTGAACACCCATATAACTTTGTTTCTTTATAAGATGCATACAATCCTAAAGAATTGCAGATATAGCTTAATCATTTTGAGCCGAATTTTCGATGGAGTGTTATATTTAATCTTCTTTGCAAAAAAGAAAAATCAAACGAGCCCGAACAGTCGATATAGTGAAATATAACACCGGCTGGATAATTTTCATTTTAAAAACCATATCGTGTCTACAATCTCTGCTTTATTACTGGTTTGTTTTCAGCTAAACAGTCTCTTACTAATCAAGATTCAATTGACTGTTTGATAAAAGTATTAGTCATCTACACATAGGTTAGTCATGTACCAATAGTCATAAAGGTTTTCTTTATTTGCAATTGTACAGTTATGTATATGATTAAAACAATTGCTGTTTTATCATGTGGTATGTGTCATTAAATCAGAAATACCAGCAATTCTTTTATGTAGTCATTCTTTCTCTCTATTATTAATTTAATATGGTATTAAAAAAAAAGGATTTATTCTAATGTTGTGGATTTTTCATCTAACTATTTTTTATTTTTTTATACTTTTGCCTTATGGCTTCATTTTTATATATAAAATAATTCACTCTCCAATTAAAACTAGGCTGGCTAATCAATGAAGTTAGTAACTTTTTTGGGGGAGAGCTGATAGCAAATTTTCATTTTTTCTTTCTTGTTCAATATAAATGTGATGTATATAATTGAGGTATAATATTTTTTTGAAGCGTTTCTTAGAGAAATTAATTCTTTGATTCATTTTAGAATTTTTCCTGAGGCTAAACTTTCATTGCAAATAAAGAAGTCGCTGTTTTAATTTTCATTGTCAATTGGTCATGCCATAATGGAAAGATTATCTGTAAGAAATACTTGTACTTACTACTTATAAATCCATTTCAAAATTGCCTAATATTAAATTATTATTTTTTTTTAAGAAACGAACAACGCTTTACTAATAACTAAACAGTAAAACATAAAATATAGAGGAAAGGAAACAGCCATGACAACCAGATTTGAACATGTAACAACTAAATTAACTGGTGCTAAGTTTTTAAGCATATTAAATGTATGTAGTGGATGTTGGCTAATTAAACTTGATCAATTTAGCTCTGATTTATGTGTAGGCTTATTTATGCCTCCTGGGGACATTAAAAATTTCTTAGTCTTCAGTTTGGATTAAATTTTAGTTGTGAAGTATTATACAAAAAATGAAAAGATATATTTGAGGGTTTAGAAGGGGTTGACACCTATGTCCATGATCTTTTAGTTTGGGGATCCACAGGAAAAGAACATAATGTCTTGATGTTTTTAAAAGAGTATAATATAGCTAAATTAAATTATTAAATTATTTTTTAAAAATTGTATTTTCATACATTGCTTATAATGAGCTATGCACATGTAGAAACAAGTCAATTTGAAATACCCTATACACAATAGTTCATATTATGTAGTTAAAATAATACATAGTCCTACATAATGAACTAGATAAAAAATAACATATATAATAAATTGGACTTGAACACAGTGATAAAGGCGTTAGAATAATATAACAAAATACATAAGCCAATAAATAGAACATAATAAAATATATATAATAAACAGAGAAGCAACCAAAAACCACAGATACAAAAATAAATGTAATTTATCAATGTAATCTCAAGCGCTCGTCAACCCTGATATAAATTCCTGACAAGAATAGTATGCACCATCAATTAAAAGTTTTTTAAGGCAGTTTTAAATTTTGTAAGCCTACTAGTCAAAAGTTTAATTTTTACTGGTAACATATTAAATAATTTTGCTCCTATATTAGAAGGGATTTTTCTCAAATAATTTCGACTTGTGCAATTCTAAATAAAAATCATACTTATTACGTATTTCTTAGGAATGATAATGTCCAAAATTTTGTAAGATTGTTCAATTTGCCACAACATGTGAAAGACTTTCGTAAATAAACATTTGGATAATGTCATAATTTTTAATGACCGAAATGCATTATGGCACGAATCTAGCCTTTGCATTTTCAGAATATTTCTGGATTTTAAAACCCCTTTTCATATTCTGCTCTGAAGAACTTCCCCACAGTGCAATTCCATAATTTAAAAACGAATATACGAGGCCATAGTAAAATAATTTCAGTGTTGATAAGTCACAAATCTTATTCAGTCAACTAAGGGCATAAAGCGTGATGTTGCCCTGTTCATTACCGAGTATATATGTAAATTTCAACCCAGTCTTCTGTCAACTTTTACTCCAAGATATTGTGGCCATTCTTGGAAATGATTTGGAATGAGTATATTCTGGATGACCACACTTTGGAATAAAAACCATTCTGTTGACTCTCCAGGCCCGCAGTACATACCTGTAAACTATACTGGCCCTGAAGATGTCACAGAGTTTGACAAAATGCTACAAGGTAGGGGATATACCGTCCTCTCCAGATGATTTAAAGGGGCTGAATCTCTGTATTGCCCATTAAATGTTTGAAACTGTAGCAATGTGTCTAGCTAGCATCCAGTCTTTTCAAGCCAAGGGCTATTTATTGTTGTCTAACATCCTCCGTCGGTATCATTAGCCTACACATAATACAATTGGAAAAGTGAATTTCTAAAAGAAGACCTAATGTTTCCCTTATTAATTAAATAAATGGCAATTTGTACTTCCACAATATATTTTAATGATCCATGCCGACCAAGGTTTCACCATCTACAGCATTGTCAAAAGCAGCTTAAAAACAGCTTAGAGTCTGTAAGCTGCTTTTGACAATGCTGTAGTTGGCGAAACCTTGGTCGGCACGGCTCATTAAAATATATTGTGGAAGTACAAATTGCCTTTTATTTAATTATTAATAATGGAATTCCACCAAGTACCTACGGTCGGTAGTACAAGTTATTGTTTCCCCTTATTGTTTGTGTATATTCTCCTGTAGACTTCATTAAAGTGCCTACTGGATTCAAAGGCCTAGTGGCCGAAACTCGTAGCCTTGCAATCACTGAAGCTCTCCACCTCTTGAGTGAATGCCCTCCAGGATTCTTGTTTAGTTTTTCTGATTGTTTTGCCATACTTGGTAAGAGCTAAATGACACACCGTCCACTTCTGGCTGCGTTTTGCTTTGTTATAAAGACGTCGAGTCTGCCTTCTCAGGCGCTCATCTTTGTTCCACCTTTTAACCCTATTCTTCACCATTATGGTGCTTACCAGGTAATTGTCTTTATAGCAGCCTATAATGCTGTCTCCAATTTGTGACACCACATTATCTAGGTCTGCAAATTTTCTTACCTTGTCTTGGAATGACTCAAGCCTGTTAGCAAGGTCTTCTTTATATTGTGACCAAATAGTTCTTCGTGGTTTTCTAAAGGCTCACCACTGTGCTCATCAGCCAGTCTTTGTTACTGTCATTGGAGCAGGCTACGACAAGCGCACCACTCTCCATATAATGTCCTGAAAACCTAGGGAGTGAACCATCAGCAAGCTTTTGGAACACCCCCACGATCTTCAGTTGCAGATTAAGTCCCTGGTCCTCTGTCAATTTATGACCAGGATAGTTGCCAGGGACTACTGTTATCTTTGTTGAAAATAAGGCTTCGCTAAAGGTTTGAGATTTTGTGGAGGTATGATTCCTCATTCGTCTAATCTGTTACGGCCTCGTCTTCTGGCTGCTAGTTGAAGGGGGAAAGGACTCGTCCTTACCTTCATTAGCTTTGGATTGGTAAGAAGTGGAACCCGCTTCCAAAAGTCTAACGGTTGGGCCTTGGAGCTGGTGCCAGGCCCAGTCTTGTATCTGGACTTATTCCAGCTTCTAAAATCAAAGAACTCGCCTCCAGCTGCAAGCTTGGCTTTGAGAGCCTTCTTGCTCATCGATTTGGTCCTCTTCTTGTCTTTCATTGCCATGCCAACTAATTGCTTAGTAGCCTGATCAATCTCTGACTGAAGGTGCTAACTGTTGTCGCTGATGGGGTTGAGTAAAAGATCTTCCTCAACCATAGCAATAGGAAGAGGCGACCTCCTTGAACTCACGTTAATTGGAATGACATTAGATGTCTCAGGACCAATGGCTCTAGTTCCTACTGTTGTAGATATGCAAGCGCTTGAGCCCTCAGCTGAGATCTCAGGTTGGATCTCGGTTGATGGTTCTCCAGTCGCGCTATATTTATAAATATCTCACAAGTTGCTAGGGAATTATTGGTAAACCTGGACAGAGCCTCAAATGCCCAGGCAAGGCTAAATACTCTGAAAGGGCGCCTGATATCTCAGAGAGCTTCACCCGTAAGAGACATGTAACCTGTGCCATTCATCTCTTCGACACAGGTAGCCTTCCACTTGCGATTAGGGATTTTTAATTCAGAGTTTACTCCCCTGGATCTGACGGATTCAGTTTGGACTAAGTGTCCAGTGCAGGGCCACCACGAGCAGGATGCAGTTCTTCACTGCACTGGGCAACCCACCACTTCTTATTGGTACGACCCACTTTGTTGGTCTTGAGTACGGATATACCGTACCTCTGAGATTTGGGGATTGACCAAACATTCAACTTAGTGATCACCTCCCCAGCCTATCGACCCCTCCTGCTATGATACAACAATGTTAATTAGATTACAAAAATATGATTTTGTTAATTTATAAACCAGGCAAAAAATTATTTTATGCAGATACTTTATCCTGAGCTTATATATTGGAAAATCAAGTTTTGATTTTATGTTAATAGAAAATGTGATTGAAGATAAATATGTTCTGTTGTTAACAGTTTGTCTATAACTGAAAATAAGCTAAAAGAATTTCAAAATAGTACAAAAAATGATTATGATCTTTGTCTTTTCTACAGTTACATAATAATGGGGCTACTTCCAAAAGTAAAATAACTAGTGTTATCACAAAATACTGGCAAATTAAGGATGAATTAACATTTAAAGATAAATTAACAAACATTGAATCCTACTATACACAAGCAAGACAGATTGTGAAATGGGCTATTATCCTGGGACCATGAAAATAATTTACATAACATATTTGCATGTTACATTGAAAAGCAGAGTAGGTATATTACCAAACAAATTTCTTTAGTCGATTTGTTTATTTAACTACCTTAATTGAATCATAGCCAAATGAGAACAGAGCGTTTGCGAAATATAAGGAGTACATTACTGTTCTTGATAACTGATATATGGAAGGAAATTCATATCACCAACTATTTGTCTGTTTGTTGTGTAAAATTACCTTAAATTAAAAGTTTTAAAAAGGTTTGTTTACCTTTTTGGAGGATTAACAACTATAAGAGGTTTACTTTTATGTTATGTTAGCTTAGATCATTATATTATATTTACAGATCGATCAACCATATAAGATAAAATAGTGGCTTTTTCACAAATATACATTAATCACATTTTTGTTGTTTTTTTTTTTTTTGCCTAAAGTGTAATTTGGGGTATACAAAAACAATTATAAGTATCAGTCCACCCAGTTTGTGAGGCAACACCATTTAAATATTAAAATTTTGCCAAAAATGGTTTTCTATAGTTTTTGTAGATTAACTTGTTTACAACACATTTTAACTTATAATTAATTTCCAACAGCTTTACCTTTCTTGACATTATATTCTAAAATGTGTTGGAAACAAGTTAATCTACAAAATGATGAAAAAAAGTGAAGTTTTTGACCTGATTATATTTTTTTAAATGGTATTGCCTTCATAAACTAGGCAATACCATAGGTGGTCGAACACCTAGAATATTTTTTTGGATACACCAAACTACAATTTATTATTAAAAAATATCGTTAAAACATGTTTCTGGAAAAATCCTAGTATGACTAGTAGTCATGTCAAGATAGATTTTAACTGATAATTTTTGGAGTAGTAACCGATTTACATAATACTCAAATTAATTCATTTTTTTATCATTAATGTTATAAATATGTTACAATTATATTTTTGTATAAACAAATACAATTTAAAAGTTAACCCCCCTCTCCTCTAACTTTGTCACCCTCCCTACACAGTATTGAAAAAGTCTATCTTGGAAAATACTCCAAGATTTTGGCAAAAAATTGTTACTCAAGGGTTTTTAAGGTTGCTGAACACGATTCCAAGGTCAAAATACTTAATTAAAAGTAGCGGAGCGGATCCAATATGTATAGCTGAAAATCTCAAATTAATTCATTTTTGATTATAAATAATCTTAATAAATCTTTTAAAAATAATGTTTTGCTTCCGAAAATTCATTTTAGAAATTGTAGATTTTATAAATTTCATTTACATTTATATATATATAAAAAAAAATACGAGATTTTCAAGTAGGCCTACACTACAAAAAACTATTTTAATTTAAAATATTAAAAAAATTAATGTGATATGTTAAAAAATTTCAAATCTGAAAGGTAAAATTAGCTTTTATACATACACTGTATGGAGTTATTATTTCGTTGTAATTTTTATTGTGAAGATAATAATTAATTTCACACTACTATCTTACTTTCGTACCTATTGATAAAATTGTTGTCTACCTGATTTGTGCAATTTATATCTGAATTAATAAAATAATGAAAATGTATAAAAATACTACTTTACTAACAGTATTTCTTTAATAATTAGGTTCTTCATAAAAAAAAATACATTATTGTACATAGTTTGCTTGCATAGTTTTTTGGACCTACTCTTTAAGGCGAAAAGGTGATTTTTTTTTTGCATAAAATACGTTCAAGGGCAGATAATTTAAAATATTTTTTTTCAAATTAACTTTAATATAAGAAAATTGCCATATATTTTTTACAATTCTTCAAAAGCAGTGAATTATAGCTTTTATCTTGATAGTAGAAATGTTAATAATAGATTGATTTTGGATAGTACAGTATAATGAAATCATTAAATAAAATGAAATTGCAAGTACCTTGGTTGCATTGTTATGAAGAAATAATAAGGAAAATGTGTATAAAAAATAAACATTAAAATTATTTCTATTTTATTTAATTAATTTTTATAATTACAAGGAAAATTGTCAAATATTGTATGTATATTACATATTATGATTATTTACATGTCTACATCTTCTTCAAAATCAATTGTAAAGAGAAAGTGGGACACCATTGTCAGCTATATGTATTATTAAGCGTGCTATTTTATATCATTATAGTATACAATATTATTTAAAGGAATAGAAATCTGAAAAACCGCATGCCCGATGTACATAATTTTAATGACATCATATTTTAAAGTTCAAAAAATGGCCTAATTAGATTTTCCACCTATATATCCGCCATATTGGATCCGCCATTTTGAATTATGTACTTTTGACATTGACATCTTGTTCAGCGAACTCAACCCCCCTCGGAGTAACAATTTTTGCCCAATTTCATGGAATATTTTCTGAGATTGGTTAATTATTATTCAAAATTCACCAATTTTTTAAATAAATATTTGAAATATGTCCGAGCGTTGAATTCTTTTGAGTTGCTTTTTATCTATAAGCCTTTTCAAGCATTAAAAAAATAAAATAAATAAAAGAAATAAATTTTTTAAATGCAAATCGGTTAACTACTCCAAAAGTGAGCAGTTTTTGATTTACGTCTAATTTGACACGACTATATAGCCTAATATTTCAAATTAACATGATTTATTTAATGGCAGATGCGATGCAGACCCAGAAGCTTTGGCGAAATATGTGTATGCTCTTGTTAAAAAGGACAAATCTGCTGATACTCTCAAACAAAGCATGGTGGGACAGTTAGAAGTGTTCTTGGAAAGAGGTATTTATTTACAAACGTCTTCTAATTAATATATAGTTTCTAAAAGTTTTTTTTAAATATAGAATTTTATGTCTGAAACAACAATTTTTTTAGTACAAGTGGAGTTTACCAAGTACACCCTTAACCCAATACAGTAAGTCTAATGGAAGTCCTAAAAGTTGATTATGTAAAACTGAATAAGAAGTCTATTAAAAAATTCATTGTAAACAACAATTTTTTTGTGATTTTGATTTTTTAACCACTCTATAGGAGATTGTATTCAGATTTGCCTTTTTTTAGGGGCATATTTTTTACAACTGCATTTAGTCCAAGACTGTTTAACAATGATTTTCACGCTGTGTAGTGAAAGAACATCCTTTGCCACACTGCATAATTAGTTTAAACACGTTAATCGTGTACAATTTATTTTTGGACTAGTTTCACTTTCACTAGATAAGCAAGTTTCAGTCTCTTCAAATACCTGACTCGTGTCACTTTATCGAGTTCCTTTACTTTGACATTTTGATGATCTTGAATTATTTTTTCATGTTTTCAGGCAAAATTTTTGATCTCATTGGTCACCTAAGGCACTTTCATATCCCAATGAATATCTGTATTGCGGGTTAGCATGGCATGTTAACAATTTCTGCGAAGTACTTTGTTGTGGAAAGTCTGCATGTTGCTTTTCTTTAAGCATTCCAGAGTTGAATGCTATCGGTCCACACAGTTTAGAAGATCTGCTTTTAAATTAGCAGTTTATTGTGTATTCACAACTTGGATTGTCTACCAAGAATATAATACATTTGCGTTATAGTCCAAGTTGTTTTTGTTTCTTTTTCACCTTACTTTCCAAGGAAGTTTAGCATCTAAGGTTGTTCCCAAATATTTTGCTTCATTGGTTGTGGAACTATATGCTGATTTATTGTCACTAGTTGTTGAAGTTAATATGAGTGGGCTAGGGCTCATACATTTCATGTGTCATTTTTAGTTCAGTTTTTGACACTAACGACAGCTGATTGTAACTTGCCAGTACCAGTTTGGATGTAATGTCCAAAGGAAAGAAGACCAGTGTTATTAAGAAATGTTACCGTTAATTGAGTATGTCACTGGTGTATAGCCTTATGGGATCCCAGCAGAAATATTCTTTAGTTCAAATTACTCTTTATTTCATTTTGATCTGAAATAATGTTTGGATATATATGGCCTTAGGATTTGGCTCATTATTATTAACATGTATAATTATTTTTATTATTATACTTATATTTTTATATCTGAAGAGGGTTTAACCCTTCAACCGCGTCTCGACCCCATTTCGGGTCGAATGTTGACCCATGGTTTAGTTCACCAACTCTAAAACACGTATTTTGCAATTCAACATTTCGCCCAAATAGAATCGTCCTATCGCAATAAAAAAAAATAGTGTTGAAAAACTAATGTTCCGTAGATACATAATCATGCAAAAAAAATACCACAAAACGTTATAAATAATATTCCAAAAATTGCTGAAGTTCGCATATTTTTGATACGTAATGTCAAAGATTTCAACTGTGCGGTTGTAAGTAAAAACGACGCCATTTTTTCTTATACGTTCACAAATCTATTTTTCTGTCAAACAGGTCGACCAAAACACTGTTCTGTAGATCACATCTTTCTCTTTCTATCTGTGGTTTACAAATGGTTCTATGTGTCATAGATAGCGAGATATTTCTACTTGACCAAAGTAGTAACCTAACGGAACAAATTTCACTTGGCATTCAGTGCAGTTTACTAAATAAGATAATCGATTATTCAATCGATATTTTGTAACCGATCTTTACACTATGTTGTGGAGAAGATTTCATTCTACAAGTTGGTATACTTGATATAGGCTACAGTTACTTTCAGGTTCTTGTTTTTAACTCGGAATATAGCCAAGTTTGTGAGTAAAATGACGTGTGAAAGCCGTAGCGCTTTGGACTTGTGATTATATTTCTGTTATTCTGAAGGTTTGTTTTTTAAATTTATTATAAATTGTGTATACAAATTACAATATCAGTATTATTGTTTGTAGAATTTATTGTTCTGAGTGAATGTTATTGTCAGACATCAAATATTGAGGCTATCTAAGATAGAGGTTATGTTGTAAATTGGTCTTCCTTCGTAGCAAATTTGTAGCAAAACACATTGTGTTTACTAATAAAAATAATTTTGTCTAATGAACATTTTATAAATTGATTATGATTTTACCAAAATGTATGCAAAATGTCTATAAATTTATATAGGCCTATCTATAAATAGAGATAGGTTATGATATATCTGGTGTGACCATATTAGCAAGTTTCCATTAGTTTTATATATCAAAATAATTTTGTCTAATTAAAATTTTATAAATTGATTAAGTTTTTACCAAAATGATTATAAATTTATATAGGCCTATCTATAATTTTTTTTATTGGTTTATATACCTATTTCTGTGGAATAGGATGCTAAATTTTAGGAATAGAACTGCTTTCCATATCTTAGGATTTTTTAAGTTTCCTTTTAATAACTCAATATTTGGGGCCTACCTAACAAAAGCCAAAATACAAAACTATGATTTTCATAAAATTGGCTCTAAATTAGTTGACATTTCCCCAAAAATACCAGTTCGGAATTTATCAGGCAAGAAGTGAAAATGAACTATGGACACCATCTTGGTTCGAATATCTCAAATACAGTCCTAGCAATTTTGATACAATTTTAGTATAATATGAGGGTTTATGATCCAAACAAAGTGCCAATACAATTGTAAAAACAAAGAAGAAAATCCAAACCGAACCTTGACTGCCACCATAAATTGGAAAATTCTAAAATGAACCTTGATCGCCACCAGATCATTTTGACCAAATTATTCGTGAACTATGATTGTGTTTCACATGCTGTTCTCCACAGGGTTTTGGGACTTTTATTTTTCCCAAAATTGATTGAAATTTCTATGACTGATTTTGAGATCATCAAATTTCAAAGATAATGTAGATATGATTTATTTTCATTTATTGACAGATAACTTTTTTTAAGGAAAATGTTGATACATATTTTATATGGTTTACTATTTAGATATGTGTTAAAAAGTTTATGCAATTTTTATATTTTCAATTTCTGTTATTTAATATAATCTGAAAAATCAATTCCATAATATTACTATAAATTATAATAATTATTGGTTACAGTGTTATAGTTATTGTTACATCATGTCTTGATATTTAATAAATCTGATGTAGTTATAAATAAAATTGTTTCTTGCTTTTTTTTTATGTATAGACACTGCCGCATTTGTTGATCTCTTATTTCGTAAGCTGGAAAATCAGGCTAATAACTCGTTTACACCTATTTTAAAATCCGTGAAGGTAGAAGATCTTAGTGGTGGTAAGTTAAATAAAGTAGATTTCTTCATTATAAAACTATTGTTTAATGAAGCACTTATTTTAATAACTATAAAACTTACTTCGTTTGACGTCAATAGTGGAACTGTTATTCACTTTTTATTGCTACACTACAGCTGTTTCAGTTGAACTAACAGTCTTGACAAATGCGGCCGCATATAAGATAAAAACTTTTACTACGGTTTTGTGAATAATGTGTTGTGTTTTAATTAACTTTTAACATGTGATAAGCACCTGATGATGGGATTTATTCAGAAACAGCTGTAATATAACAATAAAAGAATAATAACAGTTCCACTATTGACGTCAATCGAAGTTAGTTTTATAAAGTAGATTTGCTGTCTACAACTGTCAACAGTGATTTGTTAGAAAATATTTGACCAGTTTTGTTCAAAATTAGAAAATTAGTTTTTTATTCCTTGTCCTTATAAAATAAAAATTTTAGAACTTGCCATAAGAATAAAAAAAAATTGAAACACAGAAATTGGTATTTCTTAAGGCTCCACTTCATGTCAACACGGTATCGATACAGTGTTCAGGGTGTCCAACGATTGGGAATTCTAAGAAAAGCAGTAATTGTACAGGATTTTTCTTTTGTCTAATGTGAGTAAAAGGATTTGAAAGTCAATCCTAATAATTTTTGTATTTTATGCTATAATATAGGTATACTAAAAAAAAAATAATAATAATAATAATAATAATAATCTTGTTACAATTGTCAATCACAATATATTAGTGAAAGAAGAAAAGTTTCTAGTTATTAGCTGTCGTAATATATTAATTAAAGAAGAAAAATGTCTAGTTATAAGTATTTACGATGAAAATAGTCGAAATTATATGATTTTTTCCTATTCATAAAAATTAAAAGTCTCTTTGGCGAAAGACTTGTATCACCCTCACTTTTTATATTTTTCCCTTGGTTTAATTGGAAAAAACCTCTGAGTCATCATGATCTAATTAAAAGTACAAAGAAAAGAACATGGAAATGAACACCCATGTTTAAATCTATCTAATACTCTAATGGCATAAAGGTTGAAAGAGAAATAGAGTTCGTCAAGAGAGACCTGATAGAATAAATGAAAGAAAGTAAAAATTGATAACACACTTTGAACAGGAAAAATGAAAGAAGGTAAAAACTGATAACACACTTTCAACTTATGACTAAACTTTCCCTTTGTATTTTTTGAAAACAAGTTCTTTATTGCTACAAACACCATACACAATTAAAAAAAAAAATCCCACCTTCATTACTATTGGTCGACAACTTATATCTTTTTAAATGTGTGTCTTTTCAAGACGAATGTGACTTATAAAAAATTATTTTATATTGATAGCTAATATAATAATTGAAATTGTTTAGTACCAAAAAAATTTAACGGAATTCTACATTGCATAATTAATTAAAAAAGATTCCTTTAACATTGTTTTCTATTGTAAGAGCCAATAGGAAACTATTTAAAAAATCAGCGTTAAATTCAGTTTCATATTTAAAAAACTGTAGTTTTAAATTAAGTTTTTAATTAAGCAATAACTGTGAAAGATATTGAGCTGAAATTGTAGATGTATATTTTTCTATAGTCGAACATTTTCTATTGATATACGGCAAGGGTTAGAATCTGTTTATTATCCATAAAATAGTGACTGTTATTGTAAACTTAAAATTGAACATTATAATTAGTTCTCTAAATTACTCTCCTATGTTGTTATTTAATTATTTATTTGAGGGAAATTGTTTGTTTTGAAGCCAAAAACTTAAAGAAAAAACATGTTGCTTTATTTCCTTTTGAGAAGGAACTCGAGAAAACAAAGAATACACATACTTTATCTTTCTCACAAGTATGAAAAGTCAGAGGGTGGGGCAGGGGGAAGGTAGTATATTGACAGACGACAAACAATATTCTAATACTAAATACAAACAAATTTAATGTTTTTACACTTTTCTATTGAGATTGGAACAATTCGGGTTATTTGTTGTATTGCAAAGTAAAATACCACATTCTTATTCAAAGTAAATACATAATATAGGGAGGAAATAATGGACAATGGAGCATGAAAATGTATAGCTTTAAAATGTATCTACGTAAAATTATACAATGAATAAAAATGTAACATCAGTTGCAAAATTAACCACTGTTTTTCTAAAACAGTCAGTTATTATTTTTTAAGATATGGATCAAACTCGAAATATATTAACAAAATTCATGTTATCAATATGATTATAAGAATATTTATTTTATAATGTTGATTTATTTGTTAAATGCTACCATATACAATTATATTTTTCTCTAATGGTGTTGATTAAATTTTCCATAAATATACCCCATAAGGTCCTAAATAAAACATACTGGTCACTTGTCTCAAAAAATGTTAAAAACCAAAATAATCTTCTATTTTGGTGTTATAAAAAGATTAATTTCTGACAATCCATTAAACTAATTCCAATAAATTTTTTTCTGAAATATGAAGTTCAATATTCCTAACCAGAGTAACCAAATCAATATTTAGCTATGTTTAGGACTCATTCAGACATGAGCCAAATAAGTGGAGACTCTATTTAAATATGCTGAAATTTTAAATCCACAAGGGATGAGTTGTTGTTATGAGTGATGAAAGTGGAAGTGGAGGAACTTTAGAGATTATGAAACACTGAATTACTGTGTCTATAAACCTTCCTTAAGTGTTACACACTGGTAAACAGTGTCTATATGGCACTCACTTGTTACTCTTGTACCTTCTCTGACAAAAAAAGAAAAAATGTTCTGTGGATCACAGGGGTTTCAGTTTGAATGCATGTGAGAAGAAGTTCATAAGAATGCCACTTACCACTGACAAAAATATAAGATATATAAGTATAAATAAATATATAAATATAAAATATAAAAGGTTATAAGAAGGCAACAGTTTGAGATATTGAGGATCTTATCAGTGGCGGCTTACTCATAAGGACTCTCGGACGCCGCCCCCCAATGATAATATTATTTTAATAATGTAAATACCTATATGTATTTAATTCTTTGGAGATAAATAATTTATGAATTGCCGCTATGGATATCACCATCATTTGTAGCGGAAGTTTTACAATATAAAATATTTGAGGAATGTAATCTGGAGTTCGGACGGTGGCCAGAGCGTCCCAGTTTCATTGCATTTAGTCATATGGGGCAAGCAGCAGACAGTGCTGAGGGTGCCGTGACGTCATTTACACAGCGTGTAATGGACTTCTAGGGCAGAGTCCGAAGCTGCGCGCGCAGACATCAGTCAGTGCAGCCACCATAAATTAGATGCCGATGCCGTTGCCGGTAATAATATGTCAACGGTAAACGTTGTGACTAATGATGTAAGTTTAATCATAGTCAAGGAATTAAAAACATAGAACATAGAATTGCCTTAAAAGATTTAGGATCCCCTAGGCCTGACATGGTAATAAGTAAAACTGAAAATAGTTCATTTATTTTATTTTTATTTTTATTTTATTAGCTATACAAACTTTGCTTTATAATCGCTATGTAGACCCCACATGTTTTTAATATGGAGTGAATAACACTTGTGTTACGCCTGCTTTCTGAACCGTAGTGTATGTTTTGATAACATGCCTTCCCTTACGTGTATAAAATAAAACAAAGCCCTCCCATTGCCCTTAACCACCGGCCGCTACTGGATCTTATATTGATTATGCAAATATATTATATATAAAAAATAATAGTAAAAAAAATAGGTAAATTTATATGCTAAATGGTATAAACTAAACTAAGGTAAAAATACATATTTCTGAAATATTACCTTAATAAAATCTTGCTTATGTTTAAAAGAAATTTGGAATAGTAAAAAAATGAAAAATAAAGATTTAATAAACTCTTGAATATTAAGAGAATTATATATTTAGTTATATAGAATTTCTAATTAATGTCCCTATGGAACGGAGTGTCGAAAGGATTGCTATCTGCACCACATCAAGTATATAAAATTTTATGGTTAACCTTTGAAAAGTAAGTTAATCTAGCTTATATGATAGAAAGAGCTCATGATAGAAATTTTATATTGTTTCTGTAAATTTGCATTGGTTCTATGGGGAAAAAACTGTGAATATTTTAACACGTTAGACTTGATGAAAGTTGGTTGAATAGGTCTGTGGAAATGATTACAGCTGAGTTGCCAGTTGTCACATACTGCTAATTAGCCACATACTTCTACCAGATATAGTATCTGCCAAAAAGGTATAAACTGATTTAGACAACAGACATTTTAAAATTCAGTGTAAGTTTGTAAACAAGTACAAGTAAAATGTTATCTTTTGTTAATGCAAAATCTATAAACATTATTTTAAGAAAATCTATAAAAATAGTTTCTTTTCAAATCACAAGTTCATTTGATTTTATAAATGACTAACTTCAATTATTTGTTTTTATACTCAATGTAAAACACAAGAGTTTTCAAGTTCAAGTTTAAATAACTTGTAATGTTCAAAGTAGACAATTTGAAACAACAGACTTGACCACATGGCTTGTTTAAAACTTAAAGAGTTTTGAACTATTTAAGCTGTACAAAATGATAAAATAAATGTATGTTTAATTACTTCACATATGATGCTACATTTGATTGTTACAGTTACAGTAGGCTTTTATATTATTTTTATACACAAAATTGTATAGAGAGTTTAACATAGTTTAATTATTTTAACTTAGGTTGTTGTTTTTTTTGAAAATGCTATAAATTTGGTTCGGGTTAATCTATCATTGACAAGTTTAATTAAATGCTATAACATATACTTAGAAGTAGTTATGTGGCAATTCTCAAGGCATTTTAAGAGCTTAAACTATGTACTAAAAGCAATTTCATTACCTGGTAAATCAACAATGGAAGCCTGGTAGGCTTTTATTTATTTTATTATTTTTTTTTTTTAACAAAACAAGACGATTGGCTTCTAAGCGTTAACTACTGTATGACCTTTAACCCTACAAGTGTTAAGTCGCTCAAGTCGCTCGGCTTTAGCAATTATGTACAAGAAATCACGTTTTTTGCAATTCAACATATCGCCCATTTAGAATCGTCCTAACGCAAAAAAAAAAAGTGTTGGAAAGCTAATGTTCCGTAGATGCATAATCATGCAAAAAAATACCACAAAACGTTATAAATAATATTAAAAAATTGCTAAAGTTTGCATATTTTTATGCGTAAAATCAAAGATTTGAACTGTGCGGTTGTAAGCAAAAATGAAGCCATTCTTTCTCAGATGTTCACAAATCTATTTTTCTAGATCTATCGACCATAACACTGTTCTGTAGATCACATCTTTCTCTTTCGATCTGTGCTTTCCAAATATTCTATCTGTTATAGTTTTTATTATATAAAAATTAAACAAAATAAAGATTTTTAACTCATTTTTACCCGCTAAAAATTACATTTTTTCAATTAAACTTTTATCCTAGTAAATATTATTTTATCGAAATGAATTATATATCACTGTAAAGATAATGTTTCAATCTTTCACATTCATGTATACCAAAATCCTTTTCACTAAAACTAAAAATTGAACAATTCATTCAAGTTGTTGACTATTCCGCTAGATGGCCTGACGACGCGACGAAGTTTATAAGGAAAATTTTTACTCTGTGTTCATATGATTTTACGAAATAGTAATACTTGTCCAAATGCCATAAGTTCACAATATCTTATAGATTTTTTCTTCTTCTTTCGAACTACGTATTCAATATTTTTCCAACTGTAGTAGTTTTTGAGATATATGTATTCTTCAAAGACGTGACAAAAAAATATGAATAGTGGATAACTCTACCGCGGATTGAATAACTCAGTGTAGTTCATATTTTGTAAGACAGGTGTCATACCATTGGAAAGACGACAATCTCGTCTTTTCAATGAATTGTAGAACAAGGAATCGAAGAGGGGTTAGTATCTCAAGACGGCTATTTTTCAACCAGTTTTCGTTGAAATCTAAGCGTTCTTGCGCTTTAACCAGTTTATTGATTGAAGTGTTTTATGGTTTTGCGTCGAGTTTAGTAATGTAACACAATTTACTTTAACCAGTTTATTGATTGAAGTGTTTTATGGTTTTGCGTCGAGTTTAGTAATGTAACACAATTTACTTATTATAATATGTTCGTACAATTTATAATACGTATTTCAATTGTAGAGTTTTGTTTTTCTTTGAGTGAATGTAATAATTACAGAGTTTTTCCTCTAGCCTAGCCTAAACCACGTGTTTCACAAAAGTTTTCTTATGAAATATTGAGTTGTGTAGAGTGTAATTTGTTCATACAAGTTATAATAGGCTGTTATTAGTATATTTTTGTTGAGTGAAAGTAAAATTACAGAGTGTTTCCATATGGCTCTATAATCTAGCTCTCAATGTTTCACAAAAAGTGTTTCTAGGGAAATAATATGTTGTGAAGAGAGATTCATTTATTATAATTTATTTATACAAGTTATTGAAAGTGTCTCAGTGTTTCTAAAGTTCATTTTTTTGAGTGTCATAAAAAACGTAAGTACACTAAATCTATTTTATTTTACCTTATATTTGCTTTTATATTATCATTTACACATGTTAGAAGTATGTAATTGTATTTTGGATTCTACAAATATTCTAAAATAAGTTTTCAGCTTGAATAAATATTGAATAAATTGAATAAATATATTCACAAATATTATACAAAACTTTTGTATATCTTAAAAACGTGGTAAGCTATTGATTTTGGATGATAAAGGTTTTTCTGAAAAATGATAACTTCATTTTTTGACATCTAACATAATTACTCAAAAACCGTTTAATAAAAAAAAAAAAAAAAAAAAAAAAAAAAAAAAAAAAAAAAACAGATAAATTCTACACATCTTTCTGAGATAAATGATATCCTATAAGTTAGGTTTTGTATACAAATAATATATTTTATTAATTTTTAAACAAACAAAGAAACTTAACACGAACAGTTCTAAGATTAATAAGAAGAAAGCGTATTTAGAAGATAAATTCAACAAACAGTTTAGTGGTGAAAATGAGACATATACAAGCCATAGTTTTACATTTTCTTTTTTGTGTAGTCACGCACAAAAAGTATCTTGCTCCATCACACGGTTAATACTGGACTAGGAGCTAGTTATGATTTTGTCTAGGTTGCCCTGAATTAGCGTCAGCTGTTAAATGATATGTATGAAGTCAAGTGTTGAATGTAGAAGGTTAAGGTGCAGCTACTAGATAACGTGGGTGTCTCAAATTTATTTAAGTTATATGATTTATTTAGTATAATTAGGGTTTGGTTGTTACACACTAAACACAATGGCTTGTTCAATCTGAGTCAAGTTTGGTATCAATCTATAGCTAAGATTTCAAGCTTCAAGTTGATAATTTTAATTTTTCCTATGTTGGCTATTTTGTGCACAGTGCTGTTTTGAAAACAATTGTTATCACTTACACTGCACCATACTGTGTTATTATTATTATGTGCTTTGTTTGTTTTGAAATTCAACAACTCTAATTTATTGTAAATATTGTACAAAACGTTATATATATTTTAACTAATATTATTATTAGAAATATTTTTATATTTTGGGGGAAAAATAACAAAAACGAAATTGTGATATTTTATATGTGGTCAAAGTTGAACAATTAAAAAAAACTAAGTTTACATTTTTTTCAAGGGAAAATCGTAAAGAAAATTTGTTTACAACAACAAAAGGGATTAACTAAGTGTCCACAACCTAGTTCCATATTCACCCAGAGATTTAAATCTACCATTTGGGTTAAGGTTGTCAGTTAGTTCAGTAATTTTTCGCTGGAAAAATCATCAACCGATTCTATATGTTGATACTATAATTGCTTTGTTGTGTCACTGAGGTTTGTATTTAATGTCAAATTTAATCTTTTGACAAGCTGCTCTATCTTTGGATGTAAACTCAAGTCCTCTGCATGGTGTGGGAGTTGGTTTAATTGTGTTGAGAATGGCTGCTATTACTGGAGATCTTAGGTTGTCTCTATAAACATTCAACATGGTTCTAAACAGCTGATGGTTATGGGATATCTAAATCCTAATCCAACATTGGGTATCTAAGATGTTTAGTTTTTTATTAATATTATATTTTTTAATATGATTTTTTTATAGCAAAGTTTACTAACGATTTACAAAATATAGTACTTACATGTTTTTAAGTAAAACTCATTGTAAAAAAAAAGATAAGTTATAATTGTTATTAATTATTTTTAAATTATCGAAAAAGCCTATCTTTTAAAGATAGTACACATATCACTTCTAGGGTTATAGAATGCAAAAATGTTCTGGCTCAACCAACCTCTGAGAGTTTGGATTAAATTATGAATAACTGTAGGGTTTGCAATAGCGGAGAGAAAGGTATGCTGATTGGGGAATATATAAATTTTATCTACAAGTAAGAAAGTTTGTGTAATGTTTATTGCACAACAAAATAAATAAACTTATGTTCACTATTTTGTTTTGTATAAGAATAAAAAAATTAGTTATTATTTTTGTTTATTTCAGATTTTATCCCTATTTCTCAATCTTCAACGTATTCTGGGCCATCATCTCCTCTTACTAGCACAATTGCTGGTATGACAAGTTCTCTCCCATCATCTCCTGTAGATATGAGTGAAGTTGATCTCAAGGTTAATGAGCTTAATCTTATCCTAGACAAATCCAGTGATCAAAGCAAAGAAACGGTAAGCTAGCTCATATCAGATTTTTAAAGTGACTGGGAAAACCTGGTGAAGTTAAGGAATTTTATAAAATTGTAAATAATTGTAACGCATAATAAACAGAGTGTTTTTGTTGTTTTCAGGTGTCAGGTTCGTCTTCAGGTATCAGTTGCCATGATAGGACGAGTCAGAGCCTTAGTCAAAGTACTAGTTTCAGTTCAAGTTATAGTCAGGAAAGAATGAATTCCAGCCTTGTTTCTGCAAATAGTTTGGAGGAATTACAACTGTCCACTTGTTCATCTTTAGAGAGAAATTCGTCTTTCAATTCTCAAAACAGCAAAGAACAGGTAAATAAATGTAATATTAATATGTAGCAGAGTACCAGTAATTCGAGCTAATTGTGGCTGAGGTTATCTCAAACTGCAAGAAACTCTGATTATATAGAAATAAAAACAAAACATAGGGTATATGTGTAAATAAATTTTTAATGATTAGAATATAAGGAAAATAATAATACTGTTCATATTTGTGTAGGATAACATTATTAAAATAAAATTAAAATAATTACTTTTTTCTTTTTTTTTAATTGTCCATTGTCTTTTGTTTTAAAATAGAGTTTCTGTATAGTTTCTGCTTGTTGCTTAACATAACATGATGTCATGTTTAGCGCTACCAAACTTTCAATGGAAATCATCACGGGAATAGTCTCTCCAGATATATCTTCGGTATCAGCTATACCAGTCAACCTGACATATTTTTAGTGACAAATGGTGATTCTAAGAAATACGAGTAGGACACTAAGAAAGAGTCTTGAGAGTTTCATAGAGCACATCAAATGTTAACCAAACAAAAGCAATTTCTCTGTCCACCTTCATTTTTCTTGTATGTTCTTTCCTTCTGTACTATCATATTTTCATAATGGAACTTCCTAAACTATTTTAAAAAACAACTGAAACATTCTCTGCAACCAAACTACTACTGCTACTTTAGTCTTCTTTTTATATTCTCAACTGATTGAGAAAGTAAACAGTGTTTACGAAATATTTCAGAACTTTAGTGTTTTATTGTTTTTCTATTTGTGTACTACTTGGTAATACCAAGGACCACTTTCCACGGTAATCCTGTGTCTCTTATCCATACAAAATCTAAATAAAATAAAAACTATGTGACTCAATGAATGTGTAGTGTACCATTCAAGTACTATTTTTTATTTATTTATTTCATTTCACTGCATTACACCTGATTGGATAACATTGAGACTGTTGCAGGTAGGCAGCTTGTCCTCAAATAACACATAATTACAGTACTATAATCACTATTCATTTAACATTACATGACTAAGAATAAAATTAGTCACAATAGATCATATCAGTCCATTAGTTGTTTCTACATTTTTTTTAGTTTGTTCAAGAAATAAATATTAAATATCTTTAAAAATACACATACATAATTATAGAAGAGCATATTGCATTCACACACATAACAATACCAAACAAGAGCAATAAAAATATGAGTAACAAATATATAAATGATTAATAATTTCTCAGATTTTATCTATAAAATACATTACACTCTGTAAAAGATTCATATATTGTAGGAAATCATTTATGTTATAATATATGTTTTCCACCAACAGTTGCTTCAGTTTTTTTTTGAATAATGATATTTCTAGTATCTTAAATATAGAATTTAACTGATTGTAAAATTTGACGCCTTTATATAAAGGACTCCTTTCCAGCAGGGTAAGCCTGTGAATCGGGTACAACATTGCTTCCCTGTTCTTTGTGCCATAATTGTGGTCCACACAATTTTCTGCAAATAACTGCTAAAATTTTGAAATCTTTAAATAATCTTTTACAAAAGTGAAATTTAGGTTTATATAACTTGATTCTTTTTTTCTTTTTTTTATTCATAAAAATATTGTTTGCTTCCTTAGAGTCTCCCCTGAGTATAATCCCATTTTTAATTTGCTGAAAATATAACTATAGTACACAGTTTTTTTTGGCTTTAATATCTGTGACATTAAAAAAAAAAATTCATTTGAAAACAGGCTGTATTAATTTCTTAATTAGGTTCTTTATATGTGTTTTCCAATTTATATAGTGATCAATCTGTACGCAATCTAGCACCAGTTTTTCCAATTAATAAATTAGTTTAAATTGTACATTTAACAAATCAACTTTCGATGTTGAAATCTTAAAATTAATTATGTTTGTCTTATTAATATTAAATTGTAAACCATTTACAGATAGCCAATCATCTATCTGATTTATACAAAGTTCAACTTCATGTATTAATTTTTCCTTATTTTCTGATTTTATCAAAACTGTTGTATCATCTGCAAAGAGATATATACAACCTTTTACATTATCTGTCAAGTCATTTATGCACATTAAAAACAATGTTGGACCCAACACAGATCCCTGAGATCCCTTACATTCTGTGTTTGTGCATGAGAAATGAAATCGAAATTCACAATCTATGCACAATATTCCCTTCACAACTCTTTTCTTACAGACACATACATTCTGCACAGCCTCACATTTACAAAGATGTTTCTTTTTAAATTCTGAACTTATCCTACTTTCTAAGTCTACAAATTTCTTCCTACTCTCTGCAAGCTTAATATTAAGAAATTTTAATTTTCCTTCTGCTTCTTCATCTTGTTCAATAACAACTTCTATTTCCCTCTGTCGCCTCTGCTTTTCAATCTCTAGGCTTGAATACTCTTAACTTCTTCAGAAGATGTTTCGACTTGACTTTTATATGTCTTATTAATTAAGGTTTATTGTTTTGTCAAACATCTCACCTACAACCATCACCAAGTCACCAATCTCTCTTTCATTACAGTGATGCAAGATATTTGTCATTATTTCCTTAAATTTGATAGCATACTTCTGAACAACATCATTAAGGAAATCCATTCTTTTTCCTTTTTTACCCCCTTTCAAACAAATTTATAATAACAATTCTATATGTATATATACAAGTCACAATATTTTATTATTATTTTATCTTTTATGGCTTAACAGAAAGAAAAAGTCTGTCAAGTAGATAGTGTGTCAAGTAAATATTTATTATCAGCAGTCAAATCAATTTGGATTAAATTGGTCAAACAAACTATTTGAATGATCAAAGTCAATATTTGATTTAATGTTAAAAGATATGTCGCCAAAGTTTAAGGACTGTCACAACATATAAATGAAAACAGGTTTATTTTATATGTGCAGCAAATTTACCTTTATAATCTGCTATAATATTAAAATCCGAACAAATTATTAAAATCAAGGTTATAAAAACAAATCACTGCACTCTACTACACATTTCACACAAACTTTTTTTTTTTTTAAACTGCCACTAAAGATCATTTGTTTGAGGAGTCTGCATGAACAACCACCTCCAACATACTGTTTTAAGACACACTCAATTAAGACACACTATTTGAAGATTGAAGCAAAATAACTGTTCGTAGAAAAAAATATTCTTATGAATAAACCATATCCTGACTTGAATTTTGTAGAATAGCTTCCCATGTATGTTGATCATATTCCAGAATGTATTGCTAATTAGTGTTTTAAAATATTCTTAATTTTTATTTGTCTTTTTCTATTAAATAAATTCTTGTATTTAACAAAAGAGATTGCATGCACTCAATTTGTTGTTATCTTTAATTTGTTACTGGTTTTTGTTTTACACTGATTTTTTATTTTATAAAATGCCTTAATTTGGGTATCATGTTTACAATTATTTGTAAATTTACAGGCTTCCTCTAATCAGTCACAAAATTCAAAAGAGGCTTTGTATCAATAATGGCCGTACAGGAGGAACAACTGCTAAATATAATGTATATCAACACTACTTTAAAAGCCTATATCTTCTAAACTGTTATGATTTTTTTTTTAATGTCAAGAATAAAATAAATGTTTAAATTAAAAAAAAAAAAAAATAGTTGTCAACCATATTGGAAATATGGTGGACAACTTACAAATTCAAAGACTGCCATTTTAATTAAACATTAAATTACAAGAGAGTTATCATTATTTTTTTTAACCTTTACCTTTTTTTATCTATGTAAACTAAACCTACTGACACACTTAATGCCTATTATTTAGTTTATTCTGTATATATAACATATGGTTAAAAAGTGTACAATTGAGTTAGATTTTGGGTTTTGTGATATTAAATCAGTTTAAAGGTATAGTGAATTGTTTAACTGCTTTATTTATTTACTTCTGTATTTATAGTATGTATTCCTCATTTATTTAATTTGCTCTCTTATTTAGTTTTACATCATTTTTTCAAGTGATTCATTAGAAGTTTTATTGATCACTTCTTCTCTTAAAGTAACTTGTATTTGATTTCTTACCTGATTATATTCTCTGATTATGTGTTACATTAAGCTCTATTATAATATGTTGATTTGTTTCAATAAGGTTGTTATTGATTTTTAAAGACTGTATTATATAAATATTATATTTCAGTCATAGCAAATATTTGTGAATATTACAGGCAGTTTATGCCATAGCATCGACCTTGAGCCCTGAGCAGCGTAATGGTACATTAGGAGGTTCTGTTCTTTTAACTGCAGCAAGTAAAAAAGTCCTAGGATCAGAAGGAAGATCTTCATCATCAAAATCTCGTGACCGCAAATCAGATTCTGTAAGTTTTGTGATTGTAGGAGCTTGTGGTGCATGGATCTGTTGCTCTTCCCTTGGCATGAACAATTGCTTTAAACAATCTATCAGACATTCTCAGTTTCAATATTTATAAACACTTTTAATTTCGTATATATTACCTATAAATTGTAAACACTCATCAATTTAACAAGACATAGAATCGAAACAATTCCAGGTATACAGCACAGGAATGACAACTAAACACCTAACACACATAATAAATAATTAAAAGAAGCACAGACATACATTTACACCATTGTACATTTCCAGCCTATTTATAAACTCTCTTCTCCTGTAGTAATTGCACCTTTACCTGCTTTGAGAATTTTTTTTTTTTTTTAAACTGCGTGTTTTTCTGATTTAGAAGGTTTCTTTTATGTGGGATCAATCATGTTTATCTAATTTTGGGAGGTTTGCCATTTTCTAATTTAAGGTGTCATAGAAATCACACCTGAATTTCTCAATCAAATTTTTGTTGAGAAAAATTATACACTTATTTTTCACTATAAATATTAATATACATTTTCTTGTACAAAATGTATATAATTATAGATTATGCGTATTATAAAATGAAAATAAGATTTGTATTTTTACAATTATTCAAGTCTAATTGTAACTACAAGCCAAATTGTATTGGTGGTTATAGTTACACAACACAAACACCTAGCTTAATTAGTAATTACTTAAAGAATAATCATAATTCAATTAAAAATAATATGACACAACAAAACATTATGAATTAACTATAAACGTTAAATCTTCTTCAATTCCATAGATCACCAAAAACACACAGTTTCAGTAAAAAGTAAATATGAAGGTGCTTTTTTCCTATATAGAAAAAAAAGGAAAAAAAAAAAAATTGAGATCAGCCTTAGTAGTATATGTTTTTATTACATATTACATGAATAAACATGAGGTTCTTCCAGATTGATTTTTATATAAGTCTACTAAAATGTGTTTAATTTGTAAAAAAAAAACTCTGAGTCGCAATAACCCTTAAAGAGCTTTGGGCTGCTAGATAATTTTTTGTCGAATAATGTGGGGTTAGCACATTGAAATTCTTGTTGCCATTGTTCTAGCCTTCTCATCTGAGAGTTCACAACCAATTGCAGCTTCCCAGTTTTTCTCACAAAGCTGGTTCAATTCCGTAAATTTTTGACCCCCATAGGGTTTGAATGCAGAATCTATTACTCGTGAAGCCAGAGCGCTAACCACTAGACAAGTTGGGAATTAAAAATGCTAAAGGTTTCTTCAAAATAATTAAGCTAAGGAAGTTATTTTTAAGTACGTCATTATTTTTAATAATCTTGTTTTTATTATCTTAGAACTAGCTGTGTTTAAAAACAAACTATGCCATCACATCAGAAATATGAAACATTTCACATTTTTGGGTCTCTAAGTTGGATTCGTACATGATTCAATATATAATGTAAGCGAGATATGACGTCAGTAAACTTGCATCATCTCTCGTATCACAATTGTATATTTGAAGCCTCTTATGACGGGTTTCCGAAGTTGGTCAATGTTATAGAATCGTTTTTAAATGAGTTGTATGAATGAAATTTGTAAATAATTGAATAATAGATATATAGTTTTAAGATATAATTGTAAATAATTTTAAGAAGGAATAGTTTTCCCCAAAATTGAAAGCTATTAAGAGTCAGTGCAGTATGTTAGTGCGCCGATGTGTTTCGTAAGAATGTTTTTAATTGGTCCATTTATTCAACAAATGCCAGTATTTTGAGGTTGGAGGGGATTAGTTCAATGTATGGAGAGAACTAATGCACACCTTCCTTCACTAAAAGTGGTTGTGTTGACTCTCTCGTCGCAAGAAGACTTCTCATTAGGCTGATCGCCTCATACTTGCAAATAAACAAGAGCTACGTGTCAAATGAGTTATTAAAACAATAAAATAGTTTTGATTTGAATTTAAATAAAGTCAGCGATCAGTGCCCTGGTATAGACGCTTAAGTTGTATTTCAAAACTTATCTTTACACATGAAAATATATTACTGATTATCGTAATGTACGTAAACGATAATAAAAAACTAAAGAAACATTCTAGTTAGACAATTTAAAATCTTGAGAAAAAGACTATCAATTTGTAAAGTGATCATAAAAATAGAGACGTTGAAAGATCTTTTAAAATAACAATAATTTGTGAACTTTCTATGTTTTTCCTAAAAGACAGTAATCTACTGTGAACCCTATTATTTTGAACTAATATCATAATGTTTTAAATTTATATATGTTAGCTTTAAGAATTGTCTATCTTTTTTTTAGGAAGTACTTCCATAGTTGGAAACTATTCAGTTATAGTCTTGTCTACTAGTCTCCTCTAGAGTACAACCTTTGGCTGCAAACCTTATTTGAACCCAATTCTTGTATTCTGTATTAATTTGCCGTATTATCAGTGTTTAAGGGTAGTCTGGCTCCCAAATAAATTCAGTGTTAAGCTAATTCCAGATATCTTGAAAACTATACCTTTAAATAGATCCACGGTTCTCAACCTTTAACTAATTGCGAACCCCTTACAAAACTATTTTCATTAATTGTACTCCCTACGCCTACACCCTAACCCCTCCCACCACCATAAATTTCTCTATTTACAAATAATAAATAAATAGAATTTGTAGTAACTTAGACCTAGGCTAAGAAAGCACACAAATTTTATTATAATTAGTAACTTATTATATTCCGGCTTGGCGCTATTACATTTTAGCAACTGTACAACTTTAAAAAAAGTAATTGTCCATTAGATTTGTTCTTTTGTTTTAAAAAGTTCATTTTTGTTGAACACTTTTATCATTTGCTTTCACTCAATAGGAGCCTTGTCCTTGCTTTGCTGCCCAAAGTTTTTTGAAGTTTGGCTTAAAAGAAGACAAGTAGAGCCTCATATCCGGGGCAGCATCCAGCTTGTTCCTGTATTTGTTTTTTATAAAAGCATAGGAAGAAAATGCTGTTCCTACTAATACAGTTTTGTACAGGAAAGGCAACAAAACTTGTATTGCCAGATCAGACAGTCTTTCATACTCGCAACCAAGGTCCAACCAAAATTTTATGAGTGGTTTTTTCTTAAAAGCTGATTTCAATGTTTCGTAAGTAGAAACATCAATTAAACTTTCTTTTTGCAATATCTAATTTTGCTGACTGGAAATTTTCTTCAGAGAAAGGATTTTGGATCCAACGAATACTCTCATCTTGCTTTGGAAAGTACTTAACAAACAAATGGTGACTTTAATCCCTTCAAGTGTTTAGATATTTGCTTTTTAATATCACTAGAAAGCGGCAGTTCATTATCTTTCAGAAAATCGTTCAATGTTTCAAAAACTTTCGTCTGTCCCTTATCAATGCAAGACCCTCAAAAGTCAATTTTCTTTGTCATCGATTCTATTTTTTCTGACACTTTGAACACTGTGATAGAGCTCATCTGGAGGCTCAGATTTACCTTGTTTATTTGTTGGAAAATGTCTGATAAGTAGGCTAAACATTGTAGCCAATCACTGTCATGTAACCTGGATGACAAATGGAACAGTTTATCTTTAAAAAACAACTGCACTTCAAACCGAAGTTCAAATAATCCTTGGAGAACTTTTCCACGGTATAGCCACCTAACCTTAGTGTGATAAAGTAAGCTGATATAAAGGCTGTCCATTTCATCACAAAGTGATTTGAAAAGCCTTGAATTTAAGGCCTGTGATTTAATTAAATTGATGATTTTTACTGACTCTTAAGAACATTTTTCAATTCACAGAGCAGATCTTTGCAGGCAAGACTGCCTATGGATACAACAATGGGTCCAGCTTACATCGGGCTCTACCTCTTTAACAAACGCTCGAAGACCAATAAAACAGCCTGACATAGATTTAGCTCCATCAGTTGATAGGCCAAAACAAGTTTTCCAATTAATGTTATTTTCAGTAAAATATCCATCAATAACGTTAAATATATCAACACCTTTAGTTGTACACAGTAAAAGATTTTCTTCAACCTCATTTTTATAAATATACCTAGCAATTACAAGCAGAGCAGCACATTTAGTTACGTCTGTACTTTCATCAACTTGAATAGGAAAGTGCTTGTTATTATTTATTCTGGTTACAACTGTTTCCTCGATTTCTGACTCTTACATTTCTTTAATTCTATGAGATATAGTTGAGTTAGAAACTGGAATAATGTCAATTTTTTTGGCACTTTCATCACCGAGCATGCAACTAACAACATTTTTAATACTAGGTAAAATTAAATTCTCGCTATGGTGTGGTTTTTGCTGGATTTAGCAATGTGATAACTAATTTTGTATGATGTTCAATGGCATTTACCGTGTCTTTGTTAGCTGCACTAAAACATGATACTACGTCCTTTTCTTTCAAAAGACGTTCAAAAAAGCTGTGATCTTTCTTTACAAAGTTAGAATGCTTTGTTTGTAAATGGCGGGTAAGCAGAGAAGGCTTCATGCTACTATTTGCTAACAACTCGCCACATACTACACATTTAGGCCTAGGGCAGTCTTCATCTCCAATAAAGTAAAATCCGTACTTCCAATACTCGTCTAAATATTTTCTCTATTTAGTGACTGAAGAGGCAGTGCCTTCATATTTTCTTTTATTTGTTAGCTGTGTGTGTTCACTAACCTGTAATGAGGGTTTTTATTACCTTTTGACGTACTTGGCAAACAAACATCTTCACTTTTTTTAATGTCCTTTGAATTGGTCACCAGAGAGTTTCGTATTGTACCAGTTTTTAGCCACTTATCCATATCGTTGTATCAACATTAAAAATATTATAAAAATAACACTGAACTACACTGGAAACAGTTTGATCAAATATCACGCTACTAAACACCTGCAACGTGTGAGAAGAAAGCAGACTACTAGTCGCCTGCTGCGATGGCGCACAGTCACCGACACTGACAGTGAAAGTAGCTTGGACGAGTCTACTTGGGGTGGGCGCTCAGACATACACACCGTACTCCCCTCGCTACACATATTGGACTTATCCTTGAGCTGCTAACAAGTAAGGTGAGCCAATAAAACTCTGCCTAAATGCTGTTACAAAATTTACCAGAGTATTTTTTGTGAGTTGTACTTGATTAAAAATTTTACCCGGTTGCTTTTGTTTAGTAAAGTTACAAGTTTTTTTTCTGCCATTACACATATTCTTTCCACGACCCGCCGCGTACCCCATTATTATCACAATTCACACTCAGTAATTTTATGTATTTTAATTTATTGGATTTTTGTGTCCCTAACTATTTTTTTTCTCTTTTACTAGGCTCGACATTGTTTTTTACTGAACTCGTATTAACAAATCTTTATAGCAGATCCATAATTATTTGTAATAAAATATCTGTTAAAAAAAAAAAAAAAAAAAAAAAAAAACAATATATATATGAAACAGGTTTGTAATTATATTCTGAAGGAAGACAACAGTTTGTTTACATTTTATAGGATAAAGCTATCTCACCTCACCCCTCGGGTCCACAGGTCTGCTTTGTTTATTTAACCATAGTAATATGCAAAACCCAACTTATGAGACATAATTTTTCTCAGAAAGGTGTGTAGAATTTATTTGTATAATGAAAAAAACTGTATATGTAACGATTTTCGAGTATGTTAGGAATAAAAAAATGAAGTTAACATTTTACTGAAAAACCTATATAAATCAAAATACATTTGTTAGCACATTTTTCAAGATATACATAAGTTTTGTAATGTAATTGTGAATAATAATAATAAAAAAAAATTATAAAATTTTCATATGAAATTTTTGATAAAATGAGCTAGTTTGTTAGTCCTAATTTGAAAAAAATCACCAAACATACTAATATTATGGAAAACATAACTTATTTATATCATTTTTCTCAGAAAGGTGTGCATAGAATTTACCTGTGAAATGGAAAAAAAATTGGAGTTTGTATGACAGGAATCAAAAATTCTTACAAAAACCGAAGACAAAAATCCATATAAAAGTGTATATATCCTAAAGAAAGAAAAAAAGGAAAAAAAAAAAAAAAAAAAAAAAAAAAATCAAGATATACAAGAGATTTGTATTATAGTTGTGGATAAAAGTTGATAAAAACAAAAATAAATAAGTAAAGAAATTAATTTCTTTGTACTAACAAACAAAAAGTTTTGCACCCTAGGCTAGGCCTGTTATGTAATTAAAAAATTAACACACATTATAACAAATAACTCACTCTTAAATAACAAAATAACTTTACATAATAGAAATACATTGAGCAACCCACGCTAACATGCACACAAGATGACAATAAACATGCAAGTAAGGCAGATCGAGTAGTTAAAAAGGACAACTTCTAATATTCACTGCTAAATAAATATCATGCCTAAAATTAGATCTTCATACCAAGTTGTAGTTCTAATTTTCTTCTTCGTAGTAGTACAAAGAACTGAAGGAATATAATTATAGAAATAAAGGTCAAAATATTCAAAGTTCGTTAAGCACTCCCAAGAGCTAACAGAAGAGGAGTAAATTTTTAGAGCACTTCGTAGAATGTATATATCTCCTAAACTATAAAACTTACAATAATTTCGAATACGTAGTTCAAAAGAGAAAGAAAAATACTATAAAATATTGTCAATTTGTGATTTTTGGACAAGAATTACCATTTACAAAAATTGGATTAGATTTTGTATGGACAGGATACAGGCAGGCTTACCTTGGAAAGTATTGGTCCTTGGTATTACCTAATAGTATACAAGTAAGAAAATACACACAAAAACACTTAGTATTTTTGTATGTGTTTTCTTACTTGTACAATATTAGGTAATACCAAGGACCAATACTTTCCAAGGTAAGCCTGTCTCGTGTCCATACAAAATCTAATAGGCTATGTGCCCTATTAAACTCTAACCATTTACAAAAATTATGTGATATATCAGTTCACATTTTCTTATATTGTGAAGAAGCGTGCAGTGCTGTCAACTCCAAGTTGATCGAATTCTTTAATTTTTATCTTTTGCTGTATATAATTTCGGTTACATGATTATGAAAGATTGAAACACTATCTTTACAATGATATATTACAGATTTTGATACAATAATATTTACTCTGCTGAAAGTTGAATTGGAAAAAAAAGAAGTGATTTTTAGCGTGTAAAAACGTGTTAAAATTCTTGATTTTGTTTAATTTTTATAGATTAAAAACTATTACAGATATATTGATTTGGAAAGCATAGATCAAAACAGGAAGATTTAATCTATAGAACAGTGTTATGGTAAATTTATTAAGACAGAAATATGGATTTTTTTTTTAAATTTAGAGAAAAATGATGTAAATTTGTGTTTCACAACCACAGTTTTTGCGTTCTCCTTTGCCGCGATATAGACAAACTTTACCAATTAATTCAATGTTATTTATAACGTTTTATAGTATTTTGATTGCAATATTATGCATCTATGGAACATTAAGCTTTACAACGGTATTCAATTTATTGCGGTAGGATGATAGTTAGTGGACGAAATGTTGAATTTAAAAAATAGTGATTTTTGAGTCGTTTATCGCTACCGTGCAGTGTTCAAACAAATTCGGAAGTTCTTTCGGTATAATTAGCCATGAAGGTCTTTATTTTATTCATATATTTTTATGTGTAGTTGGTAGCCTATTTTCTACAACTGCTGACCATGATTTTACATACCGGTACACTTTTCACACATTACACTAACTGTTTCTTGGTTCTGATATTATTTTATTTTGTATAGTAATCATCTCTTACATTTTAAAAATAAATGGTCATACACTTTTAAAATTTGTTAGCATTACTGGCAGATTTGGATGTACAGTATTTATATTATATTCATAATATAGCCTAATTTATTTATATTATAATTTGAAATCTGAATTCACACCTCTGAAATTATGTACTTGTGGATATAAACCCTTTTTCTTTCTCACCCAAATACATGCCATCCCCCACGATTTTCAGAATAACAAAGTACTGCTTCAACATATCATAACTTATATAGTAAACTACACATCGTTACTATCATCTTCATTTTCTAATATACATTCATTTAACACTGCATTATCTCTAAGACTAATGTGTAAACAGTAACTCTATAACACTGCATAGGTTAGAATATCATAATATCAACAGTCACATGTCTATACACTTTCAAACAACTAAATAAATAAATAGCAGCACCCATCACTGCACAATAATCAAACTAAAGGTATTAAAACAGGCACAGCATATGAAGTTGAAAAATGAAAAGTTATATAAACGGATTTAGCAATGAAAAGGTTTACATGTGTACTGAAACTATTTAAATTCAAATATAAGATAACATGTGATTAAGCATGTGCACTCTTCAAAAATAAAGTTAATCCCGTAGTGTGAATTCTTTGGAAGAATGTAGGTACTTCAAAAAATACTTAACAATTAATCCAAGATACAATCTTGTTGAGCACTGTGGTGAAATTCACAATAATAATTTGAATTTGCCTCTAATCACAATCACTGGAACTTAATAAAACACAATTATCTGTTTAATATCTGAGTAATAGATATGTAAGGTCAGATTTAGTTTATAAGCAAGACCCTCCGATGATGATAACCATGTTATCGAAATGTACATCAGGGCATTAAGTGGATATAATTAATAAAGAGCAATTAAACAGATAATTGTGTTTTATTAAGTTCCAGTGATTGTGGTTAGGGGCAAATTCAAATTATTATTGATAATTAATCCAACCTGGAAAAAAAATTTCCTCAAAGTCAATATATCTTAATAATTCCTGAAATTTTTTTACTTAATGTCTCTAAACCAAAACTTGAATTCATACAGGTCCTATAATAAATTTTTCATTTGCAAGAATATAGTTGATTCAAACTCAGCGTGTGCTATACCAAACTCACATTCACTGAATTTATCACTTTTAATGCAATTTAATGTTTCGAGTTTGGGATTATTTTAGTTTGAATACTGAATTTGGATATTCTCTTAGAATAATAACTAGTATTATTATCTTAAGATTTCTTAAATAATTGTCTCCTAATCATGCAACAGCCTGCCTTAACTTAGACGGACTGCATCAGTTTTCTTGAGAAGTGTTTTTTGCTTCGACTCTCTTCGAAGTGAGAATTTCCTACTTTTTCTATTAATGATAACTTCAGTGTGGAATCTTCTAGAAGGTTTTTACCTTAGTCAATGCTGACAATATAAAGAGTTTAGTCTGAATGGTGTTGTGTTAGGATTGGTTCCTTTAAACTCCCTGGGTTCTTTATTTTCAATATAATCAAATCAGTGGTTCAGTACTTAATTAATATTTATTAACAATTATTAAGAATGACTATCACCTATCTTATTACAATACTACAATATCCTTATTTCTACTATTAATACAGAATGACTTTGAAATAATTACAAGGTTTATACACAAAGTTTGCTCACTCTGCTTGCCACTAATGAATGCTCGTCTGAAGTCTCAATACTCCTAGGTAGCTCTTACCTCGCCAAGTCCATCTGACTATCTACAAGAATTATATTCTCAGGAAGCTCTTACTCGCCAAGTCCGTCTGGGTTTCTTCAAGAATTCCTGCAGCACCTTCCCTTGATCAATCTTCGCCCACTGACCAAGTTTCCTCCCACCCAAGGGTTTATATATCATTGTACCATCAATAACGTCTGTCTTGCTTGCAAGGTAAGCAATTTCATCACTTTTCCAGGTCTGTCACAATAATTGTTGTCATACTGGTTTCTTAACCCTCTATGAGGTAAAACGCTGAATCTGTGCAATGTTTAGCAATTTTTGGCAAGAAATCACTTTCTTTGCAATTCAACATTTACCCTAGTATAAATCACCCTGTGGCAATAATTTTTATACTGTTTTAAAGCTAATTTTCCATAGATTATTACCATACAACGAAAAGTTCATAAAATGTTAACAATTATATTTAATAAATTGGTAAAGTTTGTGTATTACGCGCAAAGGGAGCGTGTAAAGTTATGTGTCAAACTGAACTGAACTTCAAATTATGACATCCATTTGTCTAATTTTCACAAGCCGGTATAATTGTCTAACAACTTTATCGAGTGATACTATTTTATAGTATTTTTCTTCTTCTTTCTGACTGTGCTTTCCAAATTATTCTATCTGTTAAAGTTTTAAATCTATAAAATCAAAACCAAACCAAGAATTTTGAACTCTTCATTCATTTAAAATTTTACTTTTTTATTCAATTAATAGTTTAGCCATGTAAAACAAATGCAATCGTAAATTTTTTTATATGGTTTATATACCTATTTCTGTGGAATTTTGCCTCGGTTGCAGGGTAATTGTGTTGATTCCGTACATAATAACTCCAAAATGTTTCCATCTAAAATGTTTTGCATTACACACATAAAATCTATGTATCTTTCTGAGAACATAGGTAATAAAAACTTGGGTTTTGAATAATAATTATATTTTTGGTGAATTTTTGAAAATAGGTCTAACTCTTTTGAACAAATTTTCACTTTTTACGTAAAAAATTACCATGTCTAATGAAAATTTTATAAATTGATTTTTCGTTTTAGCAACTTTTATCCAAAAAATATATTACAAATCTCTAGTAATACTTGAAATTTTTTTGAAATTTTTTTCGTATGGTGCACATTAACTTTTCTGTGCAATTTTTGCCTCGGCCACCGGACAATTTTTTGATTCCTGAGCTAATAACTCAAAATTTTTTAGATCTATTCTTTTGAAAACCTTCAATTGCCATTTCTTAGAATTCCCATGTCACAACAACGGAAACGTAAACAAAGTAAAGGATGTAGTTGAGATAAATCACTAGTCAGGTCATTTTACTGTTAGTATTTTTTGCATTTCCTCAGTAATCCGAACTTTTTGATAGTCCGAACACCTCGAGCAAACAAATATTCGGATTAACGAGTTTTGCCTGTACTTATATAATATAAATGAGAAATATGGAAGTCATAAATCAGATCAATACTACCGTGAGATTCACGCCGAATAAAAAAAAAATTCTATTGGTCCTTATTCTAATGGTCGACTTCTGACTGATGAGTAAACTCTGAAGAAGTCAACCATTAGAAGAATTTATACTTTCCTTTTACCCATTATAATCGTAAAATCTTAAATCACCGTAAATTGAAAATCTATATGGTTTTTTTCTTCTTTCAAAGTTTTCATAGGATGCAATTACAATGTTGACTACCATTTCTGCTTGTAACGTGAACATGTTTGTTGTTGAATGTGTTTTAGACTATTGGTTTAGCATTTGTATTTGTACAAAAAACTAGATTTGCAGTACACTACTGTAGGTACAGATATAGTATTTAAAATAAAAAACAAAACCCTTTACAATGTAATTTATGCTAAACTTTATTTTTTTTAAATCTACTTACTGTATACAAAATTTTTAAAATAATAAATATAAATATATATATATTTTTTAAAATATATATTTTAAAATATATATAAATTAGCAAAAAACAATGATAAAGAATACAGTACAGTACAATAAGAACAATAAAAAATAACAATAACAATAGTTAATAAGAACAATAACAACAGCAAACACTTCCGACATACAGTTAAGAAACTCATTGTTATTTTATAACGCAAATACAGACTGCAGGTAGCAAGTGGCAGGACCAACCAACAAAGACTAGGCGTGCAAACAACATTCTAGCTTCAACTTTCACTTGCTTGTCCATCCCTTTTATCTGACACTATCTCGCTCACAAATAACATCCAGACAGCAGCCGTCAAAGACTTGGCATTCAAACTACATTCCAGCTTTAATTTTCACTTGTCCGTCCCTTGCGGATAATATCTCGCTCACAAATAACGTATGGAAGGGTCCGGAAATCACAGGTCTGATTATGACAGGTTATACTGTATTGTATTAGTAAAACAAAATAGTGAAAATCATAATGTAAAATAATAATAAAATTCAATAATAGCTCTGGCAGCTTTTTTAATTTTGATCAAATTTAGCATGTAAGCTGGATTTTACTATTAGTTGAACATTATTACAAAAATGATTGCAAAATTTCAAAATGCTGGTTGTTTGACACGATTTTTGGTAGTTTTCATTTTTATCTACATCACTACATAGGGCTATGCACTTTGTGCATTTTGTAAATCTTTATATATAATTTATAAAGTTTTAAATTATTAGGTATCAGCTGTATATTAAGTTTTTTAATTCTTTTTTTTTTTATATAAGTTTAATTTTTGCTTAACCCTGCAACCGGCACGGCGACCTACAGTAGGTCGCCCACATGCTCCCAAGTGATTTCACCAACTCTTAATCACGTATTTTGCCATTCAACGTTACGCCTACTTAAAATTGTCCCATCGCAATAAATAAAATACCGTTGGAAAGCTAATGTTCCGTAGATGCATATCATGCAAAAAAATACCACAAAACGTTATAAATAATATTCCAAAAATTGGTGAAGTTCACATATTTTTGTAGCGTAAAATCGTAAATTTCAACTCTGCGCCTTTTCGTATAGCGCGGCTCCATTTTTCCTGATATGATTACAACTCTATTTTTCTGTCATTTAAGTCAACTAAAACACTGTTATATAGATCACATGTTTCTCTTTCTAACCGTAGATTACAAATTATTCTGCGTCTAACAAATCCAGAGATATTCGTACTTGAACATAGAACAAACCTGACGACACGAAATTCATTTGGCATTCAATGCTTTTTACGAAAAGACGAAATTCATTTATCTTGTTAGAAAAAGGACTTGTTCTTTACACTATGTTGTAGGGGAAATTCCATTCTATAAGTTGGTACCACTTGATTTTTACTTAGAACTCTTAGAAGGCTTTGTTTTGATCTCGGAACATAGGCAAACGTGCAACGTAAAAACTGTAACAAATGACGTAGCGCAAATTGTTTTGGGGTTAGATATTTGTTATTTTGAAGGTTTGTGTATACAAATTGTATATAAATTGTGTATACAAGTTACAATATATGTATTTTTATATCTAAAGTTTATGTTTTTGAGTGATAGTTTAGTTTTTGAACGGTTCATATTTGGGATAACCTAGGCCAATATTGTAAGTCTAGCCTATATGCATATTTTCTTATATCTAGTGTTTTATATGATTATAAAAGTGAATATGTGTGTTATTCTTTGTAAAGTATATATTTTCTTAGTAAAATATAATTATTTTGTCTTTGGCCTATCTTCAGATTGTTACTAGTGAGGCTAAATTGTAGAGGTTACAAACCTAACCTCAACCGTCAGAGTATTACTTTTTAGTCAAAATCGTTGTTTTTATTTAGGAAATGTAACATATTATTATTTTTTCCCCCTAAATATATTCACAAATATATTAGAAATCTCAAGTAATGGTTGAAAAAATTCCAAAAAATTTTATTAGTATGTTTTTGATTACCATTTCTGTGAAATTTTACTCTCCGTTACTCTCGATTTTTTGGTATTTGACCAAAATACTCCAAATGTGATACATGTAACATTTTTTTGCACTACACAACTAAATTCTATGCACCTTTCTGGACATAATGGTATATAGAAGTTCTGTATAAAATATATTTTACTATTTTTTATGTTTTTTGGAAAAAATAAAGAAAAAATTCAGTTTTTTCGTAAAATATTTAAAAAAATTTTTAAAATGTAACATTTTCTTCTTCTTTTTTTCTAAATATATTCAAAAATATTACACAAAACTTTTGTATATCTTAGAGAAAGGTAGTAAGCTATTGATTTTGGGTGATACAGATTTTTCTGAAAAAAAGTTAATATCATTTTTGACATCTAACATACTTACTCCAAAACCGTTTAAAAAAAAAAAAAATTTATTACATAGATGAATTCTACGCATCTTCCTGAGAAAAATGATGTCTTATAAGTTAGGTTTTGTATACAAATAATATATTTTATTATTTTTTAAACAAACGAAGAATTTTCAAGACAATTAACATTGCCGGTTGGAGGGTTAACAGCTTTACTTTATTATACCCATTTTGTATATATTATGGTAAGGAAAGGAGAACTAGTATAGTTACACAAGGGTTGTAAATTATACTATACTGTGAACAACCTTCAAATTTTTATTCTAACTGTTACTACTTTGTCAATAATTCTTCAAGTTTTTATTTAAATATTTGAATTTCAAAATTGATTTTCTCTTCTCTTCATAGTGTATCACCAGTTAACAATAATAACAATTTTCTGTTGTTTTGATGAACCCAACATGCTTAGCTACAAATAAAATTAAATATTACATACATTACTGAATTTATTTAAATTATGTGGTAAAATTAAAAATAGAATCATATGATTTTTAGGTTAACACATTCACTGCATTTTAAAGTGTGTACACATACATAGATGCTACGCACCAAATGTGGAGTAAACAAATGTGCGTTTGTTGGTCAACAAATTTTATCTAATAAAATATAAAAATCTATAGGGTTCCTTTCCTCTGATATGGGAACTAAGAAGTCCTCACTCCTATGAAATTCAATTTTCCACAAACTTACAGTATGTACAGACGAGGATGGTGGATTGGGAACTTAGTCCAGATCATCATCGTTTTCTAAACGGTACAGTTCATCATCTGTTCCACCATCAGGAATGTCGTCATCTCTGTTCGGTTCAAACGAGCAGCTATTTTCACTAGTACAGAATCATTTAACAACCATTTTATTAGTAAACAATGTAACACACACTTTGTACTCCCTACCATGCAACATACACTTACACGTAAACACATACACAAAGAAAAATAATGATAAATTGTTTAGAACTTAAACAAATTGCAGGGAAAAAATACACTAACACCAATGACAGCCTTAGCCAAACCTAGCAATAGGAACATATTCGACAAGCCCCTCCCTGGGGGAGTATTCCACTGACTGACTACAATACTCTTCAGGGAGGAGCCCACAGTAAATGTGTTGTGTTAAGTCTTTATTACATGTTATGCATATTATGAATTTGGTTTCAATTTTAATTTATCATTGATTATATTTAGTTTCTTTGTGATGGCATTATATACATTTTATTCTTATGATTTAATTAAAAATTTTGGACTCTTGAGTAAGTAAAATTTCAAAGTCTGTTTTTATTCTCTTGGAAGTGTGGTTAAAATCTATAGTTTGTTCTGAGCATGTTTTATATCGTAGGTAGGCTTATTTGTGCATTGCAAAAATTTTAAAATGTTCTTCCCTGTTTCGTGATTCTAAATAAGAATTGCATATTAGAATTTCATTGTTATTTTAGTTGTTTTTTGTTTACTTGTTTTTTCATGACCAATCCATTACAAAATTGACTAATGATTTCTTATATTATAAAACTTCACATCTATAGGATAATGATAATATCCTTAGCACTTAATGAAGCAGTTCATGAGGTTTAGCCCTTTGTAGGTCGCACACAATGTCTCCCAAGTACAATCTGATTGTGTACAGCTCAGCAGTTGAATATATTTTCTAATGAGTAGTCTCTATATGTGTTGATTTTGTTTCATTAAACTTAATTCATCAACACTTTGTTTAGCTAGTCGCAATATTTTATTTGCGACATTATTAATTTCATCTTAGTTTGTATATCCACTAGTTGTAATCTCATTTTTCTGATTAAGGGGGAATAAAATATTAACTCTCTTATTCACTTATACAAGTGATTTTATTTTTAAAGGTGGATCGCTGTTGATAAGTTTTTGTTTAAGAATGATCAGGAGGGTTAGTTCTTTCATCCCATAAAATCTTGGCAGAGCAGTCAAAGGAATTGAGGAGTTGTTTCATTTTCAATCCTTTAAACAAGCTCTCATACTTATTATATGAAGTATTTATTGCAACTTAGTGTTGAAAAAACTCTTGCTACATTGTACCTGTTTATTTAACTAATGTATTTCAGTTTAAAGATTTTAATTAATTAATAAAAATTTACGTTTTCTTTACACATATAGTTGTTATATCCATGAAACTCAAGAAACTATACCTGTTTCAATATCTCTACATATATTAAAATTCCAGTAATTCTTAATTCCATTTAATTGAAGCCAATGAACCCCCTAAACCAAAATAATGAATAAATAATTAGTGAGAGAGAGTTTGATGCATCATGGCTCACAGTGTAAGTTTAACACATATAGATAGTCTGCACTGTTTGGGTCTAGTTGGTTCACAAATACTTTCTTAGTGTCCTACTTCTAAAATCATAGTCGAGTCATCCTTTGTCGCTAAAAATATGCAAATTAGTATCAGATTGACTGGTATAGCTGATACCAAAAATGTATCTCAAGAGACTATATCAGTGGTGACTCACATTGAAGATTTGCCACCACTGAAGTTGGATTTTCTTTATTTCGGGCAACAAGTGGAAGCTACGCCGATTAACACTATGCTGCTTAAGAGATGGTATAATATCGTTGCTAAAAATGAGGCTCTATTTTAAAATAAAAGACACTGGACAATTAAAAAAAAACTTTTTATATTATTTAGTATTGTTAGTCTACTAAACAAGTGTGCACTGTATTATTATTTAACCTTATTTTCTACTTCTTCAAATTTTATTTACACACTACTCTATGTTTTATTCTTATTTCCATGTAATCCAAGTTTCTTGCAGTTCGAGGTGACCTTAGCCCCAATTAGCTCAAATTACTGTGACTCTACTGTATTTAAAATACATTGTATCTCTGTTTGTTAGTAAGCTTATAACTTAAGAATAGCTGATCCAATTTGTATGTGGTTTCCTTTCCTATGTAGATATGATATCTGGTTAGGTTATAGGCTATATTTTGTAAAAACTGATTCAGTAGTTTCCACTCGCCTTGAAAATCGAGAAGTGGGAATTATGTTTGAATTTTTGACCTTCAGGACAAAACCTTGAATTATGCTTGAATTTTGAACAACCGTTGGGAATTTCATCAATGTTATTGATAGTTTACCGTTTCTCATACAATAATTTCGTGTAGTGTTAATGTATAGTTTTTTGTATAATGAAAAATTGATCTCATGTGTTTTGATGTTCTATCGTATTATAGAGCTTGAACTCTTGCTACTACGTTGATGTCATTCTCAAGATACGAATAACATGTATTAACAAGCGATGTGAACTAGCCTAATAATTATTTCACTGTAACAGTTCCAACTGCTATTGCTACAAAAAAAACTGTTAGTTTTATTCGTGATTTATTGTTACTGTGACTTGCTGTACTGCTATTTTTTTTAACGTTATTGCAAACGTACCGATTTCAGAAACACTTTAACAGGCATATAATATCCATTATTTTGCCTACAAATATTGCAACAAGCCAAATGTGCTATCACAGTATCAGGAATCAAAAATTCCAAATTAAACTTCGCAATTATCTGTTTTTCTTCACTGGAATGGACATATTTATTCCAAATTTAAAATTAAGTTTACACTTTTAAACTTTCAATATAACATTTAAAGCCAATCATAAGTAAGAATCCACAACTTTGATATTTTCAACTGGTAGCAGTAGCAGGGCATGGCAGTTAAGGTACTGTAATTGCATCACACCATAACGGATCTACCGAGTTCTTGTACAATAATGAAACAACGAGTAACAGACAATAATCACGAGTTACATCTAATCACCATACAATAGCTGGTTTAATCTGTTACTCTAGAGTAGCAGTTACTAAGTGGATAAGTGCCAGTTATTGGCGTAACATCTAAAGTGTGAACAATGTTTCAACTTTTAAGACTTGATTGAAGGTAAGTAAGCTTGTTTTCCACATTAATATTTTGTTTTTATTACATTATTTAAGCCGCGTGCCATTTTTCAGTGAAATACTCGAAAGTTATTTGAATATATTGTCAGGTCTAAATTTGATAGAGGCCGACTGCTCCGTTGAGCGAATTGTAAATTGTATTCCAGTCCTATCTTAGCAATCTTTTACAGTGTGGTCATTCTTTTTAAAATTAAATCAATCTATAGGAAAATAAGTGTTTGTCCATGGGATGTTCTTGACTTGTGTAAATAGTTTTGGTCTTCTGGTTACATTACTGAATGTACTATTGCTATCTTATTGTATTTGGGGTTATCCTTATGAGCCCTATCCTAAACATTCTCGTTATTATGCTACAAACCGGCTTTTGGTTTTTAGTATTCAATGTATGAATGTAATGTACATTCAGATAATTTTATTTTAAACATGGATTTTGTTGAAACATTAAATAAAGTACTAGGCTAGGCTTTGTTAACTCTACAGGAGCCGCATTATAATTCACTTTCTTTGTTTTAAAAATTAATAAAAAATATTTTTATACAAAACCTAACTTATAATATATCATAAAAAAAAAAAATTGTTACATTTTGAAAATAAAATAAAATTGTTTACGATAAAAGGGAAATTAATTGTTAAATTTATTTTCAAAAATTCACTAAAAATAGTAATATTTATGGAAAACACAACTTCTATATATCATTATATTCAGAAAGGTGCATATAATTTAGCTGTGTAGTGAAAAAAAAAATGTTAGATGTAAAAAATTTCGAGTTATGTCAAATAGCAAAAAATCGGAAATTAAAGGAGGCAAGAATTTCACAGATATGGTAATGTACACCATACAATTTTTTTTGATTTTTTTGAAGTATTACTAGAGATTTGTAATATATTTGTGGATAAAAGTTGTTAAAAAGTAAAATCAATTTATAAAATTTTCATTAGACATGGTTCATTTTTACGTAAAAAATGAATATTTGCTAACTATTTTCAAAAATTCACCATAAATATAATTATTATTCAAAACCCAAGTTTTTATTACCTTTGTTCTCAGAAAGATACATAAATTTTATCTGTGTAATGCAAAAACTTTTAGATGGAAACATTTTGGAGTTATTATGTACGGAATCAACAAAATTACCCTGTCGAGGCATAATTCCATAGAAATAGGTATATATAAACCAATAAAAAAATTTTTATGGATAGGCCTATATAAATTTATAAACATTTTGGTAAAATCATAATCAATTTATAAAATTTTCATTAGACAAAATTATTTTTATTTGTAAACAAATGGAAACTTGCTAAACAGGTCAGACCAGATATATCATAACCTATCTCTATTTATAGATAGGCCTATATAAATTTATAAACATTTTGCATACATTTTGGTAAAAACATAATCAATTTATAAAATCTTCATTAGACAAAATTATTTTTATATGTAAACACAATTAGCTAAAAAGGCTAGACCAAATAACATAACCTAACTCTTAGACAGTCTCAGTATTTGATAAGTTTGACAATAACATTCACTCAAAACAATAAATTCTACAAACAATAATACAAATATTATAATTTGAATACACAAATTATGAAAAATAAATAAACATACCTAACAAAATAAGTTCACAATAACAGAAATAAACCAAACCATGCACTAGGCCTAGGCACAATATTTCATTTAGTACACAAGCAAGCGGTTTGTACTTTGGTAAAATAGATATATCTCCCAATCTATGACATATAGAAAGATTTCAAAAGCACGGATCGAAAGAGAAAGAAAAATACTATATAATATTGTCAACTTGTGGCATTTGGACAAGTATTACCATTTCGTAAAATCATATGAACACAAAGAACAGAATTTTCTACATAAACCCTGTCATGGCAAGTGCCGCGATCTAGCAAAAAAGTCAGCAACTTTATCGAGTTCTAGAAAATAGAGTTTTCGTGTGATGGATTTTGCTAAACGTGATTATGAAAGATTGAAACATTATCTTTACTGTGATATATAATTCGATAAAATAATATTTACTAGGATAAAAGTTGAATTGAAGAAAATGTAATTTTTAGCGTGTAAAAATGAGTTAAAATTCTTGATTTTGTTTAATTTTTTAATAATAAAAACTATAACAGATAGAAGGATTTGAAAAGCACAGATCGAAAGAGAAAGATGTGATCTACAGAACAGTGTTTTGGTCGATCTGTTTGACAGAAATATCGAATTGGGAGTATTAGAGAAAAATGACGTCAGTTTTGTTAACAACTTGTCAGCGCAAATCTTTGACGTTACGTATCAAATATATGCAAATTTTAGTAATTTTTGGAATATTATTTATAATGTTTTGTGGTATTTTTTTTTTTGCATGATTATGTATTTACGGAACATTAGCATTCCAACACTATTTTTTTTATTGCGATAGGACGATTGTAAGTGGTCGAAATGTTGAATTGCAAAATACGTGTTTTCTGGTTGTTAGACTAAACCATGCGTTGAAAATCGATCCGCTATCGGGTCTAGGACCGTCTGTAGGGTTAAGGATGTTATCAAGCCATAATGGTATTTATGTATTGTACCTCTCTCCACATTTTAGTCTCTAAAAATCATGCAAATTTAAACTATTGATCTCGTTTATGATTAATCAGAATATTTTGACAATGCTAGACAATTTTCAAGTTTAAAAATCCATTTATATTGAAGAAACTGACACTTTCAGATACAAGGAATCAAGGCTTATTTGGGTTATTATGAATGTGTACCTGCCCAAAACGTAGTGAAATCTACTAATTTTCTAATATGGTGGCATTCAAGATGTACTGCGTATCGCGTAATTCATTCACAATTAATTGTAGGCTTCTTATTTCATACATCTGTTCCTAGTGACATAATTTGGATTTTTTCCCAGAAAAATTATATATATATATTTCTTTTGAGACTTGAAAATTATCTAGCGTTGTCAAAAAATATCTGGTTAATGACAAACATAATAAATATATTAAGTTTGCATGATGTTTAGCTACAAAAATGTGGAGAGAGATACAATTTATGATTAGAAAATTTTTTATTGTTTTTATAGAAAATTGTAATGGTTTTTAACTGGAAAGTTAGTTAGCCACCATGGTTAAGCTTAGTTTGAAAATGCCAAACTTTAAGACTTAGCATAGCATAAAAACTTTTGATAACGATAGAAACAAGTGAATAAAGAATTTAATCATTTCTGTAAAATAACGTAGACATACATTTTTTTTAACGCAACATAGTCTAGGCTAGGCCTACAGTAAAACACTAGTAGCACTAGTTACAAATTTGCCCAAGTAATTGTAACTTCTACTATCAATCAGAAATTTCTACTAGGCTTAGGCCTTCGTAATATTTTATAAAAATACACAAGCAACATGTAGGCCCTAAGCCTAGTCAACATGAAAAATTCATTTTAAATTGGAAAATTAAGTTTTAGACTAATATAAACTAGTGATGGATGGAAGTAGGCTTTTTATATTTTGGCATTGTATGCAAATATTGCTAACCTACTGATACTCATGTAGTCCTGGATATCGGGAACTATTAAACTTAACCTTCAAAGAGGCAGTATTTTCTACTCAAAGGCTAGTAGGCCTAAGTTTTTAGGGCCTACAGCGGAACCTCACTCTTCATATTTAAAGGGTAAGTTTAGACTGTTTGGTAATATAGCCTATAATCAATAGATTATTAATAAATTATTAAATAATTATGATTTTATATTGGCCTATATTCAACAAACGATCTATCTTATTTTTAAATTAAATAAGCGTAAAAAAATGAAGAATAATAAACAAAAAAATAAAATAAATAATCAATTACATTTTAAGAAGTTATTTATTAATTATGGGTTCATATTTTTAACTCTTCAAGTGGTGAGTCGCTTAAGTCGCTCGGCTTTAGCAATTATGTGACAAGAAATTACTTTTTTTGCAATTCAACATTTACCTTAGTACAAATCATCATACAGCAAAAAAATTTATACTGTTTTAAAGCTAATTTTCCATAGATTACCTTACAACCAAAAGTTCATAAAATGTTAACTTATTATATTTAATAAATTGGTAAAGTTTGTGTATTACAAGCATCTTGAACGTGTAAAGTTACATGTCACACTGACCTTCAAATTATGGCATCCTATTGTCTAATTTTCACAAGCCGGTATAACTGTCTAACAACTTTAGAGTGATACTATTTTATAGTATTTTTCTTCTTTCTAACTGTGCTTTGCAAATTATTCTATCTGTTATAGTTTTAAATCTATAGAATCAAAACCAAACCAAGAATTTTGTACACTTTATTCATCTAAAATAGTACTTTTTATTCAATTAATCGTTTAGCCTAGTAAAACATATGCGATCGAAAGAAACCCTACACTGTTTGAATGGTTATCTTCCAAGCTTCCACATTCATTCAACAGAATGTGCCAAAAGCAAAATTAGAAATATGAAAAAAAATCGATAAAGTTGCTCTATTTTCCGTCAGGGAGAAGCAGGTTACGGTATGACAAAATATGACCAATAAGAACTCTTGTTTTATTTTATTTTTTTCAAATGTTAATACTCTGCCAAATACCATAAGTTCACAATATCTTATAGATTTTTTTTCTTCCTAATTCGAACTACGTATTCAAAATTTTTCTAACTGTAATAGTTTTTGAGATATGTACATTCTTCGAAGTCGTGACCAAAAATAAATGAATTTTTGAAACTTTACCGCAGATTGAATAACTCAGTATAGTTCATATTTTGTAAGACAGATGTCATACCATTGGAAAGACAAAATTCTTCTCTTTCTATTGGTATAACTCAATACGGTATAGACCAAATCGTTTACGAGGCGTTTGCTTCTTTCAACTCCCATTTTCCAAGGCAGTCTCTCTTTGTTATCGGGGTGTGACCGTTCTGTTATGTAGTGATTCAATTATATGTTTACGTGTCGAGTTTTAGTATTGTAATATGATTTATTTATTATAATTTGTCGATACAATTTACAATAAGTGTGTTGTTGTCCTAGAGTTTTGTTTTTCTTTGAGTGAATGTAATATTTACAGTTTTCCATGTAGGTCCTAAGTAGGCCTAACCTAAAAAGTGTGTTTTGAGGTTAGTGTGATTCATTTATTGTAATTTATTTATACAAGTTTTTGTAAGTGTCTTAGTGTTTCTAAAGTTAATTTTTTTAGAGTGAATTTTAATTGAAATAAGTTTTCAGCTATTTTATTACTTGTTTTGGTGAATTTCAGAAAATAGACAACCTAGGTTTTTAGCGATTTTCACCTTTTTACATAAAAAAAATATTTTCCTAATGTAAATATTAGGATTTTTTTTTTTTTTATTTATTTTTTTATTTACCAAGTTCTATTCACAACTATATTACAAAACTTTTTTGTTTTATAAAAAAATTTTGAATAGGAAATGTAAAGTATATTATGGAATTTTACCTTCCACTATTACGCTCATTTTTGATTCCAGACATAATAACTCCAAAAGTATTACATCTAATTTTTTTTCACTACAAAACTAAATTCTATGCACCTTTCTCAATATAATGATATATAGATGTGTTTTCCATAATATTACTATTTTTGGTGATGTTTTCAAATTAGGCAAAACATTTTCCCTTTTTTCGTAAAACAATTTTTTTTGAAAATGTAACAAATTTTTTTTTTTCCTAAATTTATTCACAAATATTATACAAAACTTTTGTATATCTTGAAAAAAGGTGGTAAGCTATTGATTTTGGATGATACAGGTTTTTCTGAAAAATGTTAACTTCATTTTTTGACACCTAACAAACTTACTTCAAAACTGTTTCATATATATTTTTTTCTTTTTTCCATAGATAAATTCTACGCATCTTTCTGAGAAAAATGATATCCTACAAGTTAGGTTTTGCATAAAATTATTATTTTTTATGAATTTTTTAAGAAAACAAAACCTTTAACATTGCCATTTTTATAGAGTTAAAAAGAATACTATTATTACGAATATTTGTGTATAGAATTAATACCCAACATTTTCGGGAGTATAAGTTAACTCCCGTTCTCAAGTGAAAAGATAAAACTAACTTACATGACTAAATCAAAACTAGAATATAGGTCTATATAAATAGTTGTTTTGTGTCTGCTGGAAGAGAAGGTTGTCTTTTGGCAATCCTTCCTTTCTTATTTCATGTCATTTACCTGTGTTTGTGGTATTGATTTAGGACTTTTATTTATTTTACTTAGGACTTTTATCTTGTTTTGTTATTTTAAGGTTTTCAATTTCATTTAGATTTAGATTTTTTGACTTAACCTACTCATATTGGCTTATTAGTAACCTATTACCATTTTTGACTAGACCTATTTATATAGGCCTATTTTCCTCTTTTTGTTTTAGTCATGTAAGTTAGTTTTATCTGTTCATTTGAGAACGGGGGTTGATTTATACTCCCGAAACATCATATATCATTAATTCTATACATAAATGATGGCAAATATTTTTACACTCATAAATCACATAAGGCCACAGCAAGTGACATTCAAATTTTAAAACATATTTTTCCTGAAGAAGTAGTTCTTCAGAAAATGTTCCTTGAAAGAACAAAATTTGATACTGATCAGCTATGGTTTAGCTCTTCACTTTAAAAGCTTACTTCTTGAAGAGCTGAATCGCTGTGTAAACTTTGTGATTTCCTTTGACAAATCATTGAATAAAATCAGTCAAAGTCAACAAATGGACATTATAGTTAGGTTTTGGAGTGATAAAACTTGCCAGGCACCAACTCTATACCTAACCTCAGTATTTTTGTTAAAAGCTACAGCTGTGGACATGCTAAACCATTTTTTTTTGGTAGCAATCAATGGTCTAGATCTACAAAAACTCATCCAAATATCGATGGATGGGCCTAATGTTAACAAAAAAATTTTATCAGACTTAACAGTGCACATGGCCTGAGACTTGGAAGTTGGAAAACAAAACGCTTAACATTGGTACTTGTGGCCTTTATTCTCTAAATTGTGCTTTAAAAAATGCACTGGGTGGAATTTAGTAGGCTATCTTCGTGCATCATATAATTATTTTAAAGACCACCCTGCAAAGAGAGGGGATTTCATTTGAATAACAAACTAATATTTTCCCCAAACAGTTTTGTGCTATTAGATGGCTTGAGAATGTAGAGGTAGCTCAAAATGCATTGGTTTACTCCCCAAATTGAAACTATACTTAGAAAACTTAGAGAAAAATAAATCAAGTCCAAACACCGAGAGTTTTCGAATATTGCAAGACAAGATTAGAGACCCTCTTTTTGGACCCAAATTGGCTTTCTTCAAAACTATTGCCAGTGACATTCAACCCTTTTTGGAAGAATTTCAAAACAATGCACCTTTGACACCCCATTTGTATATACATCCTTTAAAAATCTAATTCTGAAAGAAATGGAATGATTCATTGTCCAGGAAAAAGTAACACTATCAATCAACGTTTAGAAGAAAAGTGAAAACTTTTTGCAAGCTTGCAAAATTGATATTGGCATTGGGGCTAAGTGTGAGATTGGAAAGGTTCATGACAAGATTTCAACACTCCAAGTAAACACTATGAAAAATGAATCCAAGAAATCACTTTAGTGCCTAGTAGAAAAATTGCTTGAGAGGTCACCCTTTGAACATAGTGCAACAAAATTCATCAATAGCCTGGCCAAAATTCACCAATTAAACTACTCTGTCAAAGTAATTTAATCATTTATTAAAGTTAGTGTTTGAAAAAACAATGTTAGGGCTTCAGAACTTAAAAAAAGTATGTTTTATTGATGAATATATACCGACCAAATGTACTTGAATTTTGGATTTTGATTTGAGTGGACATCCTGATAACTGAAAATTTATTTGAAATTGGTGCAGTAGTTTATAATCTTCCTCTCTCCTCTGGTTACGAATTTACTGATTTTAATATTATTTAGTCTACTTTACTTTTGCACATCCTGAGACGGTTTGGGATAATACCTAAACTGCTCGGGTCTCAAAAATATCCAAAACTCGATAAAATTGGAAGATTTTATAGATACGTTTTTTATACTAGGTAAAAATAACCAGTATCGACAGGTTGATCAAGCCTATACAATTCTATTCAAGGGTGAGAGTGTTCAATGATGTCATCTGTGACCACCTGCACCAACTTGTTAACACTTTGAAGCCTAACTCTCTAACGCGCTGCTTTCCTACTGTGCCTGGGGGTTTTTGACATGTTTTAAAAAAATTGTGGTATTTGTTATATTTATCTTATATGACTTATTATATATCATTTTAAACCTAAAGAAATTACCTTTTTAAATATATATATACATGTAAATAGATATTTTACTTACAGTGAACACTCCTTAGTCTTGAAAAAGGGTAATATACACACACAAACAAAAATAGCTACACAGCACTTCACTAAACATAATTGGCCTTTGTATGATACAGTTTGAAACAATCAGGTACACAAAGGGGTACTGAACATTCTAGGCACCACCTTAACTCAAAAAGTAGTTAGCATTCAAGAAAAACAACAAACAAACATAACGAATCTTGATTACTTAGTCACTAACTTTGAACTAAACAAACGTCTGCTACGTTCCTCATAGACGTGTTACGTTGCCTAGCATCAGATTTATAATATTTATATTTAGTTCATATCAACAGCACAAACTATTTGAAAATCAAAGACATGCAAAGATAAATAACCAATTAGCTAAGCAAAAGTGCCGAAACCTGATTATATGCCGACATCGCGATCATATAGAATTATTTAGCGCAGCCCGATGTATACTCGGGCTTCGGCGGCGAGCGCTGTCGCACTGCCCGACCTATACTCGGGCTTAGGCTTCAAAGTGTTAATTAACTGACCTGTTCGTACAGGAGAGATGAATCATTCGACTAAATAAGATAACATAGTAAAATTAATTTTTGTACAAATTTTAAATTAATTTTGGATTATAAATGTTAAGGGTACCTAAATATAGTCAACTGTATTAAAAGAATTTTAGTATCATTGTTAGTTTAAAAGTTAGAGTTAAAAAACCAAGAGATGAAAAAACCAAAAATTAAAAAATTTCAAAAAACCAAACATGGTATAATAAAGTTTAGTAGGGATAAATTCATTTTTCAAAATCAAAATTTTGAATTCATAAAGATTTCTTTGAGAAAAACACTGTCAAAGATTACTCTTGAGACGTTCTTTTCAAACGTAAAAATATATAAGAAAGTTTCAGTAAAAACAACAATCGATAAAAGGCACAAAGGGAAACACTTTTGGTAAATTTGGTCAAAATCGGCCAAACTGTTGATGAGAAATAAAATAAGAACGGGTTAATTTGGTTAAATCAAAAGTTAGCATTTCAAAAGTTAAAAAAGATAAATTTTATGATACAGATGGATTAACAAGAGGTAATGTTATAAAATTTAATCACGAGAAGCATGTATTTGTTAAAATGGGTGGTTTTCTAACACCAAGAAAGCATACACGAAAAGACGAAACTTGAAGGTTGCATAACATCTTAAACAAAAGGACTACGAGGATAAACCAAGAGGATTCTTTTGTTTCAAGACAAGGGCATCAAAGAACTGAAGAATAATAATCGAAATCTTGAAAGGATCAAAAGTTTGTCATATGAAAATTACGAAAACATTCAAACTTGAATAACTTGAAAAGTTTTATTTCGATAAACACCGTTCGAGTTTTAATGTAACTTACAAAGCAAGAGAAAGAAGAGGATGCATTCAGAATTTCCAAATTTCCATCTAAAAATGAGTTATGGTGAATTAGATGAAAATTGTTAAAAAACCTTGAGCGACAGGTATGAACATGAAACAAGGTTGATCATGCATCCCCACTACGCAGTTAGGAGTAGGAAGTTCTGCCAACAGCTTACAAGGCAAACCAAAATAATAAACAAATCAAAAGGGGTAATTAAGAAATAGTTTGGAGAAGATAGATCGAAAAATAGATGAAGGAAGCTTAGTACTACTGTAAAGAAAGGGTTGAAAACGAATCAAAACAATGGGAAAAGATATTAAAAGCAAAAAGGGAAAATTAGAGGAAAAGTGACAATTTTGGAAGAACTGAAGTTTCTTCGTTGAGATTGGAGAAAATTTAATTATTCTGACTTCATCATCGGACCTAGTAGGTCAATTTCTGGATTCTACAGCGGACCAAGTTGGATATACTCCACTACGCTCAAGATATAAGGACTTAGAAAATTTTCGTTGAACAAATATTGGAATTCGACTTTATAAGAAGACATGTTATAGCATCGTGAAGAAATAGGACAGTCTTAGCATTGAAGAACACAAGCTACTAAAGTAAATGAACATTTGAAACTTTGCATTGAACTATCGCTGATTTGATTCAAGAAACCTTGAAAAGGACAAAATTCATCACAAGATATCTCTTCGGACCAAGTTGGGAGTTCCTACGCTCGCTAGAAGAACGAGGCATCGGAAGAAAATATTCAACCAACACTACTCCGACTTTCGGGATCGCCTACTTGCCTTGATCAACTTGAAATCATTGAGGAACGGGATTGACCCAACCTTACTATTGAACACCATTCAGGATCCGAAGCCATCTTTAAACATACCAAAGTACCTTATTTTGATAAACAAATATTCTCTAAATCGTTAAATAAAATTTAAAGACAGGTAAAATAAATGGGGAAAGTTTTATAATATTTTTATTATCTTAAATATCTGCTCCTCATGGTCAATTGAATAGGATGTTAAGTTAATATTGAAATTATACATAAAACTTAGAATTTTAGTTTTAATTTGTATTTGTTTATTATTAGAACATAAGAGTAAACAATAATTGATAAAGCTTTAAATAAATTTGCACCTAATAACTCTATTCTATTTTTTTAATTGAAATAAATAAAATAAACGTGCTATTTGTGTTATACAAGTTTTAATTTGTCTTTGATTGAATTTATGTTTGTGTATGATTAATTGAATTTCTTCTGTTCTTTTATTTCAATTTAGTTTTAAGTATATTTTGAAAGAATAATAATGATACTAGTTTTTGTAATTGTTCTGTTTTCAATTATACTTAATTCATATTGTTTTGATATTAGTTTGATCGATGGTATAGTATAAAGATTTTAATTTAAATTCAAATAACATTCGATATTTTAGAAAAATTTGAACTAAGAAAGAATTAATTGAATAATTTTTATTTTAATGAATTAAGTTTTAATATATTTTAATTTCTGTGTAAGTGTTTTATTATAATAACATATAAATCCTATGTGCTTTACAGTTTGTGTAATTAATATTGTATAGAAATATTAGTGCTCATATTTCACATATAGATTTTGCAAACAGCTTTTTCGAGAAAGAGGTTTAATTGAAGCAGAAAGTAAAGCTAGTCAGAAATTAAACAAAAGGAAGTTAAACTTACTTAAAATTATGCTAAGAATAAATCTTGTCCAAACAAGCGAGTGAAATTCATTCTTGCAATCGAGCCGTAAACCCATAATTAAAAATAAGAGTAAGTGTAAATGAGAAGGGTCTGCTCATTGCAATCCGTACTCATATTATTTGCGTTCAAATTATAGGATTGCCAATATGTGATTGAGCACACAAATTTTTTTTTAAATAAAGTTAATCCTTGGGAAATGAATTCTTTGGAAGAATGTACTTAAAATCAAACACAGTAGTAATATCTGAAATGAATACATTTATTATTATTAGATTTAGAACGGAAAATTTATGTAATATTAACAACATTAATCCAACCTGAATCACATGTTCATAAAATAAAACCAAATCAAAATTTTCATGAAATAATTTTAAAATTTTAACCAAATCGATATTTACAACGTAAAAACTAAGCTATTCTGTTGTACACTAAGCTTACTACAACAGAAGTAGTGCACCTTTCCCTTTTTAATTAACGCACTTACCTCAAACCTTTTTTGCAGATATATCCGTTTTTAAGTAAAAAAAAAAAAGATTTTTTTTAATGATATTAATCTGTATGTTTTATATGCAGGACTCTACAATCCAAACGTGTGGACTAATTTTAATCAAATTTGTTTTTTGGGTTTACAGTCATATCTTGGGATTTCTTTCACTTTTTCATAATCAAAATTTGGGAGAAGTGCCTATAAGGAAAAAAAGATACAAAATTATGATTTTCTCAAAATAGATTCTAATGATTTGTATCTAATTTTACTCAAGTTTAGCCTCCAAGGACCCCAAAAAAAAACATGTAGAGTTATCAGTAAAAATCTAATAAATTGGAGAGGATGCTGTTATAGCATATATAATTTCTCAGTCAGTTCTACGGATCTTATTCAAATTTTAATGAATGTAAAGATTAATAATGCAATCCTGTGTGCAAAATTCCAAGTAAACCGTTATTACGGTTCAGAAATAATTGATAATTGATAAAAACGAATCATGACCGTCATCATTATAACCTGGGATCATTCGCACTTCCAAAAGTCACACATTATCCAAACACGCATTGTTTGATTGAATCTGACATTCTTTACTTTGCATATACATCTTGGAATTTTTTAAGAGTTTTATTTTTTTAAATAATATATAGAAGTTTTAATAAATATATACTTAGAATAAATACTTGTTTATTTGATAAATCAAATGATGGTTAAAAATGCAAATTTCATTTAGCTGTGAAAAAATTAGATAGTTAGTTATATTTGAACTAGGCACAGTTTATTATTTGACATAGTTTAAAAGTATTATTAAAATTAATATATTAAAAGAGATTAAACTAGGTGTTAATAAATATTAAATAAATATAAAAGCTTAACCAAGTTATTTGAAATTACTTCTCTAAACAGTTCTTTTTGTATTATATTAAAACAAAACAAAATCGCACACAATTTGTCAAGTTAGCACCTCCCTTGGTCATGTTGTAAAATGTAATAATGGATGAGTTATGATCTTCTCATCAAATTTGATGTCTGTGTGCATCCTCATCAACTTCATTGTCTTTATGCATCGTGGATGCTAGTGAAACTTTTGTATTTTCTTCTTGTTTGGTACATAGAATACAAATGTACATTTATTTAGATGTTTCGATAGAAGTCATTTGAAAATAGTAATAAATTGAAAATTGATAAATCCGTCATAACTACAAAGAATTGATATATTTACCAAAATTAAACCTATTTCGCTATTTTAACAAATTTCATGTTGGCCTCTGTTTCCAGATTATATTTGACATTTATTCACCAAACCCAAATTTTTCCGGTGTAGAACGTTTCAAAACTAAATTTCTTATTGTGATGTAGAAAGACTTCCGATAACATGTGATAATAATACTATTGTTTGGTCTTAACTTTGTAATCACTTTATAACACTAGAGCTGTAGCTTATAACTATTAGACGATATCCAACACCTAAAACCACTATAAATTGTTTGCATTAATTTGCGGAGTCTGAAATGTTCCCTTGATTTAGGTGAACTTATGTTGGGTCATAAAAATTAATCACTACCACATGACAACTGTTTATGTAGTCTGTTGTTGAACAACAATTTCCAATTCTTTATAATGTGTCAATGTTTCTTACTCACTATTAATTTTTTTATTGTCATCTTTTTTCTCCATTCAGACTTTTAAAATGATGGGGTACAAGATATCCCATCATTTGAAATTTTTGAGCTACTCCCTCTTCTTTGGGTGCCTTTTTTGTTGAGATTTTGAAGGGAAAGAAAACATATCTGAATTAGTCTATTGAAAAGATATATAAACCTGCAAACATATCTGAATTAGTCTCTTGAAAAGATATATGAACCTGCAATCCGCATATTTATTAAAAAAAACCCAAGAGGGGGGAAGGGGTTGTTAATTTTTTTTTTGAGATATTTGATATATGAAATGGCTTAGTAGGAAGTCATTTTTGGAAAAGAGTCAATTCACTGTCACATTTATAATCTTTAACCAATAGCAATAGTCTTACAACTTACTTCTTCCTGTTGATGTTCAGCACTAAGTAGCCCCTGTAACCTGATATCCATCATAAACCATCTTCTCATGTGACCAAAGACTCTTGGTTGTAAGTATACTAGATAGTCTCCTCTCATTGACCATTTTTTACAAAGCTTCAATTGCTAGGTTTGATGCCGTACACTGCAGTCGAACATGCTCCAAAGTTTTTCTGTCTTCACAGGCAGAGCAGATTAGCGACTCACACAGGTAAAAATGATGAAGATACAGCATTGTTATGGTGTGACCTGTTGTTGCTCTTGTCACAAATAATGCCACAGCATGAGGTACTCCCCTGTACATATCAGGGGGGTGGGGGGAGGCTGGTTTTGGTTGTAAGCTATACAAGGTCTGTTTCCTCCATCTTGCTATGCACTCCTGAAAAATCACTGCTGCAGCATCTCTTTTGCAACAAAAAAGTGAATATTGTTGAGATAAATTCGGTGACAATGCACCCACAGTTTTTGCTGTCTTGTCTTCCACTTCATTCCCCTTCACACGGCAATGAGTGGAAATTTATTGAAGAAAAAAAATCCGTTGTTTCTTCCTTGTTGTTTCTAGAGTAAGGTCTTTAATTCCACTAGAGTAAGGCAGATTTAGTGTGATACAAGTATCTTTTCCCCACATAAGATAGACAGTTTTATAAAAGCGGCTTTCATCGCCAAAAGCTCTGTATCAATTCTTGACTCTGAATTTCCAGAGGCATAATATTTTTCTTTGGATTGTTAATTGAAGTAGCAGCACCTGATTTTGCTTGTCTATTATCCAGTGAACCATCCATGAATATTTTTATATGTCCTTGATAATAAATGTTAATCATTTATAATGATTCTAATTTTAACTGTTCTGGATCTTCACTTCTTCACAAGTCTTGATGGCATGTTTTGTTATATTGATAAACTACAACATTTCTTTGGGGATTGCGGAAGTAGGCAGAAATTTGTTCTAGCAAACATTCGGTCATTCTATTTTGAAGTTTATTCACTTTGTAGAAGGAAGCTTGCTTAATAAATAAGTTCAGCTCTCTTTACAGGCTGAGGTTGAAACAATGTTTTATTTTTTAAGTGTTTATACCAGCACTATTTTTCAATGATAGCTCTAGCGGTTCTACGTCCAAATTAATCTCTATAGATGCAATTAATGTTGACCTCACACACCCAAGTGTAGTTCTCAAGGCTGCACTCTCTAGAGTTTTTCCATGTGTTTTAGCAGCAGCTGAGCCCCAAACCTCACTACTATATGTCATTTTTGATCTAATGAAAGAGATGTAAAGCATTTTCAAGGTAGAGGTGTCTTCACCCCATTTGTGCTTGCTACTGCTCTCAAATTTTAAAATCTCTTAGTACATTACACCTTTACATAGTCAATTTATTCTTTCCTTCTTAATTTTGTATCAAGCACAACCCCTAAGAGTTGTGGGGTTTTATTTATTTTTTCAATTTCTTACCATGGATGTTCAGTTCAGGTACAAAGTCTACATACATGTTCTTCCTTGCAGGAAGAAGGTACATTCCGTCTTATTTTCAGACAATTTGAGAGGCTACACTCCATATTGATAGCTGATTTAAGGTTTTTCGTACTTGTTCCTCGGCAATCCTTGGCTCAGGATCTATTGTCCATTTTGTCATATCATCCTCATAGATGATATGCTGTATTCCCTAGTATACACTTACGAAGTGCAATTATGAATAAAGTTTAACTGATCACTGCACCTTGTGGAGTCCTGTTCTCAACCATGACTTCCTCTGATATCGATCCATTCACTACTTGATCCTTGATAAGTCTTACATTAAAAGTTTGATATGTATTGTAGCATCTTTCCTCTAATTCCCATTTGCATACATCGGAGTATAATAGTTCATTATGGCAGTTTGTTGAAAGCCGGATCAAAGTTTATCAGTGAAGCCACTGTCAATTTTTCCTTTCAAAACCTTTGTAAATTTCGTTGTCATAAACAGCAGAGCATCATTTGTGCTCCTTTGCCTTCTGAATCCAAATTGGTACTTATCACGCTGGTCTTCCTATTCTATACATCATTTTAGTCTACTGTCAACCATTCTCTTCATTAGCTTTCCCAGACAAGACGTCAGAGATATTGCTCTATATCATAAGATTTCATCGTTTTTCTTGCCAGGTTTTAGTAGTGGTGTAATTGTTACTATTTTCTATCTTGCTGGAGTCTCTCCATTAATCCATGTAGTATTAAAAATATCATGGGTTTTCTTCAGGAAAACTACAGATCATTGTTTGATCATTTCATTGTGTACGTTATCCTCACCTGGTGCAGCACTCCTCCGAGAAGAAATGGCATTAGTGAATTCCTTCATTGTAAAACGTTTATTGTTTTGGTCATGCACACGGAAGAATGGTTCGTGGCAACATGTAATCATTTGCTCTTTAGCAGTAAGACGTTTAGGGTGTGTTACGCATTTTTCAGTATTTTCCTTGTACATTCTACCAAATTCGTCGTTCTTTGTTTTTTATTCAAAAGTCACCCAAATTTGTATTAATTTGAAGAATATTTTTACCAGTCTGTCTATTGCTTTGACATTTTCTATAATGTGCGTTTAGTTTAATGGTTCCAACGAAATCAGCCCAGGATGTTCTTTTTGGCTTGCAAAATTGCTTTCTGAGTAGACTATTACATTTACAGTAAAACCTGTCTAAAACAGAACATGATCATTCCAGTATTTTTTTCCGTTTTGGGAGGTTTCCGTTTTATAGATGTTCTAAATTTTTTTTTTAAATACTGTACATACTGTATAGCCTAGCTTATTGTATTTGTTTGGTCACAAGAACAAGAAGAAGGAAATATGTACATACTCTAGTTAAAATAAACTTATTGCAGTACGTGAAAACTAGATTTTTAAAAAAATCAACTTACATGTAATCCATTCTCTTTTCTAGTTTTTTTGTCCAAACATTTCTTTTAAAGTACACTGTTGCGATGTTTTAACAACAGACCGCTGAATGATCTCTTTGGCGTCCTGGATTAGTTTCATAAGTTCCGGTACATTTTTAAGAGCCGCAAATTCCTGAAGGTCATTCACGCAAGTTAGCGCTTCTCCAAAAGTGTGAATTTTCAATTTCCTTTCATCTTCGTGCGTTTCTTCTGTCACTTCCTTTGCGCTATTTTCGGACGCACTTTTGATGTCTTCTGATGTTGAAAGTTTGTCATCAAAATTTACGATGACTTCAGGTTAAACAAGTAGCATTCCTTGTACACAAAGATCGGAAATATCCCTTAAATTATCCACTTCAATGTCAGAATTAGCCAGTGGTATTTGAGCAGTTAACCGCATCAAGAACATTAACTTGCCTAACTAGTTCTGAAACAATGGAACAGGTGGAAATTTTAGCAACAAGTGATTGTAGCACGAACTTCCTATAAAAGGATTTCAGTGTGTAAATTACATCCTGATCCATTGGTTGTATAACTGAAGTTGTGTTAGGAGGGAAAAAGGCTAGCTTCACATTAGACAAATAAATTTTTGGATGTCAGGTAGCATTATCTAAAAACAATATGACCTTACGTTGAAATTTTATTCGTCCTTTAAAAGCCACTCTTCCATTATAGAACTGGTCATCCAAGCTTATTTATTACAAATCACTGTACTGTATACAAACTATCACAAAAATATGTAAAAAACTAATTAAAAAAAGTAACTAAATTACAATAAGTACTGTATGTAGGCTACAGTATAAAAACTATTTTTTAATGACTAAATTTAGTTCACACGTTTGAACAATATCACTTGTTGTATGTCGGGCAGTAGGCACAAAACTGTGAATAGTGAGACTAATGTACACATGTGTACAGTACAAAACAATTCTGTTATGCAGTACTTTAATTCTCAGAACAAACGGGACTTATAGTGGCAGAAAGTACAGTTAATGTAAAGAAGGATGGGGCGAGGGGTTATGATTACTAGAAACTGCCTCATTCGTGCTTGTAGTTCCTAAGTTTCGCCAAATCAACAATTAGGGTTATAGGGTATCAGCGATACCAATACAACATCACAAAATTTCTCTACTGTCTTTGTATGAATTAATGAAACCCTATCATTCTTTTATGATAACCCTGTATTATATTTAATTACAACTTTTGATTCATTGTGTTGATTTTTTTCCTTTTATTTAAGGAAAAGGAAGATAGAGGAGGCTTAGTTAAAAACAGAAATTTCCGGAGAAGAGATTTTAGTCTCTCACCTCCTCGTCGTTCTAGGTCTAGGTCTTGGGATCGTATTGTACAACGAAGATCGCGTTCTAGGGATAGAGATAGAGATAGAAGCAGAGCTTGGAGAAACAAATCTCCACCATCTCGTAGATACGACAGAGATAGAAGGTAAATCAATTTAAAATATAACATTGTAAATTAAAATGTTAATTTTTTTTTCCTAAACTAAATTATCTGGAGGAAAATTAATTCATTACTGCATTTTCAGGAAGCTATAGACTTTTCAAAGTAAAGGAAATTTGTTATATACAAGACCCGTTTTAAAAAAATTTAAAGTCCCTTTTAGATAAAAAAAATACAATAACAGATAAAAATTATTTATTATAACAAAAAAAAAGAACTACATATCTTCTTTAATTTTAACATAATCACCATTTAATTCTACTTATTTTTCAATATTATCCCATCTTCATAAAAGCCTGTCGCCAGTTTCTTGAACCAGTTAGTAACCTGGGTCTTAAGTTCATTAACATTTTCAAAATGTTGCAATTAAAACCATTTCTTTAAATGCAGAAATCAGTGGTAATCACTTGGTACATAGATCAAATGATAATCCCCTGTAAGATCATTGCTATAGAATGGATGATTCAAAATTTCCCAGCTAAATTTTTACAACAAGTGAACAGTTTTACTTGCTGCATGAGGTCGAAAGTTATCATGCAAAAACATGCATCATCCCACTTGTTTTTTGTTTAAAAAAACAATCCATGTCTTTTGTTTTATGTATCTCATCTAAGTTTCTGCATTCTGAAGGCTTTCATAGTATGCATCAGCATTATAGTAAATCTAAAATCCATAAAATCAATTATTAAGATGCCTTTCTTGACTCAAAAACAGTAGCTATGATTTTTTAAGTAAATTGTGCTTGCTTAAACTTATTTGCTTTTGGAGATGATGAGTGTTCAAAATATTGCATTAACTACTGTTTTAACTCTATATTTATGTATGAAACCTAGGTTTCATCTACAGTTACGATGTGTTTGAACTGCTCATTCTTTTCCTTTGCAAAAATGCTCGAGCTGAAGCGAGATATTTCCGTTTGAATGTCTTGATTAACATTTTTGGATCCTATCTGGCACACTTTTTTTCTTCTTTTTTTCTTCTTTTTTTTCTTTCTTTTTTTTGTAATAAAGTTTCTCACAATGTTATAAATTATTGATTGTGAAATATATTATTTATCATATCAGCCATTTTAAATCTTCATACACCATAACAATCACATATCACATGTTACAAAATGACTCAACAAGTGGTTATTATATCATAATAAAACAGTGCATCCACGATCCCTTTTTATTCCAACAATCGGAGATAATTTAATAATGGACCCAACGTGCATAGTAATATTGATAATTAATTTATTCAAATTTTATAAAATCATCCAGATATTCTGCTTTTTCATTTTCAACAATTGTGCAAAGGACGTCAAATCTAAGATTTTAACATATTGAAAACTCCTTGTGAGAAAAATCATGTGGTAATCGACATTGTGTTAGCTGCTTTGTTTACTGATTCTACTGAATGCTACCCCCACTGGTTCATGTTTTTTAATGTAAGCTAATAATTATTATGTATGATAAAGTAAAGAAATATATTTTTCTGTCATGTATTTGATATCAGACTTAGATATATATAAATATTTATTTTTAATTGTTTAGTTTACTAAAATGCTTATTAAAGTTGGCTGTTCTTTTAAGTGTGTATTTAAGTTATCTATAAAAGTGATACACCATCATTTGTTTTAAAACCTTTAATACTTCAAGTGCCAAAATCGTATTGACTGCACTGAATTTGCTTCATTAAATTGCACACAATGATCCATTTTTGTTTTAGTTTCAAATTTGCTCTATTAATTTATGAACTTACATCTATCGTCTGTGTTGGTCTCACTTGTTACAATGTGCTCTTCATGTTTATAAAAGGTACTACCTTCATTTATTTGCTGATTGATATACTACCTAGGTCATATAGACCAATGAACCTGAAATCCTTCTTTCATAAAACAATGAAAAAAATACTAGACAAACACACAAAGTCAAACTCTTGACAAGGCTCCATTCCATGAAGCTCAGTATGTCTATGAAACGGGCAAATCTACCTCTAATGCACTACATCTAATGCACAGGTTGGCAAGTCAATAGAGGATAAAGACATAGCTTTATGTGCTTTTTTGGATATTAGATGAGCTTTCAATAATACTTCCTACAACACTATTGAAAGATTGTCTATCTAGGGATAAAAAAAATTTAATCCCAGTTAATTAGATGGATTAGATCTATGTTAATGAGTCAAAGGATGACAGCCTACTTGGGTGGGGTGTCCAAAACAGTGTCGGTAGTCATGGGCTGCCCGCTATCTTGTGGACGCACTGCTTGGGTTGTTTGAAGCTAATGAGTTTAAAGTAATAGCATTAACTGACGATCTAGTAATCATTGTTAAAGGAAAGCATGATTTGGTCACCTTATGTCATAAAGAGACACTGGTCTGACCTCATGCAGAGTGCTCTTCTTTGATCTGGAAGTGGTGTCAAGAAGAGGGTCTTAGCATTAGCCCTAATGAGACAAACATTAGTTAGACACAACAATATCGAACTTAAATGATTAAGATAATAACTTTTGGAAATAATTTTAAAACCTTTTCAGAATGACAAACTAACGGAGGGATTTCTCTAATGGTACACTGATAGATCCAGAATGAAAGGTAGAGTAGGAGTGAGAATAAAAACCCCAAATTTTACCTTTAGCAAATCCCTAGAAAAAACTCCATCCATATTTCAAGCTGAGATACATTTCAAGCTAGACCTCTGTGCTAGAGAGAATATCAAAAAAGGTCTCAAAGGCGCGGAGATGTATATCATGTCAGACAGTCAGGTAGCTCTTAAGGCTGTAAGTTCATAACACATTTGAGTCAAGATTGGTCTGGGAATGTCTACAAGTAATTAATCAACGGCAACAAACAACAAAGTCTCCTTTCTTGGCGTGCCAGGACATGAAGGAATGCCAGGAAATGAAGAAGCAGATCATCTTGCCAAGGAGGGTGAAGAGGTTGATTTTGTTGGACTGGAACTATTCTTTGGGGTTATTTCAGTTATAGTTTAGTTCTTGTAGCTCATGTGTCACTGAGGATGGCGATTTTGTCATTGAAACAAGTTTGATTAAGTAAACATAAGTTTTGTGAGATCTTGTGCTCGAGTTTTATTTTATCTATTCTTTGGAGTCTCTAAAACATATCTTCATAATATCATGGAAATCTGAGAACAAGATCAAGTAATGAACCACCCACTCTGGTCTAAGACAGGTCAAAAAGTTTATAGTCTACTCTAGGATGAAGGCTAAAAAAAATACTGGAACTCAGTAGAAAAGTACATGGGGATGGCTGCAGTGTATTCATACCGCTTCTGCCTGACACATAAAGAAACAGTTGAACACTGGTTGTGTGATTGTGAATCTCAAATCTACAAAAGGCTACTTTACCTCATCATTCCATTCTCCACCACTGCAGAGATAATGATCATGGTCTCCCAGAACCATTTTAAGATTCTTAGGTAGCTTAAATTTTGGCTGTGACTAAAACAAAAATAGTTGGGTAGTCACAAAAGATCCATTTGGGTCGCACTGACAACAGGCTGAATAGCCTTGGACTCCTACATCACTAATGTTGTTTTAACTCCCCTAGTTTGTATGTTGTTTTTAATTGATTGTAATGTTAATTTCAATTACAGTGCAGTTAGTATAATAGAACTTATATTTTACAGGAGAAGTGGGTCTAAGAGTCCATTGCGAAGACTACGCTCACATTCACGATCGCCGCCTCTTAAAACAAGGCCAGGCCGGTACAGAAATCGGTCTCCACCATTAAGATCTCGCTCAAGATCACCATATGGTAAGTATTTTTGTTAACAACTTATTTTCCTTGAATACATGCGACCTAGGGGTGCTTAACTTAGTTGTTTTGCCATAATCAGAATGTTATATTAATATTTATAAAAAGAAGAGAATAAATTTCAGACTTAAAAATTTTTTTACTTCATAACTTTTTAATCATTATTTATATGTATTTTTTTAAACGAATTTAAAAACAAAAAAGAAATAAAGGGAAATTTTTCTTAATTTTTTCAATAACAATATAATTTATTATAGCTTAAACGCTTGGAGTGCTGTTGCTGTTCATATTAATTTGTATAGAAGGAAAACCTAAATAAGAGGAAGTGCCACCATAGCTGAGGGGTCTAAGGGGTGTGTTCACTGAGGTTCCTCTGATCGAGGGATCTAACCACGGTTAACCCTATATCTTTTTTCTCTTGGTTATGATGGTTTCCTATCCTCATTAGTCTTACAGGCATAAAGTGTCGACGTAAAAACAAAAATTGGAGGGAGGGGTGTTTATTAAGCGATTTGTTACTTAAACATTGTTACATGATTATAGATAAAAATGATAAACTATCACCATTATCTGGAAGTGGTACACCAACTCAGGACAGTAATCATGGAGATACTGATATGCGTCTATCCATCTCATCACAGAGTATCCAAAGTGTAGTCAGTGTAAAGGACAGCCATTTTGCCTCGAAACGCAGATGCCGTGATTTTGATGGTATAGTTAAGTTCTTGTTTAAACAAAAGTCTATTATTTAAGTTCTTCATAAACACATAAATTACAATGTTGTTAAAAAAAAAACATACAAATGAGTGAAGTCTATTTGGTTTTCACTAGTGTTTTATAAATAAGCAGGCACATAAATATTAAAATTACTTATTGCAATGTGTTTTTTGCTTTAGAAAAAGGATATTGTATGAGAGGGGAGCTATGCCCATTTGATCATGGTTCGGACCCTGTAGTGCTTGAAGATGTTGCGCTACCACCAGCTTTGACATTTCCACCAAGGAGTAATTCATCATTACCTCCACCTCCTGGATTAGACATTCAGATGCATGGCCCTCCATTGGCAGCGACATCTGTTGTACCTGTACGAGGTCTTCAAATATTACCACCTTTACATATTCGACAACCAAGCCATATTAGAATACCTCACCCAAATAATAACTTAGGTAAGTCAAAATTACAGGATGCTTGAAAAAATGTCATTGCTATTTCTACAAATTCAGATTCTACACAAATGTCTAACAAATGACTATAAGAAATTGTAATGGAAATGTCAAATTTTATTACTTTTGGTATTTCTTCTTTTCTGCAAGTTATCTAGGGATCAGGTTTATATATATTGAATCAAATATTTATTTACATCTTTGAATTCCCCGCAGAGGAGGTGTAGACTAGCTGCACCTAATAAGTGGGGGTTGGCATCCCTCGTGGTTCCCAGTCAAACGCTCACAACACATAGGACTATCATCTACATAAACATACACAGTTCACCTATATACATTTTCTTACTTTCCCCTTTACTTAGGATTTTATCGAAGGGGGGTACAGACTATCTGCGCCTATTGAGAGGGGTTTAGCGTCCCTCACGGAGCCCAAGCTATACAGGGGTGGTACAATAAAACATCTTTGGATATATACACACACACACACACACATAGAACACTCATACATATTTTACAGTTCATAGAGGCTGTTACACTACACAATTCACAGAGGGATACATAAACCCTCTACATTCATATATATGGCTTAGTTTTTTTTTGACTGTGTAGAGATGTGTAGCGTGTCTGGGAGTGTTTACTAGACCAAAGCGTGACAACCTTTGAATCTGATAAGCTGATGGAGCTTACTCTGCTGAAGATGTATGTGCGGTTTCTGTTCAGTAGCCAATCACTTCGATCCATGGTCAGGATGTTTTCACTATGGGGGAGGTGTCGGATCCTCCCTCTCCAGTTGCAGGTTTGGACTGATGCCTATCCAGTTTGGTTAAAGAGGATACTCTGGGCCCCAGAGTTCTGGGGTTTGGAAATGATCGAAAATGATCCAAGGGTATACCCGTTCCCAGAGTCTCATCTGCAACTGCTTAAAACGATTTGCTGGTTAATGTTTTTGTGGCCTCTACCAACAAAACCAGGAAGCGAAGAGAGACAGCTATTGACATCGTCCGAAGAGTCTGTCTTTAATGAATTTAAGAGAAGAAATTTGGACATAGATAATCTGGGACCTGCTCCCAGATTCCTTATTGTACTATTGTACATAATAGTGCTGAAGGGTCAGATCTGTCTAAGATCTTGCCCGTTGTTATTAACAAAGCTGTAACTAGTGCTACAGGGAATGTTCATTCTGTTAGGAAACTTCGAAATGGGGCTTTATTAATACAGTCTGACTCTAACAGAGTCACTCTCTGTTGAAACTAAAGTCCATTTTCGAGGTCATTAACGTGTCTGTTGAACCTCATAAGGGTTTAAATTCCTCTAGAGACGTTATTTATTGATGTGGCCTCTTGAATGAGAGTAATTAAGAAATAAAAAAAAGAGCTCGCAGAACAGCATGTTATCAATGTGGAACGAATTTTCCATACGGAAAATGGTGAGAAAAAACCAACTGGCTCTCATTTTAGCCTTTGGTACCCCAAATCTTCCTCAGCGAGTGTTTGCTGGATTTTACAGTCTAACTGTTAGACTGTATATTCCAAATCCAAGGCCCAAATCCATGGCTTTGTTTGCGATGCCAAGGATTTGGACATGTTAGCAGCACTTGTTCTAAACAGAAAGTTTGTGACAGTGTGCTGTAAAAGGCTACAAAGTGAAGGGTTTAAAATTGAGGCAAAGTGTGCAAATTGTGGTGGTTATCGTACCTTATGTTCACCAAAATGCCCAAAATATCAAGTTGAGAAGGCGATTTTGGAAATTGTTGCTAAAGAAAAACTTTCTTTTCCTGAAACTAGAAAAGTGTACAAACAAAGAACTGCTTTGCTTCCTTTCATAGGAAAATTGTATGCAAATGCGATACCTGCTTCAGTCCTGAATGCTTGTTCACCGTGTAAGGAACTGGGTGAGATGGTTCGTATGCTTGCAGTTCAGATTAAACAATTAATAGCAGTCCACAGCTGTACATCACTTAAAATCCCATCTTCTTCCAAAGTCGACCTTCTTGATAAGTCAAAAAACTTATTGTATCCAAAGCAAAATTCGCGCCTTCACCACTAAAGAACATCAAATTACCACCAATAACAGCTAACGAAACAAAAATGACAGTGAGTGTCTGTTCTGACTAAATCATCGTCAGAGGCAAGACCAACACCAATGGTTGTAACTGTTAAGCCTCTTCAAAATAAAAATAAGTCAGGGGGGGGCTAGTCCTTCTAAACCCATCCCAAAACCACCTCAGGCCTTCAACACCTGACGTTCCAGTTGTTGATGTTGCTATGGAGCTTGACCCTGAAACACTTCAAAAATTAAACCACCTGAACGTATTCCAAGCTAGGCACGTGGATAGAATAATACAGGTCCAAGCCCTTTTTAATGGTTAATGAATTATTTTTATCATAAAATATGGCCAGAAATTTAAACTTGAATAGCGAGATACAACGGAACATTAACGGCATGAGAAGTCACATTGAAGATCTTAAGGTTCTTGTACGTGATACATCCCCTTTAGTCATTTGCCTGCAAGAGACTCACCTCCATTAAGCCCACTCCGTTATTGTGAGGGGGTTTTCAGTTTTTAGAAATGACTATGTCACTGGGGACAGAGCTAAGGGTGGAGTAGCAATATTTGCCCACAACTCCATTTATGGTACATCTGTGAACCTTAGGACTTCATTGCAAGCAGTAACAATAACGATCACTACATCATATAAAACGACAATTTGTTGTTTGTATTTGCCACCTAATATCAGGTTTGTGGATATGGAAGTAATCAACCTGATCAGAGAGTTGCCTGTCCCATTTCTTTTGGTGGCCGATATTAATGTTCACCACTATACTTGGGAATCAAACACCTGCAGCCCTAGAAGGAACCGCATTGACAGGATTTGATCCAATTTGGATTTGATTCTGCTCAATGATGGGTCACCAACTCATCTGGCGGTTTCTACAGGTGGTTGGACAACTGTCGACTTGTCATTTTGTAGCCCTAGTCTTGCCACTAAATTTGTGTGGTCCGTTTTAACTGATACTTAGAGTAGTGATCACGCTCCTGTGAAGCTTACATTTTCTGACCTCTGGCACTGTAATGATAATCTTTCCAGATGGATTTTGCACAAAGCTAAATGGGAAATTTTCATTAATGAATTTGTATCATGTTTATTAATGAATTTATACTAATAACGTTCCTATTAATAAGCAGTACAGTCTTTTATGGAAGCACTCCTTACAGCAGCGGACAACAACGTCCTATGTATTCTAAGAGTCCTTTGGTTGAAGATATCTTGTGTTTCATACTCAGACTTCAGTTACGGGACGTCGGAGTATCTTTTTTCTGGGTACTTGGGCATTGCTAAATTTCGGGAAACACAAAAGCCGACAAAGCAGCAAAGGAAGCTACAAGTCAGATACAAGTCACATAAATAACGTGTTATGGTATCTGACTTTGTATCGACAGTTAAAATTATTTTGCATATGAAATAGGAAGAAGAGTGGACAAATACAGAGTCCAATAAGCTGAAGGAAGTAAAAGATACTGTCCGTCCATGGAATTTATCCATCCGTGCCAGTAGTCGAGAGGAAGTGGTGGTTATCCGTGTTCATATTGGTCATTCCATGATCACTCGTGAATTGCTGATGGAACGGGGGAATCCGCCACAATGACCGTTTTGTCAAAGTGTGTTTTTAATTAAGGACATCCTCATTGAGTGTGTTACGTTAAGAGGTGTACGACAAATTTTTACCCTACCAAATTCCATTCAGGCGATGTTGGGGGATAATGCTCAAATCCTTGGTCGGGTATTGTCCTTTTTGCGTCATCTGAAAATGTTTGATAAAATTTAAAAGCAAATTTTTGATTTGATTATTGCAGAGCATCTTTACAGCTGTGTAATATTTTGTGTTATATAAGTAAATTATTTTTTGATTAAAATTCTATCGTTCATAACTCGTCACAGGTCCCTTTTGCAGCCCTGTAATATTTGTTTTCATTGTTGTTAATTGTAATTTACCATACTTTGTAATTGTTAACTTGTTGCAGGGCCATTTTACAGTCTTGTTCTTTATTATGTTGTTGTTTATTTTAATTTGTTATATAGTTTTTGTTTTTAATGTGTTATTTGACAGTTTTTCGAAGGTGATAATGACCCAAATGGTTTTTCGCCTTAAAACTCAAAAAAAATCTATGAATTATGATGTTTAACTTAGGATCTTAACCTATCTTCTGAATAATTATATAAGATTATTTATATCCCCTTAGGGGTGTCACTACAGAACATCACAACATACATAGGACATATCATTACGATAATCAAATGTAATCGATTGACATAAATTTGCCATTCTTTCCAGACATTAAAACAACATGGGAAAGAAAAATGTTGTGCTTATCTATCCTATTATGTTCGCAGTGCTAACGTGCCTGGGTTGTCTTATTGAGATCATGCATTGATGCTTCTGTTATTTTAATACTGCCGAAAACCTCTAATGAAACGAGTTTTGGAATTGACTAACTGGTAGTTGTGAATGTTGGGATTATGGGGTCCGACTGAAGTGATAAAAATTTGTATGTATATCAGACGCGGAGCAACGACAAGGTCGTCCTCTTCAGTGATGCTATAACTTGAGTTATAGTTTGATTGGTGTAGCTTGTGTATCACTGAAGAGGACGACCTTGTCATTGAAACGCGTCTGATACTTAAAGCGTATTTTTTTAATGAGAATTGTGTTCTGTGTGTTTGTTATACTGTGTATTGATCTTGGAAAGGCTTATAGAGCAGTTCGGGAAGAGTGACTATTGAATAGGCAATTTAGAGGGTTGGGTGATAGTTATGAATAAAATTGATTCCTTCATTAAGATTACAACATTATTTTGCATTGACAAATTGGTAGTTTGATCTGCATTATCTTATGGAAAAAATAAATAACATGTTTATATTGAATCTGTCAGAGGGGAAATCTTTAAAACATTTAAAAGACTAAGATTAATGATTTTTGCAAAACAAGAATTGATTAACATACACAACAAATAAACTGGAACTACAAAGCAGTTAATAAAAAGTAGGCCTACTTTTCGGAATGTAATTGTATTACAAACAAATAGTAATTATAGATCTGCACTGTTTTAGAGAGTTTTCATACCTATCCTATAAAAGAAAGAAAAAATCTTCAAGCCACTTTAAAAAAAATACGGGTTTATGTATGAAAATAATAATTCACATATACAATGAAATTATTGAGTGTAAATTGAGGGAATATATATATATATATATATATATATATATATATATATAATAGAAATTATCGAAAAATATTAGAGAGTAAAGTTATTGGTGAAGAATTAATGTAAATTACTTAATATACAACTTCGAAATTAGAGAAAAATATTGTAAAAAAGTAAAATTATCATCTGAGAAGTGTAGTAAATTATTTTTATATAAAATAAAAATATGAAAAGTCAGGATTAATGAAAAAAATAATCATTTGACAATTGCGAGTAATTGTGGTTTCAAAAACAAAACGTGGAAATACTGTTTGTGTGAGACTACTGATATGATCTGGGTAATAATATAGCCTGTGATGCTATTTGAATAAGCAAAGAATTTTTCTGCGACTACTGCTCTGGTTATTTATGAACAGAGGAAGGAGAGGGGGGGTGGTTGAATGTATATTAATTGAAAACGCAACTCAAATATTAAATTCCGAGTAACATAAATAATTTTTTTGTATAAACTTTATTCTCATATAAGATTTTATATTTGGATTTTTTTTTTAAATGTGAATCGGAAGGTTTTAAAAAAACAACAAACAATTGAAAGGTTTAAAAAAATGAAAGGTGTGTGTGTGTGTGACTAAAAACCAATGAATAAATGGAAGAGTGTTTGATGTTGTTTAGTTAAGTAAGTCGATGCTACTAGTCTAGTAATGAGGAGACTTGTAACTTAGAAGAAGGCTAACCTTGAACTTCTTAATTGTACCTTTCTAGTGAATGTCAACAGAGATTAATTGGCTGTCAGGATATTATTTTCATCAACAAAATAAATAGTGTAAAATCTTAAGGATGGGTCTGAATCTCGAGAGATCATAATTTCATTCATAATTGTTTCAATATTCAATCTCTAAACACTGGTGTCCATGTGGCCCTATATACATGATATTTTTCCTTATTTTATTGCTAAAAACCCACTCCCATTTAAACATAATTTACTTCCCACACATTCTTTTATATAGTAAGTGTTGTATTTTATACTTGGAGGACAATGAAGATGGAAATAAAAACAAAATTATATACAACAAGAAAACTGCAATATTTTACAATTGGAAAATATTGGTTTTGAAATAAAATTGGTTAAGAATTTGAAAGAAAAGGGGGAAAAAAAAGGAAAAAAAAAAAAAAAAAAAAAAAAAACCTACTGAAGACCGTGGTATTAGCACTCGAATTTGATTTTTTATTCGTACTAGTTTTCTGAAATATTGATTCAGTTACATAGTGATGGTAAATGAAACATTGACATAATCAGTTTAAAGCATCTTAGGTTATGAATAAAAAGGGATATATTATGATCGGCTAGTTGACCAATAATCTACAAGATTCTTCCTTGGTGAAGCCCCATATTGATCAACATTTGCTGGAATTTCTTTATCTCATTTACAGTTACGTCAGCCTACTTTGATATTCTGGATTCTTGAGACAAGGTTCCTGCATCTCGCTTTTGACGTAACACTGCTTGTGCGTACTCTATTGCTCTCATCGACCATAAGAGGCCACATTACATTAGTTATAAAAAGATAAAGAAATGTTATCGGATTTGAACTAATAGGAGTATTAGACCCTACGTTTCTTACTGTAAATTTAGAGGCTATATACTGCTCTTGTTCTGGAGAATATACCCTTACCCACGGAGCCACCTGTGTTTGTATTTGTTTTACTCTAACTTCGTGTTGCATTAGGAGCAGATGTAATGTTTGATAGCCCAGCTAGACCAGAATCAATTTATGCAATGTGGGTGATTGTTCAACATTTTCTGAAAGTTCAAACCCGATATTCATTATTTTATCGGACCTTTCCAAATCAGCAATTTGGACGACATCTACCTCAAAAGAATCATCAGAACAATCGTACAAACTTCTTTCAGAATCACTGCCTTTAGATAAATCATGTGCTGGCACATCATCTTCAAAAGTAAAGGCCCTTATATCGTAAGTCCTTGGAGGAGAAGTCATAATTCCCCCCTCCCAAATCCTCATTAATCTGACATCTCAGGGTCCATTGCGATATCCTTGAGGTTGTCAGATCCATCCCTTACTAATTTATCACTGAATGCTATGATATAAAAGTTTATATATATAATTAAATCATAAATATATAAATTTGTTTGTTTGTACAAACACAAAGTTTTGAACACAGACACACAAAGGTCCATAACAAAAACACTGAAAATATTATAATTCACTAAAAAAAATACACTCTAGAAACACTAACACATATTATAACTTGTATAAACAAATTATAATAAATAAATCACTCCAAATAACAAAATAACTTCACAATAATAGAAATAAATTAAGCAATTCACTCTTCAACTCATGCACAAAATGGCATGAACAACCAAGTAACACAAGTAGAGACTGTTTCCGCAAGGAAGTTCTGCTTTCTAATATGTACTGCCAAAGTAATATTAGGCCTATGATGTAGTGCTTTATACCAAATGTAGATTGAATTTCTTTTTTGCATTAGTATAAAGATCGGTAGGAAAATATCAAAATAAAAAATGAAATATTCAAAGTTTGTTAGGCAACACTTTATACAAACAAAAGTTCATTTTACGAGCAATTCGTAGAATGTATATATATTGTAAACTATGAGAGCTACAATAATTTCGAACACGTAATTTGAAAGAGAAAGAAAAATACTATAAAATATCACCAACTTTTTCTATTTGAACAAGAATTGCCATTTTCATAAATTATATGATAAATGAGTTCACATTTTCTTATATTGCGCTATTCAGTGACGTGCTACATTCTCGCGGGAAAACACAATACTTATAGAATTCTTGAATTTTTATCTTTCGTGAGAAGCATTTTTGGTATAAAAATGATACTAAAATTCTTTTAATACAGTTAACTATATTTGGGTACTCTTAACATTTATAATCCAAAGTAATTAAAAATTTTTACAAAAATTAATTTTACTATGTTTTCTTATTTAATTGAATGATTCATCTCTCCTGTACCGAGATGTCAGTTAATTAACAAGTCCAGTGCAGGTGCTGGCAGATAATAATGTACCATCATTAAATACTCTCACCCTTGAATAGAATTGTATAGGCTTGGTCAATTTGTCGATACTGGTTATTTTAACTTAGTAAAAAAGTATCTTTATAAAATCTTCCAATCTTTTTGTTTTTTTGGATATTTTTGAGACTTGAGCAGTTTGGGTATTATCCCAAACCATCTCAGCACGTCACTCATCGTCACTTTTGTATCGAAGAGACGTTTGAGGGTTAAGATACAAATATCTTCACACTTTATGTAAACATAATAAAAATTAAGGTTACAAAATAAGAAATAATCTACAAAAAACAAAACATTCGAGGTGCAGCTATCCAATAATTAGATTGTTAACAAAAATTTGGTATGTTATTATAGTCTTACAACTTCATTGTCATTCCCTTCAACATATTCCCATCTCTTGTCTACACATCTAAATCAAACATTCACATTTATTATAGTATAATAATACTAATATTATAATTTTCTATTCTGTTTCAGCGGAATACAATCCAGATGCTCCTAGCATGGAACCTCGCATGTGGATACGTCAACCATTTCGCCCACCAAGTAGGTTTACTCTATTTTAAGTATAGATCGGCGAAGTTCCGAAATTGTTAGGTTAAATTAGATCTATTCATTTCTCATAATGTATTACAACTAATATTTTGTGAATTGCTTTCACTTTAACACTATAATTATAACGACTATATATATTATAAAATTTTTATCACTGTTTTTCAAGATATACAAAAGTTTTGTATAATATTTGTGAATATATTTAGAAGAAAAAAATTTAATTTGTTACATTTTCAAAATAAATTGTTTTACGAAAAAAAGGGAAACTGTTAAGCTTAATTTGAAAAAATCATCAAAAATAGTAATATTATGCAAAACACGACTACAAATTATCATTTCCTTTAGAAAGGTGCATATAATTTAGTTGTGTAGTGAAAAAAAAATTAGATCTAATAAATTTTGAGTTGTTAGGTCAGGAATAAAAAAAAAGTCCGGTGGCCGAGGCAAAAATTCCACAGAAAAGGTAATCTACACCATACAAAAAAATTTTTTTGAAATTTTTCAAGTATTACTAGAGATTGTAATATATTTGTGGATAAAAGTTGATTAAAAAAAATAAAAATTCATTTGTTACATTTTCAAAAAAAAGGAAGATTTTACGGAAAAGGGTAAATAATTGGGCCTCATTTGAAAAAAATCACCAAATATGGTAATATTATACAAAACACAACTACAAATTATCATTTCCTTCAGAAAGGTGCATAGAATTTTATTTTCCCCATTCCTTTTAGATAAACAAAACATGATTTAGATTGAGAAAAAGAGATAAGATAAAAAATAAAGCTTTCTTTAACCCTAGAGGCGGCATGGTTAATTTTCTTGAAAATTCTTCGTTTGTTTAAAATTAATAAAAAATACTATTTTTATACAAACCTAACTTATAAGACATCATTTTTCTCAGAAATATGCATAGAATTCATCTATGTAATAAAAAATATAATTTTTGAAACGGTTTTGGAGTAAGTATGTTACATGTCAAAAAATGATGTTATCATTTTTCAGAAAAACCTGTATCATTCAAAATCAATAGCTTACCACCTTTTTCTAAGATATACAAAAGTTTTGTGTAATATTTGTCAATATATTTAGGGGGAAAAAATAATAAATTTGGTACATTTTCAAAATTTAAAAAATATTTTATAGAAAAAGGTAAATTGGTCATTTTATTTTCAAAAATTTACCAAAAATAGTAATATATATTTTATACAAAAGTTCTATATATCATTATATTCAGAAAGGTGCATAGAATTTAGCTGTGTAGTGAAAAAAATGTTAGATGTAAAACATTTGGAGTTTTTTGGTCAAATACCAAAAAATCGAAGAGTAACGGAGAGAATAATTTCACAGAAATGTTAATCAATACCATACTAATAGATTTTTTTGAATTTTTTCAACGATTACTAGAGATTTGTAATATATTTGTGAATATATTTAGGGGGAAAAAAATAATTTGTTACATTTTCAAAAAAAAAATAACGATTTTCCCTAAAAAGTGATACTCTGACGAGTGAGGTTAGGTTTGACACCTCGACAATTTAGGCGTAATTAGTAACTTTCTAAAGCTAGGCCTAAGACAAAATCATTAGATTTCACTAAAACAATATACTTTACAAAGAATAACACACATATTCACTTGTATAATCAAATAAAACACTCAATATAAGAAAATTTGCTTATAGCCTAAATTTACAAAATATCTCTTAGGTTATCCCAAATATAAACCGTTCACTAACTAGAAATTCACTCAAAAACATAAACTTCAGAAATAAAAACACATATATTGTAACTTGTATACACAATTTATTTACACAAACCTTCAAAATAACAGAAATAATAAAAATATTACACAAATGCCACGCCCTTTTGCGTGTATTTTATTTCACGGCATCACGTAAGATAGCCTATGTTTTGACTTGATAAGAAGCTACAGAAAAATTTGTAAGGTATGTCAAGTGGTACCAACTTGTAGAATGAAATATCCTCTACAACATACTATAAATATCGAAAGAAAAATCGATTATGTCATTTAGTAAACTGCGCCGAATGCCAAGTGAATTTCGTGCTGTCAGGTTTCTACTTTCGTCAAGTAGAAATATCTTTGGATCTGTGAGACGCAGAAAAATTTGTAGTCTACGTTTAGAAAGAGAAACCATGTGATCTATAGAACAGTGTTTTGGTCGACTTATGTGACAGAAAAATAGATTTGTAATCATATGGGGGAAAATGGCGTCGCTTTTACTAAAACGCAGAGTTGAAATCTACGATTTTACGCATCAAAAATATGCGAACTTCACCAATTTTTGGAATTTTATTTATAACATTTTGTGGTATTTTTTTTTTTTTTGCATGATTATGCATCTACGGAACATTAGTTTTCCAACAGTATTTTATTTATTGCGATAAAACGATTCTAAGTGCGCGTAATGTTGAATTTTCAAAATACATGTTTTCCGGTTGTTAGACTAAACCATGCATGAAAAATTTACCCGCTGAGCGGGTCGGTGCCGCTTCTAGGGTTAACCCTGGAGCTGTTCCTTGACCCAGGAGCGGGTCGATTTTCAACGCATGGTTTAGGCTAAGGACTGGAAAACGAGTATTTTGCAATTCAACATTTCGCCCACTTAGAATCGTCCTATCGCAATAAATAAAATACTGTTGGATATATATCATAAAAAGTTATAAATATTATTTAAAAAATTGGTAAAGTTTGCATATTTTTATGCGTAAAATCAAAGATTTGAACTGCGCAGTTGTAAGTAGAAATGACGCCATTTTTTCTCAGATGTTCACAAATCTATTTTTCTGTCAAACAGATCGACCATAACACTGTTCTATAGGTCACATCTTTCTCTTTCGATCTGTGCTTTGCAAATCTTTCTCTCTGTCATAGATAGCGAGATATATCTATTTTACCAAAGTAGTAACCAAACAGAACGAACTCATTTTTCATTCGGTGCAGTTTACTAAATAAGATAATCGATTATAACAGTCGATATTTTGTAACAAAATTTACACCATTTTGTAGAGGAGATTTCCTTCTATCTGTTGGTAGTACTTGCTATGTCCTAGAGTTTCTATTACGTTATTATTTCTTACTTGCAAGTTAGCATTTTACAGCCTTGTTTGTGCAATAAAATGACATATTTTGGTACATTGCTTGGGATTATTTTCTGATATTTGAAGGTATGTTATATTTATGTATTATAATTTGTATATACAAATTATAATATCTGTATTATTGTTTGTAGAATTTATTGTTTTGAGTGAATGTTATTGTCAGACTTATCTAAACTGAGGCTGTCAAGAGATAGGTTATGTTATAATCTGGTCACCCTTTTTAGCAAATTTCCAAGTGTTAACATATAAAAATAATTTTGTCTAATGAAAATTTTATAAATTGATTATGTTTTTACCAAAATGTTATAAATTTATATAGGCCTATCTATAAATATAGATAGGTTATGTTATATCTGGTTTCACCTTTTTAGCAAATTTCCATTTGTTTACATATAAAAATAATTTTGTCTAATGAAAATTTTATAAATTGATTGTTTTTACCAAAATATATGCAAAATGTTTATAAATTTATATAGGTCTATCTATAAAAAATTTTGTATTGGTTTATATTCCTATTTCTGTGGAAATTTGCCTCGGTTACAGCGTAATTTTGTTGATTCCATACATAACTCTAAAATGTTTCCATCTAAAAGTTTTTGCATTACACACATAAAATCTATGTATCTTTGTGAGAAGATAGGTAATAAAAACTTGGGTCTTGAATAATAGTTATATTTTTGGTGAATTTTTGAAATTTGCCTATCTTTTGAGCAAATTTTCACTTCTTACGTAAAAATTCACCATGTCTAATGAAAATTTTATAAATTGATCTTTCTTTTTAGCAACTTTTATCTACAAATATATTACAAATCTCTAGTAATACTTGAAAAAATTTTAAAAAAAATTGTATGGTGTACATTACCATTTCTGTGAAATTCTTGCCTACGATTTTTTGCTATTTGACATAATAACTCCAAATTTTTTACATCTAACTTTTTTTTTTACTACACAGCTAAATTCTACGCACCTTTCTGAATATAATGATATATAGAAGTTGTGTTTTTCATAAATATTACTATTTTTGGTGAATTTTTGAAAATAAGCCTATCAATTTCCCTTTTTTTGTAAACCTTTTTTTTTAAATTTTGAAATGTAACAAATTAATTTTTTTTTTCCTAAATATATTCACAAATATTATACAAAACTTTTGTATATCTTGGAAAAGAGTGATAAACATTTTATTTTGGATGATTCAGGTTTTTCTAAACAATGATAACTTTTTTTTGACATCTAACATACTTACACCAAAACTGTTTCACAAAAAAAATTTTTATTACATAGATAAATTCTACGCATCTTTCTATGAAAAATGATATATTATAAGATAGGTTTTGTATAAAAATAATATTTTTTATTAATTTTTAAAACAAACAAAGTGAATTAACATGCGCCGCCTGCTGGGTTAACAACAAACTAAAACAAAACAAATAAATTGACATATGACATAATAATACATTACTTCTAAATCCTAAACAAACAAAAAACTTAAGATAAACAATTTAAGATAAACAAAAATATACGGAATGGAATAAAGCAGCCTCCATGGGTCTAGCCGTTTTGAGGCTGCATATCTCAAGTAAAAAGAGAAAAAAGAAGAAATAACAGAATTCAAGAAACCATCGGGAGCAGTTAAACTATTAATAAATTAAAATTTAATTTAATATTTATTACAAATATTATAATTAATTTGTGAAATAAATAATTTGTTCTATGATAATTAATTATGCCCATCTATTTGCATCTATGACATAAATATATAAAGTGGTAAAAACTTACACATACGTAACATACAAACATTCATATATCATAATAGTCCATACATATTCTCGCTCATACCAATATAAACACATCCCTATCTCCAAGTTTAACATGATAAAAAGAAATACAACAATAAACAAAATTATTAAGAGAAAAAAACACTTCCACACCCCTATCACATCTTTTGCACTCATCCACGCATCCAAACAAAATTAGAATAGTAATGCATTCCTATACCACAACCTCCAACAGACCTTCAACACAGTCCATGCCCAAAAGCCAGTTTTTCAAAAGAATTAGATATTTGTTTAGGTTTGTGCAGGCTTTAATATTTTCTGGAAGTTGGTTATATATTCTAGGTGCGACTACAGAGTAAAATTTTGAATAGATTGTCAATTTTGCTCTGGGTACAAAAACTTTGTTCCTCTGTTTAAGCAAAAATCATTTCTGTACTGCAGATCTGAAAAGTGTCCGCTCCTTATATAAAAAAATTTCATAACCTTAAATATATTTAAATATCTAAGAGGTAATATAGATAGTTGTCGAAATAATGGCAGTGATGAAACGCTCCTCTTTTTATGCATGATCAGTCTTATAAACATTTTTTGCACTATTATCAAAGGATTATTGCTCGTGATATATGTACCTCCCCAACAACAGATTCTGTATTCCAACCTACTATGAACCATTGAAAAATATATTTACGCAGAACATACCTAGGAACAATTCCCTTCAAGTGAAAAAATACACATAAGATTCTATTTAAGTGGGATTGCAGTGCCTTTATATGAAATTTCCATGACAGACCTTCATCCAAAACCACTCCTAAATATTTACACGATTTAACTTGTTCTATTACAATACAAGAACTGCACAACCTATTTCTTATTACACACTTCATGCACTTATACCATAGAGGTGTTGTAAACAATTCCGACTCTCCTCTCAAATTAAAGTTCAAGTAACTTTTTTTCTTTTTTTTTTTTTTTGTATTCAAGCTCATGTAATGTTTTGAAAACCACCACCTTAGAGCATTTAGGTCTGCTTGCATAGCTGACTGTACTTCCTGCAATGTGTTCCTAACGTAACAAAGCTGTATCATCAGCAAAACATATATGTTTCCTTGCAGCCTCCCTTTACATAAATTATTTACATATATAATAAACAAAAAAGCTCCTAGCAGTGATCCCTGGGGGACTCCGTACTTATTCTTTTCCATCCCAAAATTTTCACACATTGTTCCCTATCAGTCAAATAACTCGAAAACCAATTACTAACAATACCTCTGGCGCCACATTTTGACAAAATTTCTAATAGGAGATTGTGATCAACACAATCAAAAGCCTTTGTCACATCCAGAAACATACTACCAACGCTCTTCCCACAATTTATCCCACCCATAATATCATCCATAAAATTGAGCATTGCAGTTTCTGTATTGCTACCTGCTAAAAAACCGAACTGATTTTTACTAAAAAATTTAGTCTTGCGCAGTAAGGATAACAACCTTGACTTCATACATTTCTCCAAAATTTTAGATATAGATGATATCAAAGATATTGGCCTATATTGACCAGGTAACTGTTTATCACCATTTTTATAAATTGGTATAACCACAGCTCTTTTAATTTTCTTAGAGAAAATACCGGAGACGAAACTTAAATTACATAAATATGAGAAGACATCAGAAATCAGTTCCGAGACAGCTTTTAAAGCTGTTGAGCTTATTCCGTCTATTCCGGGAGCCAAATTGTTTTTTAAAGTTGCCATGAGTTTTACAATTTCAGCTGGGGTTACTGGTTTAATAAACATTGACCGTTCTTGAGAAGCCATGGGAAAAATATCCATGATAGAACTACAGGACTCAAATACAATACCATTTCTAATTTCTTACAAAGTATTTATTAAACATATTCGATAAATCTAAGGAATTAGTAACAATAACTCCATTCTCACTTCTTAAATTAATTTCGACATTTTTTCCTTTGACCAGTAATTTCATTAATGATTTGCCATTCCTTTTTTGAATCACCGTTACATTTTTGAATAAATTATCAAAATAAAGTCATTTGTGTTTTTTAATTTCAAAGTGGTAACTTTTTTCTAAAGGATTTATAAAAACTTATTAATTTTGAATTGTTTGGATGATTTTTAGTTGTTTTTTTTTGTGTAATTTGTTACGTTTTATTATTTGTTGGCACAAGAAATCTGTTATCCATGGTTTAAATTTTTTTAGGGATTTCTTTTGTTGATAAATTTTTCGTTCACTATTTTTCAAACAAGCCATAAACTTTTAAATAAACAAATCAAACGCATTATTTACATCATTCTGTGAGTAAACCTCGGACCAATCCACCTTAGCCCTACCGCGCCGTTATCAGCTATATTATTATTACCGTAGGTTAGGCCTACTACAACAAGATTATGATCTGTTATTCCGAAGTCCAAAACAGCTGTTTCTACGTCATATAAATCTACTCGCTTAAACCTGACCAAAATGTGGTCTATTCAAGAACCACTTGATGGCCGTGTTATCACATTAATTAAAGATTCCAAACCATGGCTAGATATTACAAGTTGATAATCATCTACAATAATGTTCATCAATTAATCTTAAAATTTAATCAAATCAAAATGTTCATCAATTAGTGTTAACATTTAATCAACTCAAATAAACGTTCATCTGTCCCTTTTTATTTTAAAATAAGTAACAAAATTTTCCAAAAGCCAATATTTTTAATTAATGCCTCTAAACTTGAATTAAATAGTTCTTCTAATAAATTTTTCATTTGCAAGAGTATAGTTAATTATAACTTAGTGTGTGCTATACCAAACATGAATTTATTAATTTAATTCAATTTAACGCTCCTAGTTTGAGGTTGTTTTAAGTTGAATACTGCACTTGAATATTCTCTTAGAATAATAACTTTTGTTATTATTCTAAGATTTAAAAATAATCGTTTCTCAACCATGCGATAACCTGCCTTAACTCAGACAGACCGCATCGATTGGAGTTTTCTTAAGAAGTGTCTTTTCCTTTGCCTCTCTTCAAGGCACAAATTTTTATTTTTCTATCAACGATGACATCATTTGGATTTGGAATGTTCTAAAAGCTTTTTATCTTACTTGACAGAAAAATATAAAGGGTTTGGTCTGAACAGTGTTGTCAGATCTATTTTCTATGATTCCAACAAGGTTGTCAGATGGACCATATTATTTTATATTTAAACTCTCAATCCTAAAATATTCGTATGATTAGACACATGTTCCTGTCGAGTTTAATAATGTATTATGTGATTAATATACCTAGCTTTGAATATTACACATCTTGTTCCTTGATAAACCGATGGAACGGTAGATGAACCGCTAACATTTCTTAATCACAACCGGGATAATCCACTGGTTACTGACATCACAATTGGCAATAATCAGACGATTTCTACTGTATTTTGACTTAGACTTTGAAAATTATAAGCTCAAAAATGTGAAACATTACATCTTCCAACCCTGATGCTATTAGAATATTCGATGGCTAGGGTTATCTATTTTATGCTCTTTTCATCTTTTTTTTAAGGTGGTGACCGAGAGCTTTTTTGCCTTTAAACAACAAGGGAAAATCTTACTTAACTCTTCAAAAACTCTCTTGGATTGCACTTGAATATGTCTGAACATTGTTTCAAAATGGTCTCACAATTTTGTTTTTGGTCAACTGAGAACAAATATGGTAACCATGTTCACAATAGCTTTCTCATATGCAAATGTCCATACAGAATATTTTTTCGCTCTTTTTTAAAATTTTTATGAGGCCATGATGACTGAGAGGTTTTTTGCCTTTAAAAAAATAATAATAAACAGATTTTATTGACCATCTCTTTAGTTGTGATGTCATTTGGGCGTCCCAGATACTCGGCTTCATTCGTGTTTGTACGATCACAACAAAATTCAGTGAACCTGAAAAATTACTAATAATTCAGAAATTAAATTAATGGTTTTTTTTTAGCACAGAATAAATAAGATCATGGTCAAAATAATTTGAAAAGCAAGATTAGAAATGGTATTCAAAGTGAAGAGAGTGAAGGTCAATTATAATAATTGTATGTATATAAATGTTAAATAGACAGCCTTTTATAATTTTCATAAGTGAAAATTAAATCGGTTGGTCAAGTCAACAATTTTCTTTAATATTCAGAATGGTTATTGTATTAGCCCATACTCTATCCTTTTAATTATCAGTTTCTCTGTCCTTAATTTACACTTTTATAAGTTGCGTCCTGACATATTGAAAGCATCTACAGTAACTTTGGAACTTGAATTTAGTATAAGTAGTTTCAATCATGAATATAAAACAGGTTCCTCAGGGGCTCGCCTATAAAAAGTACTGGCATGATAATCCTGATGGATCATAACTGGATCTACACTTTTTCCATCTAGTCTTAGGTTAGATCCCTCACATTCATGTTTTCTATCAGGTCTCTTTTGACCAACTCTTGTTCTTTTCTGACCTGATGCTGTTAGAGTATTCAAGGGCTAGGAGTCTATATCTTATCTTCTTTTTTCTATAAGGTGTTGATGACCGAGAGGTTTTTCATCTTTTAAATAAGGGGAAAAAGATATAAAACAGGAATGCTGGAGGCAGAGAATTAGGAAGAAGAATAAGTTTTATGTTTTATTAAATTCAGTTATTATTGATGTGATGAAAAAACATAAGATGTGGTTTATTCAAATAATTTAATATATTTGTAATATATTTTAGTTGCAGCTCGGGCCATGCTACATGGAGCATTACGAGGCACTGGTCCAGGACAGATGGCAGTCGGTGTTAACAACTTCTCATTACATCATCAGAGAGAATTGATCAATGTACCAGTTGTTGAAGAGGACAATTATATACCAATAAATCCTAACAAAAGACCCCGTCTTGCAGATTTTTCTTCTGGGGTAAGGATTTATTTTATTTTTCCACTATGTATGAAAAACTTGTGGTGTATGAACTTTTTTGAATGTATGCCAAAATTTCATTCCCAGGATGTTCCTAAAGTTAAGTAACCAAAAGTAAATAAATTTAGTTTTGAATGTTGTGAGTTTAATACGTAAAAAAGAGTAAATTAGTTTACAAAAAATATTCAAAATTTACAAAATCCCAAAGGCTAAATGTTCAGAGTTTCTACATCCCACGCAAATTATCTTTAAGACCTGAAATCAACACGCAAATCATCCTGAAACTCATATTAAATTTTTAAGAAATAAATATTATAATTGTGCAGGACGATAAAAACAGCATAATATACTGAGTTACAGACAACTTTGAAGCTAAAATCCAGTGTGCTTTAAATTGTCCAAATATAAAACTACAACAATATGTGAGCTAATATTAATGCTATATAATTATCCAATAGTGATGAAATTAAAATATATTTGAGGGTGAGACATTTTAAATGTGAATTAAATACCAATAAAGCAAGTGTGGAAGAACCCTACTTAGCACATACAGAGCAGGAAGTCACACTTCCTGTAACGATCAGAGTCTGTCCCTGTGTATAATCCAACACGAGCTCATTGTATGAAACGAGGAAGCGATTTAGGCGATGTGTATGATACCATGTCTAATGTAGGAAATGAGCAATTTGTGTATGGACCGATGACCAGCGCTGCCTGGAATTAGAAATCCTAATCTAATGTTTATGATTGTGTATGTGAAAAACGAGGAAGTATGAAATAAATATATATTATTGCTCCTTAGACATGTAGAAGTAAAATAGAAGTGAAAAAACGGGGGTTGCGTTCCGAGCATTCCACACTTTGCAGCGCTTCCTCGAAACATACAGTGCGTACGTGAAAACTTGCTTGTTTCATACACTGTACAAGCTCATACAAACACAAACACAAACACACACACACACACACACACACACTTTTAAATTAATATTTAAATTTATTCTTGGAAATAATGGTAACATTTTAGAATGTGATTATATTTTACGGAATGTAAAATAAGTCCTGATACACCTGACGCTGCCCCTTTTGATACGGAACTAAAGGGTGGAAATTTTTTATTTTTATAATCTCAAATCCTATCTTGTGATATATCATTAGAAAGGTATGTGTAAGTGGTAAATAATGACAAAGAAAACATCTAATGTATGTGTGTTACTAGCAATGAAATTATTAGGTTTTTCATATTTTAGGTTTTACAATTTTCGGCACAATAGACTGACTGGATTAAAAAAAAAAAAAAAAGTTTATAAAAAGAAAATTTTAAAAAGATATTTTTGTGAGGTTTTTTTTTGTTCTAAATAAATAATTATTGTAATAAAAGAAATTTATACTTTCAATCACTGTATATTTCATTTACAATGAGTAACAAAAATGATGCCCTTGTTACACATATAGGCCTACTTTTAACCAATAAATGTTATAGAGTAAATTACAATTTCTGTTCTAAACTAGAAAACCCATAATATACTTCTCGTACTACTAACCGATAATAAATTGTACAAAATAAATATTAATACAGATATTAAGTAGAGATTTAAGAGTTAGAGTTGCTAAATCCATGCAAATTCGTGCATGAAGAAGTTAACAAAACATATACTGTAATTATTGTTAATGGATAAAGCATAATCATAGGTTAGCAATTTACAGTTAGTTACAGTCATTAAATAAATATTTCATTTCTAATGATTGAAAGTTATTAAAACAAGAATGTTTTCAGTGACAGTAAGTAATGGACACCTATTCAATGTTATGTTTTATTTTAGGATGTTTCACCCTTAAGGCAACGCCAGTTTGACTACAGTAGATTAGGACCTCGTCGTGGAGCCTTGAACAAAGGACTGGGGCTTGGTAACTGCTCATTACAATTGAAAAAAATACCTCCTGGACTTAACAATATAGCACATCTGAATAACCATTTCGCTAAATTTGGAAAAATTGTTAATATTCAGGTAATTTTAATTTCATAAAAAATAAAGAATAGTGTCACTTATTTTTTATTACTGTTGATAAGACATAAATGTATATCAAGTGTAAGTTAATTTGTATTTTATTATAATATCTGACAGGTAAAATAAAACTTACACAGTTACATATACAATACTAGATAAGAGGATGTATTAACCCTGTGCGAGCCATGTTAAGTTAAATTGGGTACGACATCTCCATAGAGGCAAATTAGTTGGAAATATATAAAATGATATACTCCTAAAGTCAATATTTTAAAAGTTTCTAATGTTATAAGGAAACACAGAAATATGGTTAAAACATTTTTTATTTACTTATGAATAAAAACTTGTGAGGAGGGGGGAGACAAAACTAACATTCAATACGCTACAACATTATGTTCTACTTACAATTGTGTTCATTTATATATATATATATATATATATATATATATATATATATATATAATTGGTTAGATTTTGTATGAACAGGAGACAGGCTTTCCTTGGAAAGTGGTCCTTGGTATTACCTAATAGTACACAAGTGAGAAAAAAATCAAGTTCTGAAATATTTCGTAAACACTGTTCATTTTCTCAATCAGTAGAGTAAAGAAGAAGACTGAATTGTTTTGATCTAGGATGGATCTGTGCTGACTGTTGAACCACAGATTATTATTTATTATATTATTATTATTATTTTATTATATTATTTTATTTATTTATTTTTGTAAAGCCTGTTGGGAAAGGGAGAAGGATAAAGAATGATTCATCTAAGATTAAGATTAGGGGGTTCTCTTGATTTTGTGACCCATTAATGAGACAGTTCCCATCTTCTTAGTTCTGAGGGGTTACATTCTGAAGGGAGTGATTTTATGATTTTTGTTGTGAAGCAATCATAAAAAGTGACAACATTGTGGATTGCTGCATGTTGTGCATTTAGTTTCTGCATATCCATGATTTTCACGTCATGTCTGTGGCCATTCATCCAGGTGCTTAGGTTGTCTGTGGTTAGGCCAATATATTGTGAGCTGGGCAAAACCTGCACTGTAATAATTTTAAATTCTTTTCTACTAGAGGAATTATTGAAGTTGTTGGACGGGAGATGTATTTTGCATGTTTTGCATCTAGGCCTATTGCATGGAAAAGAACCGTGGAGAAGGTCAGGTTGTTTAGGTGTGTTGGGATTGGGAAGCTTGGGGTGAACTAACATGCGTTTCAGATTTGTGGGCTGCCTATATGTGTATATATATAATATATTATAAAATAATGTAAAAATGCAATGGAAATTTTCAACCATCAATAAAAATAGGATAACAGTATAGTCTAATTTCAGTTTGTTTACACAATAAAAAAATCATACTTCAACAGTTACAAAAAAAAAGAACAGTCATTAGTCGTAAACCTTTTTTGTGTGTTACTCGTCAAAACCGATGTCGGTATGGAGAGCCAGTTTCATCGTACAAGTCTTGCAGGCATAGTTTGTTTCACGACAAACTCCCTCAATTAACTATAAGATGTGCATCAAACAATTCCATAATACTTATTTCATTTTTTTATTCAATATATAAAATGGAGGTGGGAGGGTAAAGCTTTTCAGTTTAATAAATTGTCTTTTTATAATGTATTTACAAAGATTGTAGACACTTAACAATAATGTTAAAAAATTTAACACATAGAATAAAATATTTGTGTAATACATTGACTATAAAATTCTTAGAAGGTAATTTTGATTTTTCTATGAAGGTAATGTTGAACTTGAATTTGCAGGTTTGCTTTGAAGGTGATATCGAAGCAGCTCTGATCACATTTTCTAGTCATGCTGAAGCAAGTTCAGCTTATAAAAGTACAGAAGCTGTACTAAACAATAGATTTATTAAGGTTTTCTGGCACAATAGTGAGAAAGAGGTAAGGAAATATTTCTAGATTGTGCTTAACAAAGCTATTTTTGTGGTTAACAATCAAAAAGTAAAACAAAGAAACAAACCATATACAATTCTTTTTAACACACTGTGACATGTTTGTTTATAACTATTTGTGATGATTTCAAATTCACCGCCCATTATTTCCATCTGGAAAATTTGCTTAACAGAGAGACCTATTTTCAGATGTACTGTGCATGTCTACAGAACCTGCTAAAACACGGCAGCTGTGTTCGTATGTATTCTTGCCTTTCGGGTTTTCTCCCAAAAATGATTGGCTAACCTAGTTTTAGAAGGGTCTAGTGGTCCTGAGGTGGTTTCATTAATGGCATGGTCTGCTTAGGGATTACCATCATTTAAAGAAAGATAGAAATTAAAAAAGAAAAAGATAGGTCTTATTTCAACTGCTAATTATACACTGAAACCTAGCTTAGAAAAACTATTCTAGATGAACTAAATGTAACACTCCCTAGTGGATAAGTCAGGTAATATATAATTTTTTGTTTTTACAAAATGAATATAGATAAACAATTCACACTCGCAGATTCAAAACTTACTATGCTATTTGAAACAGCAGGACATATATACATTAAGTAAATAAGTTTGCCTTGAATATTAGATTCCTACAACATAGACTAAGCAAACAAGGCATTCTTTGATTAAACAAGGGGTATTTAATAATCAATCTATCTAAATTTTTATTTTTGTTCATTGATTTCATTAGAAAACAGATGATCTAAAAATAGAAACTTGAAGTGTTAATTAACTTAGAACCAATAACTTAACCCTACAACTGTTCAATGCTAAAGTATTATTTTCTTAAAAAATTAATAAAAAATATTATTTTTACACAAAACCTAACTTATAAGACATCATTTTTCTCAGAAAAATTTTTCATTGTGAAAATAGTTTGAATCAACAATAAATGAATGTTTACATGTGCCCAGAACATCTTAGGACAGAAGCAGAAATGAGATAGAAAAGTAAAAAAGTGAAACAATAGCTAAAGATTATGTATGATAAGTGTTTCTGGTAGTAAGAAGAAATTGGATAGGAGAAGGGGAAATTCTCCAGTTACACTGATGGACATTTGGTCTGGTTTCCTCCCAACCAGCAAGGCAGCCCCAGCATAAATCCAGATGTACAATAAAGCCCCATCCACAGAACCAAATGGAAACCCGCCATCCCTAATCACCAACCCCACACCAACAAAAGCAACATACTTATTAATATATACATCACCCCTGCCGACATGAGACTAGCAACCAAGACCAGCAAAATCCAAACCAATCGCTTGTGTAATAAACCAAATGGAATCAAATTGAATGCATTTTCCTTTGTTTTTAATTACAGAGGCCATAAAAACAAATATTTTTTATTATTTTTCAATATTCTTATATTGCAATATATATTTTAATTAAAATATCAAACAATATCTCATAACACACACAAAAAATAAGAAATATCTAAATGATAATTAATTTAATCCGTTTTATTAATTCAATCATTTACTCCCTTTTTCTCTTGTTTTAAACTCTTTTCGATTCCGATAGATCAAGCTCAATACTTTCCTCTTGAAATTACCTCTTTGTTTTATGTAATTTGTTCTATGTATTTCTCAAACGCTGCATATTTAATAGAAAAATTATTTGATGGTTATCACACCATTTTCCTACATGTATTTTCTTAACTTAAAACATGTTTCATTAAATTTGCCAAGCTGAAAACCCCACATCAAAGGGAACATAATAAGCACTTAGAATTCAATCTTCAAACTCGTGATTTTTTGTTAGTGAATATGAGAGTCATATATCAAGAGTCTTGTTGACTTGTATTTGATTTAGAATGCCCAAAAACTTATGAAATTAGTACCATGAAGCAATTTTTACTCGTACTTTAAATTTATTGATTTTTTGAAAGCAAAAAATAGATTTAAGTACTTCTGGTTGGTCATTTTTGAAATTTTTTTAGTACCTACCAAATGACTTGAACCTCCATGCAAAATTTCAGCTCTCTAGTATTGCCGTTCAAGTACAAATGATGACGAATGTCCGCTTAAATAAATCAATAACCGAAACAGATTAACAGATACCAAACAAAGCATTTATGGACAAATTTCATATACTACTATATTATTGCTACATAGAATATTTCTATATAATAATCTAAGTTTAATATATTAAAGGCTTTAATGTAATAGCAGATATTTCTTGTTGAAACTCCATATTCAAGGATAAAATAAAGCAAAAGCTTAAAGTTTCAAATATTTAATAGTATAAATGAGCTACAATTGTTTCGCCTTGCGGCATCGTCGGCATCAGTTGCCCGACGATGCCGCAAGGCGAAACAATTGTAGCTCATTTATACTAATAAATATTTGAAACTTTAAGCTTTTGCTTTATTTTATCCTTGGATATTAAAGGCTCTTTGTTCCAAAATAAGTTGCAAGTTACAAATGTTATATCTTTCAAAAAGATTCTTTTGCTTGAAATTGTTTTTCCCAAGAGACCCGAGACACGATTCTGTCTTAATATTGCATTATAAAAAATATATAGTACTGGATTCACCAAATGAAAAATAAAATAGCAATAATGTAAAAAACCTTCTGCAATTAGTTTTACAATTAAGATTAAAATTAGATTAATTTGACAGGGCAAGCAAGAAAATGTACCACCATTATTAAGGCCATCAGCAAAGGAAAGGCTTGGACCTCCTCAATTATCACAATCAATGGATTCTGAAGATCATAGTAGTGAATCAGCTCAAGAGCTGGAAAAGGTAGGATATATTTATGATTTATTATTGTTTTTTTAACACTAGCTAATGTAATAATAACAGTTTTTCTCGTACCGTTGTACATATCAAGTGTGTTCAAAATAAGTTACAGCTGTTACGCGATTAATCTCATTGTCAAACATGCACAAAAAAATATTTATAAATAGTTATATTGTCTTTGTTACTCAAAATAGTGTTATGTAAATACTCTTAATCATCCGTACACACACAAAATAGTCTCTTTTAACTCTATTGCCTCTATAACATTGAATTAAATCCATTGCACTAGAGAATGGTTACAACCTATCTACCATTGAAAAGGCACTCCTTTCAGAACAACTATAGTTAAAAATAAAACCGGAAACAAATTTTTATCATTAGAATATATATATATATATATATATATATATATATATATATATATATATGCCTAAATTATTAGGTGAAAACCGGCCAAGAGCACTAAAAGTGGATGAAGACTTTGATCTTAATGGCGGAAGAATCTAGGGGAGTATACCTCTACAGAAAATCAAACTTTACGATTAATGAATGAGAGCAAAAGAAATATTGTTACAGGACAGGGGGGTGGACACTTAGACGGACACTTGTGGCACCTGAGCAAGCCAGCTACGGATTGTCATTTTATTATTGCAAAATGCATAAGGTGATACGCTAGACCCATGCAGGAAAAACTTCTGAAATGAATAAAGAGGATATAATCCGTTAAAAGTCGAAAAGAGCCATCAGGGAGCCACAAGTTGTTAGAAAGTGACTGCACAACTAAAACTAACATATAAAAAATTCTTTTGAAAGGAACAATTAGGTTGAAAGATCTCCGGAGGCTATTCATTGACAGATTCTGGAAGCACACTACTTCAAGAGGTGAATATACCATCGCCGTATACTAAATAAGGACAGGAAATACAACTAATAGTAGAAGTAGAAGCATTAATAAAAGAAATTATACAGCTAAAAAAACTTATTGAGTCAACTCTGGCAAAATATATATATATATATATATATATATATATATATATATATATATATATAGACCGGTCAATTCAGATGAAAAAGAAGAAAACATTGTTGTTCAGGAAATAACTTTGTTGTTTCCAATAAATAAAAAAAGGAAGGCAGAGAAGCAAACAGAGAAAGAGGGAAGTAGCCCACAACTAACTATAAAACTGTAAAACCTGTACAATGTGTAAAACCATCGTCAATAGTATTGCAGAATATGGTAAATGCTCCATGATATATTCTGACTTTGGCATTTCAATGATAACTGAAGAGTAAAAAACATGGTGGCAAGCTCGAAGCCAGACTCCAATGAAGAAGCTTTTCAACTACTCCATAACCAGAACCTAGTTCAAATACTGAAAAAGGCTAAGCCCTTTGTGTTTGTGTAAGCATGTTTGGAAGACCCATTGCCTATTAGTGTCTCATGTGAGTGGTCATGCAAGTAGTAAACTTAATGTCATTGTTGGATGAACCATAGTATATAAAGGTTAGAATTTAATAGGGCACATAGCCTATTAGATTGGTTAGATTTTTTATGGACAGGAGACAGGCCCAAATCTAACCAATCCATAGTATATAAAGTTAGGTTTTTGATGTACTATATTAAAATTAATGGTTAGTCTACGACCAATTTTAATTCTACAAACAAAACAAAAATTAGAATGTAACAAGCTCCTGGAGACAATAGCTCCCAGCACCTTGAGTAAATGGGGGGTGGGGTACACAGGAACTTTTAAACCTATCAATAGTCTTTAAAAAACCCTCGAGCGACATACAGGGCCCTAAAGATCTCTCCTTTCTCAAGTGTGGTGAATGTAATTAATTTGATGTAGGACAAATCTGTCATAGTTTGACTAAATGTTACCAAGAACACTTTTAATCTCTGAAATAACACCTAACGAACTTGATGTACGTTGATCACATTGCCAATACCATCCATAAATATTCCTGTATACACAGCCTCAAAATTTTACACATTTCCAAATATGCAAAAACAGATTAGGAGTATATAAATTTACAATAGTTAAAAAGAAAGCTTTTAAATAACCTTAAATCTCAAATAGACTTCACAACTAATCCCATCTAGAAAAATAATTAAAACAATTATAGTGAATACGTCGGCATGGAGACAGTTTCATCCCAATTTGGAACTCGTTGAGTATGTTCTAAAGTTTTTGTATCGGTAGTGAATTAAACATGCTGTGTTATAAACTATCCATATTTTAAATATTTATTATAATGCTGTTCTTAGTAATGAAAATAATATAACTATTTATATGTTTTAAAACCTGTTTTGTGTGCGGTATTTAACAATATGATTAATTGCATAACAGCTGTAACACATTTTCAACTAACTGGATATGTATGATTGAAAGAGAAAAAACTATTTTTATTATTGTTATATACATTATCCACAGATAACAAATAAAACACTAAACATATAATTCAAATAATGTAGGAGATGTGCCAGAGCATCCACTGAGGCAGATATGTTAATAGATTTCTCCATTTTTACAAATAAGGTTATTTGTTGTTGTTTCTGTAACAAATATGCTTAGAAGAGTTAGATTAAAATATTAATAAATTTATTCAATTGCCCTTTCACTGAGTAGTATTTAGTGTTTTAGTCTCATGTGTTCTTTGAATAATAAATATATAAATGTAAGCTGGCTCTTCATCTTCTTTTGTGTGTAATTCATAGAAACGAGGAGCAGTGTAGCTCAGTTGGATTATCCATGCACTTATCTCATCGCAGTTATGACTAGTGAACTATCAAAAGTTGTACGAGGTTCGAGCCCAGTTGATGTCATTGCATTTTTTCCATATGTTACTTTTACTCTTCCCCTTTCTTCATGGGTTTTTGCAAAAATGTTGATATGTTGTCATTAATTTGTGTGGTTATAGCTATAATGGTATTTTCATCTGATGAAGGCGAAATTGTATCTGCAAAAGGCCTAGGCCTAAATATATTTATTCCTGAAGTGAAAGTTGTGGGGGTATAAAATTAATCGCCATCTAACATTTCCTCAATCATAATTAAAATTTATTATATTGTTAACTTTTTGGAGGGCCAAGAGGTCACAAGTAGCCTCTCCACTGCGACCCCAAATAAATGGATCATTTTAGAAAGCCTCTATTAAATTATTTGGCCTCCGGAGTGCCGCGCTACGCTCCGGCTCTTTCGGTCGGAAATTCGTGCCCCACGTTGGAACGCCACTTGCCACGTTCGCTCCGTTCGCGCAATTTAAGATTTTTCGTCCCTTCTTGGAACGCCACTTGCCGCGGACTCTTAAACTCGCTGTACACTCACCACCGTAAGGCGAATCACCTTTCAGCTCGGAACTAACGCGGACAAGGCCAAGATACTCACTTTTACCTTTTATGCAATCAAAGATATTGCAAAACTTGGCTCTAGTAAGTATGAGCTTGTCCTCATAAACTTACCAATTTTTAATCTACGCAAAATTCCCTGAATTTTATCTCAATGCTCGATTATTTGACTCTTTATTTTAAAATAACACTCTCTCTCTCTGGGGAAGTGCCTTTTGGGAGAAATCGGCTCTTAAGTTCTGATAATAACTTTTAAAATTTTCAAATTATATTTCCAGAGCACACATATAATATTTATATTTAGACAAGGTTATTAGCATATACAGAATGGATATATATAGAAAACACAACAAAATTTAGAAATGAATTATGTATATATTCTTTTCTTTTCAGCACAGTTAAAAAGGTGAATTCAAATTTTTTATAACAACAAAGTTGATTAAACAACAACAAAACAATTTAAATATTTGACAAAAATTACAAATGGAATATTTTCTATATTCTAAACAAAAAAAAAAAAAAAACGCTAGACTTTTCAGACAGAACCACAGACAGTTTTTCCTGTACTGAAAAAGTCGTATTTAATTATTAATTATCTATAACACCAAAGCAGAAGTATATAAAAATGAATTTAATTTTTAATAATTCCCCTAATGACGTTATATTTGAAATGAAGTTAATATTTGCGAATTATTCCTTAAGTATATGATACCTTCACACTTTATTAGAAGTTCTAGTTGGTTTTGGAATTTGTTGTTTAATTTGGCTGATGCTGAAATGATGTTTTCGGTCCAGATTCTGTAAACTGCTAGGTAGTTGAATGCTGGTCTCGAATTCTGCTAAGTTGCCTTGAAGTTCGAAATGAGTAGAAATTATTCTAAGTCCAATTAAGTAGAGTGACAATTGTAGTGTCCTCTCAGTTCGGAGTCTGTTGCCAAAAATACGTCTTCCTTGCGTCGATTCCAAAACAAGAGTATCCGTTTTTCGACGGATAAATTATGGTCTCCCTTTCTGTGGGAATTCTTCCACTACCTGGAGCCAATTTTTCTCCCTTTTAAAGAGAAAAGTATTTTCTTCCTTTTACGTGTTTTCAGGCCCTTTTGGTCTGAAATATTCACACTATATATTTTATTAATCATAGTTTTTGACTAATGAATAGTTTTCTTCCTTTATTCTTTATTCAAACACCTTTTAAATAATAATTTATTGTATTTATTATTTAGTGTTATCTGTGATCCATGTTGGCATTGCAAGGTTCAGACTCTGGATTCTCACTGAGGGTGCGCGCGCCGCTCTACAGGATTTTTCCTGAAAATCTCATCTTTTGTCGTTTTTTTCGTTCAACTCGCTATAACTTTCGAACGCCCGGACCGATTTTCAAGTTCCTTTCGGATTCTTCTTCCTCTCCATCTTGTGGGTCTTGTGGAACTTGATTCGTCGTTCTAGTACTCTTCGTTCGTGAGTTATCGCCCTTTTCCCGAAATTCGGTTTTTCTTCTTTTGAAATTTTGAGATAAGTCCTTTCTCAAAATTCTTTTGTCGAAATCTTGTTCCTCTTCTACTATGACGAAAAAATCTGTTTGTACTTTTTACATAGCTCGCTTGGTTCTCGAGTTATACGTCCTTGAAGTCCCAAAGTTTTAATCGTATAGTTTTTAGTTCATAAACCCCCCCCCCCATTATATATTATCATTTCTGCTTTGATGTTTTACACTTTCACACACTAGATATTTATAATTACATTGTTATTTCTCCCCTTTAACTTCAAATTTAACCGCTTTTGGGCTTTAAAGTTTTACTTTTTGTAATTATTATATCTCCCTTATTTTAATTTCAAATTTGAATCTAAGTACATATTATTGTGCCCTATTGTGGTCTCTTCAATTGTACTTATTATTATTTTTTAATTAATCCCCCCTTCAACTCAAAAATTCCAAAAAACTCCCCAAGAATGACTTTCTAAGTCCATTCTCACCTGTTTATTATTATTATCTCATATTTTTTATCTATGATTATTGTTAGTTCCCCTCTTAGTTATGACTCTACATTTTTTGAATTTTGAATTTAGCTTTTTTCCAAATTTTAGGTTTTTGAGCCCCTATAAAAACTTGAATAACTTTTTTGTTTTAAATGATTCTAAATTTATTTGTTGATATTATTGATCGGTTGATTCTACTGAACATTTATTTATATTAATAATTTAGTATTTTAATAGAATAAGAAACGAGGCAAAGTAACATTTCACGTTCCAGCACGCAGATCTTGCACCTGGCTGGCGTGACGTCATCTTCCCACCTCGCCTCCTCTCTACATGGTTTTATCGCGGGAATTTAAACTGCTTTAAATTGACTTGAAACTTTTGGCTCTCGGCAAACCGTTTCAGGAGGAATTGAACCCGGCTCCTCTTGTTCACCAAGCAAGAGTGGTAACCACTCTTATCAACTCAAATTCTGTTATATTGTCATGATTTACTGTTACCATCTGATTACCGTTAAAATAAAATATTTTGCTTTACAGTCATAACTGTAAACAATACAATATCCTAAAGAACACACATTTAATTTTAAAAAGCAGTAAATAATGAACAGTTGGTTATATAAAACTTTAGTAACTCATCATTGTCAAATTCAGATGTCAGATATGTGGCCTACCTTATCTCCATAGTGATTATAGTAGTGGCTAGACTATATTATTTTTTTCAATATTTCAACACTCTAAAGGTAAATTACAATCCTTTCATAATCCTTTAGTAAAATTTTTCTTTGAAATAATTGAAATATAATCTAGAAATAAAAGAAAACAATTAGGCCAAAATATCAGCCTATAAGATTAGAAGGTATATTTTGGAAGAAAGAGGCCAGATATATTACCTTATTTGCCCTCTGCTTAAAACATTATTTCAGTGAAGACAACAGTTTTCATTCAACACAAATGATAAACATTTAAAAATGGATTAATTTTTCAGTATTTCAGCACACACAAAATTTTCACCAGAAAAAAGTAGAAATGATAGTTAACTTGATATGTTTAATACTCATATAATAACATTTATATTTTTTAAATGTTTTTTATTTGGCTGAAGGAAAAAAAGAATACTTCTAATTTTATTTATATTTTATAGGTCATGATGACTGGGCACAAAATAACAAAGACTGTTTACATCCCTACAGCTCTGAGGAAGTCTGATTTTAAACCAGTTCAGGAGGACAAAGTATTTGATATTCAATCTCAAGTAAGTACAACATATGTGTACTAAGAATTATATTTGTCCTCTTCAATATAGTACCCATTCTCACTTGCACACCAATGCAGTCTTGTTTTCCACTCACCAAAGGCTTGGAGCAGATCAGTTTCTGTCTGATGTTTTCTTTCTTACTGTTAGTACCCATTCTCACTTGCACACCAATGCAGTCTTGTTTTCCACTCACCAAAGGCTTGGAGCAGATCAGTTTCTGTCTGATGTTTTCTTTCTTACTGTGTGAACTGGCTCAAAACGTGTTTCTTTAATCACAGATTTTACTTGAAAGAAAAGAAATAAGTCATGATATCAAATCTGGCGAATATGGAGAATGTTCCACTGTTGTAATATGTTTGTCGGTCAAAAACTGCTTTACAGAAAGTGGACTCCTTTCTTCCAAAATAACACTCTGAAAATTTAAAAAATACAGTGATCATGGCTTTAAATTTGGACTTGCTTTGATATAATTGTAATAAATTGTAAATTCCTATATTTATTGTATATAAGTTTTTAAGGATTTTGTTTGTTTTATGTATTATTATTAAGACGAAGATATGTTATTGATAGTGATACATGAAACGGCTGGTTGATTTGGACATGAACAAGCCTTTATTATACTGATTTATTTGTATTTCTATTGTTGTATAGTTACTTGTATACTTGTCACTTAATTGTAGTTGTCATTTATAAAGATTAATTTGTTAAAGTGAATAACTTTTATATAATATGTATTTTGTAATATGACTCTTGTTATACAAGTTATTTTTGTCAACAACAGTAGAATAAATAAATAGGCTTTATATTTTAGTTGATGGCGGTGTTTTTCTGTGCATTGACTGAGTTTTGTCTCAGGGGGAATCCATATTTTGAGTTGAAAATCCAGTTTTCGTCTCAAGTGATGATTTTTTGAAAAAAATTGAGAATGGCATCAAGTTAGTGCAGCTTGCCGCAGGATGTCTACCAACGAGGAATTTGGGGGAAAAGCCGGGATTTTAAGTAGTCAGGAAAATGCTGGAATTTCTTTATTAATGCAGGAAAATCGAACTTTTTGGGTCTATATCAATCAACACAAAATTTGTCCAAGATTTGTTGTTATTGAAATGACTAATTCATCATAGTATAACAAAAGAATATTCGGAAACTTTTGGTAATTACGAGTATTAAACTAAGAGTTTGTATTAGGCCAGTTTATCCAGACGTCCGGTTGCAATTCAGCTCAGTCTTGTTGTGATGTAGCAAGAGGAAGAATATGTTAGATTTGAAGGAACATGTTTTTTATTTCATACTTTAGCCTTTATCTTATATTATATATATACAGTAGGACCTCCATATAACGAAATTGATTTTTTTTTTTCAGTTTAAAAAAACAGAAATACTGCAGTATTTAACTTGTGTTATTATTTGTATTAATCGTTAAAATAGTCGACTATCTTAGAAGCAGCTGATTATTTCTTTGTAAAGTTTGCCGACTAACGTACCGAGTCGATTAATATTAGGGAGGGGATCGTGGGAACTAGTAAACAAATCCTATTCTCCGGAAATGTACTTTCTGCAATTCTCAGAACTTCGGCTAACTAGCTTACTTTTTTGTTTTCTATTGAAGAGTGCCGACAGTATTAATATTAATCAAGTTCAACAAAAAAAAAAGTTATTCAAATACAGTAGTTTATTATGAAATACTTATTCCAGAAACTATTCCATTAATAAACATTTTTTAAAGTTATTAAAACTCATTTTTGACCAATCGTATCACAAATTAAAGTCAAAGATTTTAATCTACAGTTTGTCCAAACAGCCGTGCGCTCTGAAGGATTAGGGCGACCCTCGCTCCCCAATGCACAGACACATTCACACGCGCAGCTCGGCCTACCTGCCGCTAATGGTTCTTCTATGGATCACCAACTAGCCCTTGTGCTACAAAATCGAATTTTTCTAGATTTTAACTTTACCTAATTTTTACTCTAATTACTGAACTCTAAATAATTATTTCTCACAAAATGAGTCCAAACACGGTACAATTGTGTCAACTCTAACTGGTTTTAGTGAGTTTAAAAACTAGAAAATAAATAAAACGGGTCCTTTATCAAGTACTGTATTTTATATTGTAATAATCAGACGTCTTTAATATAATAGTAATCAGATCAATAACAAGGAAACTGTTTAAAATTATTAAACTGTATTTTTTTTCTTTCTTCTCCAGCTTCCTGACACTTCAAAATTGTATCCCTATTTTTTATTACTGTTGAGAGAGTGCTTGGAGAAATTTCATACTTCTGTGCTATAAGTTTCTTCTGTATGCCATGCTTGACATCCTTTAAAATGTTAATTTTATCTGTTACACTTAAAGCCTTCCATTTAGACATCGCGAATGCTCTGTTCTCAATGACAACTCAGTCTATACTGAGAGATCAGATATACAGCCGAGCGCCGCCAGTACCGCCAAGGTGGGGAGAGAGAGGGGGAGTCCAGAGCCGCCAACTGTCTGTGACTGATACTAACTCGCTGACAGATGCGGGTTCTTCTATGGCGCGTTTCCTTGTCACCATTACATTTGAAAATTTATTTATTTGACCCTCTTTTATACATAATTTTAACAGGAAAAAAATGACAATCTTATATGCTTAATAATAAAATAGACAACTATTCACATTACAAAATGTAATACATATAAAATAAAATTTATAATAACATAATAAACAACAACAATAATAATAATAATAACAAAAATACTTCCTGCTGTATTACAAGAAAATAGCAAAGGGTCACTTCATCCCGAGGTTAAAACCTGTTTGGGATGAAATACTCTATACATTTCCAACAATACAGCTCAATGGGAGAGAAAACAATGTGACCGACCAGTCCAACTTACATATACACACACAAATTACATTTAGAAAACTAGGATTTGGCTTCTATGACAAACCAATTCAAATCAACATAAAACACTAAAAAAATAGAAATACAATAATAAAACTATAAACACACACACACACACACACATATATATATATACATTCACATACCTACACATATATATATATATAATTCACACACACTTCTACCATTTATATTACCGGTGAAGAAGAGAGCTTTCAAGAATAAAATACAATCACTTACTACCAGTTTATTCTGCCTCACTGGTTACTGATAAAAAACATATAGACCTGCTCCTGTTCTAATATATATTGTTTCACGAATCTACAGAATTTATTTTATCCTTGGTTTTATTTGTCGATTTTATTTGTACACGTTTTAATTTTTAAAGGCATCAGATTAAAAAATTTTGGAGCAAGATATAATTAATGTGACCGTCTCCACTTCTTTTGACCAGCAGGAAGCTCCGGCTGGCTGGAGACCGCGTACACTCTAGCCGAATCTTGTCAGGATGGGCCAAGGGCCAAGGAGTCGGGTTAGGACGCTAATGAACGCACGCAACGCAAGTGAAATTAAATGTTATATGTGCTGAATTAAAGAACAGAAATAATTATAATTTATTAAAAAGACATAACGGCAAGATAAAGCCTTAATAGTGGCCGAAAAACATACCGTTTAATTTAGCTAGCACGTGGCCGAAAATGAACTGACCTGACCTCGTCCCGTAGCGGTCTTTCTTCTAGCGGCTCTCGGAAAAAGACTCCCGGTCGGCTCGCTAGTTCAAGCCCTCCACTCCTCGTCTCTCCCCTCCCCTTCTTCTACGTCATATTGCACTGCTCATCAAAATCGCAAGTGCCAATTCATATTTTATTATTTAGAATTCCTTTACATCCTAATTTATAATTATTATGATTTTGGTTTGGTGGGCTCCTTGGCTGGGCCACAGTAAAAATTTTTAAAAGTTGTTAAATTTGGTTTTGGAAAAACTACGTTTAAGTCATTCCGTAAAGTCCTCCCTCCACCCCCTGTTGTATACTTTCCTCCGCTTCTATTGTAGAATAATCTTAAAACTTTAACTATATATAAATTTCTAACCGGTAAAATTTTGAAGATTTTGAATAATGGAGCAGCGTGTTCCAATTTAGTTAATTAATTTTTCATAATAAAAATTACTTTTTGGATTTTTTTTTTTTTTTGGATATTTTAATTCGTTGTATGGAAGGTTTCCTTTGTTATATAGAAACATTTTTTAATGGAATTTCATTTGTCTTTTAAAAAAAATTCATTACAGAGAAAATTTGTTATATAGAAGTTCTATTAGCAGAAGTTATCATTGATTATATTTAAATGTTTCTTTATAAAGCTGAAGTAATTTTAAAAGAAAACACAAAAAATTTAATTTAATTCTTAAAATATGCTGACAAATAATTTTCAAGTGATGGGTTTATTTTAATCGTTCGGTTAAGAACATTTAGTTTGTTGAAGAAGAATTGTAGAAAATCGACCAAATATATTTTTAATGTGAAAACATTTTTGTAACTGAAATTCTATGTAAATGATTTAGCGGTAAAAGTCTCTCTCATCATACATTCAATTTTAAAATTAGCTTTGTTTTGATGCCTTGTTTTCAATCATCCATGTTTTGAAATTGTGACTGTTATTAAATAAAAATGTATTTTTGTAAAAAAATAGTAATAAACAAATAACTGAAGAAACTTGTATCTGTGATTCAGAGGTTTTGTGTTTTGTTCTGAGGTTGAATTTTTCTGTCACATATCTCTATAAATATCTAAGAAGCGACAAACTAAATATATATATATATATATATATATATATATATATATATATATATAAATATATATATTTGTCTTTATAATAATAAATTAAGAATTTTTTTTAATGATATATTAATAATAACATATGTGTGTATGGTATGTGTATACATGTATTTATGTATGTTCCTTATATTTAAAGTGTTTCAGAAGGCATTTAAATGGAAACTTGATAGAGTTTATAATATTGAAAATTATTCTCAGTACGGTACCTTTTGTTTGTTGTAGTTCGTGTAATAACGTTTATTAATCTTTACCATGTAAGAAAGTCAAATTTTTATTTACAACTGCACATATGAGGAGTTTCTTATGTATTTGTTCATTATGCTTATTATTGTAGTGAAGAGCTAAAATGGTTTTGTTTTAAATTAAAATAAGGTTACTTTTTAATTTGAATGAGTAGTTATAAATGTATTTATTATCAGAATGTTAGAGGTATGAATAGTAAGTTAACTGAGTTATCAGAATTTGCTTAATCTAGATAATGATATAATCTGTATCACTGAAACTTGGTTAAATACTAATGTGACTTCAAGCGAGTTATTCCCAGCTAATTGGACTGTCTACAAAAGTGGCGGAGTAAATAAGTGGTGGGGAGCTGGCGTATTGACTGCTATAAGAACCGGTTCTTGGAAGTCACATTTACTTGCTTTTCATTCTATTGACAAAGTGGATATTTTTTGGGTCAAACTATTAAATAACTCTGGATTTACGTTTATTCTTTGTAATATTTATTTTCCACCTAGGACACCTCTTTTTCCTTACAAGTTGTTCTTTAATCTATTTGTTAATAATAGTAATTTAATTGATAGAAAGGTCTGCATTGTGGGCGACTTTAATTTACCCAGTACTTCTTTGACTTACATTTAGAGGTAGGTATTTATAAGGAATTATCATTTTTTCTAGATTTTAATAAATTTGTTATGCTAAATAGTGTTACTAATCACAACAATAGAACTTTTGATTTAATAATAAGCAATATGGTGGGAACATCCGTGTTGGGTGGCGACGACGCTTTAGTAGGAATGAATAATCACCATCCTGTGTTGTTTCTTTCGCTGGAGGTTGAAGTGGGTGGCATAAGAAGGTGCCTACCTAATAAGAGTGTTATTCATTCGCAAAACCCAACTTTTGTGGTATTTATTTGGATCTTAAATATTGCGATTGGAAGAATGTTTTTAATTGTCAAGACGTCAATACTGCAATTTCTGAATTTTATAAATTAATTTAATCAGTTTTAGATAAATATGCCCAAAATATACCACTAATTGCATAAAGGAACCAAGCACCACTGTCATGAAAATTAAAAATTGAGGCTCTAAGTTTCTTAAGGTTCCTAATTTTATTTCAACTGTAATGCAAGTATAATTTAGTATCAACATTTTGTTATACAATTGTTCTTTAATTAATCTTTTATTTATTATGTATTTTTTTGTTTTGTACAAAATATTAAAGAAACTGGCACTTGGTTCCTTTATGCTTTATTGGAAATTCAACATAGCTCTAAAAAAAACCACTTGGTTCCTTTCGTTTTGTTATAATATAAACCAGCCCAGCGATAATTTCACTTTATTGTTTGTTTTATTATTATTTTATTTATCAACTTTATTTTAAAATAATATTTAATTATTAAATGTTACTCAAATTGGTTAATGTCAAGCAAATGAAAAGTTAAAAAATTAAGAAAAAAGTTAAATGAGCTTCTAATAATTTCTTGCATATCTGACTGTTCAGTATCTACTCTTTGTAGTGATAATGATAGTTCAACAATTAGTTTTGTTCTTTTTTTTCAACTCATGATCAAAATAATTTAGTTCACAGTAAACACTTTGCAAAATTATTTACTGGGCATTTGTTTCCTTTATGCACATCTGCTGATCCAAGAAATAACAAAAGAATTAATTAATGGTGCTTTTTTCTCTTATGCGTTTTCGGGAAAGTGACTTTCAAACTTTAATTTTGTTTTAAACTATTACAGACCACCACGATAATTGTTGAGCACATAGTTTACATTATTTTCTATAGCAGAGCTAACTCGATTTGGATAAGAGTGGCGCTTGGTTTCTTTATGCATGAAGGCTTCCAATTAAGTCAAAGTTCCCGGTTTGGTTTACTAAAGAAATTATTGATAATATAAAATTAAAACATAAATTTAGGACAAAATTGAATAAATTTGGGAGTAATGTTTGTTTAGCGAAATTTAAATATTATAGATGTAGGGTAAACAACTGATAAAAGAAGCATATTCAGTGTATGTAGCAAATCTCGAATACTCTCTTATAGATGATCCCAGTTTTGGAAGTTTTTCAAATGCAGAAAGACCAGTGGAACAGTAATTGGAAATGATTTTGTGTGGAATGACGAGCAGTTTACAGCCAGTTTGTCTATAGCGGATGCCTCTGGAAAATACTTTGGTTCTGTATAATGCAAACCAGATCAATTAAACTGGAAGGAGGTTCTTTCATCGCCCGTTATGACAGGAGTGCAACCTTTAATTATTTCGAATATAACTATTGATCAGGTCGTGGCTGCAATTAAAAGGTTGTTTTCAAAAAGATCGTTTGGTACAGACCTTATCCCAATTTATATTGTTAAAGCTTGTTCAGAATTTCTACTTGAACCTCTTTTTGTTTTATTTTTAATCTAAGCCTTTTCAAGAACATTTTTCCGAATGATTGGAAATTGTTCAGAAGTATTCCTCTTCGTAAAGGAGCTAACAAATTAGATATCGCCAACTACATACCGGTACCAATACTTTCAACTTCCGCTAAAGTATTTGAGATCGTAATAATTCATTTGTTTGTACTATCTCATGTGAAACCGTATTTGTCTTGGGCTTAACATGTCTTTATTCATTAGTAATCTGTCAAACTTTGTAAATTATACATCTAGAGTACTGGATAATGAGGGGCAAGTTTATGTAGTATACACTGACTTTGTGAAAACATTTGTCAATCACATAACTTTCCTTTTAAAAAATGAATTTTTATGGGTTTTCAAGTGTTTTTTTCTTTCTATCTGTTTTTAGGGCATATTCTAATAAATACGTAGTTGTACAAACTCCATTGGTATTAGATGATGATTGAAATAAATTGCATTATTTAAACATCAATTTTACCTTTATTTGAGTAATCAATAAATATTTAACAGAATATATTTATATTTAATTAGACACTGTATTAAATTATATACTTAATTTCCCTTCTTTTGTTGATAATTGCAGATACACTACTTGTTTACGACTACGTCGGGTTTAATTCTTCAGATGAGTATATCAGTTTCATGTGAAACAATTTTTAATGCAAAACAATTTTCATTTTCAAAACTAATTTTGAGATTGAGAAATTTTTTGTTCGGAAATTTTTTGAAATTATGAAGAAAACATTAGTTATATTCTCATACCAACTGCCATTTTCGTTACAAAATGTTTGTTCGTTGGAATTTTCAGGATCTGGCACATTTTGTGTCGTCATTTGGAAAACATCGGGCTTTTCCATCCACAATGTCTCATTTCCTTTGATTCATTCTGTTACACTATAGATGTCTTTCTTTCGATGGCTGTGATACTTCTATGCTTACAGGAGAATTTTAGTAATTTAAATGATGAAACGGATTGAAAAATTGATTAATGAACTTTGTCTTTGAGACATACATAATTTACAATGATACACTATGCAAATATAAAAAAAAAACATTTATACTTCATAAATAAATTAGGAAATTTTTGGCCGAATTGAGAAATATACATTCAAGAAATGTTCTCCCTTGTGAGATTGAAATAATATTGAGTCTTATACCTCTAAAGTACAGATATTATCAACTGATTTTTTAGGAAAAATGCTTCTTAGTCATACTAAATTCAAGTAAAACTATTTGAAACATAACCTAAACCACACATTTTTCTCAAAAAAGTTGAAGACCTTGTAGAAATAAGCCAAAAGGGTGTACAGATTTGAATTTTCTTAAGAAATTCACTTAATTTTTAGAAGCTCTTTTTCAATCCAAAAGAGATATAAAATTCCAAAAATGCATTTTTGTAACTTTTTTTTCTTCATACCTTAAAAATTATTTGAAACATTAAAAAAAATATTATCGATTTATAGATTAGAAGCTGATATATTTTATATTAGGCCTATATTTATAAACTAAACGATATGTTGGACTAATATTTATTAGCTTGAATAAAAAAAGACACAAAGTCTAAGACAATTCCCATGGTTTTGTACTTACTTTAAAGTTACATTTTATCAATTGTTTTCTCTTTTTTTTATTAGCAAAGTACTTTTTAAAGTCTACAATTTATAAGAATTCCGGTCTATATGACCAACATCAAAGCATCAATCAAGGTTTGTATGCAAAGCATCAATCTTTTTTTTTTTATGTTTCCCTATGAAAAATAAATTCAAATCTTTAAACTCAAAAATATCATAATTATTAATCTTCGTAAAACATCTTTTCCTCAAGTTTCATTAAAATCCATAGATTATTTCTATACTATAATTAATTGTTTAAAATAGGCATGTGTAAACTTTGAGATTAAATAACAATTCACGAAATAGACCAATCACCTTAAAATCTATCTCACTTTCTTTGTTATTTAATAGTGAACAAATTTGGTCATACCTTTTTCATTATAAGATCTATAGAAACTGAGATATTTTTAAAAACTGAAAAAGCAAATTAAATTGTTAATACCAAATTATACTTACCTCCAAATAAGGACAATTTTTTAAATTTTTTTAAATAAAATGTCCTTAAGAACCGATTTAAACAATTGCACTCACAAATGTATTTCATGTCTTATTTTATTCGACTATTTTATTTTATATAATATCGAAACCATTTTGCTTGATTTATTCTCAGGTTAACAATGCTGTACCAAATGTTAATTTACTGAGAACTCAAGAAATTCAAGCAGCAAAAGATATGTTGAAGAAAAAGCGAGAAGAAAAGAGAAAAGTAAGTTCTTATTTCAATTATTAAAATTATTTCTATTTTTAGTTGAATAAAAGTAGCAATTAGCTGTCATACTAGAAGAACAAAATTAATATCAGATATGGAATTTTAAATATTGTAATTTAGTAACCCAATGAGGCATTTCTATCCTAATCAGGAATTATGTTAGATTATTTACTGTTTTCGTAACATGTTAAACGTAAAGTTCAGATTAAAACATTAAAGTTGATTCTCAGGTTTTGGGGCATTTATAGCTAGATTTTTATACAAAAACATTTAATGTATAAATAAATGGTTATAAATATCTTTTTATATATCTTAGCAAACCACATTATTATGCTACATGTTTCACTGGCGGCATCTTCAGGCTGACACTTAACATAAAAGACTAAACACTATACAACACTTTAGTCTTGTTACACTTATATGACATAAAATGTTATTTTGTACATTCGTACACTTCTTATATTTAAAATTAATTTTTTTTGTCAGTAACCACATGTTACTCCATAGTCAAGTAACAGAACCAGTTGGAGTAACATGTGGGGTTACTGATCAAAATTTTAAATATAAGACATGTACAAACTAACATTTTATGTCGTATAAGTGTTGTTTAGTGTTTTATGTTAAGTGTCAGCCTGAAAATGCTGTCAGTGAAACGGTGAAACATGCAGCATAATAGTATGGATTGCTAAGATATATAAAAAGGTATTTATAACAATTAATTTAATTTTGTAAAGTAAAAAATAATAATAAAAGCCTTATAACAAAACAATACAGTTTAACAAAACAAACAACATAACAGTGTGGTTAATTTTTGCTTAACTTCAAGATTATAACTGTTTCTAATTTATAAGCATTAATAAATAATGTTTTAACAGTTTTTGTTTATTAAATTTTGTAATATTTTATTGGGACAAAAATTTGTTTATCTCATATTTCAAAATTTTCTTCAAACATTTGTTCTTTATTTACCTAGCTGTGCTCTAAATCTGTGTTATATGATAACTAAAGAATCATTGAAGAAACTTTGTATAATGGTTTGGCACGAAAATCAATGAATCAATTAGGTAAATGTTAAGACCAGTTAATATGAAACAATTTTTTTTTAAACTCAATTTTTTATGGAACGAATTTAGTGTATCACACAATATTTAATAGAAAAAAGATATCATTTTAACAATTGTAAATATGTATATAATATATTCAATGCAATTTTTATTCTTCTTTTTTTTCTAGACTAGTAGCTCTTTAAGACTAGTTATCTTTAACTTTTATATTTAAGTAAGAGAAAGCTTTGTACAATTACTACTTGACCACTTTTGACTTTCTCACATATTATATGTAGACAAAGTTATGTGGTGAGTGAAAAGTTCAGTTGAGTTTTTGTAGATATATTGTTTTTAAGGTCTCTTGAATCCAAAAATGTGATTTTTGGAATAATGTCCATCTATCTATAATGCTCTACAGCTCAAATGCATATACCAATTTTAATTACATTTGGTATGTGGGCATATTTCGGCCATATCTTGGGACTTTTTTTTTGTTTGTTTGATAACTCAAAATTAGTGATTAACTGTCCAAGAAAAAACACAAAATTCTGATTTTCCTAAAATTGACTAACAATTTTGATCCAATTTTCCTCAGGTGTAGTTTCTAAAAATCCAAACAAAAATATTGGTCACCATATCTTCAATAATGCCGGTTCATGAGTTATTGGTAAAAAACAAAAAATCAGGGGCTTAAAAAAATATAATACTTAATTTCTAAATATTGGCTCTACCGATTTCATTTCAAATTTTAGTGATGTGTAAAGATTATTAACCCAAACCCATGTGCAAAATCTCAAGTAAAAAATATATTATGGTTGAGAAATAATTAGTCATAAATAAAAATGATCCTCGTCTGCCATAATTAAAAGCTCTATTTTAATCTAATATGATTTATGTGAGGACATGTTTGACACAAGCAAAGCAACACATCATAGGCACAGGCAAACATCCTATGCAAGGTATATTTTAGCAAGAAATTGATTAAAATGTAATTTAATTGATTTTTGAGGTCCTGTATAAACACTTTTTCAAAGACTGTATCCATGGTTCATTTTCACTTTTTGATTTTCAACTAATGAACCAACATTTTTATTGATAAAAAGTTTTAGTTGCTTTTTATTTGGTTTTAGGGATGAGTGAGTGAGAAAGTTTGTGCAATGGTTTTCTTACTTATATAAATTATTAATTTTATTCTTTTAAATGTTTTTTTAAGGAAGCTCAGAGGTTAACTTTACATCTTTGCAAAAGAAAACAAGGTCTTTTGGATAAATCTGTTACCCACCAGAAGGTACTTATTGGACGACTCGAAAAAGGAAATCTCTCCCGAGAACAAAGAGACAATATTTTACAGACCATTAATTCACTGCAGGTAAGTCCATATTGTGCATACCTTTAATTTAACTGCTGAACTCAAATTGCAGAACATTAAGAGAAAGTTCGTCTCTTGAAAAAACATGAGTACAGTGGAAACTTGATAATTCGTCACATCTTGAAATGGGAGAGGTCGTCAATAGAAAGGGACAAATTATATTAGTCCAGGTAAATTAAAAGTGCTATCTTAACCCTGTAACCGGTGTATGTTAAAGGTTTTGTAAAAGTTTTGTTTTCTTAAAAAATTCATAAAAAATATTATTTTTATACAAAACCTAACTTATAAGACATCATTTTTCTCAGAAAGATGCATAGAATTCATCTATGTAATATATATATATATATATATATATATATATTTTAACGATTTTGGAGTAAGTATGTCAAAAAATGAAGTTAACCTTTTTCAGAAAAACCTGTATCATCCAAAATCAATAGCATATCACATTTTTTCAAGATATACAAAAGTTTTGTATAATATTTGTAAATACATTAGGGAAAAAAAATTTTTTGTTACATTTTCAAAATAAAAAAAAAATGGTTTACGAAAAAAGGGAATTTGTTAAATTTATTATCAAAAATTCACCAAAAATAGTAATAATTATGGAAAACACAACTTCTATATATCATTATATTCAGAAAGGTGCATAGAATTTAGCTGTGTGGTGAAGAAAAAAAAATGTTAGATGTAAAAAATTTGAAGATATTATGTCAAATAGCAAAAAATCAGAAAGTAACGGAGGCAAGAATTTCACAGAAATGGTAATGTACACCATACAAAAAAATTTTGAATTTTTTCAACTAATACTAGAGATTTGTAATATATTTGTGAATATATTTAGGGGGGGGGGAATTGTTACATTTTCAAAATTTAAAAAATTATTTTACGAAAAAAGGGAATTTGTTACGCTTATTTTCAAATATTCACCAAAAATAGTAAAATTTATGAAAAGCACAACTTCTATATATCATTATATTCAGAAAGGTACATAGAATTTAGCTGTGTAGTGAAAAAAAAAAATTAGATGTAAAAAATTTGAAGATATGTCAAATAGCAAAAAATCGGAGAGTAACAGAGGCAAGAATTTCACAGAAATGGTAATGTACACCATACAAAATTTTTTTTGAATTTTTTCAACTATTATACAGGTTTGTAATATATTTGTGGATAAAAGTTGCTAAAAAAAAAAATCAATTTATAAAATTTTCATTTGATATGGTTCATTTTTACGTAAAAAGTGAATATTTGGTAACTATTTTCAAAAATTCACCAAAAATATAATTATTATTCAAAACCCAAGTTTTTATTACCTATGTTCTCACAAAGATACATAGATTTTATGTGTGTAATGCAAAAAATTTTAGATGGAAACATTTTGGAGTTATTATGTACGGAATCAACAAATTTACCCTGTAACTGTTGTTTCTTACCCTGTAAGCCAAGAAGTTTCTACCATTGTACAGACTCACTTGAAGAACATAAGAAGTTTTCGAGTCGCATATCTCAAACTTCTTGATTCCGAAACAAGAATGTCTCTTATTAGGCATGTATTGAATAAAAGCACAATGGTTTTTCATGCCTTGAATGCATCATTCATCATATCAATGAAGGTCCGGACTTTATTCCAGGGGTCATGCCCTGGTTCATTCCGTCCCGGATCTTCGGTGGATGATAAATGAAACATTGACATAATAAGTTCGAAGCGTCGGAAATTCATCTGTTTGGGATAAAAAGCGACAATTTGCGATTTAATACCTGACTAATAATCTTCAAGATTTTTCCTTGCTGTAAGCCCCATGTTGATCTTCAATCCCCAGAATCTCTTTATCTCAGTTACGGTTACGTGAACCCACTCATTGATTATAGAATGTGGTCTTAGATTACCAGAATCTCGCTGTTGACATAACACTGCTTCTGCGAACTTATTGGTCTCCTCGACCATAAGAACCCACATAGCATGTGACATAAATAGATAAAGAAATGAAATTGGATTTGAACTACACAGAACATTTCGAGGCCCTACATTTTCTACTGTAATTTAGACGCTATTTCCTTCTGTTCTGGAGGATATACTTTTACCCACGGAACCACAGGTGTTAGTGTTTGTCTTTTTGAGAGTTTACATTTTTTTTGTTAGTGTTGTACGACGAGCAGGTGTAACGTGTGATGGTGCAGGAAGACCAATATCAATTTGTGCTTGTGTAGTTGGCGGTAAAACAATTTCTGGCTGATCAAAGCCAATAAAGTCTACTTCGTCAGCTAAGTCTCCCACACCAGTAACTTGGGCGACATCATCCTCAAAAGACATGTCATGAGCTGAGTCTTCTGAACTTTGATCAGATTCACTGCCTCCAGGAAAGTCATCCCCTGCAGACAGATCGTCTTCAAAAATAAGAGACCTCATCTCATGGTATGCCTTGGGGGAGAAGTGGATACGTCATCGAAATGACCTTCGAGGTCTGACAACTCGGGGTCCGCAATTATCTTGTCCAAGTTGTCAGACATGGCTATATTCCTGAATGCCATTATTTTAATTAAATTAAAAAGATAATTAAATGTTTACATATATTTGTATTCCTAGAAAAAAACACTGGCACATTTATCACTTCTAAAATACCTAGTCTAACAAACACATGGCTTATAAATTGGGGCTAGGCCTATAAAATAAAACCTATAATATGAATAATGAATCAAAATAATACACTATAGGAACCCAACACTAAACAAAATATTATATCTCACTTCACAGGTCATGTTGTGTGCAAGATAGGCCTTACAATATAAATGATTCCAGAATTAGGCCTAGGCCTATAAAAATTTAACATATAATATGAAAAATCAATCAAAATTTATTACAAATCTCTGGTAATACTTGAAAAAATTCAAAAAAATGTTTTTATATAATTTACATTACCATTTCTGTGAAATTCTTGCCTCCGTTACTTTCCGATTTTTTGCTATTTGACAAACTCCAAATTTTTTTACATCTAACTTTATTTTTTCACTACACAGCTAAATTCTATGCACCTTTATGAATATCATGATATATAGAAGTTGTGTTTTCCATAAATATTACTATTTTTGGTGAATTTTTGAAAATAAGCCTTTCTCTTTTTTCGTAAACCAATTTTTTTTTTGTTTTTAAATATAACAAATTAATTTTTTTTTTCTAAATATATTCCCAAATATTATATAAAACTTTTGTATATCTTGAAAAAAGGTGGTAAGCTATTGATTTTGGATGATACAGGTTTTTCTGAAAAATGTTAACTTCATTTTTTGACATCTAACATACTTACTCCAAAACTGTTAAGAAAAAAAATTTTATTACATAGATAAATTCTACGCATCTTTCTGAGAAAAGTGATTTATTATAACTTGAGTTTTGTATAAAAATAGAATTTTTTATTATTTAAAAAAAAGTGAATTAACATGCGCCACCAGCAGGGTTAAAAATCTTCTTCTCACTACATATTTATTATTAAAACCGTGGTAAGAGTTTAGTACACTTTACTCCTATTTAAATTACAAAATATTTCAGAGGTTCATCAACTACAAACGTGACCTTAAAAAGGAAAAATAATATTTTAACATGTGATTCACTTTCTCACCATAAAAATTGAAAATAAACACAACACTTTGTCAATCTAAATGAAATACTACACTTTTGAGCACATAACGAATATTTTGTTAGAAAATATTGTCCATGTAGTTGACTAATTGTAAAGGGACTCACCCCCACTCCACTTAGTGGGAGGGACTACGTAAAGGGATTTACATCAATGCCATTGATTGAACTAGTCACAGGAAGTAGTGGGGAATGAAACTCATTTGTATAACTGTTTATAATATTTATAGAATTAGTGTTTGTTTAATACTCAACCTCTGATAATGGGTAACTATGTTACTGAAATGTACATAAGGAAATATATCTTGTTTTATTTAATTATGGTATTGCGTGTTTGATTTAAATCTAAACTTAAATAAAATTTAAAATATCACTGAAATTTTCCGTTATAGATGATGTAGAAAAACCGGTTTAAGCTATGCTATAGAATTTAAAAAACTATTAAGTAACAATCAGTATTAATTTTATATATATATATACAATAAATTCATGAAAGTGTCCTACCCCCCCCCCTAAATAAAGCCATGCCTCGCTGCCTTGCAAAAATGATATGTGTATATTGCTATAGGAATTTGAAATTTACATATTATTATCTAGTAGCTTAACTTCCAAAACTGTAACTTTTACAGTCTGTTTAGAAAAAATATTATTATTTTTACTGTTAAATTAAGACTAAAATTATGAAACTGTATTAATAAACAAGATTTTGAAATCATTTAACCATTGTGGTAAATATAAAATATCAAGATCGACGTATTGTATAGTACACACTGCAACAAGCTTTATTTTTCAACTTGGAATATAGAATTTGCGTCCCACTTTGTTGGGCCACTTACAATGAGCTTACCTTTACTTGGGTGTCACTTTTGTTGCACTACTTGCAACAAGCTTAACTTTTTTTAGTGTAAGATTTGAATTTTTTTCTTTTAATCTTAAAATTTTAATATGAGCTTCTAACCCCAAGTTGATTTCCACTTTCAAGAATCTACCTTACTATTTTGCTCAATTGCAAGAATAAAATCTTACTTTTTATTCTTTTCAAGTAAAATTTATTCTTGATGATAAGTTTATTTAAAAAATTCTATTTATTTAATTTAATTGACTACTGTTACTTTTCTCTTTCTATTCGACCTCTCTCTTGAGGAGTGTCATTTGACAAAGCCGTTTGCAAAATCTATAATTATATTATAAAATATGATCACATATTTTAACCTTTTGATGCCCGACTTATGATCAGTATAATACAAGCTCCAGCCCGGGTATTTTTCGCAAATTTGCAGACATTATTATGAAAATTCGTATAAAATCTAAATATGAAGCAAACTTATCAATGTAATATTTTTTTTGTTCAGAAAGAACAGGGGAATATGAAAATGGTATAAAAAGTTACATTATCTAGGCCAAATTATTATTATTTTTTACTTTATTTTAATTTTTTTAAATTTTATATTGAAATTTCAAAAGTAAAGTTATAGTAAAACTATAATTTTTTTTTATTGTAAAATCGTTACATACATTTTGTAGGAAATTTAATTCCCCACACAAAAATGTATATATATAGACATATATCATAAAAAATATTATAACTTATATGCAAAAATGTAAACAAACGTAAAAGTAAAAAATGCAGATTTTCACACTGTTTATTGTAGCTTTTACATTAAATTAAAAAAGAACAAATATACAAGCTATATATGTTTTTGGTACATGATTTTCAGTACTCTTATATTTATTACAATTATATATTTCACTATTTACAACACTTGGGCCGGGAATTGAATTGTCATATAGGTTAGAATGCGTCGGTGCATCGCCTGAAGGTCCAGGAACATTTTCAACTACACGATTTGAACACGTCACTACACTATGTATTATCTCGTCATTATCACTATCACTGTCTAAAAAATCACGAGATAAATACTCCGATATTTCATGTTCACACAAATTAGACATTTTGTTTGTTTATCAAGACACAACAACAACAAAAGAAGCTACCACAGCTATACAGTGACAGCTGGCGAAATAACGAAAGTGAACCGGATATTGCAGTGATGCAGACTAAGACGCACTAAAACAAAAATTACCTCTCATTTCCCTGCATTCTGCTGAACAGTTCAATACCAAATACGTCATAGCAGTATAACCGCCAACACGCAAAAAAACAAGATATAAAACAGCTGACGCCAACTCGCATATATGCGGGCGTGGGCTGCTGGCAGGGTACGCATCTATCATTGTACAGACTCACTTATTCATTAAGTGATATAATACTAAGTAATAATATTAATTAAGTGATATAATTTATAATGATATAAATTTATCGCATATATACGGGCGTGGGCATCAAGAGGTTAACATATTAATTAAAAAATCCTGAAAACACATAATATGGTTAATTTTAGATCATAAATAAATACACAAACACAATACATGAAATTTCCTTTTAATACGTCTTTAATTTTTAACTCTCAAGAGATCATTGAATTATTTATAATTGCAATATAGAACACAAATTTACTTTATTTAAAACATTAATTTTTCTGATTCTCTAACAAAACAAATTACATTAAAATTACAAAATTCCTAATCTTTAAAATTCTAAATTATACGTTTGACCAATAGCAGTGTATATATATATATATAAAACAAATTGTCGCTAAATTATTTAATATTTCCCCAATTTTAATTTAATTTGCCTTTTGATATATATTCAAAATTTTGCGAATATTAGTTTATTATTAAGATGGGTATCTTAGTTATACAATTTAAAGATGACTTCGCTCCTGAAATGGTGTTCTGGTGAAAGGTTGCGACCATCTGTTTCCAATTTTGTTAAGAAAGGTCGTGAAGCAACAATCCTGAAGTTCTTCACAGATTGGTTGAATGGTTGCTGCCAATCTTCCATTCTCTAACTGCTCCAGCGTAGAATTCCCAGAGTCAGCTCAAAGTATTATTTATCATTTTTCTGACGTTAAGTTATTGGTATTATATCTTTCCTAAGTTTTCTTGAATCGAATCAGTGATAATATTTCAATTATAGTTGTAAAGTTTTCATGACCATTTGTGGTCCCCAATTCTTTAATATATTAGACTATCCTGATTGTTGATACAACGCTAACACATTTTATCAATCTGATCTGACTGTACATTGTATCGAATTACTTGTAAAAATCACTAGTGAGAAAAAGTTAACTGCTTGAATATATTTGTAAGAATATTTAATTTTTTCACTTCACTAACAAAGTAAACTCGGTTATGACGTTTTGGACAATTTTGTTAAAGTTTTGTTTTAACATGATTGCTTATGCTTCTTCTATTCGTTCTTCTGATCTCTTTATCTTGATTGCACCTTAATTATAATTTCTTAATTGTCAAGATTTTAGTTTCTTTGCAGTCTGTTGGTCATACCTAAACTTCTCCATTAATGTAAATGGGACAAGCTATGTCCCTCCTTTCCTGTTTCAACCAGAAAATTAATATTTTTTGTTAATTTTCCTTTGTTTCACCATATCTTTGCTTTGGCCTAGAATTTGGAAATTCTACAAATGTTGTCCTCTTTGTTTTGTTTCGTAGATTCTATTAAAACTCGAATGGTTGTTATCGGACCGTAACTATCCAAGTTATTCGAGTTTGAATATTCTCTTACTTTTCCGTCGACCATTTTTTGATCCTTTTAGATTTCTGAAGATTATTCTTTGGTTTCTTGTTCCCTTCGTGTTGAAATGAAAAATTCTTGTTGGTTTATCACTGTAGTCCACTTGGCTGTGAAGTTATTCGTTGTCCAAGGTCTTTGTTATGCGTATTTTTTTTTTTAATAATAAAACCACTCATTTTATGATATATATGCTTCTATTGGTTTAACCTTTCAATAATATGTATTCTTATTCTATATTTATGATAAATTTTCCTTATATTATTGTTTAACATGTTTAATTTTGATTTGGAAACTTTCACCACTTTTTACTTATTACCCACAAATCGTTTTATCCGATTTTGACCAAACTTTCCAAAAATGTGCCCATTTATATTCTCTATCTTTCATTATTTTTACTTTCTCAAAACCTTTATTGACTTTTGTGAGAAAAAAGTCGCAAGAATGGATTTTGTCGCCATTTTTTTCAAAGAATTACTTTTAAATTTAAATTTTTTTCTTTTGAATTATTTCATCCCCCCCCTCCCATTGGCTTTATTTATTCTCATTTAGTTTTTTAGTGGTAATTTTTAAACTATTAAAGCTATTAATTTTATTTATTATTATTTTTTTTTTTTGTATATACATTCTTATATAATCAGATTCACTTAATATTATAGCTAAAAATCTTTTTAAATTTCAATAAAATAAAGTTTACATATTAGTTGCTACACATTAAAAATCGTGTTATTTCATGTCAAATATGAGGCTGCTTCAAAACAAATTACTCCTACTATCGTATGAATACAGCTCTGTAACATGTCTCTATACCTAATATTCTACACTTAGAAAAATTATTATTTGTTTCAGAATCTTTCAATTTTCTGTATTTAGGATATTTTTGGGACTTGAACCGTTTGGTGAGAAGCCAAACCATTTCAATAGTCACAATATCGTATATAAACAGTATATCATGTAAATAATAATTTAACTATGTTAACATAATTGATGTAAACTTACCTAACCTATTTTTGATAAAAATTAACAAGTTAGATGAGGTTAAATTCTTTCATATTTAATCTCTTTTACCAGTTACAGTCATGATAATATGCTAATCCACAAAAAGTAAAATTCTTCAAAAAAGTTGCATTACATATGCAGAATTAGTCTGATCGATGATAATTGATACCAACTTTAATTTTGCAATACCTAAAACCTCATTACCTATAGTTACTTCAGTGAAAGCAATTGCGTAGACATTAAATAACCTATTTGTATGTTATGTTTATTTGGTACTTTTCATTTTCAATTTTTACAGTGAAAAGGTGATTAGAACGTTACATTTTTTTTTCTCTTGAATATAATGAATTTTGAAAAAACTTTAAATAGTTGTAAAATGTTTAACACTTTTATCAAAAAGATTTTGGTGAGTTCCATATGAATGAAAATAACTATTTGGATTAAAGTTTTATTTTATTTTTTAACCTGAAGGGACATTCTAAAATACTAATGCAAGGAAGAGATAAAATCTGAAATTATTTAAGAAAATATCTTTATAAATCTTTTGTACCTCTAACCAACTATAACCCTAACTCTAATTTCATACATAAATAGAAATTGTTATTTGCTGCTTAATATATTCTTTTCTCTTACCAACCACATCTAAAATAATAAAATTAGTTCTTTTTTCTGCTCAACTTGTCAGCAAATGGCCACTTTAAACGATCCTACACAAATTGTTTGTATATATATATAACTATCTCCATTAGCTTTTTCATTGACTTTAATGGAACTAATTTTTAGAAGAATATTCTACAATTAAATATGTGATTTATTACATGATTGAGTTTACCAAAGTATATGTTTCATATGTATTATGTAATATAGCTAACAATTAACCACAGTAATAAGTGAATCAATACTCCATTCATAATAGGTTTTTTCCCCAGAAATTTGTTTTAACCACAATTATTTTGGCTTACAATCTAGTTTGAGGTATCCAAAAACATATTTTAAGTATCCGTTCATCCAGTTTTTTGGACAGCACTATTTAAAAAGATTTAATCTGCACAAAACTCTTCTTCTTTTTATCTGGTGATGCAAAAAATGGACAAAATCTTCCTAGATGGGCTAGAAATTGATCAATGTTAACATTATTTGTTTCCCTTTTCAGGAAATTTTATTACGACCAACTTTATTTCAGTGATTTTTTTTCATTTCATTTACAATAAATTATTCCAGAAAAACTAGCAAAAAAAAAAACAGATTTTTTAGTAATATTTATCAGTTTGTCAAGGGAAATAATGAATACTGTTTTACATCTGTGACTATTAATGTTATTGCTACAATCTTTTTTATTAGTATATAATTATGAACCCACAAACATAGTATCGATGTAGTAATGTAAATTATTGTTTTCTTCAGACACATCCATGTTCACAGTTATGAAATACATAACTTTTTTAGCCCGCCACAATTTTTGTTCCAATTCATTAAACACCCAAACTTCCTTTATAAATTATTATTAGTGAGATTTGGTAATTTTTTAGTGATTTTATTGAAAATTGAGCAAAGAATTTTTAAAAAACCCATCAAATCAGGCCAAAAAATAGCTCAATTTCAAATTACCAAATATTAAGTGTGCTAAATGCCTAGTTAGAAATAAAAAAGAGAAACTCTACATTGTTGTGAAATTCACAATATTAATAGATAATTCCCCTAACTATAATTTCAAGATACAAAAACTAAACACAATAAATGCAAATTATTATTTAGTTTATTACTTTAAAAACATTGATGTACATTTCGATAACATAATTATTATCATCTGGATGTTATACAACTAAATTAGTACTAATATTTAAATCTTAACTAACAAAAATGATGGTCTTCCACCCCTCCCACTCTAACCGATGTATAATATCAACCAATTAGCTTGACAGATAGAAATATTTGGAAAGCACAGATCGAAAGAGAAAGATGTGATCTACAGAACAGTGTTATGGTTGATCTGTTTGACAGAAATATCGAATTGGAAATTTTAGAAAAAAATTATGTCATTTTTGTTTACAACCGCTCAGCGCAATTCTTTGACGTTACATATAAAAAATATGCAAACTTCAGCAATTTTTGGAATATTATTTGTAACGTTTTGTGGTAATTTTTTTTTTTTTTTTTGCATGATTATGCATCTACGAAACAGAATGCCACTCGCAGGGTTAAAAAAAAAACTAATTCATCATTATTGCAATTATTTTATTTCTTGTTTTTGTACCTTCAATTGTGGTTAGGGAAATTTTCAATTAACGTTGAAAAATCACCTACTAATAACTAGGTGGATATGGATGAGTAAGGACATAAAAAAAACAACCTTAATAAAGCTCTATTTGGATGCTAGAAGACTAATCAATTCCATATGTTTGCTAGTAGATTAAGAAAAGAAAAGTTTATGATCTAATTAGCAGTTGCTACATTACAGTTGTGGGTGTTCTCCTGTACTGCTGCTGTAACAAATTACCAGAATTGTTCAATTTTTCTTAAAAGAAAGCTGTGAACAACAAATTTTAATTTACAATGTTTTTTTAGACAAAATAAGCATTGCAGTTAATCTGAAAGACCTTTCTGGGTGAAAATATGTGTGAACAGTATGCTTGTAATTTCATATATGTTGAAAATGTACAGAAGAAAACTTGTTTATGACAACATAGCAGTAATTTCTAAACAGGATTTCTTAAACACACTTAAGAAACTTTTCTTTAAAATTACATTGTTATTTGAACCATGTTATATTAATTAGATAAATGACATGATTAAAAATGTTTAAAGAGTTTATTTGGTTAACTACTTATAATATATATTTATTTTAATATAATATTTGTTATACGATTTACACTATTGACCGAAGGTACTTGGTAGAACTTCATTTTAACCCTTAGCACGCTGAATAACAATTTAGGCTATTACTCATAACGTGCTATTATGAAAAAAAGTTTTTGTTATTGTTTAAAGTTCTATTTGATTTTGGGTTCTTACAGATATATTTGGTTAAAAAAAAATGTAGATTGGCTTAAAAATTATTTTTTAATTTTTTTTTTTCAGATTAAAACAAGAAAAAATACTTAATTTCACATTTTTGACCGCCGTATGAAACAGATTATTTATTTATTTTATATTTACAAATAAATCATATTAATTTTTTTTTATATAAAAGTAGGCCTACTATTTAATTCAAAATAACCTGAATTTCATCAAACAAATAAATTTTACTAAAGAAAGATTTTGAGAAAAATCAACATATCGTATCAAAAATATCTTTCTACTGCTCATAATAATTACCTACATTCAGGACATCAAAAAATTACTGATATAGACTAAATATACATATAAACACACAAACAATATTTGACGGTAATACTGTGTCCATAGAAACTGTCTATATTTCAAAATGTATTCTGTAGTTGAAAAAGATGCATTAATTATTTCATCGATAAATTGATCAAATCCAAGGTCGTCAGAGTTTGCCATTTTTATAACTAGCCTATTTTACACAAAATAAAAATGTATACTATAACCCAAAACATAAATAATACGGCCTAAACAAATCAACAATGAACAGCTATAGCAGTATTAATGCTGACAAAATTTTTTACAACTGACCGTCGTAGCTTACTGAGACGAGAAATCACGTTATACGCGCTGGGGCAGAACACAAAATGGCGCCTGGTTGCTATAACAACCAAATAAAGTCCAACGACAGGTGATCGAGAACAAATACCGTAGTGGGAGTGTCACGTTATACCAATAGGACATTTCCCTGCACTCTATTGGATTTTAAACGAATTAAAAATACCTGCAGAAGTCAAGTCAAATAGTGTTGAATCGAGATATCCCGTCATACGCGTTACTGGTCAAGTTGTGGGTTACGTGAAATACCGTCATACGCGTGCTAAGGGTTAATGAAAAAACAAACACAATATTTAGTAAATTCTACAGTTTTATTGAGTCTTGCCGACCATGGTTTCGCCAGCAACGGCATTTACAAGGCAGCTTAACAATTTTTCCGAGAGGATTGTACAAAAGAAAATTAGAGACTTTTTTCTCAGTAGAACCCCTTGTACAGTATAATCGTAAGTTACAATGTGCTTGTTTAACTTATTAAAACAATGTTTTATGCTCTTTTATACTGTATACTGTGTACTCTATTTTTTAATTTTTATCTGTTTTTTTAAATTTTTTTATATACATTATGTACTTTTTTTTTTTAGTGTACAATACCTCATTGTACTAATCACTTATTATTCATAAATTTTCATTAATAAGTATACTTCAAAGAAATAGAGTAGTGTATTTAAGTTTTCCTTTCTTAAAAATTAAGATTTTGAGATAACCCTTTTATAGCATCAAAATTAACATACTCTGATATAGCATCAAAATTTGTATGGTCCTTTCAAAGACGTTATAACCAAATTACAATGTATATAAATCTTTACTTCATGTCTATTGGACTAATGAAGATGGGAGGAGGTAATACAACATACTGTACAGACAAATTTGATGCCAACAACTGGACTCGGACCTCTGCACTTTGATGGTACCAAATCCAAGTTACAATAAGCTAAACCTGTCTATGCTAATTGCCAAACTGCTCCTCTTTTTTCTTATATAATGTAAATAGTTCTAGATTTATATTATTTTTATAAATAGTAAAATTGTGTTTTAATCAAATATACTCAAATTCAAAAATATTTTCAATTTATTTTAGGAACACATTGACATGGTTCGAAAAGATATTAAAAAAGTTGTGGCAACGAAAAATGCTTCATTAAGAGGAGCATTAAAAGCTGTGACCCAACAACAAGGCTTTAAGAAAACTAGGGAAGAGGTGAGTAATAATAAAACAGAGACGAGGTTAACAATTTTTATTTTAAAGGTATGATACTGATTCGTATATTATATTATACAAAATATATTAGAAATCATGTACTAACTGGTTTTTTAACCAGGGCATACAGAGAAATCTATTCTGTATAAATATAGCTTAGATTCTAACTGTACAATAAGTAGTATTTTTTTAAACTTTGTAATAAAACAAACTTATTATAATGTTTCCAAATTTTAAATTTGTGTTTGAAAATAAAATAATCACTAGGACAGACTTTTTCTAGTTAAGATGTTAAGTACGGGTATGCAAGAAATATTTTTTTAATTTCAAGATTAGAATTTAAAACTTTTCCATACAAATTATTGATAAAAACCCAGAATACAGATTTAGGGATGACAATGAAAAATTTCATTTACTGATTTAATTCATTTCAGAAAATAAATTTCTATAAATTCTCAGGTGCTGTTGTCGCCTTAGATAGTGTAGATGAAAATCGCCAAGACTTATATTTGCATGATATTGCATAGTCATTATTAAGAAATATGTTTATTGGAATATTTTCAAATAATGATACAATTCCAAAAGAAAATCCACAAATAATTCCTTCTTTGGTACTTTTTAACACACATTTAGCTGATTACAATGATAATTTCATTAAGGTATAGTATATGCCAGCTATTAATACAAAAGCCAGTGATTGAGGACTATGAATACTACACTTAAAAACGATCAGCAATTAATGGAACTGTGTGAACAAAAATACAGTGTTCACACTTTTGATGGACAATTGTATGCCATAGCGCACCAAATAAAATATGATCCGCAAGAAGAGTTTGCCAACCTTGTCCTTCGAATGGGCCATTTTCATACAGCCGTTGTTTTTATTTCTTGTATTGGAAAACTATATGGAGATTGTAGATTACGTGATATGCTATACAGTAGAACCCCTATAATCCGTCACCTTCGGGACTGGGGGCATGGTCGGAACGCAAAAAAGGTCGGATTATCCGAAAAAGTCAATATTTATTACATATTATATAAAGAGATTTTTTTAAAGTGATATATAAACTTTTAAAAGTCTATATAATAAAGACTATATATATATATATATATATATATATATATATATATATATAAACTTTGCAAGTACAGTAGACTCTCATAAATCCGGACTATTGTGGCGGACGGCCGGTCCGGATTCCGAAAAATCCGGATTTCCCGGAGTCGGAGATAAGTCGGCCGCAGGGCCGATGCGAGCGGTGATAAGCCGCACATGCAATCGCTACTGGCCCATGCCGATACCCAACGACACTTGTTACACTCTGACACATTAACTAATACATAATACACAATACAGTATTGGACTACAATTAGGTAAAACACACGGTAGGGCGTCAATTACCTCAGCCGTTCGGAAACTTCCACTGCCCGTGAATCATTATAAATACGTCATTCATACAATGCGGAAGATCACGTGAAAATTGAAGGCTCTAAAGCGGCAAATTGTTATAAAAAAAATTTTACCGTCCGGTACAGATTTTCCCGGAGTCGGAGATAAGTCGGCCGCCGGATCAATACGAGCGGTGATAAGCCGCACATGCAATCGCTACCGGCCCATGCCGATACCCAACGACACCTGTTACACTCTGAAACATTAACTAATACATAATACAGCACTGGACTGCAATTAAGTAAAACACAGGGTAGGGCGTGTCAATTACCTCAGCCGCGCGGAAACTTCCAGTGCCCGTGAATCATTACAAAATACGTCATTCATGCAATGCGTAAAATCGCGTGAAAATTGAAGGCTCTAAAGCGGCAAATTATAATTTTTAAAATTTTACCGTCCTTTCCGGAGTCCGGATTTTTGTGATCCAAATTTATGAGAGTCTACTGTACTACGGCAAATCAATAGAAACAACACTAGAGATGACACAGCACTGAAGCGGGAAAGCGATAACAAACCGGAAAGAATAGCGCCAGACGGGCCACGAGTCGTCGGCAAAATTTTTTGGCATTTTTCAACTATTACTAGAGATTTGTAATATATTTAGGGGAGGGGAATTGTTGCATTTTCAAAAAAACAAATTGCTTTACGAAAAAAGGGAATTTGTTGAATTTATTTTCAAAAATTGTAATATTTATGGAAAATCAACTTCTATATATCATTATATTCAGAAAGGTTCATAGAATTTAGTAGTGTAATGAAACCAAAGTTTGAAAAATAATTTTGGAGTCAGTATGGCAAAGAACAAAAAAAACACAAAAATCGAAGGCTAAATTTCACTTCAAAGTCCAATTGAGCATAGAAAATTTTGTTTTACATTTTTTTCAAGTATTACAAACGTTTTCTAGTATAAATGTGAATAACAATTGGTAAAAAAAAAAAAATCAAATTCTAAAATTATTTTCAAAATAAAAATAATGTTTCCCCGTAAAAGTGGAAATCGACTAAAGTTAGGTTAGGTTTGTAATCTCGACAACCTAGGCCTAACTTGTAATTATCTAAAGTTAGGCCTAAGACAAAATCACTAGATTTCACTAAAACAATAAACTTTACAAAGAATAATACACATATACACTTGTATAATCAAATAAAACACTCCATATAAGAAAATTTGCTTTTAGGCCTAGGTTATAACTTACCTAGGTTAGCCCAAATATAAACCATTCAAAAACTAGAACTTCACTCAAAAAAATTAACTTTAGAAATAAAAACACATATATTGTAACTTGTATACACATTTTATATACAATTTGTATACACAAACCTTCAGAATAACAGAAATATATAATCCCAAAACAATAAGCGCCACGCCTTATGTCAATTTACCGCTTTCCATGTCAATTTAGTCACAAGTCTCACAAACTTGGCTATATTCCGAGTTAAAAACAAGAACCTGAAAGTAACTGTAGCCTATATCGAGTAATACCAACTTGTAGAATGAAATTTCTGTACAACATACTGTAAAGATCGGTTACAAAATATCGATTGAATAATCGATTATCTTATTTAGTAAAATGTACCGAATGCCAAGTGAAATTCGTTCCGTTTGTTATTTCTTTGGTTAGACAGAAATATCTCGCAACTATGACACATAGAACAATTTGTAAACCACGGATAGAAAGAGAAAGATGTGATCTACAGAACAGTGTTTTGGTCGACCTGTTTGACAGAAAAATAGATTTGTGAACATATGAGAAAAATGGCGTCATTTTTACTTACAACGGCACAGTTCAAATCTTTGACGTTGCGTATCAAAAATATGCGAACTTCAGCAATTTTTGGAATATTATTTATAACGTTTTGTAGTTGTTTTTTTTTTGTTTGTTTTTTTGCATGATTATGCATCTACAGAACATTAGCTTTCCAAAGGTATTTTATTTATTGCGATAGGACGATTCTAAGTGGGCGAAATGTTGAATTGCAAAATACGTGCAAAATATGTAGAATTGCAACGACGGATGGGTCGTTGTGGGTCGATTGACGTGTGGAGGGTTAAGGTATTGCGCCTTTTGGTTTAATTTCTTATTAGACTGCTATATTATAATGTACATGTGTATATGTGATTCGAGGAAAGGAGAACCAAAAGATATAATAACACTTTAACCAAGTCTAAGATTGAATGTGACCCGACTACTAGTTTTGCTTCATTTCATTGGCGACAAACCTGTTGGGCCTAAACATGAAATCTGAAAATGGCTGTTATTTCCTGTACAAGTTCCTGCTGTTTATAATTTTAGAAACTTTTCTAGGATTGTTTGCCAAAACCTACAGCTATAGCAAAAAGTCTAGGTCGTATATTTTTCACTTATTATTCACAAAATAATTATTTAATCAATAATACTGGCATTGTGAAATAATGTGTAAGCGTTAAAATCAATAAATTAATATAAATAAAAGAATTTCCAAATATGTGTATGTTCTGTCATAGGCTTGATACATTTTTATGTTTTCTGAACCTAAGTTTCGATTTTTATTTATCTAAATATCAAAACCACTTTCAAATCCTTTTTATTACATGTTTTATATGTTCAACTGTTAAAATAAATATTTATTTCAAAGGAAAATGTAATTTTTTTCATCATAATTTGTATAAACCTCATTTTTTTAATCTTGCTTATTTTTTAATGCAAAAAAGTTAAGGTTAAGAAAAAAGTTAAATACTGCTTAAAGTTTTGTGTATACGAACATACATGTTTAATTTAACGAAGTACACAATAGGCAGGAAAGTGTTATCAGGATACTTCCGCTTTATCTGTTGAAGAAGGTACAAGAACAAACCCCACTCCAGCCTCTGAGTTTACATAAAAGTAAAAAACATCCACCTTATCCAAAAATATCATTTATATCATCATTGATCCTTTCATTCTTCAATTTAGTTCCAAGTAATGCTACATTCCCAAAATATCACAAACAAATAAGAATCTTGAAGATAATAAAAAATCTCTGCTAACAGCTTATAGTGATATAGATGTAAGGACTCTTATATTTGTAGAAAGAGTACTATTTTAACCAGTTAAAATAAAATTCTTTAAACCTAGAAGAAAATAAAGTTTATGTCAATCTCACAACTCAAGCAGTTAACTACATATGGTATCATAAAAATAAAGTTTTTCACTGCGATAAATTAACATGCACAGATGCATTTCGCGTACTTATATCTACTTAGTATAAAGAACATTATATTTTTCCTTATTAGTGTAATGTTTCACAAGTATATTTTTTTAGTCACAATTGAACAACAATTCATTTTTTAGGAAAACTTTTCATATTTTTCATTTCTACAGACTACAACTAAAAACAGGTTGTTAGTTAACTCGATAATTATTAAAAGAACTATAATAATAAAAATACTGAATCTACCAACGTAACATACTTATGCATGAATATGTACACTTTGGTAGGTTTTTGACTGTAATTGAAAAGTCATTACTCTTTCCTTTCAATATTTTGTTATGATTTACTATGCATGTTTAATTCAGTTTCTTCTATTTTTTACAGGTAAAGAGTTATTTAGATTTACAAAGGTAATTTTTGATAATTTTGTAAATAATATCCATTTACTCTGAATATGTCTAATTTACATAAAAAGATAACAAAATAATGGTGTAATAGTAAAATTTAATATTTGTAAATAGTTAAAAATTAATAATTTGTATCTTAAATCTTATTTTTTCATTTTCTAATATGTAAGTTTTTACTGAACTCATAAATCTACAGGAAATAACGATGGCTTTTAATTTGTCCACAAATATTATAATTTATAAGACAAAAAAAAAAAAATCATCTTGATTCAAAATAATTTTGTGATCCAATTCGAGATCGCATCAAGACCGCAATTCAACAATTTCAAAGCTTTGCCGACCCTTATCTTCCTCTTCCTATTATGTAGGGTAAAAATGCCCTGAAAATCACCTTAGACGATTGTCTGTGTTGCCAACTGCATATTGCACATGCTTAAATCGGTTGATGCCCATGCATAAGAGAGCTTTATGCATTCTTCATATAATAATTGTTGTTTATTATTTGGTCAGATTACCAGAACCAGTTCAAATGCATAAACAACACATTGCAAATATGTTTGGTTTTACTTAAAAAAATGAAAAATGTTGGGAAAATTTACTGTCAAAAAAATCTACAGTCAGAAAAATTATTGTTTGAGAAACAATAAATGTAATGAAAATTAAAGTTTTTATGTTTGTTTGTCCTTTTAATATTAAGTCATTTATCACAATTATTAATCAATAATTTTACTCTTTAATAATATTTTTTGCTAATGCCGTTGTTAGAATAAAATCATTATGACATTTCTGATTTAGGATTACAAAATATACTGAATATCGTAAAAATTCTATCAGATATTTTGCTTATTTATAACAGTTTTATCATATTAGCAATTTTTGATCATTTGTGATGTTACTATTTTAGACACAAAAGCAAATCCTAGATGCTGAGTTGGACATTTTTAACAGACAGCAAGAAGGAAAAGATACTGAAGACTTGCAGAATCGAGTGCTAGAGTTAAAGAAAAAAGCTCAACACTTAGGACTGATAGGACAAACCCGAGTAATTCGTGGAAGAGGTGGAATTTATAGGGGACGGTAAGCATTTTAAATTATTTTGTAAAGATACTCCATTTTAATTTTTTTTTTTTTTTTTAGTTTTTCCATTAAACTGTAATATTAATAAATAGGATTTTTTTAAAACTATAAAATTATAATAAATTATCTCACAGGTGGTGAATATTAATTTTTAACAAATCAGATATGTTAAAGTTCCATTAAAGAATATGTTGGGATGTTGCATGTCAAAATAAAGTATTCAAAATTGTGGAATGTTGGGACTTCATATACAATTGCAAAAAGAATAAAAAAGCATATAGAATATACAATTGTTTAAAGTGAAAACGTAGGTTCCATTTATAATCTGAACTATTTAAAAAATAATTATAAATCAAAATGAAATTAAGTAGTAATTTTGAACTCTCACAACTTCTGTACTTACCTTATATGTGACCTTTGGCCTCATGAACTGTTTTCCTCCATTTCTCTCTATTTTATGCTTCTCTCTTGTAGTTGCGAACTCCCAGCTTCATCATTTCCTTCCCAACCTCATCCATCCATCTGCTTCTAGGTCTTCCTTTTTTCCACTTACCACTGAAGTTTTTTTAGACTATCCTGATTGTTGATACAACGCTAACACATTTTATCAATCTGAACTGACTGTACATTGTATCGAATTACTTGTAAAAATCACTAGTGAGAAAAAGTTAACTGCTTGAATATATTTGTAAGAATATTTAATTTTTTCACTTCACTAACAAAGTAAACTCGGTTATGACGTTTTGGACAATTTTGTTAAAGTTTTGTTTTAACATGATTGCTTATGGTTCTTCTATTCGTTCTACTGAACCTACTTATTTTTACAAAGTTTATTGTTTTTTGTTTTCCAACTAACTGTTATGAATGCTAGGTTTTCTCCTATATTCATTTTCTACAGGTTCAAATAAAATAATATATTTGGTGGCTCAGATCGTTAATATTAATTTATTCTTTGTTCCCTTATAGTTGATCAATTGATCAGGAATATTCTTATTCCTATCTGATATTTAATCCTATAAAATATAATTTAAAACATAATGTGTCCTAATCAGACCTTTAAATCTTCAATCCAGAGCAATGGCAAATTATTGAATTTATCAACTCTTTTTTTCTAAACACATGAATGTAATCACCTTTTCAACATAGGTCGTGAATCTCTATAAACTGCCAGTGAGCTCCTTTTGTAAGTACGTTCCTGGACCACGTCTCTGGTGACCAGCAGCGTCTCCCTGTCTCCGCTGACGTCTTGGATGCCACTCCTCCTCTTTCTAGGTCACTAGCAATTTATATAGAGCTTCACTATCCATGTCATCCTAATGACCTGCAAGCTAAACAGTTGCGACACTTTATCAATTATTTCCCAATAACTATCACACGCCTGAAATTGAAGATTTAACTGGTGCAAACATTTGACTATTATTTGTTAATAAAATATTTTCTAAACTTATAATAAATGTTTTTATCCTAAATCCTAACTATTACTTGTGGTAATAGCCATTAACTTGTGCCACACCATAAATTCTTCTAACAGTCTTTCTTTCAAATGCTCTCAACTTGTGACAATCACCCTGCGACAAATACCAGGTTTTCTCACCATAAGTAACTACTGGTCTTTTTGATTCTTTTTGCAGCGTCTTCGTATATAGATGGAAGAATTCTCTTCTGCAAGGGCAGGGAGAGTGCCCCTTGCCATTGTTATTATCCTTCTCTTTGAATCCAGTTCTTATTGAAGGACGATTTCCTTATTCCTCCTTTAGGGCTTGTGTTCTCATTTTTACGAGCCTGACATGATTTTTCTACAAGGCTCAAACTGATAGAATAATACTACATTGAAAGGGTTTTGTCCATGTAACCACTGGGATAATGACTTGGTCATTGAAACATTGTATGTACAATGTACAATTAAACAAATAACATGATTTTTGTGGGATATTGTATTTTCATTCATTTGGTGATTGAAGTTTCCACAAGTGTATTATGTATAGTTGTAATTACAGTGAATTAATTTGTACTAATTTTTTTTATAAGTTAGCATTATTCCCAGTGGATGTGTGTTATTTATTATTTACAAAATAAATAAATCAAATTGCGTGATTTTATAAACCTAAGCTAGAGCTAAGTCAGAATGGGTTAAAATTGACTACAAAATATTTTATCAAGGGCTTACATAATATTTTGCTATAATTCAAAAATAGAAGAAAACAAATTAACATGGTGTCCAGTGACCAGGAATTTCTGGAAAGAGGGAATTGTACAGGAATTTAATATCTACAGAAAAATGAGAGAATTGTACAGGGATTTTAAAGCTGTCCTTGAAAAAGATTATATTTTATTTTATTTTTATAAGCTTTTTCTTTGTCAAATTAATTTCAAGGTCAACTCAAAATTCTCATAACACATGTTTATTGTTATGGCCACTATTCTACTACAATTTAAGATTTTCTATTATAATTTAATCATGACCTTTACCTTCAATGGCCTCTTCACTGAATTATAATTATTTGTATTATTATTATTAAATATAATTAGGAATTAACATTTTAATGATAGAAAGCATTAAGTATTAAACCCACTTTGCGAGTAATGTTTTATATATTATTCATTTGTTTTTAAAACATCACTTGTACTGTAATTATTTCTATTAATTTTAAAATTAATTTTTTTAATAATGGTAATTATTGCAAAAGGATGTGTATTTAATTGTTTAAAAAGACACATTCATATATTTATTTATATCTTCACATTAATAACAAATTATGTTGACCTATAGTCATAATTTTTTTTTCTTGTTTTCAATTAGTTTTTTTAACTTTTAATGGTTATGTTTTAAATTTCTCAGTGGACGAGGTAATGGACCATTTACTGCTCATTCTTCTATAGACCATCGGCCAACCAAATTGTTGGTTTCAGGGTTCGAAAGTGACGACAAGACTGAAGTCCTAGATCATTTTTCAGTAAGTTAGATTTTTGTTGTTCATTATCTAAAAGTTTATTTTATAAACATAATAGCTGTGCTCGCTTCATCACCTCCTTGGAAGCCAAGGTAATTATATTTCAAACATATAAAGGTATATTACCACATCATTTACTAAGACATTTTCCCTTTACCTTTCTAAACTAACAAACAAAATAGATAGGACTCCTATAATCAATCTAAAAGAACAATAATTTTAAAAGATTCTTAAACAACTGCTTAAACGGAAGTGGTAAACACTTCCATCAGTCGGAACAGTTAACAACAGAATTATTACCACACTTGTTTTAAAAGGTAGAAATCTTCATAGACAATTGGGAATCCTGCTTTAATCTCACTAATTTATAGCTATACTCTCACAAGTTGCATACCACGGTGATGTTTAGACTAAAACTACTTATCATTTTGAAACTTCTGAAGAAATTTAATATTTTTTTCAATTTTAAATAACATTTTAACTATGTACCAATTTTGAAATTGATAAAATTTATATTGTTTGAATCCCTTTTAATGAAACATAGACTAAAACCTGACCAGATAATGCACCTAGATAGGAAAGAAAACAGCATGAAAATCTGATTAACGATTCTCGAGTTGTAAGCTAACAAACACACAACCCTAGCTTTTTATAAATGTAGAGCTGATTTTAATTCGTGTAACATAAGCTATGAGTTGCGTGAGAGTGCTTTACAGAGATGACAGTAGACAGGGTAGTACCACAGATTCTATTCTATACAACAAAATAAATATTGTTCGTTGTTTTTTAAACAAATATACAGAATAAAATATATGAAAATTATAATCATAAATTTGTATAATAGATACTAACTTTCTTTTTGATACAATTTTTGTTGTCACTGAAATGTCAAAAATGTACTGGAGACAATGAAATTGCTAGCTAAATATTGTTCAAACTTGAGAACTAATGCACCCATTTAAGAGTTTTCGATTAAAATCATATACCAACTCTATCATTGAATGTGTATATATGTTTGCCATTGAAAATATCAAGAAAATGCAAAATATGTTGCACAAACATAATATTTAGTAAAAATTCTACCAACAATGGTTTCACCATTTATGAGGCAGCTTAACACAGACTATGGAAAAATATTAGAAAGCAAACATGTAGTATACATATTAAGAAAATACTGTTACGTTACATTCGCAAGATATCTGTTAGATAGAAAAAAATCGAACACAAAAATTACATTTACTTAATTAAACGCTTTTCAACGACGTTGAAGTTTAGAGTTATAGCTTAGTTATTGTAGCTCATGTATCACTGAGGATGGCGACTTTGTCGTTGAAACTCGTTTGATTAAGTAAACATAATTTTTGTGAGATCTTGTGTTAGAGTTTTTTTTCTATTTAATATTTAATATCTTACTAGTCCAGCTCAATATTTATTTACAAAAAGAAATCTATTATCATTTTTATGTGTTGTTCCCTCCAAGAGAAATGTTAGAATAGCTATCAGTTTTGCCTTCTGCTTAGAAGTAAACTCTGTTCAAGAGTTCTAGGAATTTTCCCCTAAAATTTCCCTTTTGTCTTTTGACAATTATTTGACTTATTTTGTTTTGATAGCAGTAAGTTTTTGCTGTAACCATTGTAATAGTTGTTGTTTTAGTTGTTTTGTTCTTTATTCTGGTTAAATTGCATCTTGATTATATTTTTATTATTTTCTAAATTCTATAGATTTCAGTTGGCAACTGTGGTGCTCCTATCTTGCATATGAAAGCTGCCATTCAAGTTGGTTCATGTTACTCTTCCACTAACTCTGTCTTATTTTCCTATTTCTTCAATAATTTTCTTTGGGAAAGAAGTTTTGGAGTTCTGAAAGTGTTTTTCTCTTCCTTGCACTTTGTAGATTCCGTGGAAATTTGTGTAGCATTTTTCTGTCCATAACTTTCCAAGTTATCAGAGTTTTTAAAGTTTTCTTTTGACCAAACTCTGATCCGTGATGATTTTCACATTTTTTTCTTCTTTGGTTTCCTGTTCATCTGGCATGGAACGAAAGAATGTTCTTGGTTTATCACTGTACTCTTCTTTGTTGTGGAATTACTTGTCGTCCAAGGTCTTGTTTCATTCACGTACTTCGTTTCATTGAAAACTCATCCATTTAAATAATATGTATGCTTCTAATGGCCATTTTTGATATAATTAGACATTCTTATTCTAACATAATAACAAAAAATACATATTATCTATTCTAACAAGTTAATTTTGATCTGGAAAATATATCTTTCTGATTTTATATTTCGAAATTGGTTTAGCCGATTTTGACTAAACTTACCAATTATATCTATTATGTATTAATCATTTCCCATTATTATTCTGTAAAAAAAAAAAAAAAAAAAAAAAAAAAAAAAAAAAAAAAAAAAAAAAAAAAACATTTTTCTTTTAAACCATCTATCTCAAGAATGTACCTCTCCATCATTTTATACAATGATTTTTTTTTTTAATAAACATAAACCTTTTTATTTACCATGTTAATTTCCCTCTTTTTTGGCTTTACTTAACTATATTTTGTTTTTCAAAATACTCTTTTTTTTACCGATTTTGGTTTTTTCCTCGTAAGGTTTTTCAACTATAACTATAACTTTTTATCTATAAAAGATATCAAAATTCTTTTTACATAGTTATTACTATTCAGTTCTAGTGAACATAAAACAAAGAACATTTTAATAAAATTAGAATATCTTATATCCCTCCTATACGACGTTTTTTCCAGTTAGATCAGGAATATATTGATGGAATTTTGGGGTTGATGCCTGCTATTACTTTGTTCGGCTTGATATTCCCTGAGCGGATTGTTTAGCGAATCCATTTCAATGTGCCTCTTTAGTTGCATTGCTACTATTGTCTGGATGTCTGCATAATTTCATAAGGTATATCTGTCCATAGTACACTGTTTTACATTTCCTGCTCCACCTGCTTTACGGCTAGTTCACCTAGTATCAGAACCGGCTTGATACTAATGGTGGTCATAGTGCACCCTTCACAGGAGCATTCAGTTGGCATCGTGATGCTATCGTGTGAAGAGCTTCTGTGCACTTTCTCCCCAATGTTTATTTTAAAATTAAAGAAGAAAAGCAAATTAATAACTTTTACATTGAATAAGGTGAATACCATAGGTTGTTTCCAAAACATAAAACTGATTCCTAGAAATTTTATGAATATTTTTGAATGGATATAGAGACATTCGACTATATTTTGAACAAAATAGAATAGCATATAAATAAGGAATAGTGCAACATTCGCCAAAAATATTAACTCTTCCTGAAAATGAGTCATAGTAACTCTAAGGCAACTCTTTATTGTTATTTTTTTAGAGTAATAAATCTAAAGACGATCTCTAATAATACTTAGGTGGATATCTCACTTAGTACAATCAATAAATTACAATTCTTTCTTTTGGTTGTAAATAACAGATTGTAACAAACATACAATTTTTAAATAATATTAGTAGATAAAAATATTGAAATGGGGTTTAAAAAATCAGCAATTTTTGTAAAAAAAAAACTCTTGTTAATAAGATTCGTTGAATAATTTTTTCCAACCAATGTCTTTTTAAAAACAAATTAAAACTACATAAATGCTTCACCAAACAGTTCCGTCAATTCTAGTTGATAATGAACATGAACTAGGTGGATATCTCACTTAGTACAATCAATAAATTACAATTCTTTCTTTAGGTTGTAAATAACAGATTGTAACAAACATACAATTTTTAAATAATATTAGTAGATAAAAATATTGAAATAGGGTTTAAAAAATCTCTTTAAAAAAACTCTTGTTAATAAGATTTGTTGAATAATTTTTTCCAACCAATGTCTTTTTAAAAACAAATTAAAACTACATAAATGCTTCATCAAACAGCTCCGTCAATTCTAGTTGATAATGAACATGAACTTTACCAACAAATACTCTGGCTTGATTCTACTGAATGACCTATTCAATTGTATCAATTAAAAACTGTCACCTATCTATGACTTGTTGTCCTTATCAGACTATTCAACTTCAACAACAACTCACGGTTTATTGAAATGTGGGGGTTTTTAACAGCATTCCTAAGTAGGCCAGTAACGATTCTGCTGCTTTAATAAATATCAGATTTTTGTGAGACATCACTTTGCTTGGAAAATGATCAACAAATTCTGTGGGTTCAATGGCAAACTGCCCAGGATATCTTCACTAATCATGTAACTAATTGAACTTTTATACCTACTAAACATGGTATACAATCCCTAATAGCTTGAGTTTTTGATCCTATGGGATGGTTATCTCCTTTAGTATTATGAGCCATATAATTCAGGATTTGTGGACCCTAGGGTTAAAGTGGGATGAACCCATTCCTCCCACATTAGAGTATTAGTACTGCATCTCTTTTCAAGAGTTGTCTTTAATTTAACAAGTTTCTATACCTCGCTATGTACTTTGGCCTAAACCTAATCTACAACTACATGGTTTTTGTGATGCTTCAGAGAGAGGATTTGCATCAGTTATTTATTTAAAGGTTAGTACTGGACCAGAACCCTACCACTTGTCATTTAATATTAGCAAAATCTAAATTTGCTCCTACCAAAAAATTGTCTGTTCCATGACTTGAATTATCTACAGCGCATCTAGTCGCAAAATTATTAGACTTTTGCCAAACAACAACTTGTTCGCACAACATTTGCTAATTTGCCTGTTTATACTTCACCACACCTTTTTCAAACACTTTCGTAGAAAACAGAGTTGTAAATATTGGTCAACTGACAGATATTTCCTGTTGACATCATACTCCAGGATGTTCCAATTCCACTGACTGCGCTTCACTGAAATATGGTATTTAAATATTTCAACATACACTAATGGCAGACAGGACCAGAATAGTTCATACAACCACTCCCTAACTGCACCCTTCAATATAATCATAAATCTATTTCAGAAAGCCTTCTCGAACAATGCCACAAGTATGCATCGCCATTGCTCAGGTTAAACTACATCAGACTACTGGGTGTTGTCACTTGGTGCCACCATTTCATACAATTTTTTTTTTTTTTAAATCAGCACAATTCCACCAAATTGTCATTACAAACCTCTGAACAAGGATTACATGTCTACTGTAAAATAGTACAAAAATAATGATTCCCACCTTTCACCTTAAATTAGGGTTCTCATCGCAGGGGGTGCAGGCTAGCTGGACCTATTTAAGAGGGGTTTAGTGTCCTTTGTTGAACCCAAGCTATACAGGGGTAGAAAAATTTAACACACCTCCGAATATACATACACATACAACACTCATATATATTTTACATTTGGTTGAGACTTATACTCTTCGCTGATCACTATTCATATATTATACTCTGTACATTCATATATAGTGAGTTTTTGACTGTACACATCCATAGCATGCCTGGAGGTGCTTACTAGGTCAAAGCGTGACAACTATCACTACACCATATAAAATGACAATTTGTTGTTTGTACTTGCCGCCTAATTTCAGATCTGTGGAAATGAAACTAATCGACCTTATAAGACGGTTGTCTGCCCAATTTCTTTTGGTGGGAGATTTTAATGCCCACCACTATACATGGGGATCAAACACCTGCAGTCCTAGAAGGAACCGTATTGAAAGGATTTGATCCAATTTGGATTTGATTTTGCTCAGTGGTTGTTCACCAAGCTTCTACAGGTGGGTTGACAACTATCGACTTGTCATTTTGTAACCCGTGACTGGCCACTAAATTTGAGTGATCTGTTTCTATCTGACACATACAGTAGTGATCACGGTCCTGTGAAGCTTACCTTTTCTGACTCTTTTCATCGTAATGATCACCTTCCTAGATGGATTTTGCGTAAAGGAAAATAGAAAATTTTCAATAATGAATTTGAATAATTCATTTACAATAATGAAACAGTACATTCATTTATAAATTAGTTCCTATAAATGAAGAATTACATTCATTTACAGCAGCAATCCTTACAGTAGCAAGACAACAAAGTTCCGAAAATGTCGACAAGACCACTACATCCATCAGTTCCATGGTGGAACGATGAATGTAGTGATGCTCTCTGTCTTACGCTGTAAAACTGTAAGGAAGTTTAACTGTAGACCTACTTGTGAAAAACTATAAAGATAGAAACACTACGAGCCAAAGCATGTCAAGTGTTTAGGCAGAATAGGAAAGAATCATAAAATTCTATAAGCCAAAGCATGTCAAGTATTTAGGCAGAGTAGGAAAGAATCATGGACCCAGTACATTTGTATGATATCAAGAACCACACCCACTTCAACAGTGTGGAAAAAGTTACGTTCTGTTTGTGGTCCTCCTTCTTATTGGAACTTAAGGAGTGGGATGGAGTTTTGACTACAAATAACTATGAAATTGCTATAGTTATAGGCTCATCATTTGCTAACTTTTCTTCAACTGCTTCTTACAGCGACACCTTTTTTGTGTATATAAGGTCTCAAGAAGCAAAACTTTCATTCTAGGTCTGTCGGGAAAATTGCTATTAAATACTCCATTTTCCTTACTGGAATTAGAATGTGCTATATTGTCAGGATGGGAATCCTGTCCAGACCTTGACAACATAGTTTATTCTATGATTAAACACCTCCCAGCTTCAGGGAAGCTGACTCTCATTAAAATAATCAATCATATTTACGAGAAGCAATGTTTTTCCAATGCTTGTTTGGAGGCTACAGTAATTACTGTTCTAAAATCAAGTAAAGAAAAACCCTAACCAGGAAGTTACCGTCCCATTTCTGTCACTAGTGTGCTTTGCAAGCTGGTAGAGGGAATGGTCAATAGGTGCTTTGATTGGTACCTCGAAAGTAACCAGCTACATTGTAATAAACAATGTAGCTTTAGGCAAGGTCGATCATCTACTGATCAACCGGTTTCTCTAGTCTGGCCATCAGAATGCATTTTACTTGCATCAAATACTGGTTACATTATTTTTTGACATGGAAAAGGCCTATGATATGGCTTGGCGAAGAGGAATTCTCCAATTTTTTTAAATCATGGAGTAAAAATGGGAATATTCTTGCATTTATACAAAACTCCCTTAGTAACAGATATTTCAGAGTGTGTGTTGGTGGTAAGTTGTCAGATTGTTATCATTTAGAGAATAGTGTCCCTGAGGAAGTGCTAAACGTCACTCTGTTTGCTATGGCAATCAACATCATTACTGCTAATGTGGGATGCCATGTCTGATCCGATGTTCCCTATTTGTTGAAGATAGTTTTTGTTTGTTAACTTGTTGCAGGGTCATTTTACAGCATTGTTACATATTATGTTGATATTTATTTTAGTTTTTTAACTAGTTTTAGTCTTGTTATTGTTCTTCAAAATTTTATGTTACTGTTTTTGTTTTGTGTCATTTATAATTTTTAAGGAGGAGCATCTTCATGTTCAATTTTGTGAAGGCAATAATGACCACAATGGTTTTCTGCCTTAAAACTACACCAACAACAAAAAATAATAATATTTCTAACCTACATGTTGATCCTTGTGCTTTGCAAGGTATACTTTTCAAACAAATCTGGATTCTGTCAGCTCGTCATGTAATTAGAAAGCGTCTTCATTGTTGTGTCTATTACATTAGTTTCAATCCCACAGTTTATCAACCACAAATGGCAACATTACCTCGCTTAAGAGTAACAATTTCAAGACCTTTTTTGAACTCTGTGGTCAATTTTGGAGGACTATACACTATCAAATCCAATCATCGGTGTAAGCATCAGCACCTCAGGTTTATATCTGCTTCACTACCAAGGCACTACATCTTGTATTAGTCTCAGCCTTGCCTACCAATGCTTTTCTTGCAGCTTATACTAGATTTATATTCAGATCTAGAAGCTGCTTACAGATCTTCAGCAACTGTGCCATCATATTGTATTTACAACATGTATGTCTAGTGCAATAGTTTTTAAGATTAAAAAAAAAAAATACCTAAGCAAATTTTCTTACATACCAAGTCAATGGATACTCCATTGTAACAATATTTAATTTTATTTCAATTCTTGTTATGGGTAGGAGATTTATTAAGTTTCAGCTAATAATTAATACAACATTTGTCAAACATAAATAAATAAAAATATCTTACCTTAGTGTAATTTACAATTAAATTCAAAGACTAATAAAAATGTTGTGAAACTTTCCATTATTTATGTTTTAAAAATACAGGTTTCAATTACAATTTAAAAATTAATGAACAAAACCCAAACTTATAATAATAAAAATAAATAGTAACAATCATTATTAGATCTTCTTGTCTTAAATTTAGACATATATATTATGATATATCATACGAGGTATGATAAAAAAATATGGTGAATAATTTTATTACAAACAAAGTAATAAGCTTACATAAAATTTGAATTAATCTACTTCAAAGTACTCTCCTTGACTACCGATGCACTTATCCCAACGTTGATTCCATGACTGGAAGCATTTCTGGGAGTGCCTTCAGCTGCTCTGTCGTAGACCTCTCAATGCCGAGAATGGTGTCAAAATGTTTCCCTTTTATAAATATTTTATTCTTGGGAATAGCCAGAATTCGCATTGTGTTAAATCCGGAGAGGCGGATGTGGACAGATAAGATCATTATTTTTGGCCAAAAACTCACGGATCTGAAACTAGTTAGGACACAGCACATTGTCGTGATAAAGGAGGAACCCATTGGCCCATTTTTCTGGTCTCTGTATATCGTTTCACAAACATTGCAGTACATCTTTGTAATATTCAGAGTTTACAGTTGTTCCCCTTGGAATGAACTCTGATCACCCTCATTGTCAAAAACCAATGAGCATGCCTTAATGTTTGATTTTGATTGACATGCCTTCTTAAGGAAAGGAGAGTCATTCGTTTTCCACTGAGAACTCTGAATTTTTGTCTCAGGATCATATCCATACACTAAACTTTCATCTCCAGTTATAATATTAGCCATGAAGTCTAGATCTGCTTCAAAAGGATCCTTCAATTCCATGCAAACTGACAGACACGGTAAACACTACCTCACTCTTCAGATTCTGGAAGCAGACTGACAAGTTACAACTTGTTCAAACTTGACACTGGCTATCTCAAAAGATGGGTTATCGAACTTATTACTTCAAATGTATGTAGCATCAGCAGATGCTGCTATAAAAATTCACACACCATTTTTTTTTTTATAACACCTCATATATATACACACATTTATATAGCTGAAGAGCTAAATTATATTTTAAATAAAGGACACCTAACATAACCTATATGTTAGGTGTCAAACTTAACTGCGATCAAGTTTGGCAGCAAACTGAAATTCAAATTATGGCATCCATTCGTCTAATTTTCACAAACCAATATAACTGTCTAACAACTTTAGAGTAATACTATTTTATAGTATTTTTCTTCTTCTTTCTAACTGTCTTCCAAATTATTCTAACTGTTATAGTTTTGGATCTATAAAATTAAAACCAAACCAAGAATTTTGTACGCTTTATTCTCTAAAATATCACTTTTTTAAAAATTATCATTTAGCCTAGTAAAACACATGCTATCGTAATAAACAATACACTGTTGAAATCGTTATCTTTGAAGCTTTCGTATTCATTCAACAAATTGTACCAAAAGCGAAACTAAGAATTATAAAAATTCAATGAAGTTGCTCGATTTTCCTGTTATAGAGAGCCACCTGCGGCAACTGATTATATGAGGAAATATCATTATATATTTTTTTCTAAATGTTAATACTCAGCCAAATACTACAAGTTGACAACATTTCATAGATTTTTTCATCCTCTTTAGAACCAAGTATTTGAAATTCTTATATCTGTGATAGTTTTTTAGATTTATAAATTCTACGAAGTTGTAACCAAAATTAACCAGAGCAGTTTGTAATGTACTGTCTTAACCGAATTGTGAAAAACGAAGACATACTTTCATAGTTTGATCAGCTGTTTTATTCCATTGAAAAGACGACATTCATTTCTACATAAATAATACAAAGCAATATGTTATAGGCCTATTTTTAGAAAAGCTTGTATAACTGGAAATCTGGTTGCAATGACAAGTATTGCGTCTTGTCTCAAGTGTCAAATTGAATGTATTCAGTGTGTATTTAGGCCTGTTTCAAGCATAGCTTGATTTATTTCTGTTTATGTGAACTTATTTGTTATGTAAGAGTAATTTGTTAATTATAATTTGTTTATACAAGTTATAATATCTGTGTGTTTATTTCTAGAGTTTATTTATTTGAGTTAATTTTAGTTTTTCAGTGATTTTGTTTCAGGTTTACCTAGTACAAAGTTCTAGGTTATGTCAAATTGGGCCTTACTTTCTACAGAAATTTCCACTCTGTCTAATAAAAATTGTATAAATTGATTTTCTTTTTACCAAATATTATCCACATCTATATTACAGAACTGTTATGATGAAAAAAAATAATTTTTAATTGTACTTTTTATGTACAAAAATTATGTGGAATTTTTGCCTAGGTTATTATTGTACGGTTTTTTGATTCCTGGCATAATAACTCCAAAATTTTTACATCTAAAATTTTTGGAATTACACACATGAAATCTACATACATTTCTGAGAAAATGATGGTAATAGTTGTGATTTGGATAATGTTTTAGTGATTTATCAAAATAAATTATTTATTAAACTTTTCAGCTATTTTAAACTTTTTACATAAAAAATTTGTTTCCTAATACAAATTTTAGAATTTTTTTTTTTTTTTTTTTTTTTTTTAATAACCTACCCATTAATTCACAATTAACTACATTACAAAACTTTTGTATATCTTGAAAAAATTCAAAAAAAAAATTTAGTATGATAGGCCCTACATATACACTTTTCTGTGGGACTTTCACTTAATTGTTTCACACTTTTTGATTCTTGACATATTTACTCCAAAATCGTAACATGTAATTTTTTTTATTTAGGTTTTGAATAAAATTACTATTTTTTATGATTTTTTTTTACAAAGTATTTTAAAAAGGCAAAAAATGGCAATATTTATAGTAGGCGGTTGGAAGGTTAAAGCAAGCGGATTAAAAATGAGGGCGAAAACATTAAAATAGGGTGGATTAAAGATGACGGTGTAGTCTAGTTGCTTAAAACATTTAATGTAAAGACTGTAGTTTACATGATCACCTTTTCTTGGGAACATGTGGCTAAACGTGGCTAATATTTGTGAAACTAAAATGTTAAGTTTACTAATATATATCGTGGTAAGTTTAGAGTATGTATTTTGTTTTATTTAATTTTGCCACTATATCTAGATAATTCGGATTTCCACCAATCCAGATTGCTTCTGCCCCCAATTAGTCCAGATAAACAATATTTTACTGTATGTCCATATATAACAGTGTATAATATTTTTATCTATATATGCCTAATGAGGAGAGAGGGGTATTATAGATATAATGTTTAACAGTAACATCCATTGGTTCTGAGGTTGGATCAACCCAATACTTTTGATACCTAATAATATTTTCACATTGTTTGAATCACTTCTTGAGTTAAAACTTTGTTCTCATTTTGTGTTCTTATTTGCATCGTGAATGTAATCCAATTTGGACTGAAATCATTTATAGATTCCATTTCGTGCACAAATTGCTTCCATATTTTGACGACATTTTTTATTAAATTTGAGTTTATTTATTTACAGAAATTTGGAGAAATTATAGACTATGTATGGGATGAAGTAACTCCTGCCCTTGTGGTTAATTTTAAAACACGTAAAGAAGCAGAAAATGCAATGAGTAAAGGGCGCAACTTTCAAGATCTATTGCTAACTGCAACCTGGTACAATTCAGGACAGCAAATGAGCATGAGGTGAGTTAAAAAATTATATGACTATTGTTAGGAATGGCTCCTCTAAACTGCCTGGGTTCTTTAATATAATCAAATCAGTGGTTCAGTACTTAATTAATCATTATTAACAACACGAATTTATATCTATCTTTTATACAATAATTCAAAAAAAAAATACAGTACACAGTAATAAAATAGTGGGATCAATGTGAAAAACAAAACATGTTATTGTCTCTGTGAGAATACAATATCAACAATCATTTAAACAATATTCAAAACTAAATATTCATCACACAAAACCCAGAATGATTCCAACTATTATTACTTTTCGTTCAATTGAAATGACTGAGATTACAAGTGCCTTTATATTGTAATACTTGCTCACCTTGTAGAGTCTCATAATCGGCCAGTTCCTTTCTAGTCCTTCCTTTTGGATTCAAACTCCCTGGGCTGTCTTCCACCACGGCTAGCAACGCAACCGGTATCTTCTAACCTCAAAAGACCCCCTTTCCTTGGTGCCGGCCACTTATATATCTTTCATCGCTCGTGGTGTTCTACTTCCGATGCAAGTCAAGCATTTCAACACTTTTTCACTTCTTTCACAATAGTTGGACCATTCTGAGTGTCGTATGATTATTACATTTAAAAATTTTATGATTACAATATACTAAAAAGAAATAATTATAAATAACATTAAATATAATTTAATGTTACAACAGTCGGTACATGATGGAATTCCATGATAATGGAAATAATGAGATGATTATTTAATTCCACAAAACAGCTTTAATTGCGACATATGTTTCGCCGATAGGCATTTTCAAGCAACATTAAATATATTCCTGACATCACCGGCGCCCACGAGACATCGACCCGATATCATATGATAAACCTACTAGAAAGAAGGATAATACCTGTCAGGAACTTGAATATGTTTTATTTTCGTTATGATATACATTTTTACACACAGGAAAAGGCTTGAAGTTAACACGTATAACGAAACATCGGTCATTTAACCAATTGGGAATTTTGTGCTATAATAGTGTCTATACTGCGTGGCCTTGACGGCTGCCCCTCCCCATACCTTCTTCTGGAGTCCACTTATAGCTTATTAGCTCGTCACTGTCTAGTTTGCCTGTCGGCATCACCCTGACCAGCTATATGTTCAAAATCGGTCAGTCAGTTTTACCATGCGTTTCGGTTACCAGCTTGTGGCTGTCGGTCAACCATATGAGGGCTTTTTTTAAATTTAATCGGATCACAAAAATGAAGTTTAAGTAGCTGGGAAAATCAGACTACATGGCTAAAATTATAATATGAAGAGCCTTTTTAGTATGAAATTAAGACAGTCTTTATTATTCAGTTTTCATTTTGTCTTCTCTTGGAAGAGATCAGATGATCTACTCTAGAATCCACCAGAAAAAAGAGGAAATAGCATGTGGTGAGCTGTCTAAAATAGAGTTGGTAGAATGAGACATCTGATTTTCTGCTCTAAGAGAGATGGCAGAAGACGTTCTTTGCAAGTGATATGTTTGCTTGACAAAAACTCTTCTCACTTTGAGATGCTTTTGTAGAGCGTGAAGTTACAAAATTAATTGGTGCTAATCCCAAGGATGGGTTTATTAAGTAATGTTGGTAATTTTATCATAATTCATCAAATTGTAGTGGTCTGAAGTGTAATTGTGAAAAATTAACCCAGGTTTTTTCGCATTTCCAAAAGTCACGCTATCACTAGCACTGTTAGATTGAATCAAACTTTTTTAATTTTGCTTATTTATCTCTTAATTTTAAGCAGGTTTGATTTTTGTTGATATATATATATATATATATATATATATATATATATATATATTTATATATTTTAAACAAAAGATAATAAAACACAATTATTTATTTTGTATATCCACTTATAATTAGTCTAGCCGACCAATGGTTTCGCCTGTTAAGGCATTTGAATGCCTTAACAGGCGAAACCATTGGTCGGCTAGACTAATTATAAGTGGATATACAAAATAAATAATTGTGTTTTATTATCTTTAAACATGGAATTCCACCAAGAACCATCGGTATCAACAGTAATGAAAAAAGTTAAAAAAATATTTAAAAAAAAAAAAATTTAAACAAATATATACCTACAATAATTGTTTATTTAATACATCAAATCTGGATTAACAATGTAAATTTCATTTAGCTAGGAAAAATGAGTTATTATAAAATATTAAATAAGAATAAATGATTAACTAAATTATTTGAAATTAGATGTAAAAGTTCTTTGCATTATTTAAAATCAAGTACTAAGATACACACAATTTTTCTCTTTTACAAGTCCAATATTTTTTTATTGGATTGAAGATCTTGTCCACACAAGTGGAAGATATGAGTAGTGTTCCCTGCATATCTTTCATACCATACAGCTTCTGCTGCTACACACACACACACTCACTGTTTTTCCTCAGTGAACAGAAAGCACACTTTTCTTTTTCTTCTCGAGGTTGTTCTGGTCCAGAGGGAATGAAGCCAGTTAATTATCTAATCTTTTGTTGAAAGGCTACATGTAACAATTCAATAACCTCTAATGAATTGTATGTGGTTTTATTATCACTTGGAAATACTCTTCTTTTTATTGATATCATTTGTAAGACCTTGTAAATTATCTGAGCATTCCTCCAACATTGAGGAGCCCACAAAACACAGTGAAAGGCCATCAGTTGCTTACTCGAGTTATATTTATTCTTCAAGCTATTGACGATCCACATCAGGTCACTCTTCGTCTGTAGAGAGTCCCTCATCTTTTAATTCTTTAATATCAACATCAGCTGCAAGATAACAAGTGGACCTCTTTAATTAATTAATAATAATACACAGTATTAAAAAAATAAATAAATAAAAAATCTAAAGACTATTAAAGACAATGCTTTGATAATGCCAAATGTACCAAAAACTAAATTGGTTATGAATAAATTAAGTAACATGTAAGGACATTTAACAGTTGAATTATATTTTATCTTGGAGTTGTAATAAAATATTTAAAAATTTTTGTATATTTATTTTAGATAATTAATCTAGTATATTAGATCTATCTATAATCTATGTATATATTTCAGAACCTGACTCTGTCTTTATAATTAGTACACTTTTCGAAAAACCCATAACCTGAGATAATAAATAAAATTAAATGAGTACAAGTCTCAGAAAACTTGTTAGCGCCCTTTTTCACTTTTAAAATAAAATAATAAGTAATGGTTGTGTTTGGGTAAATGCAAACATACAGAGAATCCAAACACGAGTTTTGTTAATAAAATTAGAGTCATAACAAATGAGTCGGACAACTTTGAGCATATATAAATAGTTACACTTCTAGCACATAAAGAGATCGTTCTTTTTGCACTTTATATAAAGCTGTTAAATTGGTATTTATGTTATTCATGTTACATAAAGCGCAAAAAAGGACTATCTCTACTCGACTCCTATTTTTTTATTCTCATTAACTAGAATTCAATTATGTATATTGTATAACAGAAAAAGAATTTTAAATTTAAATAAATATAAAACACCACGCCAACCACAAATAGTTAACTAAATAGGATTTAGTGTTGAAATCAGAATCTTTAAAAATTCCAATTGAAAGCATGATAATGTTGCTACAAGTATGATATTTTTTTATGGTACTCTAAAAGGAGGTTTAAATTTATGGTTTATGCTTTTGTGGAGGAAATCAGAAGACAACTCCTGGTTGCAAATAACAGTGTGTTGTTTACTCTTTCATTTTCTCCTTCCATGCATCATGGTCCTAGTTTGTTCATGCAGGTGTGGGAGCTTCGCTATTCTTTTGTATTCTGCACATTTGACACAATTATCTTTTCACCTCTGAATATTTATTTTCTCATTGTATACTTATTATGTAGTGAGTAAAATAAATCATTTTTATTTTTAATACTTCCTACGATTTTCTTTAACAAAATTAACAATCTTTTAGTTATGATGGTGAATTTCTCCACTCCGAAAATTCCTTGAAAAATTTAGCCAGTCTAATTATTTTAAAAGTTTGTGAACATTCAATTTATATGATTTTCTGACGTTTATTTTATTTTTCTTTATTAACATGGGATGCCAGGCTTTGTTATGTATTATTCTGAAATTTGTACAAAAATTAAATCATACAATTCCTAGACAGATAATTTCATGAACTTGAAAATACAGGAATTTATGTCCTCCTGTGGACACTCTGTTTAATAAAAATCAAAAGTTTTATAATATAAATGATAGATTAAACCTAACAGCATGAATGTTACTAGGTTAATTCAATCCAAAAGTAATAAATATTTAGGTTTTTTAGTTTAAGAAAATTAAATATTAAAACTTATGTACAATGTTGAAAGAGATTTCGTAGTATATGTTTTTGAGAAAATTTCACTTTATTAAATTGTTTGACGGGAAATTCTTATGGAGATTTATTATGCTTTAGTTCAGTCTAAATTGAATTATGGGTTGTTGTTGGGGTAGTACATACCAATCCCATTTGTAAGTTATAACCAGTATACACAAAAATCATCAGATTAATGTGTGGCCAAGGTAGAAGACCAAGTTGGGTATCCTCTTTTTTAAATTTTAAAATCCTTCCTTTAAGGTATGTCTTTATAAAGTAGTTTTTTGTTTTGTTTTTTAATGAGTGGTAATGAGGGAAATAATTCAGATGAAAAACCTGTAAATATAATACTAGGGATGCTGAGCTTTTGAAATCTATGTTGAGGTGAAAGAGAGGACCCTATGCCCCTAACTTCGCCTCCGAAAATAATGATTGATTCTATTCTATTATAAACCAATAATAGTTTATTTAACACGTTAGCTGCCACCGGCCTATTTTCGAATGTTCGGCGTAATGCCAACTTTTACTGTTAATTATTTTTTGATATTTTTACTTTAATTGTGTTTATAATACATTAATACAACAAGATATACTTTAAACTGTTAAAATAAATTGTTTAAAAATTTGTTACCTATCGGGTCGGCCGCGATTTTTTTCACCGAATATTGATTGACAAAAAAACATGCCAACCCGATTGGTCGCACGTTCATACTGGCGTATATTTCGTTTTAGAGGTTGCGGTCAACTCTCAAAGTAAGAATAAGCATCTCTACTCCATTACGACCTTCAGGGAAAAGATTGTGTACGCACTACTAAGGTTGCAAAACGGACAAATCGAGCCAGTAAAATATGTTGGACATCACCACTTGTCTGAAACGGCGATATTTTTAGCAGTGGCGGCGATAGCGACCCGCGTTGCGAGAGGGCCCGCGAGCTGGGGGCCCGCGAGCCTTGACCGGGATTTTTCAGGAAATTATACAGGGACCCGGACCCGCAACGGGCCCTGCCACACGGGCCCCCCCCCCCTATCATAACAATATTTTTATGAGTATTGTCAAGAAATTACTAAAATAAGGTAAAATGACTTCAGACAAGATTGTGCATCGTGCTTCCAAAACGGCAATAACCATTATATTTTAGAGAGCAGTATTTATTATTTAATGTCATGATACGAAGTATGTGTATTGTTTACCGTTGGCTGATAAGTAATGCAGCTATCGCTATGTCGCACATCGCAGTGACTCAACGGCGCCGGCCGGCGAAAAGATAAACTCCGGTCCGGAAGGGGAAGATTAAAATTTTAAAATAGTATCAGGTATCAAAAAGATCACTACATTTTGTGAAACATGTCTTGGAAAACCATATCTTTGCATAGATAGTTTTAAGAACTTACATAAATAGGCAAGATCCTTGTGAACTCTGGTAGTTTTTCTGTAAGATTGTATTTTTTCACATTTTGTGCTTTATTTTCTCCGATGCGACTTAAAATTTTCTTTTATATTTAAGATGTGTAGTACTCATGTTTGTATACGCGCATTTTAATGACTAAACACCTGTTACTGCTTTTGTAGCAAATAATGTAATGTTAACTGTCCATAAATATCTTCATTTCATTTGAAAGTATAATTTAGCATAGGCATATAACGTGTTGCCAAATTAAAAAAAAATATTCTGACAAATACGGTTTTATATTTATTACATTCCCAACAAAAAACATTACAAATAGATTCAAGTTTTATTCATATTTCAAGCACTAAAAATAATGTAAAACTTTAAAATAAAATGTGCCGACCCGATCGGTCGGCAAAATATCGTTTATTAGCAGATGATATATAACTGAAATAAAAAAAATGTGTTGACGAAATTAACATTCAATAATATTTTTAGTATTGTGTACTCAAATTATAACTCTTTAAAAAGTTCCCAAACACCACTGATAAACGTCACGGATCGATTTACTTAAGCCCTATAAAATCCCGCAGCCGATCCGATCGGGTCGGCTGATGTTTCTAACAAGACGAGCTGTGCCGACCCGATCGGGTCGGGGTGGCAGCTAACGTGTTAATGAAAGCATGGTTATTTTTGGGTTATAAATTTATTAATTTGCTGAATTATTGAAAGAAAATATTACTTTACAGTCTAAATTATGAATTAAAGAGGAGGCTTTTCACGAAAAATCATTTGTAGTTATTAAATGATGTTTGTTTTGTTTTAGTCATAAGTGTTGTTTGGTTCAAGATTGGTATGTAATTATGGCAAGTTATATCTGGAAATTATATGATGATTGATGGTCTGGTGTGGTGAATTTCACATATTTGTGTGTGCATGTATTGAAAATTTGTATGTATTTGAGTGAACATATGTGCGTGCATATGTTTATGTGTATGTATTTATATAAATGATTTGATTTTGTTTGTACGTTCTGCTCCAGACAGCTGTGCACAGGTAGGGGGTCAATTTAAATTGGCTCCATTTGAGTGTTTGTGAATTTTTTCTCTCAGCAATACTTATCTTGGTTTGTTTATTTTTATGTTTAAAAGTAATAGTTGTTGTTTTTATTATATACATATAGTATTATTATTTTCATTTATAATTGTGAACAATGTACCAAAAAAAATAGAGTAGATAGTGTACCGTTCGGGAAGGGAAATTTAAAAAAAAAAAGATTAAAGTCGAGCTGAGCTCTGAAAAACCAGAAAATGAACCGTCATGTTCAGTGATGGAACCTTTAGGTTATGTCGGTTCCTGAGCTTACCTGAGTTCACTATTTACAGAAAATAAATGACAAAGCAGATTAACAAATAACAAGCTAATTTATTTTTCTTGAAAAGAATATATATTTTTATATTTATTTAAAAAAAGTTAATAGGTACACCCTTAGATAATAAAAAAATTTATTTAATGAAGCCCTTAAAAAATTTTTTTAACAACAATGAAAAGATCCCACCCCAAAAAAGAAAATTTAACAAACCCTCCCTTTTTTATTCATAATTACAAAATATCTTATTTTCACTAAAATGAGTTATAATAAAAATTTATATTAAATATAACAAGTAAACAAATACAAGTAGAAGTAGTTTACATATCTTAGTTAATTAGTTGGCTAACAGTAAAAAAAATTATTTATATTAAAAAAATTTCAAAAGGTTTTGAAGTCAAAATTTAATTTTGAAAACTAACCCCTTTGGGGTCGTGAAGCCGAAGTTTGCTAGCATGTCCCATCCTAAATTAAAAAATAAATAAATAATTTTTAAAAAAAGTCTGATTTGCCTTAGTAATAATTTCACAACATTTCACACAGTTATTTTTTTGTTGGGCGAAGACCAAATTTCACTCAGCTTCGTATAATAGACGTTAATGTGGGCTCATTCTTCGACCAGTTAAGAACTGTATTCACAAAGACAAAGGCAGACATTGGTAAGGCAGACAACTTGATTTTTCATGTTTTAAGATGAAATTTAAGTTAATGTTAGGCATTGCTCTTTACAAAAAATAAAATAAAAAATGCTAAAGTTACGTTACAAAATTTTGATTAGGTTGTATGACAAAGATATTTCTATTATAAATTTATAAGAATTTTAAATTGAACTTGGAATACAAATTTTACATGAGAACAAAATCTTACAGCCTAAGTCAGAAATACAAGTATATAGGATAATAAACTCAAGATATACTTTTTTTATTATATTATGGTTATGAATTTAGCAAGAGAAATTTTGAACAAAGCGTGGTGATTCCTAAAACTGAAGGCCCTGACGGCACTAAATAACTTTGAGACACATTTTTTTTAAAAAAAAACTAGTTTATGAAGTTTGAAAGCAACACTGCATGTAAATTTATTGTGCACGCACACATGTAAACGAAATTAAAAGAATTACTCGGGTTTACATACCCTATAATTTCACATTTTGAATACTATTAAAGATTTTTATGACATTGCATCATGTGCTTGACTCTTGTGTTGAGATCGTGGTAATGAACAGACAAGCAAGGAAAAAAGCCTATGTCGCAAATGCCTCGGGCGGAACAGCTGGTGCCTGCTATCTCACTCTTGCCTTAGGCGGTCTTCCAAAGTGCGGTTTCATTTGAAGTTAAATAAACGTTACAATAGTACATTTCATTTGCAACTAAATTAACCATAGTACCCCTATAACCGCTTCGTTTCCAAGATATAAATTTTTTCTCGTTTTGTAGGAAAATCTTGACTTAACAAGTAAAGTGCCTCCATTTCCAAACACTACATTACATTTCCTTTAAGACGGAACCAACATCGTTTTTTGGAACTGAATATGCATTATTTACAAACTCCCAAACATGAAAAAGGTGAATGCTTTGAAATCTTTGTTGAAATTCCAATTTCTTTTATAAGCAAACAACTACACGTACAGGTGTTCAAATTTCACGAAAACTACAGCTTTCCATAACCTATCTAAAGTTATAAGCGAATTGTTAATTTACTTCTTCGTTCATAGAATTATTACGTTAAGAAAGTCATGATTAAATATAAAGGTATTTTAGATTTTGTTTCTCTAATTGACACTCAACAGTGGTAAATTATAATATTTTTACAATTATTTTTTTTATGAATTGATACTCAGCAGTGAAAGTAGGTTGGTAATAACTATCTACAAAAAAAAAAGAAAATCTCATAATTGTCATAATTAACCATTATCAAAGGTTATTGATCTGGTCATATGACAAGCAAACCCAGTATATGACTGAAATCTAATTATAGTATTGTAATGTAAACATGTATTGGGTTTACATGTTAATTTTTCCAAACCCCTAATAAACATCTTTCTTATCTTAATACATAAATTCTTTTACATTACACCAGTCAAAGTGCTCAATTATTTGTGTAATGTTACCCATCATTATTTTGTTCTATTAGTGTTAGTTTCAAAGTTTTTAAAAAAAGTCAAATTTTATAATAACGTGATTTACAATTGGAGACTATGCTAAAATGCATTTTATTAATGGTTTTTGTAATGGAAACGCACATAGAGGAAAGTATCGACTACAATATCCAGAATGTCCTGCTTTCCGCTGCACTGTGTTTGCAAGAATACATTGAAAGCTTGCAGAAACCCCTTACTCATCATAACACTATTCGACCAGACCACTAACCTTGATAATAGTTAATTCTGACAATGTTGTGATTTTTATGAAAAAGTAACTTAGCTGTTTAAATGTAAAATCTTATGAAAAGTGGTAGTTTTTGTAAAATTTGAACAAAGATTTCAAAACATTAACTTTTCCATGTTTGAGGGCTTGTAAATAATGCATATTCTCACTTTCAAGAAACATGAAGTTTTTAGAAATGGGGTCACTTTATTTGCTAGGTGAAAAATAAAGTGGAGATATAGAATTTTTTACTGAAAAGTCTCATCCCCCCCCCCAGGAAAAATGTATACTCGGAAACGAAGGAAATAGGTTGAAGCTTACTATGGTCAATTTTGTTGCAAATGTAGTGTACTAGCATCCAGATTTTATTGGTACATTGTTCATCATTCACCCTATATATATATATATATATATATATATATATATATATATATATATATATATATAGGGGCATAATTTTTTTTTTTAATTCTAGTCTGGTTCAAGATTTATTTCTAACAGAAAATGGCTTAGAATTATTTTTTACAGAACACTACTTTCCAATCTTCAGCCATCTCTTAAGGAGCGTTTTGTTATTTTGATGTTGAACTCTCTCGCTCGAACTTTCCCCATTTCTCTGTTTCGTTGCCTTCTGGTCCTTTGCTGTTTCCAACTATTTCTCAAGAACAGTTTTTTTACTGGGTTTTATTGTTCATTAATTCAACCAACCTGCTACAAACTACTAATTTTCCACCCTTATGACCACTTTTTGTAAAGTGGGAAGACAAAACTCTATTGTTTGTAGAAGGGTTACAAATGTTTTTGTTATCACTCCTGAAATATACATGTTAATTAATAACTTTGTGTCTATTGTTTACCAAGATTTTTCTTAACACACTGTTTGGAGGACTTGAAATGGGTATTTATATTCGTTTTGAAAGATATGGTAAAAATCAGATCTATTGAATTTCTAATAGTCTTAACACAATTTATGCCAGGTGCCACATCATTTGCTCCTCCAAAAAAATTTTAAAATTATCCATCAAGATCTTAAAATTTGTGTATTCTTTTAGCAATGTGTGTTATTGGAGCCCCAGATATACAAATCCTGTAATTTACATTTACTTATGCCATAACTAAACCAGCACAAAATACCAAAATAGTGTATCTCTCTTCCGTTGTCCCAAACCATCCTATGGAGAAACTCCAAATATATTTGGTAAGGAGACTTCCCAGAACTTAAAAGGGCAATACCATGATTCTGTTCTCCGTAGACCAGTTTTTTAAATTCACCTAGCTCTGTCCTGTCAGAGAGGCAAGTTCTAACATCACCATCAAGACCTTAAGCCAAGTCGAGTTCCCTAAAATTATTTTCTCTGATAACACCCAATGCTTCGTATGCTGTTTTTTCCCATGGTATTAAACATTCTATTTTGTCCCCTTATCACTCTTGGACTTCTAATACAGCATGTCTAAATAGAAACCTCTATCACTTTAAAACTCTTGTTTTCCTTTGTTTGTTACAGCTGGCATTTAATTTTGCTCAATAATGAGACTCTCAAAACATCTCCTTACATTCCTTTTCAACTTTTTGCCTGATACACCATTTAGCCTTAGCTAGAATATAAACGAACTTCTGCATAAAGAAAACAATAATCCTAACAGCGCATCTCAAGGCTGAAAGGATTTATAATATGTCTCACGAGTCCATTATTTCAGAAAAAGTAACCTTGTCTGGCGCAAGGCACACAACCTTAGTTTCGCTGTGAAGAAAAGGATAGCCAAACTCATGTCTAGGTGGACAGGTCCTTTCCATAGTATAAACCTTCTGACCCTGCGATCTCCTTCTATAATTCCCCTGACTATGTTAAAAAGCCACATGTTGAACCACTGAGACCATATTATTTTCCTCGAGACTCTGTTTTCTGTCATCGTGGGCAGCCTTAAAGCAGTCTTTTATTTTCTACCCTGCTTGAACCTTGCTTAGTCTTGTTGGCTTTGAATTATCTTTTTTGGTGTGACCAAGATTTTCAGTATCATACAAGATGATACGTATTCTTGTCCCCTATACAAATCCTACTGGACATGACTTCAAGGACCTTAAAGACTGGCTAAGCTTTAGGTACACCTTTGCAGACCCCGAATCATCTTTATCCACCGCTGGACCCCAAACTCTGTTGCAAGAGTGTTGGATACTTCAACACCTACTTATACCAAGTCATTTTCTTATGATTTCTTTCGTGTCTCTCAATCTCTTGGTAAAATGAATCAGTCATAGTACGAGTATATTTATTCTACAATGGATGCATTTTGAATTATATTGTTGTAGATAAATGGGGGATGGAAGGTATTTTTATACTAGTTAGTTGTTATGTAATGTGTTTATACATTTCTTGGTCCACCAAATTAAGTTATTTGTATTTAATTTACAGAAACAGTATAATGCGGTCTGTACACATGATGGATGAAGAAGGTGTTAGTCTACTCCTTGATGATCAAGAAGAAGAAGATGAAGAGGTATAAAGATTGTTAAAAAATACAGTTAATTTTAAATTTTTTATTTGAATAATAGTAGGATAATTATCTCCAAAAATGTAGTTGATGAAATAAATGTTAATTGTAAATATTATATTATTGCAACCAAACCTCTTATAAAATAAATATTGAACTAATTTAAAAATATATAATCATTAAATAACAAGAATAATACAATAACTCACCTTTATACGTAAGGCAAATCTAATGCTTGTCTCCATTCCCACTTACACACTGATGCAGTCTTGTTTTCCACTGTCTAAGATGTGAAGCAGATCAGTTTCTGTCTGCTGTTTTAATATATCTGCTATTTACCTCTTTTACTGCATGAACTGACTCAAAACATGTGACTTTAAGTTAGATTTCACCTTAGGCAAAAGATTGTCCAGTGTAGTGATCAGATTCTCGGTCAAAAACTGCTTCAAAAAAGTACTGTGCTAGAAGGTGCATTGTGCTGATAAAGAATGAAACTATATTTCACAATTCTTGTTATTTTACTTTTTTTCAGCTTTGTCCAAATTTCCTTATATCAATCCTGGTTCACTGTTACATTTGTGCCTTCTGTAACCCATTCTTCCAAAATTCACCTTTGATATAAAAAAAACAATAAGCTCAGTTTTGTATTTGGGCTTGTTTTTTTGATTTTTTTTTTTTCTTTTTTTTCCATTCTATGTAATTCTTTGTTTTTTCCAGTGTATGACTTTCTTTTTACCTCAGGATCATACTGTCCAGGTTTAGTCACAAATGATGATATTTTTGAAAAAGGTTGGAATCAGCACCAAAATTCTACAGCCTGTTTGTGCAACTTTTTTTTTGCGTGTTCTCTTCTAATAATCTGTCTATTTTTTCTACATTTTCTTCAGTTCTTGAAGTGAAAGGTTGTCCAAGGCATTCATAAGTTTCCCACGTTCTGATTCCTTGACTGATTTTTTGTGTTACTTGAACACACTTGCACAAAACATGCAGTTTTCCCCATTAGCCTCAATAAGTATTTGAAAACATTCCATTGGTGTTATGTTCAATTTTACTAAAAATTTCAAATTGACACATTGCTCACCTTTTTAATTTAGTATTATTCCGCCACAAGTGAAAATGCAACTGCACTAAACAATTAGTCATAATCAACTGAACGGGCAAGAGTGTTGATGTTTGTTATGCATGTTCAGACATATACAAAGTCTCTACAAAAGAACTCGCAGTCAGTTCTCACTGATTTTTCTAAGAGGTAGAATCATAGTCTCATTATTTACAAGTAATAGACACACCTCGTACTATCAGTTATATAGAAAGTAAATTAAAAAGTAACATTGTCTTTTTCAGTTGCGGAACAATTTAGACTCCTCAGACGATTTCCTTCTGCAGGATGAAGAAGAGGAGGAGGATGAAGACCGTACTTGGAGGCGATAGCAGTATTGAATGTTGATATAAATTCTTATACATGTGTAGGCGTATAGTCTAATAATGAGTCAATAATGCTCTCTCAAGATGCACAGGGCTTATCATATGTTATGTGTCTTTCTTTGTACATATATATACATATATCATAAACTGCTTGTTTAAATTATGGGCATGCATAGTTTTACAGGTTTATGTTATTATAACTAAATATATGTACAAAAAATATAAAGTCAAATATATTAAACATACAAAAGTAAGAGCATTTCTATGTGTACATATGTTACAAAAGTTTGTGTGTATTTATGTTTTACATTGTATGAAAGGGGTGAGTTTAAAAGTTAAAATTGAATAGATTTTGGGAATTAAGTTGTACCTCCTCAAGAAGAATAATACTTATTGGGAAAAAGTGGGTTAGTAATAATCTCCTTAGAACAAACATTGTACTTCTTTCTTTGATAGATAATTCATGTCCACCATATATGTTCAGCAAGCATTTATGTCATGTAGCTTTGTTTGCTACTTTTTATATGTTGTGTGCATATATCATGAGGTAAATCTTTGAATTTCTCTTTTTATTACTAACTTTTAACTAGCCGTACTCATTTCATACAATGTGGAAAAGTCAGTGTGAATGGATGATAATGTGTGTATGTGTATATATTTATAATTTAAATACTTTTTTTTAATTATAATTTTGTTTTTTAATATAAATCAAACTAAACCTGATTTTGTTTATATAACTATTCACAGTTTATTTTTAATAGTATTGTTGTAGAATTTTTAATTTTATTTTTGTTTTAATAAATGTTCCAAAAATGAATCCAATATATCTCATTACTATTGGATTATTTTGATTTTTTCATTATACTGAAAAATGTATATATTTATAATAAATGTTTTTTGTTGTTTTGAATCCATGATGAATTATCAGTTTTGTCATCCAGTCATATTATTTTCTGTCCAAACTTTAATTTGTACATTGCAGTGATCATATTGATGACATCTATAGCAGAGTTCATATTTAGAACATGTTATAAAACATAACTCGTGTCTCTGTTATGGTAGCAAAATGTACTATAATTTATTTTTAATAATGATTGATAAAACAATTATTTAAATTTTGAATGTTTTTTCTAAATAATATGATCTTTAACAAACTATTCATAGTTTATTTTTAGTAGTATTGTTTTGGAATTTGTAATTTCACTTTTTTGTCAATTTTCCAATAATGAATCCAATATATCTTATTACTATTGGATTATTTTTATTTTTGCATTATACTGATATATTTATATTTATAATATATATTGTTTTGAATCCATGGTGAATTGTCAGTTTTGTCATCCAGTCATGTTATTTTCTGTCCAAACTTTAATTTGTACATTGCAGTGAGCATATTGATAACATCTATAGCCGAGATCATATTTAGAACATGTTATAAAACATAACTTTTGTCTCTGTTATGGTAGCAAAATTTACTATAATTTATTTTTAATAGTGATGATTGATAAAACAATTATTTAAATATTGAATGATTTTTCTAAATAATATAATTTTTAACAAACTATTCATAGTTTATTTTTAATAGTATTGTTGTGAAATTTGTAATTTCACTTCTTTTTTCAATTTTTCCAAAAATGAATACAATATATCTTATTATTATTGGATTATTTTGATTTTTGCATTATACTGATAAATGTATATATTTATAATAAATGTTGTTTTGTTGTTTTGAATCCATGGTGAATTATCAGTTTTGTCATCCAGTCATATTATTTTCTGTCCAAACTTTAATTTATACATTGCAGTGATCATATTGATGACATCTATAGCCGAGACCATATTTAGAACATGTTATAAAACATAACTTTTGTCTCTGTTATGGTAACAAAATGTACTACAGTGGAACTTGGATAATTCGAACCTCAAGGGACCAGTAAAAAAATTCGAATTAACAAAGTTCTCTCAAAAGGGTAAGAAAATACTCAAACTTTAAGTTTTCACAAAAAGACCTTTTTAAGAATAATTTTACATAGATTTTTAACAACTTAACTGCTTATTTATATACAACCTTTACATAATGGTATCCATTCAACAAAACACGTTAACAAACATAATACAGTAGAGTAACTGTCTTGTGAATAACCTCAAAAGTTTAAAATGATAAAATAAAAGTAACATGTACAATTCATCTATTTAACTAACAATCTAGTAAGTCTCAGAGAAATTGTATCTACTGCTTTTCAAAAATGGTCGAGATCTTTACTTTTTTCCTACAATTAAGTCTCTCGGCCATCACAAAGGAATCTAACAAATTTTAGGAACGGAAAACAGCGTCACTTTTGTCATTTCAACTTTCAAAAAAAAAGCCTCAGTTCTTTTATGTGGTTTGTTGCTTCGGCTGCACTCGGAACAGTTTTTTTCTAAAATGTCCTCCATGGGTTCATCGCCAGATGCGTCGTCACCATCTTTTTTTCCGGACTTCAGTACATCGGCGACGATTTCTGTGTCAGTCAGCTTACCACAAACTGCAACGTTTTCATCCACATTTGCGAAGTCCTCGAACGCGATGGCAGGGTTGTTGATGACATCATTCCAGCCGTTAACTGAAGGCAAAGTTTCTGCTGCAATTTCGACGGAACTTCCTTTTTTACGAACCCGGCTTTTCTGAAACAGTTGTTTATTGTTTCCGGCGTCACTTGATCATCCCAAGCTTGTTTACACATTCGGGATGCTTGAAGAATGTCAAGCTTGATTTTGAGAGCGTTGTAATCTTCGGTAAGGATATTCTCAACTAGCAAACGCCTATAAAAATGTTTGAGATTTTTTTATTATTCCCTGATCCATAGGCTGGATGATGGAGGTTATATTGGCAGGGGTAAAAAATCATTTTTACATTTTCCATCAGTGGTATGGTGTTGTGAGCAGTACAGTTGTCAATGAAATGGTTGTTTTTCTTTTTTAAACTTTTTATCCAGTTTCAACAGCCAATTCTCAAAAAGAATTCCAGTCATTCACCCCCTTGGGCTGTTAACATAATCTACTGGTTTCGATTTTACATTTTTGAAGCATCGTGGATTAACCGACTTGCCGATCATCAGAAGAGGGAGCTTTTCCGTTCCGTCCATCTTTACACCCACTAGTAGCGTAAGTCTTTTTTTGCTCAGCTTTCCTCCGTGACACTTCTCGTCTTTAAATGCGAGCGTTCTATCCGGAAGTTTTGTATGAAATCCGAGGCTTTGATGACAACATCTTTGCTCTGTGCATACACTTTAAAACGCAGGCGAAACCGAACTTAGACCACAAGTCCAAATAAACCACTCACAATACTGTACCACACAGCAACAGCACGCATTACCTGACAAGTGTAAGGGGTGACACTATTATGAGCTATCAGAAGTGGAATGTTGCAAAACAATAGAAAAGGTGAGAGGGGTTGGTCAATGACCTCGAAAGGAGCGCCGGCCGCAAACGTGAGTCACGTAGGCCAAACAGTCGAATAGGGTGGGGGGAAGGGGTGGGTGTAAAGACCTTAAAGCTATACAGCCCGCGTTAAAAAAAGGCCCACAAGGGATTTTGACTGCATGTCAATGATACATCGTTTTTTGGGAATTCCTGGCCCGACCATTTGACTTTCGATCAGCTTTTTTGGCGTAGAAACTTCGAATTATCCAAAATATTTTGAATTAACCACGATTTTTTAGTATTGATTGTACATGAAATGCTAGGGACCAGGAGAAGATTTCGAATTAGCCATGTTCCACTGTATTGGATTATTTTGATTTTTGCATTGTACTGATAAATGTATATATTTATAATAAATATTTTTTTGTTGTTTTGAATCCATGTTGAATTATCAGTTTTGTCATCCAGTCATATTATTTTCTGTCCAAACTTTAATTTGTACATTGCAGTGATCATATTGATGACATCTATTACCCAGAACATGTTATAAAACATAACTCTTGTGTCTGTTATGGCAGCAAAAATGTACTAAAAATTCTGCACATAAGTTACTTTATGATAATCGAAAATACTATATTATGCTGCAAAACAAATTAATTTGCTGTTTATCTTGAAATATAGTGAATGACATGCTTGTGATGGTGACACAACCATGGTTTCATAAACGTCCATTTATAGATGTTTCTCACTGTGTTCATTATTAAGAGCCCTTAATAATGCACCATGTAAACAATGGTGCAGGACAGAGGGATGCGTCCAAGGACCCCAAAACAAACCAGTGGAGACGTACTGGCATCACTAGCAAACTCATCATAGCCATAATATTAGTTATGTAATTTTTTTAATTGCAAATACTTGGAATTAATGTTGCTTCTTTACACAGAAGTGTAATACTGTTACTTAATTAGATAGCATATTATATCTGACCTACCAGTTATAGACACAAAGTCTGATACTTAGATCTGTTTATACTCTTCCAATCAGATGAGAGTCGAATATATATATATATATATATATATTTACAGTATAACAAACACACAGAACACAATTCTCACAAAAAATACGCCTAAGTAACAGACGCGTTTCAACGACAAGGTCGTCCTCTTCAGTGATATACGAGCTACACCAATCAAACTATAACTACGTTGAAGCGCGTCTGATACTTAGGCGTATTTTTTGTGAGAATTGTGTTCTGTGTGTTTGTTATACTGTATAATTTTTCTCATATGTCAAGCTCAACATTTAATATATATATGTATTTATTTTTATAAATCAATCAAGTCAATAATTTTTATTTTTTTGATTTTGTGGGAAGCAAGTTACCCCCTTGATACCTCAACCTGAAAGACTTTTTGTGCATTTCTAATTATCCTAGTCCCCCAAGTTTAGTTCTTGTCCTTTGTAAGTCTTAGAATCTGCTTCACTAAGTTTCCAACTTCTGTAGGAACTCCTGTTGGTCTGAAAATTCTGCTCCAGGGCTTCACATTTCAGGAGTATGTGTTCTGCCGTTTCCATGTACTTGTTGCACAGTCTGCATTTTAAGGTTTCTTTGATTAGACATAAGGTGTTCAGATGTTTCCTGAATGCTCCATGACCAGGCACGAAGCTCAGGACTGGGAGTTTGAGTTTGGTAGTGTCAATGACACATACTGAAATAGTCTATATTTGTAGTGTGAAAGTGAATTGATTGAAATAGCTTATTAAGAGCTGGCTGAATTGGTATGTACTTTTTTAATTATTAGATAAACCAAAGATCTTTGAAGCAAGGTCTTATTATTTTTCAAGTCATAACATAGTAAGATTAGAAACATGGTGTACTTTCCTTTATTGTCAATGCAAATATTTATTGAGTAAATATTATAAATAGATAAAGGGACTGGTTTTCAGAATAAGTTGATAGTTATTGTTGACTTTGTTGTCATTTTACTTCTTCTGTTCTGTTGATTTTTACAAATCAGTGACTCTTTCAATAAATCTGATATACTGTACAAATTCTACAATTACACAAACTGTCTGAAAAAGTAACCAACTGTGCAATGAACAGTACCGGCACTATGAACTCACCTGGTTTTCTGGGGTTTGATGAGGTAACCCAGAGGTAAATGATGCCCTACTGGAATAATTTAGTAGGTTACGTTCCAGTATAAAATGGGTACTGAGTTAGATTCAATTACCAATTACACAACAAAATATATACCTAAAGCTTAAAGTTCTTGAAGAGCTGGAAAAAATGAACTACTTTTAAGAGATATGAAAAAAGCTCTAATTTAGGATAGGTTAGTCCTAAGGAAAGAGTCAAAGTGTGTATTATAAATCGTGCAATTCTGACAAAGTTAGATCAAAATAGGCTTTTGCTGCTTGCCAATCTTGAATCTTTTTCACTTCTATAACTTCCTAAAAGTAGCTTAGCCCTACATAACAAAAATGTTATCTTTGAAGACCATAAAGAAAATTATTATTCTGGGTGATAGTCATGGTAGAAACATTTTTTAAATGCTATCTGAAGATACAGAGACTGAGTATTAAGTTATGGGAATTGTACAACCTGGTACTCCCATTAAAAAGATAGCCGAATCAGCTAAACAGGTTGCTGAAAGTTTACACACCATGACCATCTCAATATTTGGTGGTTCCAATGACATTTCTCCTGGCAAGGACTTCTGTAATATCATAAAGGAGTCAGTTGGTGAAATCTTCTCAATTTCACACAAAAAACATATCATAATAAAAACTATTCCTACTTCCAAAAATACTTTATTAAGAAATATCTAGTGAACTCTGCTACTAACTGTATACATTTTAAAATTAATGAAGAAATATTTAAATAGCAGCTGAATTTCCATAAGCTTTTTGAATGAAAGATTCTTTTCTAACCATTTTCAAACAGCGACCATTTAAATGTAAGGAGGAAAACATAGTCATAAATAGACTTGCTGAATTAATTATAAATTGAAACAAGTTATTAGGGAACTGTGTAAGAAAACCTACATTGTTGGAGAAGTGAGTAATAGCTAAACCTAAAGTAATGGAGCAACACTCCCCTAGGAAAGTTTTTCATCATTGTGACTCCTTTAGACAGATGGTTATGGACCAGCAGGACCACCTCAGAAGTGTTAATGAATAAGAAAGTGGCAGAAGTAAACTCATTTGAAGCAAGTTTTTGATCAAAAATAGGATTTTCTCTGAGATTAACAGTAGCTTAAATTTTAATGATAATACTGATAACGTTAAAGTTCCTAGACTAGAGTTTAAATGGGGGATCACATCTAAGAGTTGCCAGAAGGTAAAGTTCTGTTTCAATATTATTCACCAGAATACACAATTTGCTACCAATAGAAATTTAGAATTAAATTTGTTTTGTTCTGAAACCATGCCAGATATTTTTGTGGTCACAGCATGGTTTCAATAAATTTAATATTACAGTAATAGTTTTAAGAAAAGTTTATTTTACTAAATTCATTTTTCCGGATGACACTTCAAATGTGGAGGTGTGGCCATATTTGACTGAAAGGATGTCAGTTTTGTCCCTTTCACATTCACTGAACAATTTTGTATTGAAAAAGACTTTGAAATGACCTAATAATAAATGTAGTGATTCGAGTGATGAATTGACCATAATAGGGCTTGTCGAGCACCAACTGAAGATATAGACTTGTTTTAGATAGATGGTTTCTCGCCCATTCCTATTAAGAACGATTTCAGGAAGGTTAGGAATTGTAGTTCAGAAAATATATATATCTTTTAAGATATCTGTTAAAAATTGAAATTAGAAGTATCTCAATAGCCTGGATGAAAAATTTGATTTCTTTCTTGAATCTTATATTTTTTCTGATTGTAGCGTACACTTTGCAGAGATTAAATAAGTAATAAACAAAACAAAAATTTGAACTGGATAACAAAAGGTATTCTTGTTTCTAGAGATAAATTAAAGTTATATTCTGAAATTTATAAAACTACAAATAGCCATAGTTTTAAATAGTTCTTTATAAAATATAGACAGATTTACAAATGTGTGCTAATTGCAGCAAAATCTTACGAGTTGTTTAAAAAAATCAACAATTCTGACAATATTGGCAAAACTTCTTGGGGAAGTCATAAATACTTTTCGAAATAAATATTACAATCCCATTAAAATTAAATTTAATATTGATGGTATACATTCTGTGTAGCCATCAAGCATGGCCAATTTGTTTAACGATTTCTTCAGTCATAATGTGACTCACAAAACGTTTACAACTGTGGAATAATGTATGTTTCTTTCGTATGTGTGTTGAGGATGTCTCAGGGGTGATTAGGATATTTAAAACTACTGATATTGGAGATTTTACCTTGGATCATTAATCAGTGCTCTGAGGAACTCAAACCTTTTCAAGTTTTAATTATTGCCTCATTTTCTGAAGGTAAATTTTCATCCATACTAAATCTGCTAAGGTCCCCCCATTGTTTTTCCATTAGGGAAGCACATAGTTTTGTATGTTAAGAAAATAATAGGAACAAAGATAATAGTGGGTTAATAAATCAACTGGGGGAGGGGTCTCAAATTTCTTATATAAAGGAAGACAATAAAGAAAATTAATCCACGGCCTAGCTTAGAATGTTTCAAAGTATTGCTCAGTTTGTTGCTTCTGACTTATTTGATTTAAAATCAGTCGGTTCCACATAAAATTAAGTGTTTGGTTGCTGGGGTTGCAGGATGTTCAACATCTGTTGTGATTTGGTTTAAAGATTTCACAGGTGTAGGGAAATAAAGATCTGTGAAATAACAAAAGTTTAAGTACACATTTTAATATTATTTAGATTTATTTTTCTGTTATACTGTTTTAGAATATGTAGTCTTGTTAAATAAATAATTATATTTTAAATATAATACTTTCGCATTGGTTCAATCTATCATCTATTTGTCCTCTAACTTTTCACCATTGCTTAACTCAAAAGAGAATCTCCTTTCAAGCCAAAATAACTAAGCCTTGAATTTTTTACTGGCTTCATAGAGTTGTCAATATGATATATATTACGTTTTGCTACTTAACAACAAAATTTGATTAAAAATCCTAATAAATGGGAACAGATTTTTCGTTTTACTGTATGAAACCGTGAAGGGCTTCGATTTTTTACTTACAATGTTCTCATCTAAAGGACATACACAAGAACGGAAAAGTTTTTAATCCCAAAATCTAAATTATTACTAATTTAACAGTTTGGGCTCTAGAGATTATTACAGACAAACATTGAGCTACATTGATATTCCTGGCTTCTATGTATGTTCACATATTACCCATCTTTCTTATCAAAATGTAAAATATGTCTATCAGTATTGTTTTAGAAATTTTTTTATTTTGCATTTTGAATAATATTATATTTTAAATTATACATTAGTTTTACAATGCAGGGTTGATTTATTTCCAGTTCACTAAAAGAAATTTCAACACATCAAATCTAAAGAAAACTTGTACAGATAAGTAGTATATTTCATTAAAGTTCTTAAATGAACGAATATAGAGAACAAAAATACAATTATTTTAGCCATTTATTAACCTGTAAACCTTATTTGAATTTTTAAGTTGAAAATATATTAGAAGAATTGTTTCTTTAGCTATATGTGCCGGAGAAAATGAATGATTATTGATAAAATACAGGCTGATTCAAAAAGAATGGTGCAAAAATAAGGTTGATTTTTTTGCAGATGAAGAGTTACAAAATCATAAAAACTGCATAAAACAATATGTTATATTAACAAGTTATAATGTGCATTACAAAAATTTTAATATGCAGTACAAATGCTCGATATGAGCGCCATTAGTTACTCTGCAAATATCCAGGCGATATTCCAACTCCGCCCACACACTGCAACATTTCCTGTGTTATGGATTGCACTACTTCTGTTATATGCTGTAATCCTTAAAATTTTAACTTTAACTTGGATACCAAAGAAATGGTTGTTTTGGGATTTGAAATATAAAAATAAACCGGGAGATTCGTAATTGGTCTATAGAAAAGACCACGTGAGTCAAATGAATGACTGAAAATAAATATTAAAACAAGGGTAATAAAAATTTAATATAGATTTCCAAAATATTAATTTGAAGTATAAAATATGTTAGTTGTAAGTTGTAATAAATGTTTAAGTAGGCCTAATATATTGTCTTGGGATAACCGACAGAACCTGTTGCCATGTAAATGACTTAAGTACTGTCCGTATGCAAAGTATGTGAACAGTTTTTTAGCTGACTTTGTATTTGAAAGGATGCTTATTGTTGGGATCTGAAAAAGCAAGCATGCGGTGAGTCCAGTTGAGAAGAAGACTCTGACTGAGTCAGACGTATTATTTTTGCTTAAAGAAATTTTAGACAATGTAGTGTTAATGCTAAAATTAGTCTTACAGCGGCGTCTGACTTGATCGGACGCAATTGTGTATAAAAAACATTTTAAATATTTTAGAAGCAGTCTAAAGGGAACATTCAGTGTAGTAAGACGTATTTTTTGTTTAAAGATATTTAAGGACAATGTAGTGTAAATATCTGAGTTGGAAACACATTGAACAAAAACAGATAGTTTGAAATTAATTGACTGTAGAGTGTGCAGGAATGTGATGAACACTTTGAGTAGTACTGTGAATTTGAAAAGACATTTTGAGATTGTCGACGGGCTGATTGCGTCTACAATAAATTTGCACTTCAGGAACGAGGGCTGCTTACCACAAAGGACATTCACCATGGAGATGACCACATGCGATAACAAAAAATGATAGACAATTTTATATAAATTTCTGTATATAAAAGGACCATTGATAAAAAATATATGTTAAAGTTTGTTTAAATGAATAGTTGTAATGTAAGCAGTAACTGTAAAAAGTATTTAACTTAACTTCTAAATAAAATAATATAAATTTTTAATATATGAGAATAAGGAAGCTCATAATAAGTATAATCAGTAAAAGTTGCAACTAATTAAAGTAGAATCATTAAAATGAATTTTGGTCTCTTCAAGACAGGATAATTTTAAATAAGCTGAGGAATGAGCCATTCTCACATGCTATCTAAATAAACTATAAAGACACAGTGTGTTCAATAAAGAAGAAGGGTCCATACACTTTACAGTTGCTAAGAGCACAAAAAACATTTAATTTTAGTGAATCTCTTTCGTACTCAATAAACTGCCTTGGGTTTTCTGATCCCCATATTCTTAAGTTGTGACGATTTACTTGTCCACTGAGATGTAAGGTAGCCTCATCGCTGAACACTAGTCTGTCAGCAAATCCATCATTTTCAAACTGTTCAATCATAGCAAGGCAAAAATCTCTGCGATTTGGATTGTCAATAAGCCTTAATGCTTGTAACAGTTGCAGTTTGTATGGTTTAAGTCTCAGCCGCTTGCGCAAGACACACCAAAGTGTAGACTGTGGTATCTGAAGTTCCTTACTAGTTTTGGGAGTTGATGTTTTAGGACTATGTGCATACTTAGCTTCAATTCTCTCCACAGCGTTCTTCGGGGTCTGTGGACAGCCCAAACTTTTCTTTGCACACAAACACCCAATTCTCTCAAACTGCCTCACCCAACGAGCTATGCAATTCCGATAAGGAGGATCCTTTCTGAATATTGTTCGAAAGTTTCGTTGACACTAACAACAGTTATGTCCACTTTAAAAGAATTCAAGATGGAATTAATTAAGTATCTCTTAGATTTTTAAAAGCTGAGGTGGTTGAAAAAAAGCAATCATCAAATAGCTTTGAAGAAATATATTATGCTGTCAGAGCAAGAGGCTCCTCAGTATGTGAAGGAAGATGATAATTCTGTGGTTATGCTTACCAGTGGCGGATCTACGGGGGGGCTTTCGGGCTGAAGCCACCAAAACCTCTAAAATTTTTTTTGAAAGAATGTAAATTTTATACCAATATAATTAGTTTGAAGCTCGTAAAATATATTCATTAGCAAGAATGACCTAATTCCACTACTAAGTCTTCAATTGTATGATATTCGTTAACGTTTAAATACTTTGTACAATGTCTTAGTTACATTTACATTGCCTGCAATGAATTAACATAAAATATTTTGATTTTTGTGCCCGCTCCGTTTTCTAGTTTCATTGAAAGGATACGCGCATACAGTGACTCAGCGGTTAAACTAAACGTGTTATTGTTTGTGTTGTGTAAATGTCTAAAGGTAAACAGACAAATATTTCGTGCTTCTTCAAGAACCCAAAAAAGAGTAAAAGTGAAGACGTTCACATGCAAGATGGCGCCGTCGCTGGTCCATCGACAAGTCTGAAAATATGAAACACACGTTTTTACTCCATAAAACAACGTTAAACTACTGTTTTGGTCGCTTCATTATATGAAAGTCCGTACACAAAATTTTCCCCCGTTCAGCCCCCCCCCCCAAATAAAATTCTAGATCCACCACTGATGCCTACTCCTATAGTTCACCCAATTCTTCCTGATATTCTTATTCTTCCATGTTTGTTATGGTGATATCAAAGGCTGATCAAATTTGTATGCTTTATTTGATTCTTTAATTCATAAAAATGTTTCTTTTCCTAATGTTGAAAACTTCAATTTCTCAGAACTTATATTAAGGGTTCTGCTTTAAAAATGATTTAAAACATATATCCAGCTAGGTTATCTCAAGATTATCTGAGTATGATTAAATCTTTTGAATAAATTTAGGATAAAAACATATATAGTACATCCAGCTAAAAAATATATGAATAAAAACTTATCTTTGTTTAATATTAGCGCAAAAAAAAAAAAAAATCAATTCAATAACACAACATTAAAATGCCAAATAATTTACAAAGTTAGCTATGTGTAATACAAAACTGTATACGCAAGAATGTAAAGTCAATTAGTGTTATCTTTACTAAGGCTGATAACATATGTACCAATTAAAAAATAAAAATAACGCCAATGCTGGTAACAATTAATTACATTCAAGCCTAATCTTGGTAGCAGAACTGAACATGTGCAAAGCTTGACCTCGACACATGCCAGTTAGAGTGCTCAACCATTTGTAAAGACAAGTGGGAGGAATTATTCTTGTCATTCTGTTTGGAGCACTTGGTAAGTTAACATTTTTGTCTATTGTGTTGTCAGCTCAATTAAATTATTAGTCAATATTCATTTGTGTAATCTATTTGTTGTTAAGTAATATTAATTTTACTTTCTCTTTAGCTATCGGTTATAATATTTAATAGTTTACTTTTGTTTTTAAATAATATTTTTTACTTAAAGAATAATTTTTTTATTTTTAAATTATAATTTTTGATAGTTTTCTTTTGTTTAATCAATTTGTTTTTTATTAATATTGAATTATCTCTCGTTTATCTATCGATTACAATATTTTACAGTTTTCTTTTACTTCATTTTTTTTTTTAATGTAATATTAACTTGTCTATTTCTTTAGCTATCAATGATTTAATTATTTGTTGTCTTTTGTGTAAAGTGATCATGTCTTCTGCTTACGTTGCGTCCACCATCAAAACGTATGTTAAAAAGTTCCGTCTCTAAGGAACATGTAATAGTGTACATTTTCGGTTATGTAAACTTGGTCTGACTAGAAAAGTAGTTAGACTCAAGGCAGTGAATAGGGAATGAATTCTGTTATAGAATATAATATGATATAATAATTATAATAATAATAATAGATACAGTTAAATAAAGAATACAAATAAATAAAGAAGGTAATTAGTACTAAATGGTCAGAGAAATTTGTTAAAAGTATGTTAATAACAAAAACGTATATAATATTAGATATAACAGAAATATGACAACAATGTAAATATAACTTTAAGAAACATGACATCAGTGTGTTGTGTGCAAAGGTGGGGGACAATGACAAACAGGACTGTTCCAGTGAAATAAATACTTTCAGAAAGATAAGATGTGGTTTCAAATAAGAAAAATTTTACAAAGCCTAACCTGGAAGGAAGAAGATGTTTTCAAAAAGGACAAGATTTTGAATTTGAGGAAATATCATGTGATTTCAATAAGTTAGAAATTTGGATAGGATATTTTCAGAGATATCATGGTTTCAAATAAGAGATTATGTTTTTTTTTCTTGTTTTTTTTTTTTTAATTAATGATTATAAACTTTAAATGAAAAATATTCAGAAGTTGATTTTATTGGATTTAATGTTTAAAGAATAAGTAATTAATAAAAGAAATTTGATAACAAAAGTATTATAAATTTTGAGTATATTGCATTCTTTTATATAAAAGATTTTTATTTTATTTTGAATTAGGTTGCAACCATAAAATTAATCATAAATTATAATTTTATGATGTTATAAAAAATGTAATGATTTATGTTTTTTCAGGAAATATTTAACTTGTGTGTATTTCATAAGATTTTTCTTAATAATTAAATGTACAGTTCAGAAAATTGGATTCTGTATTTTTATTTGAAATTCTCCAGAGTACACTATATTAAAGAACTTACAACCCAATTAAAAATTTTCTATGCTCTCTTTAAGAGTATTAAAATTTTATTATTTTTATTTTATTTTAGTAATAAATTTGCGCCCAACTTCATATAAAATATTACAATCAACACATACTAAAAGAAGCACATTTAAATAAAAAGGTTTAAATGAATTAAACGAGACATGACTGCCAGTACAAATGACGAAGACTATTTATTCTTTACTTTGACTAGTTTAAATTTTTTAAATCAACAACCAGGTTATGTTGATTAATTAATTTAATCAACATAACATAATAATGACATAATGAAGTCATTGGTATGTAGTACAAAAGGGGCGCACACAGAACTTTTATTAAATATTTATAAAGATCTTATAAGTCTTTTTAACAAATTAACTCATATATAAAAATGCAACAAACAAAAATCATACATGTCATCAAAAGCTTTAACATTTTAATACAGGCATGGACAAACTAAATAAAAAGTATACAGATAATTTAATAAATTCAAACATACACAACATAACATTAAGAGGAAAAAATATAGCTTTAAGTTGCAATAATGCACAAGCACTCCTCACTTCTCCACTCTTGAAGAATTTTAGGCTATTTATACCTGCTTTCAGATTAGAGACTGTTGGGGTTGTGTTTATAGAACCAGATATTGAACCTAGTGAATTTATAAATGAAGTGATAAGTCAATATAAAATATTGGATGCTTTCGCATTATGAAAGATCCAAAAACAGGGAAGGTTACATCTAAACCCATTTTATGAAGGTAAGTTTTGCAGGAACAAAAATCCCTGATTTGATAAAATTAAACCATGTAATTATGCCAGTTGACATCTATACAGTACCACTTAGGCAATGTTTCACAAGTTTCTCACATGGACACGTAGCCAGCAGTCCATGTAAAAATGTTCTTCTGTGTAGTTAATGTGGAGATAATCATCATGGACATTGTGACATAACAACTGTCTGGGTGACCACAGAAGCATGGACATAGAATGTCCTGACAAAGAAGATTACAAAATTTCATGTCTGAACAAAAAGTAGATTACTATACAGCTAGTAAATTATTTCCCATTACATATAAAACTCAAATACATCACACATTCAAACAGAAGAGAAGATATGCAGAAACAGCTAGTTTTCCAGTAGATATAAGGAATTATAAAGAATTACCTAACTTATAAAAAAAAAAAAAAATTAAAATAAATCAATTCAACATTATCATCAAATTCACTACTTTTACTAAATAGATATGAATCACTAAATTTAGATGAATTAACAGATATAGATAATTTAAACCTATTATCACCAAATTTGTATAGTACAAATCAAAGAAAAATATACCAAACAAAACAATCAAACAAATAAAGCAATGAAACAACCAAATCTAGCAAGTACAGTAATAAAATTAAAGATATGAAAAAAATTCAACAAACCTTGGAACGTAAAAGTACAAGACCAGAGATAAATAAAAAACATTTAAAGCTCTCCTAGAAGAAACTAGGACACAAATTAGGCAATTTTATTATTATACATTTTTCGGACATTTGCCATCATTTGTGTGTTAAAAATTCAAAACACAACGTTTCGGGAATAAGAATCAATTCCTGTTATCAAGTGACTAAAAACTAAAGAAACATGAAACTAGAAACTAAGCCTATGTGAGAAGTAAAATTAAATAAGAATACCACCAACCTTAATATCTAAGAATGCATCTCAGAGCTGAAACTGAGAAGTCAAAAAACACAATCACGGTAAATAAACAACTAACGGCAAGTACATGTTGTAGTATCAAAGACACAGCAACAAGTGACGTGGTCCAGAAGGCGTGACAACCTATTAGGGGAGTGGCCTATTGTTAGTTGTATTAAGCTTCCTAGCACGAAAACGGGAAGGAGTGTGTTAAATCGCCACAAGGGGTTGTAACCCCGCGATATGGTGGGTTAGCTTTCTTAGTTCACAATTCAATCTCATGTACAGAAATAAACACAGCATCTTTCAATTCCATATAATTAATAGGGATAAAAATAATCAATTTCATAAAACCTATAAAGATCTGTAATATTTATTGTTCACCAAAAAAATTAATAATAGCATCTGGGAAGAACAAATATTTACCAAAGATTATGGATACACAATATTGTGTGACAACTTTAATGCGCACCACCCTTTCTTTGGAAGCGGTAAATCATGTCCAAGGGGAAATGCATATTCTCAGCATATAAGTTTATAACTCCAATTTCATACTTAATGATATGACACACTACAATAACAACCCCTTATAGACAGTCAGCTCCACTAGATCTTACCTTTACATCACCAATAATGTATAATCTTTCATCACAATGGGAAGTTTTAAAAGATCCAATGGGTAGTGACCATCTACCAATCATGATAACAATAAATAGCCTAAAAATACCTGACAATGACAACAACTTACAACTCAAAATAGGAAACAAACTAAATTTCCAAAAAGCAAACTGGGCTCAATTCAAAAGCATTATGGAGCAGGAAATTTTAGAAAACACACATAATACACAATATGTTGATATTACAAATTTCTATAACATCATTAACAAAGCAATTAACATTAAAATACCAAAGTACAATATTACAGAACATAAAAAAATTAAATTTATTCCCAAGGTGTGGTGGACTTAGAAATGCTCTGAAGCAGTCGCAATAAGAAGATTTTTTTAAAATATTTAACAGAAATACGACATCCATAAATTACAAAAATTGTAAACAAGCACTAATAACATCCAAACAAATAATAAAAAATGCAAAAAAGGTCAGTTGGGTAAACTTCTGTAATGAAATAGGAAATAATAATTTTTCTCTAACATGGAGCCTAATAAAAAAAATCCAAGGTACCACAACTAATAAAGATACAAATAAATTACTCCATAATAATGAGTTGTGTAACTATTTGAAAAATAAGGGTTTTCATTTTAAATATATAAAAAAAGAAGCCATGTGTGATACTATTTGGGCGCCATTTGTAACTTATTAATTACAAAAATAAAATAAAATAAAAATATAAAAATAAAATTTAAGTTTTTATTTTAAAGAAATTGACTTAAAATCTCTAGGGTCGTGAATTCTTTAACAGTGTACTCAGTAGGATATTAGAGTAAAAGAATAGTAGTCTTTTTTGTTCTGAAATAGCACATAATATTTATTAGACACATTTAAAAAACATCAATATGGAAAATACATAAAAAAATGGAGCATTCATATGCAATATCTTATTTTAGTATATCCTACCAATTATTGATTATTCAAATAATAATAATATAGAAAAGTCAAGCTAAATTTAATTACTGAATTTAGATTTTAGTTGCAACTCAAAAATTGAATAGACTTTAAATTTAATTTAATGGAATTTATATAGCTAAGAATTATATTCTTTGAAAATAGATCATGTTTCATTAATTTAGTTATTAGAAAAAGACTTTATTTTAATATTTTTTCATAATTTAAAATACAAGACATAGTCTTATATATCAAAACATAAATTGCCAAATCAAACTTATTGCCTAACATTGAAATGTCTAAACCATTTCAGACACAAACATAATTTTAGACATGAAATTCTATACCTGGATACCAATTCACATTATTCTTATTTAAAAAAGCACATTTCCTTTAGGATGATTCGCTTCGTTCGCCGGAACTCCATACAGCCTCGTGGAAGTCACTCTGTCCGTTGTTCAGATGCTGAACTCTTCAATTCACCTTTCCGTTTTACAAAGTTTATTTCTATTGTTCATATAACAAAATAATTATTAATGTCTTAACTTAAAACTGTTCTATTTTTCTTAAAACACAACAGTTTTGTCTATGCATTACAATTGCATCTTTTTTTATCAAAACACGTGCAATCAATTGTTCACACAGCTTTGTAAAAAGCACATGGCTTCACATTGTTAGTTCTGTATAATTAAATTGTCGTTTGCAATTTCTTAATGAAGCTGTTTTATACACTCCGCTCTATAAACCACGTTCTTGAACGAAACAATTCGTCATAGTCTTTATTAACCTTTACATTTTCAAATCCTAACTTTTTGTCCTTTTTAGGACCAACTCAAAATCTAATGCGACCGAACACTTCAAACTCTAACCATAGACTGCTTGATGCAATCCAAAACCGTTCTCTTGGCTTGGCAACAAGCGTCCCTCCCTTTGTACACAATACAACTTACGTTTCACTTCTTATTTAGAAGGTTTACTCTATTTCTAATTATATCTATACATAGGATACATTTCTCTGACTATTTTTTATTATTCACCTTGTTTTAAAATTTTGTCTCTTTCAAGTTATTAATGGTAATTAGACGAACTATTTTTTCTAGCGCACGTTTCCTTCCTCTTTTTCATTTCGACCAATCATGTACAAGTTCCAAAATTCTTGCGCTTTGCGCTAAATTTAAATTTTAAAATGTACAATATTACAGTTATGTAATAAAATATGGACTTTTCTCTCCCACATACGCAATTATAAAATTATGTAATAATAAAAACCACATAATAATCATGAAATTAATGTACCCAAAATAAATTCTCACACCTCCTTCCCAGAAGTCCATTTAACTCTACAGAATTAGAAAAAGCAATTAAATCAAAGAAAAAATACTGCCCCAGGCCTTGATGGAATAAACTATAGTATAATAAAATACTTACCAAATAATGCATTAGTAAATCTTTTAAAAATTTATAATCTCATATGATCTGAAGATGAAATAAATATCCCTGAAATTTGAAAACAAAAATAATAGTGATTCTAAAACCTCACAAAGACCAAAATGAGGAAGAATCATACAGGCCTATTTCCTTGTCCCTTGATACCAACAATGTTTCATCAAAATACTTGATTCAATGGTTAAAATACAGATTAAAATGGTTTATAGAAAAATAATTAATACCAGAATAATTACAATATGGTTTTCGAAAAAAGCAAGGATGTGCAGATTATTGGCTACATCTCTTTTCTGATATTCAAGTAGCACTAACTCATAATGAAACATTAATCTGTGTATCACTAGACATATCAAAAGCATGTGACAATATATATATACCTACACTCTTAGGCAAAATGTACACTCTAGGGATGTCAGGAAAATTCATTAGGTACTGTCATTGTTGGCTCACTAATAAAAAAAATTACATTTACAGATTCTATGATTGATATCACTAGAGATTCATTCAATGGGCTATCGCAAGGCAGTGTCCAGTTTAAGAAATGGTGGACATCAAATCTTTCAAAATCAAATTGAAGTTATTGCTAAAGTCTAAATAACATGTTGATGAATATTTTTGAAGCGACATTATAATTATTATTGTGAAAATCAGGTCTCCGCAGTTTGAACAATTTTTTTATTGGTAATTGTTATTATTTTTGTTAATGTTGATAGTGAATATTGTTATTGTTGATTGATTTTGTTGTGTTGTTTTTTATTGTAAAAAAAAAATGTAAATATTTGGTTCATAATTAAGAAGAAATAATGAAATAAAATAGTTGAATGTTGAGAACCTAGATGCTCTCACCTGTGCCTGGAAAGGAGAACCAAGGTATTTTAAGACAATTGAAGCTAACAAAGTCCTTTAATATTGGTGGATTCTCCACCTGAATATTGAGGAAAATGGTCAAAAGAACTTGTTAAAACTCTTAACATTTTAATAAAATAATTCTATTCTGTAGATATATTTCTCATTAAATTAAAATGTGTGAAAGTGACTTCTCTGTTTAAGGATGGTGATAAACTAAATGTTAAAAATTCCAGACCAATTCCTTTCTTGCCAGTATTCATTAAAGTAAACTTTTCATAGTCACGCTGATGAACTACATGGAGAAATTTCAGTTAATTCCAAACATTGGTTTGGGTTTCTAAAGTAGAAGGAATTTGACTTCTTGACTTCATAGTTCAAGGTCTTGATAAAGGTATAAGAATTATAAGTCTCTTGCCTGATCTTTTCAAGGGTTTTGACTCAGTAAGTTTTAAATTAATGCTCAATAAGTTAGAGCAGACTAAAGTACAAAGGCTACCTTAACTATGGGTAGACACATACCTGTCCAGTAGAAATAACTCAATATGTACAGTTTGAAACATAGCTATCGAATATGGTCCACTTGAACCACAAAGTCTCAGTTCTAGGGACCTTTTTTTTTTTTTTTTTTTAATAAATAAATGATTTCTGTTAATCTGTTTAAATTCATAATTTGAAGTTTATGCTTATTTCAAGTATACTGAATGGTTGCAACTTGTTTGTGGCTCCTAAATTAAGTGCTAGTAATCATAATTAAAATAGCCTAGTTTTCATAAAAGTAATATAAAATTGAAGACTTTACAATGTGCAATTTGGTGAATTTCAAAATCAAAATTTTGTTTTCACAAGACTGTAAAAGGTGTAATACATAAAATTGAAAGTGTCCTGAGGTAACAAGATTTATTACATAAATTTCTTATTTGACTTTAATTGAGCAGGTAATTAAACTAAACCAAAACTTTGCTCTGTTTACATATAAAGGATTGATTGATATTGACTTGTCAAAGTAAATATTAAATACTGTAATGACTAAATAAATATTATCTATCATAATTGGCTGACCAATCTAATTTGGCAAATAAAAAACGACAATGCCTAGCAATGCTATTAATTTTTAGGGTGTGTTTCTATATATACTGTATATATTTCACGCTGTTTGAATATAATTATTTATAACTATAACAGACTAACAAGTTTTTTACAGTCAGTCTGTTGCAAGTGTGAAGAATGTATACATTTAATATCTTCTGAAATACCAATTATAAGTGAAAACCTTTAAATTTGCAATAACTGTCTTGTGCCTTTCGATGCACATTCCTTTAATAAATAAGCATAATGTAGGGGTATCATGACCAGCAAAATGAAATGGACTCTATAAGAAATCAAAACATCACTTTAAGAAATGAAATTGTCAACTGAAATAAAGTATTGAATGCTTTTGGTAAAGATTTAAAAGAATTAAGAACACAAAATTCAATTCCCAATATGGAAGTTTTGGAAAAGATGAAGCTATTCTAATATTATTAGAGTGACAACTAAAAGAAGAGAAGAGTTGGAGTTTAATAAGTAGTAAATCCCAAAGACTACCTTTGGGAGTAACTAAATTACTTTGGCAAAGTAACACCACCTTACCACATTTAAATCAAACAATTAATTAGCTAATCATAATAAATAAATTTAGCCTATTGGTCCTAATGTAGCTCTGGAATCCAGGAGTACAATGAAACCACAGTCCTTTGCTAATAAACTGAACAATAATAATAAAACACCCTGTCCTATAAATATAAAACTGGCGTAGTGAAATTTGTTACTAGAAGACCTCATAAAACTACTAGTTTTGGTGGCAATGAAGTTACAAATGTTTCCAAGAAAGAAAATAAAGACAAAAAGTCATCATATTGAGAAATAGTTATTCTAGACACATCACGTCTAATTTAGAGAGTAAAATACAGCATAACTACAGTCAAGGATTATGTGTTCCCAGGAGCTACAATGCCTTACATCACTGAGAATGGACAGGATATTCACTGTGTAGATTATTTCATTATTTTGGGGAGACCAATATTCAAAAACAAATATTATAATGACACTATTCCTAGTATTAATTAGTTAACCAACTTTATTGGGATGCCAGAAAGCTGATGTATTGTGATCTAGGCTAGCCATAGACACAACTATTCATAGTCCTATAACATCATGCTCAAAAAACACTGTTTGATGATGCTAATATTATACTTCATAATAAAATTAATTCATCTAGGAATATAAACATAAAAAACTGTACCGGTACATAAAAGTTATAAATGAAATATTAGCAGTGAATCCAGTTGCGGATTTACATTTTTGGCATCCCTGGAAAAAAAATATTATGCACCCGATGTAAGGGCAGCAAAATTGAAAAAAACATAAGGCTAAAATTTATTTTTTAAATTAAGAAAGTGATCAACACTTTTATCAGTTTTTTATAGCATTAAATTATTATTTGATTTTCAAGGAAATTAAAATTAAGTTTCTACCTAAGGTACTCCATATCAAATTTGTATTCTTATTTTATATTCTAAGTAATAATAAACAATGAAATTGTCATACAAAAAATTAAAGGAAATATATTACATATATTTTTCTATTTCTGACAGAGACAGCAGAAACATAAGTTATTTGATCATAGCCACTTTAACAAAATAACAGTCGATTTTAAATGTTCTTTTTCTATTTTACTACATTACGATTGAAAATGAAGACACTTGCTGATGAAGTGAACATTAGGATAATTTTCTATTAAATTTATACATTTTTCAATAATATTTGGCTTTGATAAATCTTGTAACTTAATTCAAAAATAAAAGTTTCATCAAAATTATAGTATTTATCACGTCTATTTTTCAATCCACTTACTAATTTATCTATGATTGTTAAGAAAACCTTAACCCCAAAGTTATCTCTGGAGTTAATGAGTTATATTCTGAAAACGATACATCAAAAACAATTTTTCAAATGTGTTGGTGTTTGAAAACATCTTCATATTCTTTAATTTGTGAAAATTCCTTTGCCTTTTTTCACACAATCATCAAATTCATTTCTCATATTTGAAATTAATGAAAGTAGGCTGTATTATAAGTTACAAACTGTTTTAGTTCCAATTTCTTAACAAGATTTTACTGATATTGTTAGTTTTTCTAATAAAAAAATCCAAAAGTGTACCATAAAAGCAGTCCTTTCTAAAACCATCTAAATCACTCCAAAATACCACCTGCTTCATATTTCACTACAGATTTCCCAGTATTATCATTTTTGAAACAAATCAAATCTTTACATGTAAAGTTACTCGTTTATAAAAAAAGTTTCTGCATTTTTTTCAAAATGTTGCAGAGTTCTAATCACATGGTCTCCTTATGAAAATTCGCCACTAAGTGAATCATTTTATAAATAGTGGACATTTGAAGAAGAGAGGGAAAATTATCATCTGCAATAGATTGGCTGAAATAATAATCACAATAAAGTTATAGGAAAAAGTAAAAATTTAAAAAAAACAAAAAACAGCTTACTAAAGTGGAATGGCTCTTTGAGAGTTGGTTACATGAGAGATCACAACAAAACCATTAAAACTTCCACAGTTTAAAAACCAAGTAATAATGGTCAACCTAAAGTAAGAACAGCTCCAGAATGGAGGTTAAGCGAGACCATTCAACCTGCAGTACTGTTTCAAATAGAAATACCTCGGGTCCTCATAAAATTAGACCTTTACACCTGAGTGATCTTGTGAACGCTAGTAGCATTGGTGAACCATTGTGATTTTTCAGGTACTTTTATTACCTTGGAAGAGACATTCTGTTTAAATGTATCTTCTAAATCTTCAGATTTACATTCACCTAATGTGTCATAATATACCAAGTCTGTTAAATTTGTATTAAAAAAACCTTGTGGAATTAAAAATGTTTTCCTCTTTTACTAGTAACAATTTTCTGGGTTTCTTTACTCCTGACCATATCACGTTACATCAATATGAATGTTTTTACAAAAAAAGTGGGTCACACTGACATCAAAATGGCCAATTTCAAATGAAAAAACAAACTGGTAATATGGATCTCAATAAGGACATCAAATCAAAACCCACAATGTTCAATATGCCACCAATAAAGCAGAAGATTTTAATTTATTTTGTATTGATAAAAATCCAGAAGATTTGGTGGTAACTGAACACACTTACTCTCCTGATAAAAATAAATATTTTAATTTGTCAGACTATTATCTTTTTGACCTCAGCATAAAGGAATGGGGGGGGGGGGAGAGGGGAGTTGCAATTTTTGCTAGTAACAAATTATCCAAAGAAAAGTTTGTTGAGATTGTCAGTACAGAAACTGACTTTGAAATAGGAGGATGTAAAATTGTGTTGGAATAAGCATTTATTTCACTTAGGAATATTCAACTCCACAAGGTGACAGGATACTTTTTTTGAGAAACTAACTCTGTACACTAAGTTATAAAACAATAAGTTTATAATTGCTGTGGATGAAAACATGTGTTTTAGGAAATACTCTCTGTCATGATGATTGAGAGATGCATTAGTACTGTATAATTTAGGTTGTTTGATAGACTCTCCTACAAGAGTATTTAGATCTTCCGCAACAGCATTATGTTATGTTAGACAATATATTTCCATAGAGACTTTACAGACAGGTTTTTCTGACCACTGTACACAGGGACTGACTCTGTTGGACTGTTCCATTATTCCACCTTAAAATCTACATGAAGATTCTAGAATGTTTCATCCTACAGTATTAATATGGAATCTCTGAAATTGTTGTTAAAAAGTGAAAAAAATTGGGATATTTTAGATATAATTCAAGCCACGAATAAAAAGCTACAATATTTAATGAGTGTTTTCAGCTTTGCTTGGACATATCTTGTCCAAAGACACAAATTAAAGTAAATATATATTATTTAAAGTTGAAGTTATACTTTCAAATTGTACAAAAGTTCACAAAATACAAATTTTTTAAACTTTTAAAGAAATTATAAAAGAATTTGTAAGAAATTGATGAGAAATAAAAGCTTATGTTTTTAACAAGGAACTTAGAAAATCAGATAATTTTACTAAAATATCATGGAAATTCATAAATGATGTTAGTAAAAACCCACTGTGTAGAACACATAAAAAATAATTAGATGGAACAGATATAACGAATTCACTATCAGTTTATCTTTAATATTATTTTGCTTCACTTGGGAAATCTTGTTTAAAAAATACAACACAGGAAAAAAATAACTACAAAGTCCCACAACTCCACGGTGTTAGCACCATTAAGTGTGGAGAACATCAGTAAAGGAATAAATAGTTTTAAATTAAAGAAAACATCTGATTAAGAAGGAATCTCTATTTGGCTCTTAAAACAATGTCCATAAGAACTAACTGAGCCATTTGCCACTGTTGTCAATTCACCCTTTTCGAAAACATTATTCCCTGATCAGTTAGAAGTGGTTAAAATAATTTCCATAATAAACAAGGTGAGAAAGGATGTTAGTAATTATAGGCCCATAGTCATATTACCAGTTTTCAGTAGAATTAATTGAAAAATATATTTTAATAAAATTAACAAATTATATAAACAAATACAATATTTTATCAACCAACCAATATGGCGACCAAAAAGAAAAGTTGACCACAGATGTTATTGGTTTTATAGATGAAGACCTGGATAAGCATAAAAAGGTAGCAAGTATACTCCTAGACCCCTCCAATGCCATCAACTGTATCAATTATAACTTGTGACTCATAATGTTATGGAATTGTGGTGTCATCCATTAAAATGGTTGGGTTTGTTTTTGTCCAACAGTGCAACCAAGTTACAGACAGACTATCAGGAAAGGTTTATATGAGCTATGGAGTCCCCCAGGGATCAGTTCTAGGATCATTATTGTTTCTTATATTATATATAAATGACCTGTCATCCTACATTGAAGCTGGCAGTTTATTTCAGTTTATGGATGACACAACATTTAACTACAAAGCAGATTCCATACAAAATCTTTTGTTGAAACAAAAGTCACAAGTCAATATTTTGCTGTAAATAACTTGCACTTCAATGCAGATAAAACGAACCTTTTGTATTTTACCCTAAATGTGAGACAACAGTGGCACATTAGTTACTTTAAATGATGAAATTATTAAATGGGTTCATTAGGGAAAGTTCTATGGTTTGATTATTGATAGCCAATTAACTTGGAAGCAACATATAGATGGCATATATAGAAAACTATGTTCAAATATATATCTGATAAGAACAGTGAAAACATATTTAATTTTTCTTTATTTAAATTATGGAATTTCTGTGTGAGGAAATTCAAAAAATAATAATGTAAAACTAGAATTAACACTACAAAAAAGTGCTGTTAGACATGTCACTGGCCTAAGCCAAATGGAATCTTGCAAATAGACATTTAAGAAGCTGCCAACATTGACTTTTCCATGTATATACATATTTGACCTCATATACTATATAAATTTAAATACATGTCTACTGTCAAAAGACAAGTAAATAAAAACTACAAAAAAGCAACAGTAAAAGAAATGGCTATAACATCAGGAAAGCGAATGATATCCAACCGAGGCAGCACAGACTTGACACAAAAACTGCCAAGTCAAGCTCCTGGTGTTATCCTTATGAATAAAGTTAATACAAATTCAGGTAAAAAGCTCTTTCAAAACAGTCTGAGAAAGTTATTACTTTCTGGAAATTTTTATTCCGTGGATGAGTGTCTTTAGGCAAATGGTCATTTAATGCCAGAAATTGTATTGTAATTATAGTCAAACAGTTTTGTGAATAGGGTAATAATTTTAATGTGTGTATTGTTGTGTATTTGAAACTGTATGTGTTTATTGTAAAGTGTCTTGTTCCACTCACTTGGTGCAGTTTAATTTTAAATATTTATAAATATGAATTGTTCAGCCATGATTTTAATATATTTTTAGAATTCATAAAGGTTAAGGTAATATACATTTCATCAATCAAAATTTTTATTATTGGATTTTCAATAATTTATTATTTCTATTGTATTGTTTTATACCTATTGACTCATAATTGTAGAATTTATTATTTCATTTTTAATTAATAAATTTTATTATATTATACTGTAATTATGACTATGTCCATACAAATTAAATTTGTCCAAGGTTATGATTAAAAAAAGGTTAAGAATACAAATCAGGTATCTTTTCCATTATATTTGGAAAGCTTTTAAACCAAATACATTTAATAAGTGGATGGCCAATAGACAATGATGTCTAATAATATCTGCTGAAATGGGTCTTAATTGTAGTTGCCCTGTCACCACATAATATCAGAGATAAGAGTTGAACAAGATTCAACTAGTACCACACACTGCACTTTGTTCCTTTGTTTCGCTAAGTGGCAGCATTGAAAAACTTCACTAAACTGGGTAAAATTCATATCTGTGTCATATAAGGCTGAGTGTTGAGTCCTCCATACATTCATCAATAGAAAACAGTTAAATGCTTGTAGTCAATGGAGCTGAATTACAATCCAAAAATGATTGGTATTAAACTCATCTGGACGTATATTGTTTCTGTTGCCTGCTCAAATATTAGGTTACATTTGGTGAATACAGAGTGTTGACACCATAGAATAGGGGATCAGTCATACGGGATGGGGTACTCCTAGTTATGTCTACTTGTTGCTGCTTTCCGAACTGACAAACCCCAACACATAATGTCAGTAAGTTTATAATGAGTTTAGTTTATTATTTAACTGTGGTCTAATTTGTGTTTTAGTAAATACAATAGTATCAGATTCCATTAAACTATGACCATTTTTTCCTACCTATGAGTAATTTACAAGTATTATAAAACAATCTTTTGGCTGACATTCATTTATGGAAAAGAGTGACAATAATGTGACATTATTAACAAAGGCAGGCCTACGGCTCAGTTCAAGATTTTAAAATCAAAATTATCTAGTAGCAATGATAAGAATTTTAGTTTTATTCAGCATTTTTGATTTTGTGAGCGGACAACACTGTTGAAACTTTTCTACAGTCCATGCCTTTTAATTTTTTTTTTAAACTAATAGTTATGAAGTCAGCAAATGGATAATTTCAGAACTGCTTGCAGTCATTATGGAAAATCCATATTTTGTCAATGTATGCTTTAACGAAATTTAGCAATTCAAGCATTGACTTTGTATTGATTAATCCATTTACGTATAATGAAAGTTTCAAATGAAACATATATGTTACGAAACACCTATTACATGTCTTAACTCAACAAGATTTGACATTTAGGGGTAATGACGAATCCTGCAATCAAATTAATAGAGGAAACTACATAGAACAGTTAAATTTACTGGCTAAAACCGACAATTAACTATCACTTACAAACTGAAATATAACTTTTTGGTTCTACCAAACATACATTTCAAAGGAACACTCAGGGCCAGAAGAGTCTGCCTAGACTATCTATGAAAAAAAAATCTCTGCTTCAAAATTTGATAGAAAAGCTTACTTTTATGACTCCATCTTACATTTTTTTAAACCTATATTGATCTGTTCAGTTAAAAAAATTTCATGGCATATACATATAAACTCATAATAAAAGGTTACAATAAATACAAATGCATGTGGAAAAAGATAATTTATTTATAATTACAAATAAAAATAATTTGTAGATAAATTTAATATTTACATATATCTATACAATATTCAATATCAAACACGCATAGGCCTATATCACTTTGGTACAGCTGTATACTGTTGTCCACAATTTTATATTTATTATATTTTAAATTTAACCAATGAACTGAACATTCAAGCATGATTTATATGCAAAAGCATTCACTTTACAATATATTGTTATTCAATAATTAATAAAATAACTAATAAAATGTGTCAAATATCCAGTTGTAATTAGTAAAAAATTTATGTGTTTCATATCACGAAATAAAAACAAGTAATGTATAGTTCTGAAACAACACAAACATTCTGGGATTAGTATGTAATTGCAGGTTATTGTATAATCTGGTGTAAATGACAAATAATATGTATAAAATAAATGAACAACCAATATGAGCCCTGTAACTTTTCACATTTCAACTTAATATAAAGTTTAATCAGGCATTTCTATCGATATAACAGGTATAACTGGTTTTATGTTATCACATTTTTTATGCGTTTTATCTTTAGTGTTATGTGTTAGTTGCTGCACATTTTCATTTCTTTCACCGTTTTCGGTTGTTCTCCCTGATGAATACGCAATATTAGCATATTCTTGCAAAATGGGACAGATGCTAAGAAGAAAATGTGAAAAATCTTTCCGTATACCAAACCACCCTGAAAGAAAAAGAAAATTAATTGTTTTTTTACTTTGTTCTATGCAAATTTTTTAGTACACAGTATATAAATAATCTCATCAATAAAATTAATTATTTTTTTACTTTCTTTTATGCAACTCTTTTAGTACACAGTATATAAGTAATCTCTTCAATAAAATTAATTATTTTTATTTATTATATAGAACTATATACAATTTATTGGTTTACTTTGTTATATGCAATTGATTTATTACATAAATAGTCTATTCAATAAAAATAATTGTTTTACTTTGTTGTGTACGCAACTGATGTAGTACACAGGATATAAATAATCTCTTCAATCAAATTAATTGATTTACTTATATAGAGTCTTCAATAAAAACTAATGGTTTAACTTTGTTGTATGTAATAGATTTAATACAAAGAATATAAATAGTCTCTTAAATTCTTATTAACATACTATCAACATAAACCAGGTGTGTAATTATGGATAAGGACCACAATAATTTGTTCACTAAGTTATGGGTAAAGGTAGGTATTGACAAGATACTTCTATACCCATTACAACATGATACTGATACTGGATATTTCTAGTATTAGCTATAGTCTTCAAAATACACACACACACACACGTCATGCTATATATGTATATTATAAATTGTTAAATATATACCTAAATAAATGTATTTATGTATATGTTTATAATTACAAAAATACCAGAGTTTTTAATCTCGATCTATTAAAAAAAAGGCCAATTTAAGTATGTAAAGATTTTAAAAAATTATTCTACACATCAAGACCTACACATTCCTACAAACAAAAATCTTTGTGGCGATTTATACTTTCTGCATTAATTTTGTCGAACTACAACTATTAGACTGATCTATTTTGCTCTATTTAATTCCAGAACACAATACTGTTTAGTCTGTTGGGTTGATACATATTATCTATACTAAAACGAAAAATTATTATATTAAATAAGACAACAGAATAATTAATACGAAGCCTCGACATGTAACAGTATTTGCTCTTTACAATTATCTAAAAATATTAATACTGCATCATCTGTTTGTTTTTAAATGTCCAATGAGGTAATCCTTTTCAACAAATGAATTGAATACTGTACAAAATACTGGTACAATATACCCCAACATCAGGAAAAATGTATAGACAAAATGTTAGCCGATTTACCTGTTTTTAGTATGTTTTTTGGTCATAAATCATTTACGCATGATTGTAAATTATTCTTCGGAGTAGGTTTTCGCTTATAATTCAAATATTTCATAATATCTATGAATGAAATTTTCTCAAAATGTATTCTATCCATAAATAAATGTTCAGTGTAAATTTCATCATGGTATAACTAGTTTCAATAATGTTGTGTACCGAAAAACTGCAGGTTATTTCTAATTTCCTCCCTACCGTTCATTAGGCTTTACATATTTTATAAAAACTATCACAAAAAGCATATTTATCAATAAAACTTTCACAAAATGTTTATTTTATGTTCGATAATAAACTGTTAAAATGTCAATGCCATCTACCTGTTTTTAGTATGTTTTTTGGTCATAAATCATTTACGCATGATTGTAAATTGGTCTTCGGAGTAAGTTTTCGCTTATAATTCAAATATTTCATAATATCTATTAATGAAATTTTCTCAAAATGTATTCTATCCATAAATAAATGTTCAGTGTAAATTTCATCATGGTATAACTAGTTTCAATAATGTTGTGTACCGAAAAACTGCAGGTTATTTCTAATTTCCTTCCTACGGTTCATTAGGCCTTACATATTTTATAAAAAACGATCACGAAAAGCGTATTTATAAATATTTTCCAATAAAACTTTCACAAAATGTTTATTTTATGTTCGATAATAAACTGTTAAAATGTCAATGCCATCTACCTGTTTTTAGTATGTTTTTTGGTCATAAATCATTTACGCATGATTGTAAATTGGTCTTCGGAGTAAGTTTTCGCTTATAATTCAAATATTTCATAATATCTATTAATGAAATTTTCTCAAAATGTATTCTATCCATAAATAAATGTTCAGTGTAAATTTCATCATGGTATAACTAGTTTCAATAATGTTGTGTACCGAAAAACTGCAGGTTATTTCTAATTTCCTTCCTACGGTTCATTAGGCCTTACATATTTTATAAAAAACGATCACGAAAAGCGTATTTATAAATATTTTCCAATAAAACTTTCACAAAATGTTTATTTTATGTTCGATAATAAACTGTTAAAATGTCAATGCCATCTACCTGTTTTTAGTATGTTTTTTGGTCATAAATCATTTACGCATGATTGTAAATTGGTCTTCGGAGTAAGTTTTCGCTTATAATTCAAATATTTCATAATATCTATTAATGAAATTTTCTCAAAATGTATTCTATCCATAAATAAATGTTCAGTGTAAATTTCATCATGGTATAACTAGTTTCAATAATGTTGTGTACCGAAAAACTGCAGGTTATTTCTAATTTCCTTCCTACGGTTCATTAGGCCTTACATATTTTATAAAAACGATCACGAAAAGCGTATTTATAAATATTTTTCAATAAAACTTTCACAAAATGTTTATTTTATGTTCGATAATAAACTGTTAAAATGTCAATGCCATCTAATTGTTTTAAGTATGTTTTTTGGTCATAAATCATTTACGCGTGATTGTAAATTGTTTTTCGGAGTAGGTTTTCGCTTAAAATTCGAATATTTCTTAATATCTTAATATTGGTCTATATATATAAATATATTTATTAGTATAAAATTTCTTTTTATGAATTTAAATTATAGGATAATTAGTTTCAAAGGAAAGAAAACTGAATTTGTGATTTAATGACAGTAATTAATAAATCAAATAAAAAAAGTGATTTATTTGAACTATTTATTTTTTAAAATAATTAAATACGAGAACGTTAAATTTTGATTATTTAATTTTAATTCGAATAAGAATATGGAAATTTACTCAATTTTTTTTCAAGTAATATCAGCATGTAATTAATATGTTAGAATGTACGTACAATGTCAGAATTGTGTCAATCATTAGTTAATAGTTCAAGGTTATTGTTTTAATACAGGACTGTTGTTTATTAGGCCTATTTGTTTATTTCTCCCATGAACTGTGAAAGGTCGCATGGGTCCACTAGTTTAATATATTTTATGTTAAAGTTAGTTGTTTACGATGTTTTAAAACAATCTAACAGACTTTAAAAAAATATTTTTAAATAATGAATGAAAAATAATGGAAGTTTAAAGTAACATCCAACTATGTTATGTTCAGGAACACATACATAGGTGGAAGTATTGTTATAAAAACTCTATCTTTGTTAACTATTTTTTGGACTTAGGTTAAATAACAAAATGTTTCTAAATTCAACACCATTTCTAAAACCTTACCTGTAACCCAGGACAATAACCCAGTCCGTTACCCTTGATATTAGCTACTAGGGTTTTCCCTCCCCCCATCCAAGTTTCTCTTTGTTGTCCGTTTACTGGCTTTGTTTGTATAAGTTATAGTCAACTTGTTTGTTAGTTTTCATTAGCCGGTAGATGCCTCAAGAAGAAACAATTATCACTATTCATTAATTCCTTTTTATTAACTCGAATTCTTGTTTGTCTATTTGGGTGAATTTTTTAAATCAATTTTAAACTAACTTCCCGATGAGGTAAGGGCTTGCAATTTTAAACACAGCTCAGGATTGGATGACAATATTGAATTATTATATACTAGTTGGTGACGCCCCCTGCTCGCTCCGCTGTTGTTAATTTATATTGCAAAATTTCTGCCTTGTATTAAGCTGGATTGTACAAGACTGAAAAGTAGAAAATAAAAATTTAACACGTTTTTAAAATGAACTAAAAAATTTTAATAATTTTCCCTACAATGTTCCATAACTGTTTATATAGTTCCGGACCTACTTGTTGCCAATGATTTAATCGGACACATTGAGGATTAAGTTGTTAAATAAGTGAAAAATCTTAAAAGTTTATAAGAATATAAATAATCAACATCGAACAAATTTTATGACTGCCGTTTTTGCATTAATATTGGCTTAGGAGTCAAAAGGGAGGCGCCATTCAAAATTTCTAGAACCCAACAAGTTAGCGAAGGCGGAAAAAATTAGCTCCAAGTAAAAATAAAAATAAAACATTCCTTTCTCAAATTAATTTCGATTAATATGAATAAATTTATGTAACGTAGGGCCTATTAAAAAAAGGTTTTCTGGTAATTGTGCGTTCTTCAATACTGGTTGCGATTATAATTAATTATCACTTAAAATTTTAAACAACTTCAAATGGTAAACACTAAATGCTAAGCTAACGTGGAAATATCAAAATGTGCTTATACTATAAAAACATACTAATTTACTATTGATTTTTGTAATACAATACCGCACTATTGTATTTATTGTTTAGTAAAGTTTTGCTCCCTACATTAACGTTTGAAAGTATGTTAAAGAATACATATAGGAATAAATGTTACATTATTATATATAATGCAACAATTGCGTACTATGGGGATCTAGTTTCACTTGGCATAGTCAGAAAGTTTCCATCAAGAGTCACCACTTATTTCCCGTTAAAGGTTTAAAAGTAACATTAGTCATTGTAAAAACAGCGTTGCCAAGCTTACTGACGCATTATCCCTTCAAAGATGTTGAAGATATACACCAAACTATATACACGGGCCTTCACTGTCGCTATCTATTGGTCGAACGCTGTACTACAAAATGTATATTGCTCACTAATATGGCATTAATACTAACTCCACTCAAACTTTAAAAAATGTTACACAGAGTCTGAAAGTAAAAAACTATATAGAAATAAGTATTTTTCAGGAAACACAGACCCAGAACTTCAAAAACCAAAATAATATTAATGCTCAATAGTTACTATGGAGTTGTGATACTGCGTCCATATACGGACGCATCATCCCATACGGACGCAGTATACATTGCAAAATCATATCCCATGGACGCAGCAGAACTGTACAGTGTATATATATACACACACACAGATGAAAGTAGAGTGTATATTATAGAATCAAGCAAATAAATAAAAATATTTTAATCATATTGTCTAAATTATAGAATACGATCAGGAAGATTTTTGTAATATATAAATGTATTTTTGTTTTGTTAGGTTAAATCATACTATATAAGATGTAGAATTAAGTCTGGTAAAAGATAATTTCATAGATTAACAAATAATGACTTGTTCTGATAGGAGGAAATTTTAATCTAATACAAGACATCATAAGCGGGAGAAGGCGCAAAACATCTCTCGAAGAAGCAGTTATTAACACTAAAACAGTCAGTCAGAAAGAATCATCAGTCGATAAAAAACAGCAGTTGCGAACCAGCACTAGACAACACCTGTAGTCTGGAAATAGCACTCGACAAGAATAGGCGTTGACTCAATAACATCTTTGAAAGAGTTTAAGTATTTTGTGGAGAAGTGTTTTGGACAAGTGGAGTACACTTTGGTCAGAGTCAGTGAAAAAGGCATCACTTGGTATAGGATGCGATACATTTTCATTATAAACTATGTGTCAATTTCAGGTTTAATGAATAAATATATAAGATTTCAGGTAATAAATAAAACTATGTATATATTTCAGAAACTGACTCTGTCTTCATAATTTTTTCCCTAGGATATACGTTTTGAAAGAACTCATGACCTGAGAAAAAAGAGATAAAATTAAATGGCGCTCTTTTCCATTTTTAAAACAAAATAATAATAAGTAATGGTCATGTTTGGATAGATGCAAAATATAAAAAGAATCCAAACATGAGTTTCGTTAGTCAAATTAGCGTCTTAACATTGTAATGAGTAAATAAATAAGCCCGATAACCTTGAGCATATATAAATAGACTGTTATGCCAAAGTAGTGCTTGATTGATTTTCATTTTTTTAGGTCGTAGTCGAAGGAAGGAAAAATTGTGAAAACAGTCTTAAAAAAGGCAAAAGTATTTATTTTACTTAATATCAACAAATAAATGTTAAAAATGAAAATATGTCCATGATCAAATTTATAGCTGACAACTATATAAATGAAATAGTTTAAATGGGGCAGTTTTTTATTTATTTGTAGTTTGTATATATATTTCTTTTCAATAAATTTCAATTTCAATAAATAATTTTTATGTCATAAATATATTAATGTTTAAATGTGAAAGAATAATTTGTAAATAAAAATAACAAAAAAGGAAAAGAGGCCATGTAGTATATATAAAGCAAATATAGTTAATGATGGAAAATAGTTTCAAATTAAATGAAAAATTTGAACAAGATAAATTTGATTTAATGAAATATATTGATCAAAAATTTGAATAAAATAAATTATAAATGAAACAGAGTAAGAATTGAAACAAAGTAATTTAGAATTAAGAGATGAAATGAAACAAAATAATTCCGAATTGATAAAAAATAATTTGAAATTAGAACAAGGTTTTGAAACATTTAAACAGTCAGATAGAGTTGAAAAAAAGGTTGTTTGAAAAGATGGATAAATTTGAGAAAAAAATATTGATTGAGATAGAACAGTTGAGCAAATGAGTGAGATAGAAGTGGGGTCAAAAGAAGAGATTAGGAAGTTTTAAGGCTGAAATAAATAATTAAATAAAAGGTTTGGAGGAGGGGGTGAATGATTATGTAGGAGTTAGTCATGAATGATCATGGTTGTAAATGAGGGTATTGATAGCAGGTTGGGTCAACTTCAAACAAGATTAGGGAATTAAAAGAGAAATTGATGCAATTAGATATTGAGGAAGAAAATGAAAAGGAATTGGGAGAAATTGAAATGTTAAAAATAATATAAGTCATATAGTAGGGGGGTGAAAGTAATAATGAGGTTATCTTTCCAGAAGTATGTATTAAGAATATAGAAGCAAGGAATATTTTGAATAAAATAATTGGTGAAGGAAAATTAATAAAATAGCCTATCTTAGGAAATATTATAAACAAGAAGCAGAGTAGTGGTTAGAAGCATATAAAAAGGAAAAAAATTAAATAAATGTAGGCAAGTATTTTCAAATGCGTTAGGATCTGACAAGAACCAAGATGAAGTCAAAACAAATATACCAGTAATATAATTGTATAGGAAACGGCAGGTCCTTAGTTACAAATGTTTTAAAAAGAGAAAGGGAGTTTTTGTTATAAAAGAATGCATACAGAGTATGTTTAAAAGGAATAAGTTATAAGGAACGTTCAAATTAGATAAAGTAATAGAAAAGGTTAACAAGTTTGGGGAACTTTTATAAAAAACTGGATAAAAAGTTAGGTTAGGTGATCAAAAATAATCCTAAAAAAATTAGTAGATTTGTAGAAATTATATATACAGTAAGAATACATTCAAAAGAGAAAATTGTATAAATAAGTCAGTTAATATTTAAATAATAGTGATTCAGAAAAAAAATATGGTTAAGAAAATTATATTGTGGGAATAGCCTATAAAATAAAAAGTAAATAAATAATATTTCTAATTAGTAATTTAAAAAATGTAATATGAATGAATTGTAGTAACAACTAATTTAATTCTTTGTTCGAAGAATAAATATCATAATTTCGGAAACTTGCGTGTAGTTTAATGTATCGCCTGATTTCGCATCCTCTTGCCACCCTGACAGATTTCGGCCAACGTGGATTCACTTTCCAGCCAACAGAAGACTTCAGATTTTTAACAGGGGTTTTCTGCTGCCAAAAAGAGGGCGATGGCTACAACTGATGTCAGTGGGATCCTGACTGGTGCTTTTGAGATTAGCGCAGTCCCACGCAGATAGGTAAGTAATTACGTTTTTTAAATTAATAGAATTTTTTTGTAATAAATCAAATTAATTTAAGGAAAAGTTGAAAATATATATTTCCATGAATGTAATTAACACATATTATATTCTAAATCATTTTAGTAACTTTAAATTTTAATATTAACACAATGAGTGCGGCTAGGTCACTGGTGCGACAAGCGCTGGTATCGTGTATGGCGCCTACCGATAACAGAGTGAAGTGTATTGCCCTGCCAGCGCCATATACGCCACCAGCGCTTGGCAAGAAATATGGCACCGGCGACCTAGCCGCACTCGATGTGTTAATGAAAAATAAATAGTTTTAAATTTGAGTTTATGGGTATTTCCATTTGTATGAAAGATTAGAGTATCTTTCACAAGGAGAAAGGCGTATCAGGGAGAATTTTTCTGACAGGGTGAAAATCTCCATGATTCAGGGCAAATCTCCGAAGGTTGGAAGAACAAATAGGCCACAATTTTTTTATGTATAAATTAGGTATTTTTAGAATGTTAATAATAGAAATGATAATAATAATGTATTTATGCTGACAATCATGGTTATGGAGCAATTTTGTATAATTATAACATATACAATGAACACATAGGAATTGAAAGGTCGTTAAATCGGAATAAATTATAAATAACATATTTTTAAGGTAGGTCAAATTAAAAGACGATTCATTACGTAAATATGGCAGCCAACTATAGGATCGATGAGAAGGAATTTGAACCCCAGGGAGCCTTTGACGTAGTTTGTACTCGAGTGACTTTTGGAATTGACCGTGGCAAATAGAACTTTGACGGAAAGATTGGAAAGAGTAGAAGTCGCAAATGCTTTTCTATTGGATAGAACCGTTGCTGCCACAATAGACACACAATTAGTAGACAACCAATTAGAACTAGTTTCAGGGTTACCGGCATTTTTGGGAGTAAGGACAATGAGTCGATTATAGAATTGATAGATGCAATAAACTCAGCGGCTGTTCTAAGGAATTGAAAGCCCTTCAAAAAATTACCATCTTGAAATTTAAATTAACCGGACTTGCTAAGTCCTATATGACAACCGATCCCACGTGTATAGGAGCAACTACTTTTGAAGAGCTTATGGGAGCTTACTATCACGGTTCGCTAGAAACGTGCCCAAAATTGTATTATTTAGAACATCTAGGTTTGTTAAAGTAGGGGAAATATGAGTCAGTACAGGATTTTGCTGAGCGAATAACAAGTATAAATAATAAATTAATAACGTTAACGGGAACGAGTTCATTGACCACTTTACAAATAGTGAAGCGGACACGAGAGCATTACAGACAGTTTTGAAGGGGGGGGGGGAAATTGTAGAATATACAAAGAATAAAAACCTGCAGGAATTCATTAGAGCCCTCGACAATGCAGAGACGAGATTCAGAACCAATTAATTGATAAAGGTATGGATCTAGCAGAGATAAAACAATCCTAAGGAATCAAGGAAAATTTTGTGTGGCATCTAAAAAAAGGGGCAAATAAGTCAATGGGGTTTCCACAACAATAGGAATCATAATTATTGGGGGACAGAAAAAGGACAAAATTAAGGTAATTTAAATGGTTAAAGGATGAACCACAGCGCTGATACTCACCCCCAAAATTAAGAGGCTACCCATACGAACCTCACAGCATGGCGCATAGGATAGTCCCAATCACGAAAAATGGAACAAAGAATGGGTGTCGCAGTTGTCAGAAAAATTGAAGGAAAATATGGGTGAATTTCGATAGATTTGGGAGCGGAAGTTGGCCTGTTGAATAAATTAGGGATTCAAACTGCTGAAATAGGGATTTTAAATTGTAAAATTAAAACCAAATTTCAAGTTTGTGAACTACTGGGGGGGGAGGGGAGTAACGTAGCCATTTTGGGGACAGCTATTTTGAGACAAATGGGAGCAATAATAAATATGAAAGATAACATGGTAGTTATAGGAAGTATAACAATCAAAATGACAGGATTCCATAAAACAGTACATCAGAGGGTGAAAGGGGAACACACATTTAAAGGGTAACCCAATACACTACACAAGACAAAATGAACACTGAATACAGTCGCAAGTAGGAAAAATAGGTAAACATAACAAAATTATTGATTTTAACACCGAAGTGGAAATTACTAATACAAAATTAACAAAAAAAAAAAGATTAAAAAACAAACAAAAACGTGGAAAGTGGACACCTAAAAAGCTGTCTAAATCGGAAATTTTGAAAGGGCAAAAAATCATAGAATATATGAAATTATTGGATTCAAATTCAAAACAAACAAAAACTATGAATTACGGAAATATACACTTTACTGTAGCACAAACAAGATTATACCGGCGTGTAGCGAAATGATGGTTATATTAATAATATTTGTATTATGTACTAACCTTCAAACAATCACTTATTTTCAGATACGTCTGACTGCAGGTTCGATATCACACTGTCATTGTCGAAGATAAGAAGTTTTTTTTATATTAAACATTGTAAAGTTTTTGTGAGATAGTTCGTAGTGTTTTTTTTTTAAAGAATTTAGAAATCAAAGTAAAAAATAATAGGAGTAAACAAATAAATAACTATATTAAAAGAAAAGTAGAATATAATTTCATAGCAAAGGAAGTTTGTACCCTTTAGTTCAATAGAGACTGTCTATTTCGTACCTATAATAATTCATACAAGAGATTAAAAAATATAATAATTTAATAAATTTTGTTAAAGTAAAGGGTTTGTGAATACTATAAAAGTAAGTTAAAAAAAGGCTGTAAAATGAGTATTAATTTATGTTTGTGAATATTAGTAATTGTCATAAAAATACTATAATTTGAATGCAGTATAAATGTGTTTTAGAATAAAAAGTTGTTAGATTCATAGGGGGATAATGTATGAAAAATAAGGTGTGTCAGTTGTTGGAAAAAATCTATCTTGCATGGTTTAGTAAAATGGAATGAAAGTTCAGCACTGCAGCCATGAAACATAAACAGTGTGGTCAACAGCACTTGAAAGCTGTATTTCATAAACAAGTGGGTGTTGCTGTGACTGATAGCCTCTTGGAGTTATAGTTTGATAAACAAAGGGGTGACAGTCTGAAGAAGGTTGAGATTGTTGATCTTGCACCTTGAGTTGAGAATAAGAGATAAGGAGCTGCAAAGAGTGTTGACTCATATCAATAAATCTTAATCAATGAACCTGTTAAGCATCACCCTTTTTAGGCCTAGGTTCTTCAGGTATACTAACTAAAACAGTGGTTCAGTGATGAAATTAATTAGCTTTCTATTTAATTATTGAAACAATCACAATAAATATATACCTATATCAGCACAATTTTGATCTTATCTTTAAATGTATACTTCTTCATCTTCATGGTGCGTGCATCCAGCCTCAGGTAATGCCGACTGCATGGTGTCTCTCATACACATAGCTAGCCAGTCTCCAGTAGGTGGGATCAGTCAGAATTCGTCCAAGAGTGCAATCAGGTTGGAGTCTTCTCCTCAGCTCATCTCTGACCTCCGATCTGATGATACAATCAAGGAGGATGTGTTGTAGGGTTTCTTCTTCTATCTGACATACAAGACACAGGGGCGACTCAGCAAGTTGGAAACGAAAAAGATAGGACTGTGTTACAATATGTCCTGTTCTAGCTCTTGAGGCGAATGTTGACACGGACCTGGGCAAGTTCTTGTAGATGACAGTGTTGTTTGGTTCTTTGAGGAGTCCGTAAAGATGGCGACCCGTCAGTTCATCCCTCCACTGCTCCACCCACCTGTGTCTCAGGATTCTGTGAGATGCAGCCATGCAGCCTGCAAGAGGTAGTTCTTTAGATGGAATAGGATGCATATTGGTGGCTGCCTTCGCTATTTCATCAGCTTTCTCATTTCCCGGAAGTCCGCAATGACTCGTTTCATAGTATCAGTTTAAATGTATACAATCAAACTACAATATAAAATATAAATCCAGAATGGTTCTAACTATTATGATTTTACAGTTTATTTTTTAATTAAACAATTACAAGTTTCTCAATACACAATGATTTGCTCACTTTTCTTGCAGTTTTTTCAACATTGCTATCTTGAGTTATCGGGCTCTCTCTCTCTCTCTCTTCCTCACCAAGTATGGTTATCTTCAAAACACTCTTCCAGCAGTGATTCCTCCTGTGATCCAAAGACACTGTCTCCTTTTATCCAAAAGCTTATATACCTCCCTCTTATTTGTGACGTTGATTGTAATTGCAAGGTAAGCATTTCATAATAATTACTGTTACACTTGTGTCTTTCAAAACAGTTTCCACTCTTACTTTAATATAAAATTATATTGTTTTTATTTATCTATATTCTAACTATAACTATCCTAATTCCTAACATCACCGGCACCCTCAAAACATCGTCCAGATGTTTAATATATATATATCACTTTATTTGTACAAAATAGAAACAAACATAATACTTAATACTACACAATAAAAAAAAAAATACATATCATTACTATATTCCATCACAACTGATACACATTCATTATAACTAACACAATATTGCACAATTATATTAAAATTACATGTCATATATACCATATACATTTCATACAAATATTCTCAAAAATATATTTAAAAAACTTGTCCTCAATTAGTAACAACTTTCATAAATCAAAAACAACTTAAGTCACATTTTTAACGCTTATAAGTTCAAAGCACACTATATTTCTGGTGTTCTGAAATTTTAATATAGTTAACATGATATCTAATAATAAATACAACAATATACATCCGTAACTCATTAACAAAACCATGTAACAACAGATGCTGAGCAAATATTCACAAATAAGTACAATACAATTATTATTACAAGTTCAATGACATCCATTACTTGCTGCCCATCTTGCCAATTTTTCCTCATGATCAGCTCCATCTTCATCACCCTGAAGCAGGAGAATGTGATCCTGAGAATGGACGAGGGTAACCAATACAACTTCGTTTATCTAGTATCTCCTCTTAGTCCTGCACAAAATTTGGCTAAACTTGTAGAACTGCTCTCTGTCTTGGTTGCCAACATGTTACTTAGCCTTGAAACTATTATGCAGTAACAAAAGAATTATCAATTGTACAACAGCTCTACACACTGGTTGCCGTAACCATGCTATAACTCTACATTGGTCACTATGTTATGATACTATACCAATGAGGACCAGAAAGACAGTATAAATTTGTCAAATTAGTAATGTTCACATATAATGTTGGCAAAGAGGACAAAGAAGAGATACAAGATAAATAAAGTAGTATTGGTTACCCTTGTCCATTCTCAGGATCACATTCTCCTGCTTCAGGGTGATGAAGATGAAGCTGATGATGAGGAAAAATTGGCAAGGTGGGCAGCAAGTAAGAAAGGTGTCATTGAACTTGTAATAATAATTGTATTGTTCATATTTGTAAATATTTGCTCAGCATCTGTTGTTACATGGTTTTGTTATGAGTTACGGATGTATATTGTTGTATTTATTATTAGATATATTTACTAAATATTGAAGATAAAAAAAATACTTCATGAGGGAGAGAGAGAGAGAGAGAGAGAGAGAGAGAGAGAGAGAGAGAGAGAGAGAGAGAGAGAGAGAGAGAGAGAGAGAGAGAGAGAGAGAGAGAGCCTGATAACTCAAGATAACAATGTTGTAAAAACTGCAAGAAAGGTGGGCAAATCATTGTGTATTGAGAAGCTTGTAATTGTTTAATTAAAAAATAAACTGTAGAATCATAATAATTGGAACCATTCTGAATTTCATTTTATATTGTAGTGTGATTGATTAAATTTAAAAACCAGGAAAGATCTCTTCAAAATTGTGCCGATATATTTATTGTGATTGTTTAAATAATTAAATAGAAAGCTAATTAATTTCATCACTGAACCACTGTTTTATTTAGTATACCTGAAGAACCTAGGCCTAAAAAGGGTAATGCTTAACAGGTTCATTGACTAAGATTTATTGATATGAGTCAACACTCTTTGCAGCTCCTTATCTCTTATTCTCAACTGAAGGTACAACATCAACAATCTCAACCTTCTTCAGACTGTCACCCTTTGTTTATCAAGCCATAACTCCAAGCATCTATCAGTCCAGACACAGCAACACTCACTTGTTTATGAAATACAGCTTGCAAGCTTAGATGACTACACTGTTTATATTTCATGGCCCACCCACTTGTTTATAAAATACAGCTTGCAAGCTCTGATGACCACACTGTTTATATTTCATGGCCCACCCACTTGTTTATGAAATACAGCTTTCAAGTGCTGTTGACCACACTGTTTATGTTTCATGGCTGCAGTGCTGAACTTTCATTCCATTTTACTAAACCATGCAAGATAAATTTTTTTCAACAACTGACACACCTTATTTTTTCATACATTATCCCCCTATGAATCTAACAACTTTCTTATTATAAAACACACCTATACTACATTCAAATTATAGTATTTTTATAATGATTAATAATATTCACAAATATAAATTAATACTCATTTTACATCCTTTTTCTATCTTATGTTTTATAGTATTCACAAACCCTTTATTTTAACAAAATTTATTAAATTATTATTTTTCAAAATCTCTTGTATGAATTATTATAGGTACCTCTACTTTTCTTTTAATATAGTTATTTATTTGTTTACTCCTCTTTTTTTTTACTTTAATTTCTAAATTCTTTTAAAAAACAGTTCTTGCACTTACTTTATTCAATTATACGGTTCATTGCTAAGTCAACTTTATTTATTTAAAATGAATTTTATTAATAATAGCCATTTATTTAACCATTAGTCTCGCTTTCATTTACTTAAAAAAATCATTCTCAATTTTCTTTTATAAAAACAATTCCAACAACACTTCTACCTCCATTAATCTATTCAAATTACAAAATTAATTATATTTTTTCAGAACAATTATTTGTGGAATTAAAAAAATTTAAGTTGTATAAACAATTTTTTTTTTCATCATAGAATCGCCATTTTGGGTTCCTTATAACATTTATCATATAAGCTTCCTCAAAACACGTAAACTCTAAATGCCACGATAAAAAAAAACATAAATCGTCGCATAAAATCATTAGTATATCATCATAGAATCTTCATTTCCATGTAGACTTGTATATCATTACAGAAAAATTTCTTTAACACCTCCAAAATAAAATCATCAAATATTCTTATTCTCAAAACCTCTTACAAAAAATTTAAAATCACTTCTTATAAAACTTCTTCCTTAATTCAAATACCATACTTTTTTTCTTCACTCAACACATTTTTACTAAGTATTTTTTCTCAATTCTCCAACCACCAATGACTTTGATTTAAACATATTATTTATTACAAAAACTAACTATTTCTTCTTTAAACAAAAAAAAAAAAAATCTTTTAAACACATTATACTTTATAATAAACCACTATATCATTTAAAAAATAAAAAATCTTCTTCATATATTTTATGTAAATTTCTATTCTCTTAATAATAATAATAATGGTTTGACCTAGCAATAACCGTAAAACACTAACTGAAAACTACACTTTTTGTTTATTTCAAAATTACAATTTTATTTAGTTCATATATATTTTTTAAACACACCTATCGTTTAGGTTAAATATTTACAAGTTAAAAAAACATACAAGATAAATCTCCCAAAAACTTTACAATTGTGTAATGTAAAAAAAAAACTTCTTGTCTTCGACAATGACAGTGTGATGTCAAAACTGCAGTCAGACATATCTGAAAATAAGTGATTGTTTGAAGGTTAGTACATAATACAAATTAATATTATTAATTTAACCATCATTTCGCTACACGTCAGTATAATCTTGTTAATGCTATAGTAATGTGTATATTTCCGTAATTCATGGTTTTTGTTTGTTTTGAATTTGAATAGAATAATTTCATATATTCTATGATTTTTTGCCCTTTCAAAATTTCCGATTTAGACAGCTTTTTTTAGGTGTCCACTTTCCACGTTTTTGTTTGTTTTTTAATCTTTTATTTTATTTTTTTGTTAATTTTGTATTAGTAATTTCCACTTCAATGTTAAAATCAATAATTTTGTTGTTTACCTATTTTTCCTACTTGCGACTGTATTCAGTGTTCATTTCGTCTTGTGTAGTGTATTGGATTACCCTTTAAATGTGTGTTCTCCTTCACCCTTCGATGAACTGTTTTATGGAATCCTGTCATACTTCCTATAACTACCATGTTATCTTTCATATTTATTATTGCTCCCATTTGTCTCAAAATATCTGACCCCAAACGGCTATGTTACCCCCCCCCCGCCACAGTAGTTCGCAAACTTGAAATTTGGTTTTAATTTTACAATTTAAAGTCCCTATTTCAGCAGTTTGAATCCCGAATTTATTCAACACGCCAACTTCCGCCTTCGAATCTATCAAAATTAGCCAATAATTTTCCTTCAATTTTTCTGACAACTGCGACATCCATTTCTTTGTTCCATTTTTCGTGATTGGGACTATCCTATGCGCCATGTTGTGAGGTTAGTATGGGTAGTCTCTTAATTTTGGGGATGAGTATCAGCGCGGTGGTTCATCCTTTACCCATTTAAATTACCTCAATTTTGTCCATTTCCTGTCCTCCGATAATTATGATTCCTATTGTTGTGGAAACCCCATTGAGTTATTTGCCCCTTTTTCTACATGCCAAACAAAATTTTCCCTGTTTGCTGAGGATTATTTTATTTCTGGGAGATCCATACCTTTATCAATTATTTGGTTCTGAATCTTGTCCATCGTCACTGAGATTTACCCTGAATCAAGGAGATTTTCCCCCTGTCAGAAAAATTCTCCCTGTTACGCCTTTTTCTCCTTGTGAAAGATACGCTAATCTTACATACAAATGGAAATACCCATAGGCTCAAATTTAAAACTATTTATTTTTCTTTAATATTAAAATTTAAAGTTACTAAAATGATATAGAATATATTATACTTATATATTAATTACATTCATGGAAATATATATTTTTAACTTTTCCCTGAATTAATTTTGATTTATTACAAAAAAAAATCTATTAATTTAAAAAACGTAATTACTTACATATTTGCGTGGGACTGCGCGCTAATCTCAAAAGCAGCAGTCAGGATCCCACTTCTGACACCCGTTGTAGCCATCGCTCGCTTTTGGCAGAGGAAAACCCCTGTTAAAAATCTGAAGTCTTCCGTTGACTGGAAATTGCATCCACGTTGGCCAAAATCTGTCAGGATGGCAAGAGGACGCAGACTCAGGCGAAAAATTAAATTACACGCAAGTTTCCGAAATTATGATATTTATTCTTCGAACAAAGAATTAAATTAGTTGTTACTACAATTCATTCTTATTACATTTTTTAAAATTACTAATTAGAAATATTATTTATTTACTTTTTATTTTATAGGCTATTCCCACAATATAATTTTCTTACCCATATTTTTTTTCTGAATCACTATTATTTAAATATTAACTGACTTATTTATACAATTTTCTCTTTTGAATGTATTCTTACTGTATATATAATTTCTACAAATCTACTAATTTTTTTAGGATTATTTTTGATCACCTAACCTAACTTTTTATCCAGTCTTTTTATAAAAGTTCCCCAAACTTATTAACCTTTTCTATTACTTTATCTAATTTGAACGTTCCTTATAACTTATTCCTTTTAAACATACTCTGTATGCATTCTTTTATAACAAGAACTCCCTTTCTCTTTTTAAAACATTTGTAACTAAGGACCTGCCGTTTCCTATACAATTATATTACTGGTATATTTGTTTTGACTTCATCTTGGTTCTTCTCAGATCCTAACGCATTTGAAAATACTTGCCTACATTTATTTAATTTTTTTCTTTTTATATGCTTCTAACCACTACTCTGCTTCTTGTTTATAATATTTCCTAAGATAGGCTATTTTATTAATTTTCCTTCACCAATTATTTTATTCAAAATATTCCTTGCTTCTATATTCTTAATACATACTTCTGGAAAGATAACCTCATTATTACTTTCACCCCCCTACTATATGACTTATATTATTTATAACATTTCAATTTCTCCCAATTCCTTTTCATTTTCTTCCTCAATATCTAATTGTATCAATTTCTCTTTTAATTCCCTAATCTTGTTTGAAGTTGACCCAACCTGCTATCAATACCCTCATTTACAACCATGATCATTCATGACTAACTCCTACATAATCATTCACCCCCTCCTCCAAACCTTTTATTTAATTATTTATTTCAGCCTTAAAACTTCCTAATCTCTTCTTTTGACCCCACTTCTATCTCACTCATTTGCTCAACTGTTCTATCTCAATCAATATTTTTTTCTCAAATTTATCCATCTTTTCAAACAACCTTTTTTTCAACTCTATCTGACTGTTTAAATGTTTCAAAACCTTGTTCTAATTTCAAATTATTTTTTATCAATTCGGAATTATTTTGTTTCATTTCATCTCTTAAATCTAAATTACTTTGTTTCAATTCTTACTCTGTTTCATTTATAATTTATTTTATTCAAATTTTTGATCAATATATTTCATTAAATCAAATTTATCTTGTTCAAATTTTTCATTTAATTTGAAACTATTTTCCATCATTAACTATATTTGCTTTATATATACTACAGGGCCTCTTTTCCATTTTTGTTATTTTTATTTACAAATTATTCTTTCACATTTAAACATTAATATATTTAAGACAAAAAAAATATTTATTGAAATTGAAATTTATTGAAAAGAAATATATATACAAACTACAAATAAATAAAAAACTGCCCCATTTAAACTATTTCATTTATTGTAATAGTTTAAACTAACCTAACCTTGTCAGCTTTAAATTTGATCAAGGACATATTTCCATTTTTATCATTTATTTGTTGGTATTAAGTAAAATAAATACTTTTGCCTTTTTTAAGACTCTGTTTTCACAATTTTTCCTTCCTTCGACTATGACCTAAAAAAATTAAAATCAATCAAGCCCTACTTTGGCATAACAGTCTATTTATATATGCTCAAGGTTATCGGGCTTATTTATTTACTCATTACAATGTTAAGACGCTAATTTGACTAACGAAACTCATGTTTGGATTCTTTTTATATTTTGCATCTATCCAAACATGACCATTACTTATTATTATTTTGTTTTAAAAATGGAAAAGAGCGCCATTTAATTTTATCTCTTTTTTCTCAGGTCATGAGTTCTTTAAAAACGTATATAGGGAAAAAATTATGAAGACAGAGTCAGTTTCTGAAATACATACATAGTTGTGTTTATTATCTGAAATCTTATATATTTATTCATTAAACCTGAAATTGACACATAGTTTATAATGAAAATGTATCACATCCTATACCAAGTGATGCCTTTTTCACTGACTCTGACCAAAGTGTACTCCACTTGTCCAAAACACTTCTCCACAAAATACTTAAACTCTTTCAAAGATGTTATCGAGTCAACGCCTATTCTTGTTGAGTGCTATTTCCAGACTACAGGTGTTGTCTAGTGCTGGTTCGCAACTGCTGTTTTTTATCGACTGATGATTCTTTCTGACTGACTGTTTTAGTGTTAATAACTGCTTCTTCGAGAGATGTTTTGCGCTTTCTGCCACTTATGATGTCTTTTATTAGATTAGAATTTCCTCCTATCAGAACAAGTCATTATTTAACTTTAATGTAATAGCAGATATTTCTTGTTGAAACTCCATATTCAAGGATAAAATAAAGCAAAAGCTTAAAGTTTCAAATATTTATTAGTATAATGAGCTACAATTGTTTCGCCTTGCGGCATCGACGGGCTACTGAAAATTTACAGGTATAGACAACTATTCAAAACATAAGTACAGGAAACTGAAATACAATAGAGAAATCGGGAAAGGTAGGGGGTGACCTAGCAGGTAGATAAAGGTTGATGAACTATGGTACGGATGGGTTTTAAAAGAGGTGATGAATTTAATACAATTTGGTCATTTAAGTTGAGAATAAGCCTAAGTGAAATAGATCTATTTATTTCTAAACATTCTAAATTATTTAATCTATTGCTTTTATTTTCTATATGTAAGAGTTTAACATTCAATTTCGGATCAAAACTATGACCCGAGTCCAAAAGGTGGTTAGCAAAGTTAGAGTTTCTATAGCCATGTTTCCAGCTATTTACATGTTCTTTAATTCTAACTTTTATAGATCTACCTGTTTGACCTATGTACTCAGAGTCACAATCTTGACAAGATATTTTATAAACTCCACTATTTTCTAACATTTCTTTTTTATCTTTATTATTAACCAACATTTGTATTAAATTCCAATTTGTAACCAAATTGTATTAAATTCATCACCTCTTTTAAAACCCATCCGTACCATAGTTCATCAACCTTTATCTACCTGCTAGGTCACCCCCTACCTTTCCCGATTTCTCTATTGTATTTCAGTTTCCTGTACTTATGTTTTGAATAGTTGTCTATACCTGTAAATTTTCAGTAGCCCGTCGATGCCGCAAGGCGAAACAATTGTAGCTCATTATACTAATAAATATTTGAAACTTTAAGCTTTTGCTTTATTTTATCCTTGAAGTCATTATTTGTTAATCTATGAAATTATCTTTTACCAGACTTAATTCTACATCTTATATAGTATGATTTAACCTAACAAAATAAAAATACATTTATATATTACAAAAATCTTCCTGATCGTATTCTATAATTTAGACAATATCATTAAAATATTTTTATTTATTTGCTTGATTCTATAATATACACTCTACTTTCATCTGTGTGTGTGTGTGTGTGTGTGTGTGTGTGTGTATATATATATATATATATATATATATATATATATATATATGATCTTATTTTTCATTTTCTTCAGTAATTATGTATAATGGGTGGATATTATATATAATTACTACATTCGCTAGCTAAAGTAATTGATTCATTACTGTAACCCGTTATTATTCATAATGGCTAGTGTGATTTGGCTAAAGTAATGATTATCTTCAAATATTAGTCAGTTTGAGACAGTCAGTAGACATTATGATTAATAGCTAACATGAGTTAGTCAAAGTAATAATTCTCATACAAACTTTGTTTGAATATTTTGAGTTGTTAAGATATTAAACATAATGCAAAATCATGCAGTTTTATTACTTTTCCCAGAACCAACCGTTATTATACATAAAAGCTACATAAAGTGATTAACACAGTATTATCACATTCACTGACTTCAGTAAGATAGTATGTATAAAGGCTGAATAAAGTGATGAATAAAACCTCACTTTGACCAAATTCACTAGCTATTACATATATTGCCTGAATATTATATATAATAGCTTTAATTACTTTGGCTGTAACATATATAATCTAACTGAACTTTATTTCACAGAAAAATGTGATATGTTACAACGGTACCATATAAGCTTCTGTAATTTAATATAATATGGATGAAGAAACCCTAAATAATCAGATATAAAGTCCTCCAAGTACATTTTACATTCTACTACTAGTAAAGATAGGCTTAATGTGGTAATTTATGAAAAGAAAATTTAATTTATGTTAATAATGTAAATGTATTGTTTCCTTGTTCCTGTATTGTACAGTAACCAAAGGAAAAATATCGACAATAGTTCACATTAAGTAATTAATAATAATTCATTTTAATTATGATACATTTCTACAAAATTTAAAATACTTATATAAGTCATTTTCTTCAGTCTCCTTTATAAAACTTATAGTAAAATAAGTACTCCTATAGACTTAAATCTGTGTTGCTCAAATTTTATCCTGAGATACCTTCAGTAATATTAAACAAAAATTATGTCGCTAGACATGTAAATATATAAAAACGTGAAGGTGGTTTAATAATAATTTATTTTCAAAAAGAGAAGAAAATAATTTGCTCAGCTTAATGGGCGCCAGGTGGAATTTACTCACCAATTATGAAAAACATATACAGAAAAATTGAATTTATAGTCTCTCGAGGTCAAAGGTTCTTTTTAAGAGGTACTTTGCAATAGGTGATTGTAAAGAGATTCTAAGTCTTGTTTTGCTGAAATTGTACATAAAATATTTATTAAATCGACATATCATGTTACAAATAATGTCAACAAATATAAATGATAATTAGTATGCTATTGTTAAATACTGTTTAAAAGATCTTTTGTCTGAATTTACTTCTTTAAATTTAAATCAAAAAGTTAAGTTTTATGAATTTCATACTTTACGTTTTAAGTGTTGCAACAACAGAATCTAAATCATTAAAAAGTAATGTTCTGTGTCTCTAAAGGAGACTTGGTTACGTATAAAAAATTAATTATCTTGATTTTATCCTAAAAAGAATATAAAAACAATCATACATCTATAATAAACATAATCTATTCATAGTATACATCTTTAACATAATAAATTGTTTATGATGTCTATACCACGACATCTACACATAAAAAAATATATCCGTAGCGATGAACCCTGATGTCCTGTGATTCCGAAGATATCTCCAAACCGCTGTTCTTCCAATGCTCATTGCTCGTACAGACTCCAACTTCCGATATCCAATGATATAGAAATCCTTTATAAGGATTTAACAAAATGTTCATTATTTTCAAAATAGTTCTGCCTTATCTAGCAAGTATTGAAACACCTTGTTCTACAAAAAATAATCTTTATTGAATCACACAACAGTCTTATTTGTTTCAAAATAGTTCTTTGTCCAATAGGATTAATGTTTAACAGCAAGAATATTTATTTTAATATGTTTATACACTTAGTTCTATCACCAAACACATGTTCAAATTGTCACTTTCTTAATTCTCACTAAAAATACGTCTCACATTAACACTACATTGTTCACAAATATCCTATAACAAAATTCCGTTCCTTAGCAACTTTTTTACAAACACATCTTAATCTTTCAAACGTTAATGACCAACTCAAACACTTCCCAAAAACTGTAACTGAAATATTTATTAAGTTATTTAAATAATTTCCATACAAAATTGATCAATTCAGACGCCGCCTCTAACTGACTTAAAAAAACACATCCTATTACATTGAACGTTTCCCTTAGACTGAACTATCCCCTTCGCTTCAAAATTAAGCGTCTATTTCAGTTCTACTAACACTGCAAAATTTTGTTAATTACATTCATACACACACTTATATTATAATATACCAAAACATTAATTGTAAATTCATTCTAAACCTATTTATTTTACAATATTCTCTTCTTGGATGTTTTTTAGTTAAAAGTTTACAGCTTTTAAATTAATTTACAGCACTTCCCCCATGCTCCAACAACCAATCACAATCTTTGACCTACGTGTGTTTGGTCCAATCACACGTCTCTCTTCCAACTATGCAATTTTTAAATATTCCACATTATTACAGACAATACAATAAAATTAATTACAATTATAATATTGATTTCTCAAACACTTATTACCAAAACTTATTAACAAAATATCTAAAATTATAAACAGTAAATTTATACATATTTAGTTCCCGGACTGTACTCATCACGGACATGCCAGCGTACGATTACATAATACATAATGAGTCAGTGTGCCGAGGTTCGTTCCAATGTGAGGTCATGAATATTTTACAAATTGTATTTTAGAATCATGTGTTAACGTTCATTTGCAAATTTTATGACGGCTGATAAATTTGAGCAACGAGCTTGCATAAAGTTTGTTTTAAACTTGGTAAATCACCTACTGAAACTTGCAATGCTCTGAGAACCTTTAGAAAACATTTCCTAAACAGAATACAGGTTTTTTGAGTGGTATGCTTGTTTCAAGGCAGGTGTTAGGAATTAAGATAGTTTTAGTTAGGAATACAGTCTATGTTCTTTTTAAGAAGCCAGTATGACGCCAATTATTGTGACAAACCTAAAAAAAATGATGAAATTGCTTACCTTGCAAGCAAGGCAAACGTCATTGATGCTTCAATGATATATAAACCCTTGGGTGGGAGGAAACTTGGTCAGTGGGACAAGATTGATCAAGGAAAGGTGCTGCTGGAATTCTTAAAGATAGCTAGATGGACTTGGCGAGTAAGAGCTTCCTAGGAGTATTGAGAACTTCAGACGAGCATCCATAAGAGTGGCAAACAGGGTGAGCAACTTCGTATATAAACTTTGTAATTATTTCAGAGACAAGTCATAAAATATAACATAGAATCAGATCTGTAAGTAACAACAATTAGAGCCATTCTGGATTAATAGTACATAAGAATATTGTAATAAGATATGAGATATTCATTCATAATAATAATTGTTAATAAAAAAGATTAATTGAGTACTGAACCACTGATTTGATTATATTGAAAATAAAGTACCCAGGAAGCTTAGAAGAACCAATCCTAGCAAATGGTACATCGGCCTATTTTTAGTATTTAATAAAATTTGTTTAACATTTTGTTTCTTTTGGTTCATACAGTAATGAAATAAACCTCATTTATTTAATTGTACGATTTATTTGGTTATATTATTTGGTTCATTGGATAATTTTCTGATTTATAAGTGTCACTTACAAGAAGTTAGACATTACAAGAAATCTAAGAAGTGTTCTGTATGTTTCTGCATAAAATTGTATGATATTTTTTGTACGTTTCTAGATTGTAAATTTTGTTGTTGTTATTTTTGGAGATTATTAATTTATTTTATTTTGATGATTTAAGAATATTTTATTTATTATACAGTTTGAATTAATGATTTTTGAATATATAGGTATGGTAATTATGCATTTTGAAATATTTAATATTGTCATTGGTAAATTTTAAGTTTGTCTTTTATGTTTCACAATCAATGAACTGAGTGACCACAAGAAATACTTGTGTCAGGTTTATTATGAATGAAGTGTTGTATGAATATTACATTATATGCTGAGTAGAGAAATTCATTGAAGTTTCATTGTTTATTTCCGTATACTAAATCTTAAAGTCAATTTGTTTCTTTTTCCTGCGAAAAAGTCATCACAGTAATAGACTTATAGAGGCTTAACGGAGGTTTATTTTTAATCTTGGTATTTAGTACATCAGACGATTGTGAACTAATATTATGTCATAAGTCATTCTTTGGTTATAATACAAATTGGTTTGACATAGCCAGGAATACTGACAAAAGACTTTTAAAATGTGTGTAGCATGAATGCTGATGCGCATGGAATTTAATACTACATTTATAGTTGTAACTTATTAGATATTTCCAGATACATTATTACATCACTTACTACTTTGAATACATGTTGCATTGATTAATTTGACATTTACTGTGGTCAAGAATTTAAATATAAAGTTTGTCAGAATATTAGTAGGTCAGAATATTGTTTTACTAATAAGCAATTTAAAAAAAAAAAAAAATTAATGAAGACAAAATTAATTTTGTTAAGGAAGAAATACATAATTTTGAAGTTCAAAAAGTGATTTAAATTTTTCGTAGTATACTAAATGTTTTAGTTAAATTCAAAGTAATTGTGAAAGGAAAGAAAAATTATATGTGGAAAATTAATTAAAGTTGATAAATTAATGAAGGTAATTAGATATAAAGGTTAAGGAAAAGGTTTTATGTACAATAAATTATTAGAGGTATTAAAAAGCTGGAGTGTTGGATTGATGTTTATAAAAGAGATTTCTGCAATAAATGAGGTTTCTGTGAATTTTCAAATGAATTTACGGTGAATTAAGACATTCTGTGGATTTTACAGATGATCGGCGAATGGTATTCTGCGATTTGTACGGTGAATAATGTTTTATGGTAATATAACGGATTAATTAGTACTCTGTATTTAATTTTCACAATGATTTTTTACTACAAATTTACGCCGAGTTTTAGAATGAAGTGTGAAGAGTATGGTGAAGTTGTAATATTTATAAAAGACCTAAGAAAGTAATCCTAAGATGGAGAAATTATAGTTAATAAATGAGTAAAGTTATTTTTATGGCACAAATAATTTTTCCGAGTTTTAGTGAAAGAAAGAAATTTTGTGACCTAGTAATGAAAAAAAAAAAAAAAAAAATTAAATTAAAAGTGATGTTTGTAACAGAAAGCAATTTTGATAATGTATATATATATATATATATATATAATATATATATATATATATATATATTGTGTAGTATAAAGTATTTTGTTTGTTTCTATTTTGAACAATTAAAGTGATTTTTGTTTTTTGTAAACACCGGTGACGATGTTTCGAGGGTGCCGGTGATTTTAGGAATTAGGATAGTTTTAGTTAGGAATATAGTCTAAGTTCTTTTTAAGAAGCCAGTATGACAACAATTATTGTGAAAAACCTGAAAATATGATGAAATTGCTCACCCTGCAAACACCATTGATTGTACAATGATATATAAACCTTTGGGTGGGAGGAAACTTGGTCAGTGGACCAAGATTGATCAAGGGAAGGTGCTGCAGGAATTCTTTAAGATAGCCAGACGGATTTGGCGAGTAAGAGCTTCCTGGGAGAAAATTCTTGAAGATAGCCAGACGGACTTGGCGAATAAGAGTTTCCTAGAAGTATTGAGACTTCGGACAAGCATCCATAAGAGTGGCAAGCAGGGTGAGTAAACTTCGTATATTAGTAATCTAGAGTAATGTTAGTAATAAGAATATCGTCGTATTGTAATAAGATATGAGATAGTCATTCTTAATAATAATTGATAATAAAGTTTAATTGAGTACTGAACGACTGATTTGATTATATTGAAAATAAAGTACCAAGGCAGCTTAGAGGAACCGATCCTAACACTGGCAGAACTTCTCTTGAAGATGATCATCGTTCAGGACGACTTTCCACCAATAATACAGTTGAAAATGTTGAAAAACTCATTCACAAAGACAGTCATCAAATAATCCATGATTTGTGTACAAGTGTTGGCATAAGCTGTGGAAGCTGCCAAGATATTCTAACTGAATATATAGACATGTGTCATGTTGCTGCGAAATTCGTTCCTCAGCTTTTGTTTTTGGATCAGAAACAGCGTCGTTTTAATGAGTGCAGTGAACTCGGAGAAACGTCTGAAAATGACCCGTCCTTCATCTCCAGGATCACAACCGGTGATGAAATTTGGTTTAATGGCTATGATCCAAAAACTAAATAGCAGTCATCACAGTGGAAAAGTCCACAATTACCGAGGCCAAAAAACGCACGGCAGGTCAGAAGTGCAACAAAAACCATGCTCATCATGTTTTTCGATATCAAATGTATTGTTCATCGCTAGTTCGTACCAGCTGGTGTCACAGTGAACTCAGATCTTTATTGTGACATTTTGAGGCAGCTGAGAGCTAAACTTTGGAAAGACCAAAACTGGCTGTTGCATCATGTCAATGTACCTGCTCATGCTTCAATGAAAACAATACAGTGTTTAAAGGTCACTGTTTTGACACTGTAGAAAACATTTAGAAATAAATGCAGGCCAGGAGATGTTTGGTAGACTTCAGGAAAATAATTTTTTGGACACTTTCCAGGCATGGATAAAACGTTGGATTCGTTGTATCGATTCACAGGGAGACAACTTTGAAAGAGATGGGAGCCATTAGTGGCCCAGATAAGCAAAAATATTTATTATACCAGGTAAGGGAACTTTATGATAGCGCTTCGTATATCTCCACACATATATTACAAAGAACACTCAGAGGCTCAGTTACAGTGAGTATGGGCTTAGTAATTATGAGAGAACCTAACTGAATTTATACCTTTGTCTATGTAGTTGTTAGTTAGATCCCTCTTTGTTGGGGTATATTGTACCATTATTTTGTACAGTATTCAATTCATTTGTTGAAAAGGATTACCTCATTGGACATTTAAAAACAAACAGATGATGCAGTATTAATATTTTTAGATAATTGTAAAGAGCAAAAACTGTTACATGTCGAGGCTTCGTATTAATTATTCTGTTGTCTTATTTAATATAATAATTTTTCGTTTTAGTATAGATAATATGTACCAACCCAACAAACTAAACAGTATTGTATTCTGGAATTAAATAGAGCAAAATAGATCAGTCTAAGAGTTGTAGTTGGACAAAATTAATGCAGAAAGTATAAATCGCCACAAAGATTTTTGTTTGTTGGAATGTGTAGGTCTTGATGTGTAGAATAAAATTTTTCAATCTTTACATACTTAAATTGGCCTTTTTTTTAATGGATCGAAGTTAAAAACTCTGGTATTTTTGTAATTACAGTAGAACCTCTGTTAACCGGCCTCGGATTAACCGGTCCTCGGATTAACCGGCCTATATCGTAGTGTACTGGTTGTATGAGAGTTTCCGAAAATAAATTGTAATTGAAACACCAAAGCGGCGGCGAGTCAAACGACTTTGTCGATAGTGGTATCCCATTGTCGGCGGCGTAAAAACACCGCGGCACCTAAGCAGCGGTGAGTCAAACGACTTTGTCGATAGCGGTATCCCGTTGTCAGCAACAAAGCAGCGGCGAGTCATACGTCTTTGTCGATAGCGGTATCCCATTGTCGGCGGCATAAAAACACCGCGGCATTGGCACCCGTCGGTATAGCAGACATACACAGACAAAAACGTTTGATGGGCCGCTTTTTTTCCACAAATCAATTTAGTAGAGCCTACATTATGGAAAATATAACATTTCTTTTCAGTTTTCTTGGAAGCGTGTGTTGGTTTCGTTTGAGACGCGGTTAAATGTGTCAAAAGAATTGACAGAGGGGAATCTGTAAAAAGCTTTGTAGTGATTAATTTTTTCATGTTTGATGTATAATATACATAACATATTATATATATGATACATTTATGTACAATAAAATGAGTTGCAATAACATCTTTATTGCATAATTCTTAGTGCTACCTAATTAAATAAGCTTTTTTTGAACAAAAACCAATTTTTCATGGGAACCTCGGATTAACCGGTCAAACGGGCAACCGACCCAGGTGTCAGTCCCGACTAGACCGGTTAAGAGAGGGTCTACTGTATATACATATACATAAATTTAGGTATATATTTAAGAAGTTATAATATACATATTATATGTTATATTATATGTATATATAACATATAGCATGACTATTGTGTGTGTGTTTTGAAGGCTATAGCTAATACTAGAAATATCCAGTAACAGTATTCAACATACTCAGGTTTTAGGCCACAAGTCCATTTTTGACTAAATCCTAGAATGTTCCATGAGTAATTATTATCTTGATTGACACCTCTCCAACCATATTTTTCAGTCTTGCCAACTGTATAAAATCAGTTTACCTTAGACCATATTGTACACTTACCCAAGAAGACATTAAACTATCCACAATTCCTTTAAAGATACTTTTTATTCCTTCCTGAAAAGTGTTTTATGTTCTTATTTCAATTCAAACACATAATCATTAACTAATTGAAAAACTAAAATAATCCTTAGGTCATATCTAAGGCTAGAGGTTCTTTCCAAAAGAAAATGATGCACCTTTTTTTTTTTAATTTTTGGTTTCAAAATTAGCAATATTCCTACAATAAATTAATAAATAAAAAAAATAGGACCTATTAAAAAACTGTTTGTGCAAGTATTGTTCAGTTATACATTATATTTGTGTTCAGCGTTTAAAAAACATGAGAGAATTAAGTCAACAAAATCTAGGAACCTTATACATATAAGAGATGTCACTGTTTGGTAGTGGCAAGAGGAAGATAGCTTTTCAACAGGTGATAAACACACCTTATACTTCATTAACATTTTGACTTTTTCTATTGAGACTGAAACAATTTTCATTACTATATCTTAGAGAAGAACTACCATCAGTTATTTGTTATGTTAAATAAAATATAACGGTTATTACAAAATTATCTAGTTTTTCGTATAATACAGCATCGAAACAATGTTGTAAGATATGGGGGAACTCAAAAAAATATTTTTTAAATACATGCTGACTGAAAAATATGGTTGGAGAGGAGTCAACCAAGGTAATAATTACTCATGGAACATTCTAGGATTTAATCAAAAATGGACTTGTGGCCTAAAACCTGAGTATGTTGAATGCTTCTCAATAAGTCGATCTTAGATGTTAAGCATCCTTTTGGTAATCAAGGAAGAGGACGAGTAATGCTTGGAACATGATATTTAGGTTATATGACAGTGAAAAACCGGTTCTGTATAGAATAGACAAGAAGCCTTGTTCATGAAAGGACTCCAAAGAACATAGAGCAAACACGAGTTGTGCTTCTAAAAATTCAGCATAGAACTTTCAGAAATTCAGAAATATTTACTGATTCTGAATATCTGCACAAAGAAACCTGTCCAGAATCCTGAATCTCAACTTAAAATTCCACAAGTCGCAGAGTGCACAATAACTCTGGTTAGATTTTGTTTGGCAGTAATTTATTTATGTTGCATTCATAATTGCCCTTAAAAACATAGACTCCAGTCTTTGAATACTATAATAGCATCAGGGTCGAAAGAGAAATAGAGTTGGCCAAGAAGAACCTAATAGGAAAGACAAAAGCGAAGGATATAACCCAAGACTACATGAAGAAAGGTGTAGATCCAGCTAGAATAAGTTAAGATTTTATTATTATGAAGTACTAACTGTGAACAAAGCAATGCTGAACTCCTCCATGACAACCATGTTTTGTGAAAACTGTCATGCTGGACCTCTACCCATCATATTTTGGAAACACATTTTCTCTTGACTTTCCCATACCAACAATATTTTTTAACAAAGCTATTTTAAAATGTGAATTTCCTGTGAAATACTCTGTATAAACATTCTGTACAAGGATGTACATATAAATTATTCACAAAGGTAAACTTACACTTGTTCCCTCCTTTGGCACTAAAAGACATTAACAGGAGAGTAACAAAAGAAACAAAAAGAGGTGTCACTACACCAATGTAGCTCATATTGATGTCTCCATCTAATTTGTTTGTCAACAGCACCTTAAACATATAAAAACAATGACATATAATGATAATCAATAACAAAACATTCCTAATCATATACCCACAAAACTTAAATTAACTTATTCTATACACAGAGAAGGGGTCATTTTTATGTTTACAAGTTAACCTGATCTACAGAGGCTGTAGAACTGAAAATCCTTTGTGAAGGCCAGTTCTCTCCATAAACAAATTTTTGAATTAATCAATAATTAGTACAGGATAGCTACTAGTTGCATAGAAGCTGAAGGATTGACGAGGTTTTGCAAAGTGTAATTTTCTTTTCTAAATGAACTTTTCTTTTTTGCCAATAATTAGTACAGGTTATGAGACTGCAAAATTGAAGAGGTTGTATGGAAACCAGTTCCTTCCATAAATAATGTATTTCTTTTTAATAATTAGTAGAGGATAGTTATAAGTTGTATAAAGACTGTAAAATTAAAGAGGTTTTGTAAAGGCCTGTTCCCTCCTTAAACAATTTTCTTTTCTTATTTTATCAATAATTAGTATGACTGAATGAATAAAAATAGTGCTTTTATTTTCTAACACAAACAGAACAATATATATATATATATATATATATATATATATATATATATATATATATATATATATACAGTGTGAGTCAAAAGTATGGATACACCCTGTTAAATTTTAAATGGATAAAGATAGAAAAATGAAACTCAGAACCCCTTTCTAGGAAATAAAAGTGAACTTTTTAGCCACTATTGCAACTTTGCCCATTTCCCCAAAATGGGATTTTTGGGGGGCAGCTCAAAATTTTTAAATATAAAGACCCATTAAGTGACACCTCATTTTAAAGTCCTTGATTAAAGAAGAAGAACAGTGGAAACCAGAGCTTTCTATCTCAACCCAGTACAAAATGGCAGCTCATTGCAATTAGGTAAAACTTCATTGAGGCACCTGTGAGTCAAAAGTATGGATACACCCTGTTAAATTTTAAATGGATAAAGATAGAAAAATGAAAGTCAGGACATATTTCAAGAAAATAAAAGTGAACGTTTTAGTCACTATTACAACTTTGCTCATTTCCCCAAAATGGGATTTTTGGGGGGCAGCTCAAAATGTTTAAATATAAAGACCCATTAAGTGACACCTCATTTTAAAGTCCTTGATTAAAGAAGAAGGTCAGTGGAAACCAGAGCTTTCTATCTCAACCCAGTACAAAATGGCAGCTTATTGGTAGTCTATTGGGGTTATTTACCACCTGAATGTGGATGTTCATATTTTGCCTCAATGAAGTTTTACCTAATTTCAATGAGCTGTCATTTTGTACTGGGTTGAGATAGAAAGCTCTGGTTTCCACTGTTCTTCTTCTTTAATCAAGGACTTTAAAATGATGTGTCACTTAATGGGTCTTTATATTTAAAAATTTTGAGCTGCCCCCCAAAAATCCCATTTTGGGGAAATGGGCAAAGTTGTAATAGTGACTAAAAAGTTCACTTTTATTTCCTAGAAAGGCGTTCTAAGTTTCATTTTTCTATCTTTATCCATTTAAAATTTAACAGGGTGTATCCATACTTTTGACTCACACTGTATATATATATAACATACTGAACAACAAACTGAACAAAAAAATATATATATAACACTTCAGAAAAAATTGAAAACAAAATATAATTATACAATAAAAAAAAACATGAAAACCAAAAACTGTTCAAAATTATGAACACAAATGAAAACTTGATATATTGAGTGGTCCAAAAATAGGCTTATAGTACTGCAATGACATAGATTTATTTCTCTATGAAATGAACTCTTATTTACAAAATAAACAATCAGCTGTTTTACTTAAATAAAGCAATCAACCGTTTTAATTAATTAAAACAGTTGATTGTTCATTTTGAAGATTTGTATTTATTTGCAGATGAATTGCAATTTGAGTTAGGTTATGGTTTTTTCCCCTTTAATAAAGCCTATATGTATTCTGTTTTTAGACATATTGAACCATCATAAATTATGGCAGGGAATATAAATTAAGAAGAAAGAAAATGAATTTTAAAGCAGTAATAAAAATGAAAAATACTGAGCACGTTCGTGAAGCATTGGTAACAATTATCTACAGATATTACAAACTTTTGTGGTCCCCCAATTAAGGAACTAGGTTAACTTTGCTGACCTCTATTTCCAACAACTTTCCACACCTCATTACATTTTGGTTGTAAGGAACTACTTAGATAACAACGTCCCTGGACATTGGGTCAGATGACGAGGTAGTATTGAATGGGTGCGACGGTCATCTCACATTACGCCTATGGACTTCTTTTTGTGGGGTGTAATAAACAATAGGTCTACGAAAGGAAGCTCCAAACAATTGAGGAAATGAAGCAGTTCATTATAAAATTTATAAACATCTATTTACAGACATTAGATCTGACCGCCATTATGTCAAACTGTGTGTCGAAGCATTTTGGAGTAGTTAAAGGAATGTTGATGAAGGATATTTCGAAAACATGGGAGATAAGTAGGTAACATTATATACTTAATAGTCAGTTAATTGTAGTAAACTAAACTGTGTAATTCCCCCCTCCACCCAAGGCCTGCAGTTTAAATACAGTAGCTCTGCTCTACATTTGATTACATTCATTATTATCCAAACACCCTTATCCAGATACGAAAGTTTATTTAAATTCAAAGATTTATAAATAGTATGAAACATAAAATAGCTACAGTCCTTATGATTATCTTGTTTATATTGGTGACATCAGTTCTACTAATGCAAACATTTGACATTTCCATTCTTTTGCACCATTTAGTCCCTCAGTAAAAGGTACAGAATATCCATCTGCCATTATTTTCCATTCTTTATGCCAAAACAAATTGGCATTTATTTCCCTAGCAAAAAAAATTAGGTAGCCTATATCGTACGACAACTTTAATACTTTTGAAATATATTTTATATGCAGGTTCAAAGTGAAACAAAATAACTTATCCAAATTTAACTCCAAATATAAAACATAATTGGGTGCATTTTAGGTAATTGAAAAAGACGTTTGACAAAGAATTTAAAAAGCTGCTCCACTCACTCATATTGTCTATATCCCCATACTTGAGTTGCATAACAAATTTTTGATCTTTGTACCGTGTTAAAGCTTGACCATAAGGGATACGTTCGATCACCATTAAGCTACTCCAAGCGCTTTAGCAGCTATCAATTTTTGGGAGAAATGTGTCTGTAAAAAGAGATTCGGCGTCAACGTTACTCCTAAATACTTATAATTATTGACACATTCCATTTCACATACTTTATAAAACCACTTATTCTTCGCCCCTAACTTACCTCCTTTTCTGAAAACCATTATTTTCGACTTATTCAGATTAACGTTTAGGTTCCATGTTTCGCAATACACCTGCATATTATTAATCATTTTTTGTAAAGTTACCGATGTAGGAGCCACTAATACAATGTCGTCGGCATACAGTAAAGCTGGTACTCAACGGTTCCCAACACAGCCACCTCCCAAAATGTCATAAATATCATTTATAAAAAGTGAAAACAATATTGGACTAAGCAAACATCCCTGCCTTAAGCCCTTTTCAGTTACAAACGTTTCAGACACTTCATTACCACACCAAATGCCTGACGCAGTACCATTATACAGGTTTTTAATAACTTTTAATATTTTATAGGAAAAACCAAAAGTGGATAACTTGTAAAATAATAACTCCCTATTAATCATATCAAACGCGGATGAAAAATCCACAAAATAATATAGTTTTCCCTTCTTGTTTACTATTTTTAAATGAATCATACTCATCAAAGAAAATATGTTGTGTATTGTAGAATAGCCCTTACGGAACCCTGCCTGGTACTCACATAATTTCTTTTCCTCTTCCATCCACCCTTCAATACGACCTAAAACCAATCCAGTAAATAATTTTGCTACCGCACCTATAAATGAAATGCCACGATAGTTGTTTACATTGTTAATATCTCCTTGTTTTTTAATAATGGATAAATTATGGATTTTTTAAATGATTTCGGGTATGTTGCCGGTTTCAAATATTCTGTTAAACATTTTTAATAGATGGTTAAAAAATATTTCTAAGCCGTTTTTGAAAAAATCACACGGAACTCTATCGTATCCGGGAGCTTTATTGTCTCTGGCCTTTTTTAAAACTAGTTTTATTTCAATCAGAGTAAAGTCTAAATCAAGTCGATCGTCCGTAACAAAAGATTCTACCTAAACTATAGGTGTTGAGATGAGAGGGGGGTCTAGTAGTGCTTTTAAATGATTCACCCAGTCCTCGGCGCCGTAATCATTGCCCCCACTAATTTAGTTAGTTTTCTAAAACTATTTCTTGCCTCCCACAACCTCTTTGTGTCGTTTACTGACATGAATTTAGAAGCAATTTCTTCATTATATGTTTTTCACTTAAATCAACACAATTTTCATTACTGTTGAGACCGAAGGTTCTTGATGGAATTCCATGTTAAAGAAAAACTAAAACACAATTTTTTATTTTGTAACTTCCACATTTTATTAATCTAGCCAACCAAACGATTCACCTGCTAAGGCATTGACGAGGCTGTATTATAGACTGAAGAAAATGAAAAACAGAGAACCTTATAAACTAAATGGTGGGAGTTCGATACAATGAATGGTGGGGAAATACCCGACCTGGAAAATGACCATATGGTTTTTGGTTTTACACCACCATCTAGTTTTTAAGGTTCTCTGTTTTTCATTTTCTTCAGTCTGTAATATAACCTCGTCAACGCTTTAGTGGGCGAAACCATTGGTTGGCTAGACTAATAAAAAGTGGAAATTACAAAATAAAAAAATTGTGTTTTAGTTTTTCTATGAACATAATTTTTTAAACTCATTCCTTACACTAATATACAAGACCTTAGTATAACTATTATTGTTATTTCTAAATACATTTAAGAGTTTGAACACCCGCTTTCTGGTTACTATTTTTATTATTTTTGGTATACAAACATTTATTATAGTTTGAGTATCGTTCAATATAATTAAGCTACCCAAATCCGATTTATTTATTTTTTCCTTATACAGACACTTATCTTGCTCTGTCCAACACAGCTTAGGCTACAGTGGCAAACTAATAACACTCCTGGATTTATTTAACTTCTTAACATAAATTTTCAGTTTAATTGGGAAATGATCTGAGCCTAAGTGAGTTCCGGCCGAAAATTGATTTACTAATTTAACACTATCTATAGAAATTGATGCTATATTATTTACAAACAGAACATCCTCTATTGCTTAAAAAAGTGAATTCCCCTGCCATATCGCCTTTCGTTCTACCATTTAAAATTATTTGACAGTTATTTTCACAAAAATTCAGATATTTCCACCCTTTGTTATTTATTTTCATACCCTTGGAACATTTAGCAATTCCAACATGAAATTAATAAAAATTACAAAATTCATCAAGCTTTAGTGCATCAGCTATTCTAATATTCAACCATCTTGAAAGCTCTAGGTGTAATAATTTAGTTTTTAAGGGTTTATCACATAAGAAAAGCGATGATTAATGTGAAATTATTAAATAATTTTGTATTAATGTTTTAAAGTTGAGGGAAAACGTTTGGGTGAATAGAGCGCATCCCTTAGGTGGCAACAATTACAACACGCTAATTATAGCACATATACCGGATGTTAGAGATGTAAATTATATAATAAGTAATGCAAACAAATTAAAGGGAACGGTGTTTGTTGTACATAGAGACTATACACAAGATGTTCAGGAAAAAAGGACAAAGTTAATTACTCTTAGGCAAGAAATTGAGTGAGAAGCGGGAAAGAGACGAAATGCCCTTAATATTTGACAAATTGTTGGTGGAAGGGTGTAGTTTCACACGGACGAATGGGAAAGTTATGGCGGGAAAGACAGATGGAGTAACGAAGTTGAAAGAACTGTTGAATGTAGATTTATGATGTTTTATAATTGGCTTGTTGCTGGAAAAAGATATTGTGGAAAGTAAGGAAAGTACAGGACCATTGTATACAAAGTGAGAACACAGCTGGCACCCACGTAATAGTACTCAGCAGGATAGCAGCACAGGACAAGATTACAGTACAAAGGATTACATACAAATAGTGGCATATAATATTTGTGTTTTTAAATCTAAGGTCAGAGATTATAATTTCATTAAATATTTACAAAATTATGACATAATAATATTATTAGAAACATTTATTACAAATGATGAAATTGGCCTAATAATGAAGTACCTATTTATTTTTGCAGTCAAAGAGAATGTATGTGGGAGGGGTATTGGCGGATCTGTTGTAGGTATAATTTTTTTTTTTTTTTTTTTTTTTAATATTAATTTTGTCAACTATGAAAGAACAGTAATAGCCATTAATTTGGGCAATAATATTAATTTATTTGTTGTACCTGTTAATTAAATTGTAATTACTGGGAGAGGGATTCTTCAAGTCTGAGTGAATTTGTAAAAAAATATGCCAAACAAACAGTTACTGACAATAGGTGACATGAATGTTAAAACAACCCAATATAAATCTAAGTTAGAAACCACCCTTTATTATTACCTTCCCATTCTAAAAATGTAATTCTGAGATCAGTGTCTATCTGTATTTCCATATATTTTGCAAGACCTTCGCCAATCCTCGCCATTTAAATACATTGCCAATTCCGTTTTGCCGTTGGTTTCTTTAAATTATTTTTGCCAATTTTTACTAATGTAGGGCAAATGGCTATGAAATGAAATACTGTTTCATTTTCGTTTAAATTTCAAAGCGAACATAAATAGCTTTTATCAGCAACCCAGGTTTTAAATTCAAGACTACTATTTCAGCTCTAGCTTTTATGACACAATTATTGACATATTATAACTATCATTAAAATATTTTCTTTCCCCTAGGTCAAGTTTAAAGTTACGATACAATTCATGAAACCTGGATCTAATCTTACTATTCAAACAGATTTAATATTTGCCTTTACTGCTTCAACAATCTGTTTCATCCACTCAGGCCATTTCCCCAATTTAGCAATAAGTACCTTTTTCTAAACAGCAACCATTCATGATAGCAATATATTTTGTTTCATATTATTTTCCTTGCTACAATATAAGGTAGCCAATATTCAGGCATAAACAAAACATGCACACCCTAATTAAAATGAATCTGTAAATTAAATATGACAATTTTGTGTTTTCCCGATTCTAAGTACAATATCGTCGCTTAAGAAGCAACACCGCCTATGTGACATTTCCATAACTTTTCAGGATCAACAAAAAACAATATAATTTTCTAATAATATAACGTATACTATACATTGTGATTTTATTTTACTTTGTTGTATCTGTTGCTAATGCTAATATCATAATAAAAAAATAATTACTTTAAATAAATAAGTTGCTGGAGATAGGCGGTGTTGTCATGTTTTTTTTTAAGCTTAAGGACGTAGGCGGTGTTAGAACTAGGAGATAGGCGGTGTTTTATGTTTTTATTTTCGGATTTGTGGACTTAGGTGGAGCTATAAATAAAAAACTGAAGTATGTAAATTGGTAAAAGTATGTTTATTAGAACATTTAAATTTATCGGAATAACTAAATACAAATAAAAACTAAGGTTATATTCAGTTACATTGAGCAAACTTATTACATTGAGTTAATTAAGGTAACTGAAGTACTAAAATAGTAAATAAAACTTGACAAATTGAAGTTTTTTTTCATAAACTAATAAACATAAAACTAATAACAATAACTTTTGTTAGTCATTGGACATTATAAACTTATCGGAATAACTAAATAAAAATAAAAACTAAGGTTATAAAATTCAGTTACATTGAGCAAACTTATTACATTGAGTTAATTAAGGTAACTGAAGTACCAAAATAGTAAATAAAACTTGACAAATTGAAGTTTTTTTTTCATAAAACTAATAAACATAAAACTAATAAACGTAAAACTAATAACAATAACTTTTGTTAGTCATTGGACATTATAAACTTATCGGAATAACTAAATAAAAATAAAAACTAAGGTTATAAAATTCAGTTACATTGAGCAAACTTATTACATTGAGTTAATTAAGGTAACTGAAGTACTAAAATAGTAAATAAAACTTGACAAATTGAAGTTTTTTTTCATAAAACTAATAAACGTAAAACTAATAACAATAACTTTTGTTAGTCATTGGACATTATAAACTTATCGGAATAACTAAATAAAAATAAAAACTAAGGTTATAAAATTCAGTTACATTGAGCAAACTTATTACATTGAGTTAATTAAGGTAACTGAAGTACTAAAATAGTAATTAAAACTTGACAAATTGAGTTTTTTTTTCATAAAACTAATAAACATAAAACTGATAAACGTAAAACTAATAACAATAATTTTTGTTAGTCATTGGACATTATAAACTTATCGGAATAACTAAATAAAAATAAAAACTAAGGTTATAAAATTCAGTTACATTGAGCAAACTTATTACATTGAGTTAATTAAGGTAACTGAAGTACCAAAATAGTAAATAAAACTTGACAAATTGAAGTTTTTTTTCATAAAACTAATAAACATAAAACTAATAACAATAACTTTTGTTTGTCATTGGACACTATAGAATATCAGAGCCACCAAACTTAGTTCACTCAGTTTTCATAAGGTATGTTGTTGTAGTATTCGTGGCAGTCACTTGGAATGTGAGCTTTAAGCTCTTGAAGATGGTCCCATTTAGATTTTGTAATTTTTAGTCTGGCATTGTGTAGGTGAGGGAAAACATTAGATACAGTTTTGTTTGGTCTTATGGGCAATAATGAATACTCGTCATCAAAGTTAATTTTGAATTCAATAGTCCCATTAGGGTTATATTTCAAAGCTCGTAGGTCCTGAACTTTGGGATCGCCAGTTTTTTTCCCTGGGCGTATGGACTCATAAATCATGGTTTCTTTTTTTGAAAAATTCCTGAAAAATGAAAAATCCAAATACACCGACCTATACGGAAAGGGTTTCTTCCTAGCTTCCCTTGCATATTGTGCATATTGACTGGGTAAGTATATTTCCTTCACTGTTTTTTTGTTTTTTGTACCTCTCTTAGGGTTTAAGATGGTGTCAATTGTGGAGTGGACACTGTCACACTCCATCATGGTGTGGCCCTTAACTAAATACTTTTGTTCAATAACGACCTTTTTTTCCATGGATAGATTTAGCAGTGCATTAGCCATGATGCTACTTCTATTTTGGTAGCAGCAACCATCTGACCATAGTGTTAAACTTTTCAAATCATCGTTAAGAGTGTTCCTCAAGTTATCTATAACACACGAAGCAAAAGACGAGGCACTTAAGTCACTTTGTGTCTCATCCCACCAGTAAGTCATCGCGTCTTTTGTACCATGGTTGTACATGGTAAAATTGTGTACACACAATTTTGTTTTATAATACATCGCTGATGCATTTACACATGGAGCAAGCTTTACGGATTGAGTATCTTGTGTAAAGACGTGAATGTCTTTGACCTTGGCTTTTTCTGTATCCATCGTTTTCTCATGCCGAGCTCTGTCTTTTTGCAAAATGTGCTCCTTGTATTGTTCCTGTGTAACATTTCCACTTTTTACTTTAAAACTGTGACAAGTGTCGCATACATCTTTTTTGGGCTGAAATAATGACAGATTTTCCTTATGAAATATCTTATCAAATGTAAATCTACTCAAAACGTTTTTTCCATGGCTTTTACATTCATCTCCATATAAATCATAAATGTCTTTCATTGATTCAAATATAGGTTCTATGTACAGTTTAGTAGAACTGCTCCTACAATAATGAGAAGGAAGTTGTGGCAAAGATTTAAAAAAATTCTTGAGAAAATCAACATCTTCTATCTTTCTTGGCTGGCCTTTTTTTGATTCCCGTGTTATTGATGATGAGGGCACGATTTTATTGTCATTCACATTCACATTTGAAGAGGGTGCTTTTCCTTCGCCGTTCAACCAATACCGAACCGTCCACTTTTTTATGCCTAAAGTATTCAAAAAGGTTAGTTGACATACTTGAAGTCGTTTATTTTGTACTACAAGATGGTACTTCAAAGTTTCACTTCGTCTGGATATATCAGATTTAGTTTTTTTGCGAGAAATGTCAACACTTTCTATCAAACTAACAATGTAAGTTTTTCTCTGGTCCCATGTCATAGTTTTCCAAAAACTATTGAAAATGGTTTGTCTGTCTTGTTCGGTTATTACAGGACATGATCTCAATTTGGAACGCATACAAGCTCTCGAAGCGCAGCGAGGACCCATCACCTTTGCTTCCCTTGGTACATCATGTGCAATTTTTCCAGGACCAGATCTTCTGTATCCAACGTAAGCCTCTCCTTTCTGTCTCTTATCGTAATTTACAACTTTACTCCAATTTTGTTTATTGTTTTTATTTCTGAGCTTAGCAGGCCTAGCTAGCTCTTCAACATTGTTGTCTTCTTCGTTTTCTTGAGGTCGAACGGGCTCTGGTATGTTTTCTTCATTTCTTAGGAAATTTGTATTTTCTGGAGATATCTGTGTAGGAGAATTACTTGCAGATAATTCTTCATCATCTGACAAACCGCCAACGGGTATAAAACCAGGGTCATCAGGATCTAATTCATCGTAGGAAGAAAAGTCATCAATGAAGCTGCAATTTAAATTGTCTTTGTCGTTTCCGTTTGGAAAATCTGGAAATAGAACAAACTATTTTACGACTAAATTTATTTATGTATGAGTGTGTGTGTGTTTAATCGGGCCAAAATAGCACATTAAAGAGTACATAAGGTGTCTAAAAACAGTACGGCCAGCAAAATAAAGATTTAAAACCAAATAATTAAAACGTATAAACATGAACATAAGAAACATGTTACCTAAGGAAGGTCCAATGATCTGCGTATCTCTGCATTCAGGTACTTCGGTTGTTCTGCTTATTAGGCTATTTGTAAAGCCCATTTTACGAAGGATTTCCTCACTCGTAAACATATCTTCATCTGATAGATCATCTCCTTCACTTGACATTTTACTCATGTTTCCTGCAAAATCATTAGGCCTATAAATTTTGTGTTGCTCAATTTTTCGATGATAATTTATAATTATTATCCTACTGAATAAAAGGTTAAAAAGTACGTTAAAATATCATTACACACATATCTGCTGTGTTGTTGCGGCCGTAAAACTCCGCCTATGTCCCTTAGTTTTCCATAAAAGTTAAACAACAACTCCGCCTATGTCCAAAGACAACTTTATCAGCTTTGAATACGTATTAAAATAAACCACATTCGTAAGCCATGATTTTATTCCTAAACCTAAATAATTAAAGATTGTTTAAAATCTGGTTACAACTATCAGGGTATTTAATAAGTGTTGTAAACTCACCGTAAACTTGAAGGCTGTCGCTGGCGTCACTGCTCTTGCCGTAAACACAATGCTCAGACTGAAGGAGATAGGCGGTGTTGGTTCTTATTCAGAAGATAGGCGGTGTTGGAAAAAAGTGAATTAAGGCGAATTCTGTTGGATTTCAGCCAAACTACTTCTACACAGTATACCTAATACAGTGCGGCAACCATGGAAACAAAAATCTCATTTTCGTAAAAAATGTTACTTAGGCGGTGTTGTTTCTTAGGCGACGATATGTAATTTGGAATATTGCTAGGCAACCATAATATTCTTTTTTTTTTTTAATACTTTAAAAATATTCTCTTCCGTACTGTATTCTTTGTGAACACCCACACCTGTGATGCTTAACATATTATGGATCTCATAATTGTGTTAAACATAGTATATTTTACACTTAAAGGTACTATATTGCAAGATAACATATTATGCCAAACTGAAATAATTGCAAACCTCACTGATTGTGATTTTTTTCTTCTAACGACATTCAAAAGATAAGGTTGGTGTTAGAACAGTCCCTATATATTTATATCTATTCACTACTTCTATAGTGTTGCCTTTGTAAGAACCACTTATTGGTCTGTCTCAACTTGCTACTTCTTCTGGAAACTAATACTTTAGTTATCTAGATTAATTCGTAAATTCCCATAGAAAACCTTTTCTTTCTATTTGAAAATTTGATATTACCAATAATTCTAGTCAAATTAAAAATATTATCCACTGTTGAATAACCTTTTCTAACCCCAATTTGAGCCTTCTGTTGTGGATGTCATTCTATTAAGTATTATACTTGAAAACTGTTTCACAACACAATCAATAAAAGAAATATACCTATAATTTTCTACTCATTCAATATTCCCCTTCTTTTGTATAATGGATAAATTATAGTTTTCTCTGGTATATGCTCACTTTCTAAAATTCTATTAAACACCATCGTTAAATTCTATGAAAGGAACACGGTACCATTTTGTACAACTCATAATGTTCTCGAACTTTAATGATGCAATTAATTCTTGCTCTAGAATTAATTCTAAACACTTGTCTACATGGCTCCGTAATATATATGTAATACATATGTAATTCTGCCACCTAAGAGTGGTGTTTTCTAGTTTTCAAGGTGTCCCATAGTTCATTTATATTCTTTATTTTACTTAACTAGGCTTTATCCTTTAGAACATTGTGTTCTATTATAAATAAAAGATTTTATCCAAATTAATGGTATTCCTCTAATAGCAATTATTTTGTATTTTTACTAATAAACTCTACAGTTTAGCTCACACAATCAAATGCTTTGGAAAGGTCTAGAAAAATACTAATTACTTTTCTTTTTTATCAAGACCTTCAAATAAAAGGTTATTAAAGGAAGTGAGCAATTGAAGTATATAGGAATACCTATCAATAAAGAAATAAAATTGGAAAAAAAAAAAAAAAAAATTATTAAATCTATAAAAATAAGTTAAATGAAATTTTTAGTACATAGTCATATTAGGGTGGGTCCTGTAAAAGTAATTTAGATTCTATAATGAAAATTCCAAATATATGTTTGTGCTCAAAGTATTAAAATTATTTTTGTATTAAAAGCAAAACTGTGAGCCATAGAATGAAACTGAGAAATTCATGGGATGTTACAGTACTCAAACCTTGCAATACTTTCTATTCACAAACCTTTTTCTTTCTGGGACCCATAATATTCAATTTATTACCTAAATATATATAACAGGAAAGGAAAATTAGCTCTTCTCGCACAAGCTTATTGAACAGTTTATATGTTTGTAAATATATTTTATTTTTGAATGTATTTATTATTTTTAATTATTGTCTCTACATGGCAACATCAATAGTACAGTACATCTTAAAAAAATTCTTTTTATTATTATACTTAAAATATGAGCTATATAGTTGGTTTACTGAATAAGCTAGTTTTAATGCACCTATTTATTATATTTTTATTATATAATTTGTTTTGTAAGGGCATCTTCACAACAGGCTATGCTTACAGGAGTACCATGTTTTGTACATATCTTGGTATGTCTGTGTATCTTGTTTCCTGTACCCCTTTTATAAAATTTACTTGTGATTTAGATCAGTAAAACTATTAATATTTTGACATTAAGTAGCATTAAAAAAATGTTAGCTTTTATTTTAGTTTTAATACATTTTTTGTTTTTATTTTTAGTGTAGTGACAGTTTTATTCTTTATTATTATTTTCCATTTTATATATTTAAATTGTCTTTGGAAAGTAGATAGGGAAATGATTATAATATTGTAATGATATGGTTGAGTTCAATATATAAGTAAGATAAAAGTCCATTATCTCAACTATTGCTTCTATTGTCGAGTTTACAAAGGATATTATACTTGTCTTAGGAATGTAGGTAAATTGTATTACAAATAATTTTCTTTTTTAAACTTTACTGAATACCGACAACAAAGAAATATGTCTGTAATTATTAATATTATCGTTTTATTCTTTTTTTTAAATATAGGAAGTATCTTCACACATTTTAATTTAGATGGAAATTTATAATACCATAGAGTTTAACTATAATACTATAGTGATTAACTGGTAGCCACTCCAACAATGCTGTAATGTCATAGAGTTAGTTAACTCACATCTATTCACATCTGTTCTGATACTATGGGATTAACTGATGGCCGAGAGGAGATTAACTGGAGACAATGCTATAATATCATGGAATTGGTTAACCTGCATATCTTTTATATCTGCTCTAATATTATAGAGAATAACTTATGTGTTCTCAAACTATGGTCTAGTATCTTGGGAACTACCTGGTGTAAGTACAAGCTTTGCTATTAAGTAAAATCATATGGGGGACATACTTTGCAGAAAATAATTGATATTATTTAGGAACCTAAACTTGTTGTTTAATAACAAAACATGTTATACAATATTTGTTGTCATAGTACAACATTTTTTTCCAAATATCAAAGCTAAAAATTGTATAAAATAATGTTGCATATGGTTCAGTATTATAATGTCCATGTGTTTCACTAATACATTAATAGGAAACATTTCAATTTTGGACACAAATATTTAAGTAATGTTTAATTCTAGAAAAAAAAATCAATGAATTCCTTTCATTACTAAACCTCTAAGACATTAAATATCTATTGAATTATAACATTTAAATCATAACATTTATACCTAACCTGTACAACTTACCTGGAAGACTAAAACAGGAACAACTAAGAAAGTGTAAGCTAGTGCTGAATTAAACCAAGTTCTTCTTTGTTTGGCATTTACTTGTGGTGTACGTAACAGGATTCCAGCAAATATAATTGTGTATAATACTCCAACTAAACTTAAACACAGAACTATCCATAACGGAACAAAGACAACTTCCCAGCTCCATGATGTAAACCCATCAAGTCGAAGAGATAAGAAAATGAACTGAAGCATGTTAACTGCACAGAATAATTCTAACTGCAAAACAAGAGGGAGTAATATATTTATAATTTAAATTGTATTTTTTTAAAGGTGAAAAACCATTACAGCCATCATCATCTTAACAAAAGCATAAAAAGCTTTTTAAAGTAAACTAACAAATGAAATTAAAAACTGTATAACAATAACATAAACATTTTAACAAAATTAACAAAACTAAAACTAGTCAATAATGATAAATTTTATAAAATTCAATATAGATCAAAATAGCATATTACAGAGCTGTAAAATGGTCCTGTAATAAAGAATCAAATTAATTATTTTCAATTAATTAAAAAACAATCGGATGATGTAAAATAGATAATATCATCAAGGATTTCACCATTATCCCCCAACTTCGCCTAAATGTAATTGGGTAGAACAAAAGTCTTATACACACCTCACAGAACAACATAGTCAATTAAGATGTGCTTAACCCCTTAAGTGTTTATGTCGGTTTAAGCCGACGCTACAAATATCGATAAAAAGTGCCGCTGTCGGCTAAAGCCGACGCTCTTAACTTGCCCTATTCTATTTCGTTCTCTGTCGAAATATTACGTTGTAGTTGATAGTATTGCCGCTAGATAGTGTTGGCATGCTCTCTAGAGCATAACTTATAAAACTACCGCTTTATTTTTGTTCTCTTTGGATCCGCCGTGAACATTATATTTACAAGGAGTCGCGATATATCCGCAAGGAGTCGCGATATATCCGCAAGGAGTCGCGATACCAGTGCAGCGAATGTGATGTTGGACAGTGTGCTGCCCCATGTTTTAAAATATATCACACCCAAAAAAATTACTAAACATTAGTAAGAAACTGTAAACAATCTTTATTGTGTGTACTTTTATTTTTAACAATGGTTTTATTAGATTTTACTTTTTTTAAATTGTTAGGTAAATGTGTTTTTAATGTATTTGCAGAAAATTTTTAAATTATATTAAACATGACATTTATACTTTTGATGTTGCTTATATTTTCTTTTAATGCCTATTTTTTAACTTCCAAGTTAACAAACATTAAAATAATCAAATAAAAAAAATAGGCATTTTTGGGTTGATTTAGGCAAAAAAATAATAAAACACTTAAGGGGTTAACCGCTAGACAGGCTTGACAGAATGGGCATTGGAGAGGACTCCTCTTTCCATCAGAAATTCATGAGTCATTCTAGGACTGATGCAAAGATGGGTAATTACTACTTCCTCTAGACGACTACCACAAATTTATGTACTCCGTGGACAAGACAGTATCTTCTACTTCCTTCATTTTATTTACGAGATTATTACTAAAGTTGTCCATTTTTCTTCCCACTGGGAACTGACTTGTAGCTTCCTTTGCTGCTTCATCTGTTATTGTGTTAGACCGGTTATTTCACAATGCTCAGATACCCAGCAAAATTATATTCCAACTGCTTGTATCTGAAGTCTGTGAATCGAACAAAAAATGTCATGAACCAAGGGTTTTGAAATAGAAACCCACATGATAGTGATGAGAAGCAGATGAAATTGTATTAAGAGCTTTCAAAATAGCAAAGATAAAAATAGTAGTTTGACAGCATCAGTTATGAAGTTAAACGTCCACTTGCTTGCCAAGTACATCTTAGGTGTGCCGGTTCCTGAACTTGCACTATATGTCGGCAGTGCAGTATCTATATCAAGATCTCTACACTTGATTCTGCCAAGGCTACCAAATCGCTTCATCACTCCCAGACATAACAAAAACAAGCATAGCATTCTTTCTTCTTGGTATGCATAAATGGTTTTAACATCTGGAAAGATGGGGAGAATCTTATCAACTGGTTGTCAAGAGAGAACTCTGCCTAAGAAAGCATAAAAAAAAATAATCATAAGAGAAGGTGCAAATATAAGTAATGATGTAATGTATGTAAACTCTGTGTATCCACGATTGTTTAAGTCTGCAACCCTCTGCAGGATAATTAAGTCCTTACCTTAGGCCTCTCGATTATGACTGCACCTAAATTATAAAAATATGATTCGTAAATGAATTTTTGTGCAATTTTAAAAATTAGAAGAAGAATACTAATTATTAATTATTTTTAATGAAAAGTAAAATAAACAATGAACAAAACGAAAGAAATATGTTTAAATATAACCAACAAATTTGTTTAATACTTTGTTGTTTTAATTATATCTAGTTTTGAATAACATCAGTCGAGGGTTATTTTTGTTTGTTTGCTAATTTAACTGTAATTCTTTTATACATTATACATGTTGCCTCCAAGAACTGTTATATAGACTAATAAAATGTGTTAATATACTTTACTTCTGTCTACAGTCCTTTGTACATTATTATTTGAAGGGAATATCAATTTCGGAGATCATGCCTCTATTATCAAGTCAATTAGAAATGTTTATACAGTTATTCATATAGTCACAATTAAAAACAACACAACACAAAACACTTAAATAACTTAACACGTTACGATAAATGAGTAAATATAGTCTATCGTTGGCCAACTGATATGTCCCGACTGAAAGAAATAGGAAGGTTATGTCGTATAACCTACCCCCACCTATCTAACAACTGAAGTGCTTAGGCCTATTGGTATTCCGTGCTTGTACATTTTGATTTCCTCAATTGTGTTAAATAATACATTTGAACTGTATTTGAGTTTATCATTTAGCATATTATCTTGATTATTCCTAAACGCGTTGTAAATATGCATTTCTTCAAGGGAATTCATAAATAATGATTTTTTTGCAAATATGCAGGATTTCTAGATTAGTCTGGAGGTTCTCGATTTTGTGGTTATTTTGGACCAGTTGTTCTGCTAATCTTGATTTTTGTATTCCTATACAGTACAACCTCGTTTATCCGGACTAATTGGGACCGGAAGTGATCCGGTTAATCAAAAATCCGGATAATCCAAAATTATAGAAAGATAAATAAAACAAAATATAAAATGATAACTTACCATTTATAAGTCATGAAAAAACACAATATTTACACAGTCATTCAATTTACACAATACACGAAATTACACAATGACGAAAAACATTTTATTTACATACCTGAAATATTTACACATGCTTTTAATTTACACAGGGTTGTTATTTACAAAAAAAGTCATTTATCTTCCTCTGTTTTAAATTGGTGTGACATTACAATGCGGCCCTGTCTATACGATTCAATGCGTCTAACTTTTGGGCCATTGTAAGCACATTACGTTTTCGTTTCGTCGCCATTTCCACGCACAAGCGCTAACACACGAATATAAATAAATAGCAGTAACAACGCCCACCTCTAAATACTATGCTGATTCTCATTCACGTCCTCGATACTCCCGACTGGTGATGTGCCAACTGCCAAAAAAAAAGAACGGGGGTTCCCAAAGCTGGCGGCACCGCTTTAAGATGTGACAAAATGTTCACATTTACTGATTTACACCCTTGAGTCTTAGCAACCCGACAACAATAAAGTTGTAAAAATGACATGATGGTTTATGATGGGTTGTAAACATGCACCTGGTTTGTATTTATTTCACAGTTGTACATTTTCTTTAAGGACCGTTACAGGCTACGTCATTGTATTACACTTTCTAAAATATCAGGCATTCTTTATTTTTTTCCCGGTTTTTTAAAAAATTCCCTGACTTTTCCCGATTTTCCCGGTCGCTAGACACCCTGAAATACTATTAACCGTATCCGATCAAAAATGTAAAGAAACTAAACACAGCACAGCACGATATGGTAATGATGTATTCCGGTCGCTAGCACGTGATAGACTACCCGTTATCCGCCGACATAGACAATAGACAAGGTCACTGTCATGCCGCATCGGGGTAGGGGGATGGTGACGCAGAGGTCATTGCTCCTCCACTTTCTCTTCCCAGTGCATCAACAACCCGCCCTAATACCTCGAGGCGACACTGTAGTGTTGAGGAAATCACGTTTTTATCAACATTAATGTAATAGCAGATATTTCTTGTTGAAACTCCATATTCAAGGATAAAATAAAGCAAAAGCTTAAAGTTTCAAAATATTATAAATATTATTTAAAATATTATTCAAAATACAGTAATTATTAAAATATTTTGAAACTTTAAGCTTTTGCTTTATTTTATCCTTGATTAAATTTTTATTTTTTGTTCTGGATCAATCCGGATAATCCGGACATCCGGTTGAATGAGGTCTGGATAAACGAGGTAGTACTGTAGTAGGTTTTGGATAACCTTGTTTTAAATGAGCGACCTGTCTGTCCAATATAAAATTTAGTACAGTCAGAACATTTTAACTTGTAGATGCCAGTTTTATTTAAAGTTTGACTATTGTTGCTGTTATTGCGTTATGTAAGATAGCCTAACTTGATTATATATATACCTAACTTGACCTCGCCAATGTTATGTCCCATTTTGTAACTTACGTAACTTAGAAGCTACTAATTGTGAAATCGATTTAAATACTTTAATATTCCTATTTTCTAATAAACTAATGCATTTTGTGACTTTAAAGAGAGAGAGAGAGAGAGAGAGAGAGAGAGAGAGAGAGAGAGAGAGAGAGAGAGAGAGAGAGAGAGAGAGAGAGATATTAATTATTACTTACCTCAAATGACCTGTCATGTTTAACTGCCCAAATGCAAACTGCTATAGATACAATAGATATAAATATCAATGGAATAAATACAAGAATCCATAAGTGCCGTCCAGATTGTAACTTGTCGCATACCAGAAGTTCAAACATAAGAAGGATCAAGTGTAGTGCAAGGCTAATTAACATAGCTTTATAATGTACATATGCTTCACCTTCTAGCCTATAACAGTTTTATCACATTTCAGTTATTAAATGATAGATGATGTACAAACATAGTAGCTTACTGATATAATTTAAGCAGCCATTTATTATTATTTGTGTTTATAAAAACTAATACACAAAATTTCGATAGTATAAATCAATTCTTAGGACACCATAAACTCTATTTACAGTATTAAATATGAATGCAACAAGCAGTACATTGGCGAGACAAAAATAACTCTAAATATTAGTAAAAACAAACAGAACATGTGATTAGGCCTAATAGATAAATCAAAAATATCTAAACATATTTGGTACAACACTCATAAATTCAATTGGCAAGATTCAAAGATAATAACAGGAGGAAAACCTATTCAAATGAAAAATAATTGAAACTTCATATTTAAAACTATCGGTCAATCCTATTAACCAAACATGTGTAGAAATAAGGCCATTATGGCTTCCATTAATAAAAATTCCTCTACTTTAAATAAGGCTGAAATTTTTCGGTTAACTCTCTCCAAGGAGAGATCATTCACTCATGCGGTAAACTACAACTCTATTAGTATAAAATCCTGTGAATAGCAGTACTAACTTTCAAATGGTCCTTTATACTTCTTTTTCTTTTTTAAAGTCTGACAATAGTTTCGACATTACAATGTCATTCACAAAGACAAACACTTAACAAAAATTATAACGTGTAAAACACAACAAATATCATAATAAACAAGTTCACCAATAAAGGATCGTTTCCACCCCAACAATTTCTGGGGACAACCCACATGTACTTGTGTGCGGAGTATATCATGTGTTTTTATAGAAGTTGTTTTATTATACAGCAGTGCTAAATCTGCATTTGTCCTAATCCTCCAATTTTCTTCTTCTTCCCGTCTATATTCCTCTTTTTTCATTAGTGTTCACTCTTCTGATCCGTACAAAACAACTGGTCTCAACATCTTTAAGTTTCCACTTTTAATTTTGTAGTCAGTAGATTGATCATAAATAATCCTCAAAGTGCATAACAACATATATTTCCGGGTACTAATCAAGCATTAATTTCATGCTGTGTTCTTCGTTTTAAACTGCTTCTAGATAATTGAATTAATTTACTCTCTGGAATACTTTCACATTGCATTCAAAGGCATTTACATTAATTAAAATTATAAGGTTGTTACAGCTTCCCGGAACATTGTGCAAAACTTTGAACATATTCTATGCCCACCGATCCAAATTACATTAATTTAATTAATAAATAATAATGAAAGGAATTTTTAAAAATATTGCATTCTTACTTATGTTCTAGAATTTATAGGAAAAATTTCACCTATCGTGTCTTATTTACTTTATTATTATTTTTTCATGACAAAGTCGAATGTCAATTTTTTTTAAATTAGGCCTACCTTATTTCGAAAAAATTAATAATTGGCTAAACCATTAATATAATATAAGATTTTTTGTCATGGAAACGTAGTCTTGTATTTGTGATGCACAAATAAAATGATTTTTTGTTTTCATTCATTTGGTTACTGAAGTTTTCACAATTGTAGCTCATTACAGTTAATATGTCAGATTTTGTTATTTGTGAAAACTAGATATTGCATCACTCGATAGTCCATAATTTTCTGCAATTCGTCACCTTTAAAGGTTTAATGATGATAAATTCACATCATATTCTATATCATGTTTAAGGAAATGATACATAATTAAAGTTGTAATTTTTTACATCTCCATTAAAAATTAAATATTATCTCACAGTCAGAATAAACTTTGATAATTTTTAAATAGAGGTAACTAGTCAAAAAATTAACAATTGCTGAGTGAACTGTCTTAAATAATAGTCTTACTTTTCCATCAAAACAGTATATGAGTGATTAAATGTTGATACCTCAGATTTGGGATACAAGATTTTTAACAATTACGAATCAGAGAAACTATAATGAACATACAAATCATGAAGACGATGTTGAAGAGATAAAGTTTTTATTCTGAAACTGTTAATTGTATAATGAAGTGTAAGAAATATTGACAAGTGTATCCAGTAATATGAACAACAAAACAATGAGGAAAATATTTCAAAACTAACAGCAAAGCGCTAAATGCATAAATTACAAAAGAACATGAACAATTAGTTAAAAAAATATCACATTTTTTTAAAGAAGTAAATATTAAATAAATGAAATAAACAGGTATTTAATTTCTTCAAATATTACATTTACTTATTACAATAGTTTAAATTTAAAAAAGCATATATTGAAATATCTCTTTTTATTTACCTGAACTATTCTATAATTGGTCTATTTCTATAATTCATCATCCCTGAAGTCCCGGAAGTGACTAATTATCAAGTTTTCTCTGTAGTTTAATATATTAACAAAAATGACAAATTAAAGGACCTTACAAAAATGTCCTGTTAAAAAATATGCTACTTAATAAGTGAAATTATAAAATCATTTGAATTAAGAGTTATAACTATTATTCCTACCTTAATTTCGATTAATATGTAGCATAGTGGGGCTCAAACAAATACCAAAATAATAGAAAAAGGAAATAACATAACTTAATAAATTAACAACATTTTATAAACTCCACTTGCACTATTTGGAGCGTGAATAATGTGGTGGTCAGAAAGGAGAGATGCGAAAGCAAGCTAAGAGTCAGTCCTCTCCTAGTGCTGGTACGGGTTGGCGTTCGTGACAAGCCATAATTTTCTTTGGCAGAAATTTGTAACTTCTTTTTTTTAATGGAGGGGGGGTCGTGGGTTCTTTTCCTTCAATTTAATATTTGATTTATATTCATGTATATCTTTATATTCATTTCAAATTGAAAGCATTTCTGTCATTTTTTTAACGTGTTATTAAACAGTAATTTTAATTGTAAACTTGCATTGTTCTTGACTTGTGCCTAAAATCACGATCGCACCGGTCCATCCTGACAGATTTTCAGTCGATGTGTTTACACAACCTGCCAGCTGCGAATTCCTGGATCCATATTGAGGGGTTTTCGGCTGTAAAACAGCAGGAGTCGTCACAAATTGGTGTCAGAAGTGTCCTACAGTCGAGAACTCGTGGCAAGGTAATTGGATAAATTTAAAAAATCTAGGATCTACTTTTTTCCAAATTTCATCTAAGTTTTTTCAAAGAAAATTTTTTTTTATTAAAATAAATAAATTATAATACAAATGAGTAAAATAAAAGAATTAACACAATTTTTGTTGAATAAAGACTAATTAAATATTTTTTTAGAAGTAAATGAAATTTTTTAAACTTAAATTTACATCTAAAGTTAATAGTTCGAGAGTGTAACTATTCATAATGATTCCTTTATTTTAAAGGGCAGTATGGGAAAAGGCATGCTTAAGAATATAATTCTTGAACACTGGACAAATTCTCGACAAATGGAAGTATTCACGAACTAATAAGTATAACTTTAATAGAATAAGCATTATTTTTTAGCAATAATAAATATTTTTGTGATAAAGTATGGATAATATGATGAATGTAAAAATAATTTTTTAAAGTAAAGCTTTTCATGAGATAATTTTTTAATTTGGATAGTGTATTTAAAAAAAAAAAAAAAAAAAAACATGAACTAGTTTTTTAACAAAACAATGGTTGTAGTTATCAGTTGGTGTTTTAAGCGTTTTTATATTATTTCTAGGTCAAAACATTATTATTATTAATATAGTAAATTATTATTATTTATTTATTTTTTTTTGAGTTAATGAAGAAATAGTGTTTTTGATAAAGTAATGTGTTTAAAGATTGTTTGGTTAAAGCAGAAGTAGTAAGTTTTATTTTAACGAAATAAATAGTAATAAAAGTAATTAGTTGGATGAAAAAAAGAGAAAAAAATATTTGTGGAAATTTGTTGATTGTTTTATGAAGAAAAATTATGGTATTTAAGTTAAGGAAGAAGTTATACGGTTTTTTGAAATATGAAGTTTTAAGGATGAAAGAAGATTCCACAAGATTTATGAGTTTTTAGAATGATTTTGTTGAAGATTTATAAGGTTTTCTATGATGAGATATTAATGATTTTTATATGATGATGTTTTTATAAGTCTACGAGAATAAGGAGATGCTATGATAATATAGCGATATACAACAATTATGATATAAGAGTTACAATGATTTTTTTAGACTTTAAGTGTTTTTTAGTGGAATTTTTTCTTTACGATGAATGTTTTAAGAACCTAAAGAGGTGATTCTACAATAATGATGCTATAATTTTGTATTAAGTCTTTTCTTTTTTTTAATTCCACAAATGATTTTTCTCGACAAATGTAATTAATTATGTACTTTGATTACAAAGTTTTATTGTGATTTTGTTTTTATGGAAGAAAAAGAAGAAGCATTTTTGAAGTAGGCTGAATGAAAGTGAGTTTAGTAAGTAAACAATGGTGACAGAAATGTTTGTGATTAATAAAATTTTGATTAAATAAATAAAAATTTAGTTGACCTAGCAATGAACGGTATAATTAAAAAGTAAATGTCAGAACTGACGGTTTTTTGGAAAAGTCAAATTTAAGAAAAAAGTGTAGGAGTAAGTAAATAAATATATTAAAGAAATGTAGGGGGCCTATATATAATAATTCATACAAAAGTGATTGTGAAAAATAATAATGTTTAGATAAATTTTGTTAAAGTATTAAGTAAAAGTTTTATAAACACTATAAAAAGAAAGATTAAAAAAAATATGCAATGAGTATTAATTTTTGTTAGTGAATATAAGTAATCGTCATAAAAATAGTATAATCTGAATGTTGTATAAGTGTGTTTTAGAATAAGAAAGGGGTTTAAATTCATAGTAAACAACTTAGTTCAAGAAGTTTAGGTAAGCATGGAATGAAGGTCACTAGCACTGTCTAGCTGAAGTGATATGTAACAAGATATTAAATAATAATGTGTGAATGTACCATTTAATTATAGTCGTATTTACTTTAATCACAATGAAATATAAAAAGAAAATGTTAATTTAGTTTTTGTAGGAAAATTATCTTTAAAAGAAGTTGTGTCACGATGCACAACAAACCATAAACTAACATAACGGTTCCTTCCTACGACATTCGCGTAATAATCATAATGAAAAATTAGAAATTATAATTGTTCCCCCCCCCCTCTCTAGCAAATGGAAATCAAATAAGTAACCCAAAATCTTAGCGATAATTAGTAGATGAAATCAGGATGGAAGAAAAAAGAAATAATAATTTGTTTTTAAATAAACTAAGAAAAACGATAAGTTTACATTGAGAAAACATGACCAGAATAAGTAATTGTGAATATAAAAATAAATAGGAAACTTGTACAGATAATTTGATTTCCAAAGGTATTTTTACTAATACAAATTGTTCAAGTTAGTTGCTTTGGGGGTTAAGAATAGGCCAGCAGAAAATAGTGATTAGATTTCGCAGTGTAAACAAGGATGTCAGGCAGACACAGGCCTTGAACACACTTCTAACGCTGTAATATTTTAACATAGGGAATTATGAAATTGAACATTTTAAATTTTAAACGGTAGCAAAGGGAACAAAGTGATTTGCATTAAATAGAAAGATACACGGTGCAATCATTAAGTAATTTTTGAATATTCTCAATAAATAACTGGAGGAAATCTTTGTAAACTAAATTCAACTTACAGATAATTTGATTTCCGAAGGAGGTTTTACTACTACAAAATGTTCAAGTTAGTTGCATTGCGATTTAAGAATAGGCCAGCAGAAAATAGTGATTAGTTTTGCAGCTTAAACAAGGATGTCAGGCAGACACAGGCCTTGAACACACTTCTAACGCTGTAATATTTTAACATGGGGAATTATGAAATTGAACATTTTTAACTTTAAACGGTAGCATAGGGAACAAAGTGATTTGCATTAAATAGAAAGATGCACGATGCAATCATTAAGTAATTTTTTGAATATTCTCAATAAATAACTTGAGGAAATGTTTGTAAACTAATCAACATGCATTCAAATTTGAACATTTTTTTGAAAAAAGTTTTTGTAAAATAATGTAAAGTTCTTTTGCGTTATATTATAAGCAGGAAAACATGAGATCTAAGAAGAATAATGATTATGAGTAGCTAATATAATAGCAGGGAATATAATAAACAGAAAAATCAATAACACGTACACAACAATTACATTTATAACATGATTCAAAAGGGAATATATTTTTTAATTATTATGTTTTTACAGAATTACAAAATGAGTCAGACGAGAGGCTAGCTACGTTGTCCACTTAGAATAGTAGGAAGATTATTTTAATTGATAAAATAATTTACACGAGAATAACAATATTATAATAAATAAATAACCAAATATATGAATTTATTTTTAATATGGAAAATTATTTAGATTTGAAGGCGTGTTGAAGTTGTTTACTAATATGACAGAAATTCTTTTGAGAATTGACTTTTGATATTAAATTTTAAATTAATGATGCAATGCATGGCATTCTTATGAATGTAGTCCATTATGAAGTTAAATACTTAGGTAATTAATAGAATTAGGTAATAAGGTATATATTAGGTATGGTAATTCATTGTACTATCAGCTTACAGATCAAAAGGGGAAATAAAACTAGTTTTTTTTTCTCAAAACAATTCTATGTTATACATAATACGCCATTTTGGAAACACTTCGTAAGCGGGATTTCTTTTAATAAATTGGGAAAGAGGACCACATCAAGTTGCACATGTCTTTAGGCCACAACAATAAGTCTTGGGTGTTTTCTAGAATGTTCTCACCTAAATTGCCATGGCGTTTTGCACGTGAACAGATCAGTCAGAAGCCTGGTTTATGGATCTATTTTTGGTCTAGGAAAAAAATAAATAAATCGCAAGACAGAAGATAATAAATATTCTAATTAGTCAGTATTAACAAAAGTAACATCAATAATTGTAATTAATAATAATTGTAGTAATATTAATAATAAAAATTACCTGAAATGTGGATATCGCCACCAGATGTAACTACCTACTGTTGCGCCACATATCACCATAAACTTCCAAAACCATATTGGTGAAAAAACTGTCCAATAGCTCCAATCAATTGAATCATCCAATCTCAATGCAAACAATATAGTGAAGACAAGAAGAGAAGAGTAAACTATGAATTTGCTAAAACAAAAATATATATATACTGTATATTTATATTTTATTTATTTATTTTTTTTTTTTTTAATGTAAAACTTGGTTGAACATATCTTAGGATAAAAATTAGAAATGGAATAAAATAACTGTAGACTTAAAGTATAAAATAAACTTTTATGTGTATTTAAAAAATATAACATGTATTTTTTATTGGAATGACAGATAAATTAATTTATGAATGAATACAGCAGAACCTCAATAGCAAGACTCTCAAGGGGATTTGGGAAACATTCTTGTTATCGAGGGACTCTTCTAGTTGAAGTTTGTGCTATCAAGGTAATGTTAACTAAAAGTTGTATTATCAAGGTCACTGTTTTTGTCTGAAACCCCTTTATAGCAAGTGAATTTTGAATCAACCCTCACTAGCACGTTTTGTTTTAAAAAGTACATTTTTTTATTATTGTAACAAAGTATGTACGGTAATGAAGGGGAGGAAGCAGAGTTTTCATGTTTAAACCTAATCGTTTCCTTCAAAACATCTGTTCCGTTGAGTCACTGACCGTGGGAACTATGTACTGGAAAGGGTGAAGTTGTGCTATAAAGGTTCCGCTGTGTAAAACGACTTACTATTGAGGTTGAACTCTTGCTATAAAAGTCCGGTTTCACAAAAAGACATGCTACAGAGGTTAGAGCAGCAATCTGTATGGGGACAAAAATCTGTGCTATTGAGGTTTTTTTTAAAAAATAATAATAATAGTCGTGCTATAGAGGTATCTTTAACATTAAGTGTTATGACAATCTCAGGGGGATTAGAAAAATGCACTTGTTATCGAAGAAGTCATGTTATTGAGGGTCGTGTTAGCATATTTTAACTGTATTATAAAAAGCTCTAAAGATTGTAAAAATCGACTAAAGTATCAATACCTACGATTTTGTTAACAACCCAAAGACTGTTATGTTATATTTAAGACTGTGTGTGTAATGTGTTGTTTTTGTTTGGTATCATTCTACTTAAGATAGTACAATGTGTTCATTTAAACAGATCAAAAACATACAACTGAATGTTCTACGTTTTGATTAAAATGAGGTATAATGATATATAGGTTATAAAAATGAATAAAATCTCTACAATTTATGCAGTAAACATTAATTTTACAGATCAGATGAGAAAATTCCAAAAAGTTGCTAACACAAAGGCTCTTTTGTTTGCAAAATCGAGCTACCATATCAGAATTATGTTTTTTTGGGCAGTCAGAATTTATGCAGAAATGTATTAAAACGAACATTCAAGTATTCTCTTGTATGTACATCCTTGTGGTAATTTCATTCTTCAAGTTTGAAAGTCCAATGCCTCGTAACAATGATGAACATACATTTAATACCTGTAATAAATATGATTTTGAATTAACAGCATAAATTGAGGGCTTTCAAAAAATTGTAAGTTCTCTCCATGAAGAAACTTCCTCAGAAATTTACAGAAGTGAACTAACTCATGCTAACGACAAAATACCATTGGTACATGGTGGAATTCTATTTTAAATTAAATAAATATCAGCACTAATATACTTACCACAATATTTATTGAGCCTTAAATATATTGATTGTCTGTGTCCAGTACAATAGTATTTTTATTTATTTAATTTGAAACTAATTAATTCAAAACATTTAAAATTAAATTAAAGCGTCTTCTAATGATAATGCTTTCTACAGAAGTGAGGAATTTCTTAATCACATTAATGAAATTTACTGATATAAATTATTCTTTCTGTCTCTTCTTAGTAAGCTGTTTTTTTTTTTTTTTTTTTTTTTTTGTTTTTTTTTTTTAATGGTTTATTTTTATGATTTTAGGGCAAATTTACTTACCAAATTTTTTGAAGGCGATAATGACCGAAATTGTTTTTCGCCTTAAAACTCCAAAAGAAAATATAGCTTTTTTTGTTATATTTTTACAATGCCTAATATTGTTTTTGTAAACTAGAAACCAATGTAATGGATTTTAATTTTAAACCAGACTCAATGACACTTGACAACACGTAATTGTTAAGACCAATAAGAAATAAAATAAACAAGTACATAAACAGATGGTTAAGAGCTTTGTTTCTTTTTAGTAAGCTTTTTTTTAATATTGCTTTTTTAATGGTCTATTTTTATGATTTTAAGGCAAATTCACTTACCAAATTTTTTGAAGGCAATAATGACCGAAATGGTTTTTCACCTTAAAACTCCAAAAACAAATATAGCTTTTTTGTTTTATATAACAAATATAGGTTTTTTAAAATATTTTTACAATGCCTAATATTGCTTTTGTAAACTAGAAACAAATGTAATGGATTTTAATTTTAAACCAGACTCAATGACACTTGACAACACGTAATTGTTAAGACCAATAGGAAATAAAATAAACAAGTACATAAACAGATGGTTAAGAGATTGTATATAGTATGTTTGGTTTGATCAACTCATTGAATAATATTTATAATTTCTGTGGAAAACGTGATTGAAGTTTTTAATAACATTGAAATTTAATAATAATTTTTTATCTTGAATACAATCAAATATGTGTTACAAATAAAAGTACCAGGTATACATTTCTTCTCTTTTTTACTTTCTGACAGTTAGTAAAGATAAAGTATAGTGATTCCCAAATAAGATGATTTCAAGTTATTTTTTGCTCAAATATCCGATTTTGGGTCACTTGAATTTAAAAAACATTCTTGCACCCCAACAGCTGAATAGATTTTGATCAAAATTGGTATTAAAAAAAAAAAACGCTACCTTGAAGATATGACACATAAAACATTAAAAATAGGAAAACATATAATATTAATAATTATTATAGGTGACATTATGCCCAACTTCTTTGAAAACTAGCTTGACGACATGACACATAAAACAATAAAATAGAACATATAATATTAATTATTATGGGTGACATTTTGTCTAACTTCTTCGAAAATTCTAGCTTGAGGACAAGACACATAAAATAATAAAATTAGAATAACATAAAATATTAATATTTATAAGTGATATTATGCCTAACTTTAGAATAAAATAGTAAAAATAGGACAACATACAATATGAATAATTATTAGTGTCGGTCACTTATTTATGGCAAAATGGATGGAAATAATGAAATTGTGTAATTCCACAAAAGAGCTCTATTGCCTTAAAAGTCTTTTTAAATCCTCTTCAGTTTGCTTACTCCTTCTTCTCCTTTCATCACCTTTTTCTTTATTGTCACAATATCATGAAAATCCTAATATTGAAGTTGATTTTCTTATATTGCTTTAAGGTAGTTCAATTTTGGGATAATATAGGTCCACATTTAAAATTGTAAATGGAATAGATATCATCACCTTCTTCTTTCTTGTCACAATATCATGAAAATCCTAATATTGATGTTGATTTCCTTATATTGCTTTAAGGTAATTCAATTTTGGGATAATATAGGTCCTCATTTCAAATTGTAAATGGAATAGGTATGTGGACAATGTTACAAGTGTTGCTTTAAATAAGTAAGGTCTGATAAACATAGGAAAAGGCAAATCAGATTAACCCATTAGGTATTTTTCCAGTCTTACAGCAAAATAGGTGGAGTTTATTGCACCTATTTTGTGTAGATTATTCCAGGTCAGTTTAGCCACTATGTATGTACCTCAAGTGTGAAAGGCGGCTTGGCCTGAGTAAGTTTTTATTTCTAAACAAGGGCGCATATCATATGCTGAGGCCAAGGCTTATAGATGGATCAATCTGACTTTTTTCATACTGAAGGCACTGGAGAAACTGGGAAAGACATGTACGCTGGGTTATGATCTCACTGCATGTGAGTCAGCATTCTTACCAGTAAGGTAGAGGTTGTGAGTCTAGTATAAAGATTGGAAAAGACTCTTTTTCTTGACATCGAGGGAGCTTTGACAATCTCTCCCATGATTCGATGGTTCATGCTCTATCACAACACGGTGTTACCAAAACTGCATTTGAATGGGCAACATGTTGACTGGGAGGACAGATGTAGCCAAAACCTTGGGAGAAGAGGTGGAAGTTGAGGTTAGCATATATTGTCCAGAGGGGGGAGTTTTACCAATCTAATGGTCACAGTACCTGGAGCTGTTTAACCCATTAACCTCTTGTTTCAATCATTCAATCTACAACCGATTCGGTAACTTTGATTTCAAACTGATTTGAAACCAACTAAATTTGACAACCCAACATTATTTTGATTTGAATTTAGTCAGTATCACAACATCACAACAAGCCAAAAATATTAAGTTTAAGTGACAAAAAAAATCTTATATATGTAGCTCAGTAAAGAAGAAGTTGTATCCATCCTTATAATTGAATAAAATATAAATTGTTGCGCTTTTGTCACTTCTAAAGAATTACATCAAATAAATGCAAAATTTTTGTCATTTTACTAAGTGAGCAAAGATACTTATTTAGAACTTATGAAATTAATTAAGCCAATAATATAAATTGTTATACTGTAATACATCCCAAAAACAAAGTATAACTGAGGATGAATTAATTAATTCAGTTTACTAACATTATATTCTTTATCATTGTGGATGATTTTAATAGTAGACATTCCTCTTAAGATGCTGAAGGTGAAAATGGAAAAAGAGTCTGTTATATTTTAGTGAATCCATAAAGAAAACTTATTATTGTAAAACACAAAAAAGATCCCTACTTACCAGTCTCCTATCACTGGTTCTTTGAGTATTCTCGATTTGACATTGGTGTCCGCTGATCTGACTGAAGATATTTCGGAATGGCAAATTCATCCTGATTTGGGGAGTGACCATCTTCCAGTTCACACACAGTTACTTTTTGGTATACAAAAGGCAAAACATGAAATGAATGTACAGTCCAAATACAGCCTCAGTAAAGCAAATTGGTAAAATTTTGAAATGGAAATAGATTGGCTTCTACAGAGATTAAAAGCAAACAAAATAATGAGGATAGGTTAGAAAACAATAAAAGCAACTATAATTAAAGCAGCTGAAGCCACCATTCCAGAAATTAAACATATATGGGATACATGTGCATGTGAACATTTGGTGGACAAAAGAAATTTCTGAATTGAGAAAAGTATGACATAGCACCCGGATATTTTGGATGAAGAAGAGAGGCAGGAAAAGAAGATGAATACAATCATACTAATACTTGTCATAAAAAAAAGATTTGGTTGTGAAGAGGGGAGTCAATGAAGGAAATCAAAATATGCAAATTAAGAAAATCGAATTTAAAAACAAAGATGTAACATTAGATGATAAAACAAAGACTAACATTTCAGCATATTCTATTCAATAAGGGCTGACAAAAGTCTCTTATCTTATGCAGCTAACATCTGAAGAAAAGTATGACATGCAATGTCTTTCACTTTTACAAACATATAGAAATCACCAATAGGTTTTTTTGTAATAGTGCTCCATAAGAAGATATTACCCATAATCGTATGTCAAAACACTTTATATTTATTCATAATCGTATACCACCTATATTTATAGAAAACAAAATCTTAAAACCCTTCAATAAAATTTCGGAGACTGATGTGCCTAAAGATTTGAAACTTGCCAACAATGCTTTCACTGAAAAGGTAGAAAAAGTTCTAAATATACCGAATCAAATTGATTTATCGGTTTGACATTATGCCTGGGTAAATTATTGGAAAGAGAGGTGTACAATAGATTGGTATGGAGGTGGGAGAGTGGAACATACCGAATGGTTGGCAGTTGGCTTTCAACCTAGAAGAAGGACTGAGTATGAACTTCTGTCTATGACTGATCAAGTATATTCAGACATTGCAAAGCAAAAACCTACTTTGCAAGTTTTTGTAGACCTAGAGGATGCTTGTGACAGGAGTGCCACAAAAAACAATTTTGCTACAATGTTTCAAACCAGGTTTAAGAGGAAGGATGCTAAAATATATCTACAATTTTTACGGATCCCACTAAATACAAATAAAAAAATTGTACTTTCTCAAGTAAAATAAAAACTCAGAATGAAATTCCCCATAGTTTAGCGCTCAGCGTAGTGTTCAGTGTAGTTTAGTGCTACATTCTTCAATATTTTTAAGTGATATTTTGTCAAATATACTATCATTTTCTAATGAATAAATTTTTGCAGATGACATTTATCGTTACTTAACCAATATCGATTTCACAGTAGCTAGTCAGAATGTTCAGCTTGCTCTGGATCAGATTGAGGGATGGATAAATAAATAGGGTTTAAGAATATCAAACAAAAAAAAAAGTTATTTTCTACAGGATTTTGTGCTTGAAATATAGATTAGATACTAAGCCGTTATGTTAAATACCAAACGATGTGTTTTTTGGGCTCAAGTTAGACTCAAATTTGCTTTGGAAGACCCATATTATAGTCGGCTATTAGTTGTTGTCTTTTAAGTATTTTAAAAATATATATTGTTTAACTCAATAGTTAAAATATATTAGTCTCATCAATTAACACCATCTTATAGTATGAAGTTTGAATTGAACGGTTAAAAATTAGATTCCTACATATTTGTCGAAATTTCAGGGTTGAATATTAGTTTCTTTTAAAATGGGCTTTAAAAGTGACCATTTTAAAAGTGAATATGAAACTTTCAAATTACCATTGCAATATATATTGCAATAACCTATACATGAATTTCATACTTTTCATTTTCAATTTTTACAGTGAAAATACTATTTTTCCTTTTCAATATAAATTAATGTACCAAATGAGTTTGGCATATTTTTTATTTAATCTCATAATTAGCCCAATTTTGTAAATGTTTACCAATAAGATTTTTTCGACTGCCATTTCTTACCACAAAGGCAAATGAAAGGTATACCACCACCAAAGATAAACCACCTAAAAATTTAGTACCGTATATAGACGGCTGTAGCTAGTTTCTTTATTTATATAACAATCATACTGCTCATGTGTAAAATATTACATATCCACAGTTTAAGTATTCATACATTTTCAGAACATTTCAGTACAAAGTTTATAACCTACGGAACAAATATTTGGCATTTATAACAGCACGAACATAACACAACATAGTACATTTTACTGGTATACTTGTAATGTTTAAAAAGCAGTCCACATATTACTGAATGAGGAAATCTAACACCTACTAATTATATTGCATAAATATATTGTTAGGTGAAATGCTAAAAACTATTGTTTAGAAAAAACACCAGTAATGTAATTAGGGATATTTGGAGTATATAGGCCTATGCTGAATTTGTAAATGTGTTTTTGGTGTTTGTTTGTATTTATGATTTTAAAGTTACAACAACTAGATAATGATGGATTTTTCTTGTAGTTTATTCGGACATTTGCCATAATTTGTAAATATAAAAATTAACGCACAATAGTTCAATAGCACTGTTCAACTTTAATTATCAAGTGAAAAAGGAGGATCATGAAAAGGTCCATTATACCCTTGAACTATGTTGGAAACTTAAAACTTTTAACCAAAGACAAACAAGCTCACAGTAAAAACTCACTTGCATTGATAAATGTTATATATTATTTTTTTAAATATAGGCCTACTTAAAAGTTACTAATTCTTTAAAGAAGACTGTTTATGCCAATGGCAGTGTTCTTTATACTTGTATCATGATTAGATTAATATGGATATATAAAAGTTGTCATAATGAGTATTTTAATTTTTAGTGATATATTACTTTTGCCAAATAACTGAAATTGTCTGATAACTTTTGCCAAATTTTGACACATTTTCTAGAGAATCTTATTATAATATTTTTTTGTTTAAATCTACGATGTCTAAAGGTAATATAATCATCATATATAATTGGTGGAAACAATTCTAAAGATGTAAAAAAAAAGCCAAATTGGCTTTTTACCATGTATTTTGACACATGGCTACCACCATTGTAAAAGTTTAGTAATTCATACAATGTGTTACTCTATGCTGTGTTACAATATTATGTCATGTTCTGAAAGATCAATTTGTATCATATGTTATGATATTGTTTTTACTATGGACGAGGTGAATAGAGACTAAGCAAACACGCGGTATAATTAATTACAATTGTTACTTTAAAAAAAAGAAATAGTCTATCATGTTGTGAATTTAATTAGAATCAAGATATAGCAAATTAATTACAAATGCTTTTATCTTTTAGTGTATCAGCTGACTAAAATTCCAGAAACAAATTAAATTGAACCAAGATCTATCAAAGTAACTAGAAATGTGTTTGTCTTAATTCATTAGCTGATAGGAAAAATCTGATAACCAACTAAATTACAAGCCATATTTACCAAACTAATTGAAAATGGATTTATATTTTATACATCAGTTGACTAAAAATCTTGGTAGCATCCGAATAAAATTAGAACCAAGATTTATTAACTTAACTTTTTAAACCCATGGTATGGTTTTAAACGAAATAATTTCACGAGATAATTTGAATATATTATAACATACTGGTACCTTGATCAATTTTTTTTTGTAAACAAAAATGTAGATTAGATTACCTAGTATTAGCAAAAATCACCACAAATAGATTAGGTTATTAGTAATTATCGGTTGTACCTCGTCCTCGGATTTTTCTATAGAAAATTATGAAAACGTAAAGTATTTACCTTGTAATCAAATCATATTATTTGTTGGAAAAAGAGTTTCATGTTCCAAAGTGCATTTCTTCACTCTTTATAGAAAACAAGGGAATACAGCTGTTGATAGGTTAAGGTCTAATAAAGAAAGCCTATGTTAATATGTATGACTATGTTATTTGAGATAGTGTATGTGTAACGGTATGTTCTTTTAAAACAATCACATCATTTTTAATTTCGTAAGAGACTTTTAAAGTCACGAAATACATTTTATTAGAAAATAGGCTATATTAAAGTATGAAATCGACTTCACAGTTAATGGCGTCAAAGTTGCGTAAGTTACACAACGGGACGTAAATGACATAGGCGAGGTCGGTAAATGTCCAGTTCATACCGCATTGCGATTTAATATAGAAATTTAATATTCTATTAGCTATGCATAACTTATGAAATCTAGACTTATAGGCTCATTGAGTATTATGAACATCGAATGCAAACTTTAAATTGCTTATTTTTGACAGAAATAATGGATTTTGATATTTGAAAAGGGTATTCCCACCTTAAGGATGATTCAATTGTTAATAATGATGTATGTAAAACACGATTTCATGAGATTTCTATATTAAATCGCAATACAGTATTAACTAGACATTTACCAGACCTACTTTTAAAATGACAAAATGCATTTGTTTATTAGAAAATAGGCGATATAAAGTATGAAATCGACTTCACAGTGAATAACGTCTAAGTTGTGTAAGAGATACAATGGGCTGTAAATGAGATGGGCGAGGTTGTGGATTTAGTTACGTACTTATTTCTTTTTGTTTAGCACTTTAAAATTTTGGAACATTACTTCTGATTAAATTTGCTCGTTAATAATATTTTCTCTGTTCATCTTTAGTTTGAATTAAATAATTTCCATATTTTCTATTATATTTAGAAGTCTTAGTTGCACTGATGTAATAGAATCTCATAGAATCTTTCATTTCATATGGGATATGGCACTATTTTTGTAAATGAGTGTCATAATGAAATAATGTTCCAAAACCTAAAAATGCTAAAGAAAAAGAAATAAGTTAGTAAATCCAGTAAATTAAATAACACGGAAAGGAGCCTGGTGGTAGAAAGAATTGAATAGCTGTATGTATAGTTACACTTACAACACCAATTGCATAACACCATATTTTATATTGATTATAAAAGAGCTCTTTTTGATTGCTTGATTACATAAATAGGTTTATAAATAACTTTTTATATATGGTCCGTCAGCAATCTTTATTATCCTTTTGAATTATACGAGTTTTGGCTTTATACCAAATTTAGTAAACTCAAGCAATAACAATTAAAAAACATGGCAGAGTACAAAAAGCATGCACAAACAAAATAATACATTTAAAATGATGCCCACTTGTCCCTAGAGAGAGTATTTCCTACCTCTGTAGACTCTCTGGTAAGACTTGATATTTTTGTGAGTTTCAAAGTTAGTCACCAGATGTCATTTTGTTTGTTTACTGAATTTATATAAATTGTATAGTGTAACATAAATATAATTTTACTCAAATTCTTATTTTCAATTCGGGAGGTTGATCAACGAGTTCCTAGATATTATAATTGTGACATCCGTAATCTGACCCTTTGTACGTTTTTAAGTTAGGGTAAAATCTTTTCTTATTTTTGAATTAACACTGATGTGTTCCTTAAATCTGCTATTAAACGACTTATCTACTCTCTTTCACAATCATAACAAGAAAACCTACATATCCCTGTAGCGTGTTGAGTTCAAGAATTAACACACACACACTCTCTCTCTCTCTCTCACACACACACACACACGTTATATACATTCGGAAATCTATCATGGCGACAAATTATTATAAACCAAAGCAATTACTAACATTAAACTAATTTTATGGACTCGTGATTATGTACATATGCAAGTCAAAAATGTACTCTTTGAAGCAATAGATTCTTCCCAATATCACAACTCATTATGACAATACATATGGCTAACTAAATTAAGACACAAAAAGGGGTAACAAAAAATCCTCTTATTAAAGTCATGTTTGTAAATTTGTTCTTATTTTCATAGTTTGGTATATGTTATATTATTGAGAGTTGTGGTTTATAGTTTTAATATAATGTGACTATACTTAAGATAGTAAATATTTGTAAAGTAAAATGACTGTACTGACTATTGCTTGAATACAATTGGTTGTCTATTGAGATTCCCTTATACCAAAGTCCTGTTTTCCAAAGCTCACTTGTGGGTTTTCCTGTCTGTACTAGTAATGGACACCACATTAACTATAACTGTGTTTGTGTTTCATTTAAGTTACCTCCCTGGGTAAATGTTTTCCTTGCACGGATCACTTTTTACATTGAAAAATAACAATCTAAAAACTATCAAACCCAATGTATTTATAGGTTAGACATAATGGCAAATGTTCCATTTACGTCTCATATGTTACTAAACATATTTCAATCTATATATCCGTGATCACAGATCACATGATATGCTTTGAATCCTCCATATTAATAATCTAATTTCAAATTATTAACTTCAATAATCTTACGAAAGATTTGGCCAGGTGTTTATATATATATATAGCTACCTGGCCAAACCTAACGAGATATATAATTATATTGCAAGTAAACAATTTATTAACTTCAATAAATTTAACCTGGACAAACCTGTTGGGATATGAAATAAGGATCTAGCTTAGTCATTGTGCTTGTGCGTCGAACTATAGCCTACATTATTCTCATTAATATTATGTCTTGCCATTATGTGTAACCTATCCTAAACCCATCGATTTAATAGTTTTTAGAATATGATTTTTCAGTGAAAAATAATGATCTGCGCAAGAAAAACCATTATTTATTCATAAGAAGTAAGATATGTAGTAGACAATATTAAAAAAAAAATCGGAAAATAAGGTGCCACCTTTAAGTAAACAAATATCAAACTTTTAAATTGCTTATTTTAGACAGAAATAATGGATTGTCATACTTGAAAATGGTCTTCCCAGCTTAAGGATGATCTAATTGTTTCATAATGAGGTATCTAAAACACGATTTCATCAAATTTTTATATTAAATCGTAACGCTGTATCAACTGAACATTTACCAAAAAAAAAAAAAAAATCTGTAAAAAAGATGTGACCTATTTTTACAAAACATTAAAAACTCTAAAATGGAAAATATATAATAGGCTGAATAATTTAAAAAATATATATAATCCTTACCTAGGATTAAAATCTTGAAATAATGTTTGCATATTCATTGTCCACTCTGAAAAAAACTAAAACATCACTTCATATACTGTACACATATTTTCATATTCAAAGTCTTCTAAGACTACTAACAACATATTACAATAGGCTGCAAATTTTGTAGTAATTACTATACAATTTAGGCCTAGAGGTTTCTGAATTCTATCAGTAGGCCCAACATTGTAACACTACGAAACGCAATAAACAAGCAGTTTTGAATCTTCCTTAACCTATTAGGACTTCAAAAACTATCACTTTACGGCCATCACTCTCACGGCCGAACAGTATTAATTTTCCTTATGTCTTTATTGCCTTTCAGCATTGAATTTATATTTAAGAAGAAGTCGAAGTATACAATATTGTGAGGCTCAATATACGTGCAGACGGTTGTAGAAAGCGCTAGTGCGAGACCTGCGAGAAGAGTTGGGCACGTAACACAGGATGCTATCCATGAAATTACCAGAAATAGACGGTTACATGACAGCACTAGAGACTCAAATTTCTGAACTTCCACCAAATTATGGAAATGGGTTTGGCATGTATACAAATACACTGGCCTGGAAAATGGCATATATACAAAAATATTTAAGCGTTTTTATATGATATCAATTGCATAATCTGACATATACAACGGTATTAGATGAGACCGAGACGAACACTATAAAAGTGGGTGGTAGTTAAAACTTTAAAAAATATTGTATTTTATACCGGCCTGTGTATGACTATTGCTTTCCTTCACAGAATAAAGTTAATACAGTAGTCGTACCCACGCCGGTCTAAGTCAAAAACAAAATTTTCAAATATTTTAACTAAGAGTTCATATTGGTCGCACCTAATACCCTTACCATGTCAGATTATACAATAGATATGACTTATGAACGCTTTAAAAAATTTCAAATAAAAGTATGTGGTGTTATTTTTGTACATGTTTAGCATTTAATAGCTCAAATTTGTTTACAATAATGAAAATGTATTATATTAATTCAACTGAAACATCAGGAAGAGTGTTTTATTTGTTTTTTTCCGAGGAAGAGTAACAGATACCATACTTTCCATGGACTACAGTAAAATATTTTATAATTTTTTTTTTCTAATTTATGTAGAAACGTATTTTCAGTGAAATCTCTAATTGCCAATGGATGATAGGTTTCTGTAAATAAATAATGATTATTCATAAATGTGACTTAAGCCTTGAGATTTTTATGTTTGGTTATCTATGGTGTACAACAGATGAAGTTCTAGACCTATGGTTATTTTAGTATGTCCTAAAGTCCTAATGCTCGCGCTGAATAATATCGTAAAAGAGTTATGGGGAATCGGTGGTATGATTGGTGACTGTCCCCAAGTGAAGGTAAGTTTTTTTTATGACAGACCTACTAATAATCCTATAGTCTATTTAAATAAACCAGTCAATAGTAGACAACAAACTGTTGCTCTCTCTTTCTAACATACAACATCAACTCTCTCATTTCCTGCACACTCCTGGACTCCGTAATAATCACATAATGTTCACCAACAACTACTAGAAAAAAACTTTATTTTCTATAAGTCTTAATAAAACCACATTATTCGAAGGAGTATAACTACAAATAAAAATGTCAAAGGTGTTGTAAAACAAAATTACATGAGGTTCGTATATAGGAACAGTTACTTTTATATAGTTGAAGTCTTTTAAGCGGGCTAGAGCCAACATACTATTTTCTTCGTCAAATAAACATACATATTCGTAATAAAAATAACTTCCAGTTTTATTTGATACTTACACATAATATTTATTTTATTTTAATTACCCAAGGTAATTTTGTTGTTACTACTATATTTTTACTATATGTGAAATAATACAAAGAATATAAATGCAAAGTTTGAAATATACAGGATTTATACTTATGTATATACAGTATAAGAAAAAATATGTCAGATATTTTCCGTTTAAGAATAGTTCGTGGCCTAGCGGACTCTAGATTATTTAGTGGAGTAGTACACTATTTTCCTGGTTATGAACTTGAGGATATTTTAGGAATTTTATTTCTTGTCCAGAGTCCAGATCACATAACATTTGTTCTGATTAAAAGTTGGTTTGTACGTGAAAAATTAAAAATGGTCCATTGACTTTTGAAAGGCAACGAAGTTAGCCGAATTGTTCCTAACTTTATTCGGCATCTAGGACGCTTATGAGAAAAGGGTGGGGATGTGAGGAGAAAAAAAGATAAGATTTGTAGTAGAATAATACAAGTAAAAATGACCTTCATAATGTCAATCTTTGTCGTTGAACAGATGTCATCTTAGCTTGGTATCTGCCGTATCTGGAATAAGTTGTTTTAGTAGGCTACACTAGTAATTTTGTATTATACCTAAGACTACTGAAGTTATATCAAGAAAATACAAGTATGTATAACTATATTTCTACCTAAAATATATAAGTTAAGTTAGTAATAAATTAAGGGTTATGTTAGAAATCATGAGCTTGTCCAAAAAATATCCTTCTTTAACCAAACTTGTCAGTGCTTGGTTAGAGGCCTATTTAATTTTATTGTTAGTTACCAATAAACTTAAATGGTGCACAAACTTTTTCATAAACATTATCTTGTATACATATGTGAACAAAAATGTGTTATTTAGTATGATAGAAAATAAAAACAAATTTTACATCCATACTAAGACCAGCTAAGTTAATTTTTAATATATGAAACTGTAACTAGAAAAGATACAGTGACATAGAATGACAGATTTAAAATAAGAGATGGATGTAGGTAAGCTACAGCTCTTGATGTATGTGTATAATACTATATATAATATTTCAATTGGGGGTTAATCCTAGATAATGTTTTGCAATGTTTCACAATTTGATTAGAATAATTTTTTGAATTCTATCCATCATAAGAGGGGAAAAGTTAAGTATATATTTATTATTTTGGTAAATATGTATAAATGTTGTCCAAGCGATTTAAGTGCAAAATCTTGGCAATTGGTCTTCAAAATAGTGTTTTTTCCATCATTTCTTTTCAACGCATTTCACTTTTTATTTTTCACAATTCATTATTTTTGTCTGAAAGCAGCAGTTTAAAATGACTGTTTTATGGTATTTTGAGATTATTTCGAAAACTATTAACTTACATCAATTTTAAGTAAAATCTATCGATGTTTTTTTCATCCACAAAAAATAGTTTTGTTTTAAAAACTGTCAAACTAGATATCATTTAGTATCAATGATGCCGTGTAATAAGTGCGAATTCCTGCTCTTTAATATCAGAGAGTTTCAAGATTCTGATATAAAACAATTATATGTACAACATAAGATTTTAGACAGTGAAACAAATTGTCTTAAGTGTATCAACATTATATGGTTACCTAACCAGACCTAGTTAAAGAACTACAGGTCAAGGAAGGTCATTATATACATATATATACACACACACACACACACTTACCTTACTTGAGCTATAGTTCTTTTACTAAATCTGGGTTTCAGAGACCTAGTCGTCATGAATCTTATACCATAGAAGCGTAGTAATATCAAGAAGTAAGTACGCAGAGCCCCAAGAGTGATTTCAATATGGCTATACGATTGAATATGTTAAAAATTTATCAATTCGGATTGTTAAGTAAATAATGAATTGTGAGAGAAAAATAACCACTTGCGTTGAAAAGGAGAATCAAATTGATGGAAAAAACGCTATTTTGAAGACGAATTGCTGAGATTGCACATTTAAATCGTTTGGACAACATTAATACATATTTAGCATTGTTTTTATTCCTTCTTTTTATTAAATAAGGAGTTGAAAATAAAGTCTAAAGAAAATAAGACAATATCCAAAGCATAATAATTAATGTTTTAGTTGCAGAATTGGAAAACACTTGAAAAGTTGTACAGCAATGTTAGTCGTCTAAGTTAATTGCTGTTGTTATAATGGATATACAAAATTTTATAAATGGTTTATGGGTCATTGATTTTAAAAAGTAGTTTTTTGGCATATCCTTTGTCCACGGTATTAAAATCTTCAATTTGAGTTATATACAAAAACTACCATGAGGAGCTATTAATAAATTGGGGGAATGAACTTCCATTTTGTTACAAACTGACATCGGATTTGTCAACATTTACAAACTCAAATCGGAGCTTAAGAGAATTGACGGTGTGGAAGCGGTAAAGGCAAAAGCAACTGATGTTCTCGACAAGCTGACTTCCAGAACTACTTTGAACAGTGGAAAATTCGTATGGAGCATTGTAGGGATCGGTATGGAGAGTATATTGAAGAGGATATACTTTGTAATGTAATTCGTGATCAATAAAATGTTTTGTAACACAAGTCTGGTTACAATTTCTTTGGTAATGTTTCTGGTTATTTAATTGCTACACCTTGTATTTGGCCATTCCAGGTTAGCCTATTATCGATTTGATGGCCCAAAATTTTGCTGAATTTATTTCTTCAATGACACTCTCACATATTGTGACACTTTGTTTCTTTTTTGAGCTTTGTTTTATATTGAAGTACATATAAAGTGGACTTCCAATAGTCCGGCATTCAATAGTCTGGAATGCTCGATGGTCCGACACCATCATATATTCCATATGATACATAATATTATGTACCTGTACATACATAATAAATTTGTTTAATGTTATTACGAGCGGAAACGTGCTTGTACGTAAGTTGTGGTTCTTTAATGGAGTAAACCTAGTGTACTTGGAAGTGTTCGGTGAGCTTCGGGTTTCCTCGGGTGAGCTTGGCAGTCGCTTCAGCCTGAGTCAGATAATGAAGAAATAGAAGAAAAGGAATGGATCAGCTGGGTTGAAGCGGCTGACGCATTAAAACAAGTTTATAACTTTTGCTGAAAGAAACTCACGTTACAACTGTTAAGAAAACACTGATTTGCATATTGTGAAAAATAACTTTTAAAAAAGAAAAATGATTCTAAAAAAATAAAGGACATTAGAGATTTTTTTAAAATAAGACTTGTTAATTTACAAATTACTGTAGGACTTAACTGAACTCTAATTTACTATATTTCAATAAAAATTTCACTATAGGCCTTCTGTAGTTATGTCAATGTATTGTTGTAGTTGTACATAAATACTGTATTTAAAATGTAGTGTACAATAAATAATAAGTTTTGTTCTATACTGTACAGTATTTTTTTGAGTTGAAGCGTTTATCCCTATGGTGCTGGTAAAAGATACAGTATTTGCTGTCTAACATCATGTTGAAGCTGTATTTGGTGTATTTAATTACAAAATGTAGTGATCATCCTCGATACCTCCCGAAAATCCGACATTTACGGTAATCTGATACTGGAAAAGTCCTGAACATGTTGGATTATTGGAAATCTACTGTACTTGATTTTACCTGGATTTACTGTCCATTTTTTTTCAGTAATGTACTGATTTGTAAGAAATTCTTTTGCCCTAAATTTTGTATGGAGTTTGCTTGGAAACTTAAGGTTGTGTCGTCATTAAACCTAATTAAGTTATCGACAACAACTGATTATGACAAATCATTAATATAAATTAGAAATAACACTAGCTCAAGATTAGATCCATGTGGGATACCATATGTCAAGAGTGGACCTGTGCTGAGAGCCTTCCTACAACATTAACATGTTGTGACAAATATGTTTATTAAATCAAATGCGTTTGAAAGACATTGTCGCCATCTTCATTGATGGAAGAGCTACAATAATCTAACTATAACTTAACTTTAATTATAAAGAAGTGAGTTAGTTATAGTTTGATTATTGTAACTCAAGCAATCAATGAAACATTGTCATTGAAACACGTTTGATTTAATAAACATATTTGTGAGAAATTGTGGTCAAGTTTTATTTTATTTTAAAACATCTCACAAGTCAAGCTCGATATTTATTTATATATGATGTGTTGTGTTCTGTGATAAATAAACAATTCTAGCCACAGAATCATTATAACATGTTATGGGCTCTGATTTTTTATTACCAATTAAAATTGTATTGTATCACCAGTGGGGGGGGGGGGAGAATGGATAGCTGTAAGAAATAATAAACCTAGAAAAATTAATAATACCGTCCAATCCTGGAGAACATCATTTTGTGCCAATCGTCGTGAGGAAGTTATGATTAGTTGTCTTCACATCGGTCACTCCATGATCACTTGCGGATGTCTGATGGAACAAGGGACTCTCCATAATGTCCATTCTGTCATAGAATTCTTACTATAAAACAAATCCTAATTGGCTGTGTATTTCTGAGAGGTGTTGGTAGGACTTTTGGACAAAACCAAAATTCGATTCAGGTGTTGTTGGGGGGATGATGCTGTGATTTTTAATTGAGTGGTGTCCTTCCTACGATGCCTGAACATATTTTGTGATAGGATTTAAATGATAGGCTGCAGTAACCATTACAGCCTGGTAATATTCATCATATTTTATACTGTTATCTTTATTTTGCATTGTTTATGCAAAGTGTATTATATATCATCTTACTTGGTTTTGGCTTAATTTGGTAAATTTGGCATATTTTTTAATAAATTTTGTTTGTATTTATTGTGTAAAATTGTTGTTCTTGTTTTTTCTAAGTTTTTGATAACCTTAATGTTTTTTAATTATTTTCCAAGATGTTCTCCCATAATTAGAACAATTGATTTTCTTAAAAACTCCATATATGATTTAGTTGTTAGTATGACATATCTGTACTTTTTATAACATTCTTTAAATTTGTCACAGTTTGAAAGGTTTATATAATTCACAATAAAATGTCCATTAACTTCTAGAAACAAGACAACCCCCCCCCTTCTTATTATTATTATTTCCAAGAGACAAGCAACATTTAGAGAATTTAGCTAACAAAATAAGAAATTTCTCATCTAAAATTTTAAGATTGCCGAGACACTTCCAATTTTCTATTTGTAAAAGATATTTTAACGTGGTAATGTTTTCACTTTGAAAATTTCTCATTTCTCTAAATTGTGGTTTAGTAATTTTAAAAAAAAATTAATAATTGTGGTGGTGTACTTAAAAACTTCAATCAACTGTGCATAGTGGTCAGAGATCCCTTCTTGTTGTTTAAAGGTTAAAAATCTCTCGGTCTCATCGTCACCTTATAAAAGAAAAGAAGAAATTAATATAAAATAAGGACTCCTAAAATAAAAATACTCTAATAGTGTCAGGGTCGGAAAAGAACAAGAGTTGGTAAACAGACACTAAATAGGAAAGATGAAGAGGGGGGGGTCTAAACTAAATCTTAAACCCAAGATTACATGGAAAAAGTGTAGATCCATCTAGAGCCCTCAGGATTGCCAAGCCCATACTGTGATCCCCAAACTGAACAATTGCAATCAACATATTTTTTCAAGAAATATTAGATATGACTTTTTCTATTGTATTTGCAGAGTACATCAACCTAAGTGGTAAATCTATGCACCATTAAGATCATGGGATACCAAAGGGTTCTTTAATCTATCTGACCACCTAGATTTTTCAAGAACATTAACATTATGTGACCACAAATAATAGTTTTTTATAAAAAAGATATATATAATTCAATCAGTAATCAGTAATCAAACTGATCAAGAAATTTATCCATATAACCACTTGGATGGAAAAGAGTTCATTTTCCTAGCACCTAAATTTAGCACAAATAATTTCAAAGTCTTTCTCAGAACATAAATCAACTCTGACCATGAATGGATACAAATTTAATATTTTTATAGAAAGAGCTACCTCCACCTTTCTGAAATGTTGTGCAGAAATTACTTGTTAAATTGTACCCTTCTATATTAAAACAATTGGTGTTATGCTTGTTGAAAGCATGTTCAGTAACAACAGATTCATATGAATTCATTTCTGAACTAAATAAATTTAATTCAATATTTATATTTGTAGCAAACTGGGTATTATAGTGGATAACATTAATTAATTTAAAATTATTAGATGCAACATCCTACCCATTAGGTACCGTTAATAATATTTAAGATAAAAAATATTCATGTGAATTTACATTTTCATAAAATTTATGTTCTACTCTTGGTTGTAAAAGTATGGATACTTGAGTTTGGATGTTGATATAAAACAAACCAAGTGACCTTAAACAAATCCTATGCTATATTGTTTTTATTGTTGTTGAGACCAAAATAATTACCAAATTTTTTTTCAACTTCTATTTTTGTTCTAACCGCAATAAAAATAATATAGTACGATTTACACTATTGACCGAAGGTACTTGGTAGAACTCCATTTTAATGAAAAAACAACACAATATTTAGTAAATTCTACAATTTAATCTTGTCTTGCCGACCATGGTTTCGCCAGCAACGGCATTTACAAGGCAGCTTAACAAACACTAAGGAAGTTATTAAAACTAACATATAGTATTACAAAAAGAGAAGAACAGTTATTTAGCTAAGGGGGAGGGAGTAGAAGGGCGCAGGAAACATGTGGTCATAAGGAAGACAATGGTTTTAACAAAGGTGAGTTTGACAAATATTCTACCCGATCATTGAGTACCAGTTTGGAGTCTACAAAATATTCTCCTAATCTCTAACATTTCTAATGAATTTAATTTCCTACTTTTTGCATTTACATGGAGAATCTCAAACTTAACATTATTTTAAAAAATCAGACACTAAATGAGTTTTTAAATGATTGGAAAAACTAGAGTCATGACCCAACCGCCAACTTCTTTCGTGTTCACTTAACCTACATTTAAAACTACGGCCTGTTTGGCCTACATAAGCTGCATTACAAATATTACATGTTAATTTATAAACACCACTTTTTTGCATCTTATCTATTTTATCCTTACAATTTAGTAACATTTTTCCTAATTTTTTTGCAGTAAAAAGCTGGTTTACAGTGATTTTTCTTTTCTAATACATTCTCAACAGCATATAATTATGCTTAGCCAAAACACCATAATTCCTGCTTGTTGCAATGTTGTCAATGCAAGATATTGAAGCAAAATTTACTCTGGTGGGTTCTTGAAAATATAAGTGGAAACCATTACATTCCATTAATTCATATAGTTTGATAAAAATTTCGTGCTGTTCAATATATCAATGTTAAAATCTGCATTTATGATAGTGAGTTTATCTTTTCTTTCTTTCTTAAGTAGGTTCATTAGACAATCCAACTTTTCCAAAACAATTTACTTATATTGTAATTGGGAACTGTATATACAGAAACAATAAGATTCAAATCCGGAATATCTGTAAAAGCTCCATCAAAAACTGATTCCTCATTTACAAAAGATAAGTCATTTCTTGAATTGTACTGGTATGAATCATGCACCAGAATACACGATCCACCTCTACCTTTCTTAATCCTTATAAATGCGTCGGCAACATTGAAACCTCTTACACACTTCAATAACTCTATAGAACTCGCAGTTAACCAATGTTCGCAAAACGAGATAACTTTAATATTCTGCTTACTACTGTCTAAAAACAACAATATCTATCCAGATTTACACCTTAAACATTATAATGTAGAAAAAACTCTAAACCATTTTCAGTCATACAATCTACAGCAATCAAGTTATTCTGCCTAGTCTCTGTCAGTTTATCCCTAAAAAAGAACCTTCTTTACACCCACTGGCAACTTTTGAAAATTTTCCAGTCTGTAACCATTGTTCTAGGGCTGTAGTTTTCTTTTTACCTTGTTTGAACTGGCCCAAGGATATGTGTGGTTTTAGAGTCTTTGTCACTTTAGGCTTGACTATTAGCCATTTCTCTAATACAGTCAGTTTTCTGGTGTATTTGCTTACACTTTTTGAATTCAACACCAATTCAGCAAGTCTACCTGTCTACCTGTGTTTACCTTTTAAATTAACATGATCACTCTTTGTATAGTGGTATTCCGATAGTCTCTCATTTATGAAATTTATGGATATGTTTACGGCATTTTTATTATAGCACTCATTTATTGAAGAATGAATAAAGTCATTTGCAATATCAACAAGTCGCTTCCTCAACACAGAATTTTTTTCAGATCTTGGGATAGTATTTACAATTAAATTTGTTTGAATAGAACTGGGAAGAAGTTTTTCTAAAGATTCCTTCAGAGTGTTACAAAATTTATGCCCTGGAGCAATGTCGTTCGCTCCACCAAAAATTATTCAATGATCATTCAGAGTTAGATTTTTAGCGACCAAGTTTGCCGACAACTATTTTTTTTAACGTTGCTTCAGGTTGTACAAAGCTTGTTGAAGCTTTGACCTAACTTTTAGAGAGTAAATTTGACAAGTTACGGCTATTGCTATCTCCTACAATTATAATTTTCTTCTTAGAATGGAAGAGACTAGCACTGGCAGTTTTTTCGCCAGAGTCCTTTCTGATTGTTACTAAGTTATTTATTCCTTTTTTGGGGACTTTTGAAAAATAGTTACACTTATTCGGGATAGTATATGTGTTTGCGTTAGAAGAAGTACCTTTAGAAGGCATTTGAGGCAACAACTCATTTTTATCTGCAAGTAAAGAAAACCTATTTTGGATAACCAACTGTTGTGAAATTACTTTATTTTTTATGTGGGTCTGTTTATTTTTCCTTTGTTTCTTTATGCGGATGAACCCAACCGCAATCATCCTCTGATAATTTACTTATTTCCCTCAAAAGCCTTTCATTATCTTCTTCTGATTTTAAAACTTTAAGTTTCAGATATGTATTTTGTTTCAAAACACTATCGAATTCATTACCTAACATTAACAGTTCATTCGTCACCCTTTCCACTTCAGTCCTCAGAAGTACAACGTCATCAGATAAACCCCTTCCAATGTCTGAATCATCAAAACCACAAAATACTGAAGAACTTATAGTACTATTCATGTTAATCTTTTACAGAACAACAATACAATAAACAAAACAGTCAAAAAAAGACCTGCACTGAATTACAGATTGTCAGTATTTCCAATAAATAAACCAATAATAAATAAAATATCTCTATCCTAGATAGAAATAAAACCAATCTCTATCTTAAGTCCAAAGTCTGATTTATTGTTGTAGACCTCTACAAGTAGACTTACTTTCCTCCACAATTGATTGTCGTATCTTGATTACAAAGTTCAAAAAGTCTACTAAATTCTGTCCTATTTCACTTAATTCAAAACTAAAAACATATATCTATAAAAGTACCTGTCAAAAAATAAAACCTGTTACTCAAACTTGATAAGCGCTAGAAATTCTAGCTTGTCTACAAATTCCATCTAAAAGCACTAGGATGAACCATATAAAAATTGCAAAAATCCAAGAGCAACTCAAAACACACTCAATCACTTCTAGACAAGTTCACTTAATCATACAAGACAAGTTGGGAGTTAAAGATACAGAAACTGTTCACCAGGCCCACTTCTAAAACCCCAAAATAGAGTTTTCACCACCATTTAAAGCTTTTTTTTTGGCAAACCCATAACTTGAGGAATAATGGTCTGCACAGTCATCTTCCCCAATTTTTACTGTGTAATCACATATGACAGCTGGGTCTGAAGTTTTTCTTCTTTTTTTTGACTACTTCTTACTCCTCTCTTTGAGGACCGTGGTATGTAGTCAGCATGAATACCATTCTTTTGTCTTTCCAAGCTAAAAACATATGGTAATGTTAGTTTTTAAAAGGTTTAGTTTTATGCTGGCAATTTTTAGTGTTTTTTTCTTGCTTTTTCTGTTAGTTTGTTTGTCCTTTCCACTTACAGTTAGTGGTATTCCCACCCTGTTTATATGTACATCGTCCCTGTTAGATATACTCCTTCATTTAGTAGCTAAGTCTATGCTTGTATAGAAGTGGTCAGTGTACACAGGTACCCTCGTTGCACTGTAACTTGTTATAAGCCATTACTAAATGCAACACAAACCAGGTGGTGAAAAAAAGATCAGGATGCACAAGGCTGTCAGTGGTTATTGCGCCATAGTATGTGATTTACAATAAATATAAATTAATAAATATCTGATTTGAAATGGAATAATTCTTTTTATAGTATTGTTCTTTATTGTTAATAGTTATCTAACAAAATAATAATGTTCAATATTGATAATTATTTATTTATATAAATACAATAACTATCATGTGAAGAAAAACCACTTATTAGTTTGGCATTTCATTTAGCTTTAAAAAGATTCTTTACTTCAATATTTTGTCACTAATATTCTTTATTGGTTTTTAACCACTCAATTTATTTATTTTGAGAATATTACCTAAAATAAATAGATTTATATAAAACTTGCAGTTTAAAGTTTCTTTATGAATAGAAAATAATCTTGTCAACACATAAATATAGTTTTTGAATTATTTACATAAAAACTATGACATATAGATAGACAACAATATACAGTGCATAGGACTGTAACAGTAATTGTGCTATGGCGCCAGTGGGATGCGCCTGTGGACCCCTAAGAGCTAATAGAACATTTTTAATTTTAATTATGTACTAAAATTCTAATGTTATATTTTAAAATTAAATTTGTTATTTATTGTGGCAAAACAATATAATATTTGTTATTATTACAACACATGGCAACATGGAGTGCATTTTCTGGAGTGCACCATGTCACTTAGATATTTGAGAGATGACAGAGGAGACGACAGACTCGTGGAAGGAATGATTGAGATTCTGTCATGTGACTTCAGACAGACTCTCCTAATTGTGCACAGAAGTCTTAAGACTTTTGTTATGAACGTAGAGTAGAACTTTTAATGGTAGTCAATATGAGGATTGGTTAACAAGACTTGGGGAGAAGTGAAGGCACTTGCTGGAGACAGGGACAGATGGAGAGCTCTTCTGGACGCCCTATGCTCCAATAGGAGATAAAAGGAAATAAGCAATATGAGGATTAAGTTGAAGAGAGTCAATAACTCAAAACAATATCATGTTTGCTCATGGAAATTAGAAACAGAAATGTACATAATAATTTCACCATTCCACCTAATTTGGAAAATTTAAATTAAATTAAACTCTTGATGAACTTATATAAAAATGTATCATGTTGTTTAAAAACTGCAAGAAAGGAGTTAAGATTAGTTTTATAAGCCAAAAATGAAACTGCCGATTTTGTAAATAAGATAATGGGCTAGTTTAGAGTTCAGACTAAACCTAGTTATGAGTCGATTATATTGTGAATTAAGGTTGTTTACAAGAGTAAGGTTGTCAATTATCCTCTTAAATTATCTTTAAATTTTGAAAATATAAAAATGAGTTAAGAGTGAATTTTGAAGATGATCAATAATGAGGTTTAAATTGTATTAAACTCGTAATTTATAAAGGTATTTTCAAAATATTGAGCAGACTATGATATTATAATGGAAACTTAAAAACCTTAAAATTGAAATATCTTGGTAAATTAGAGAGTGTTTCTAAAATATTTACGAAACACGCATCTTCAATACTAGGTTTTTCATGAAAGTGTATAAATGCTCGATCTTCAAACTGATAAAATTGATTAAATTGTAATGAAGGAATCATTTTATTAGTACTAAAAATCAATAAATATCATCATTATATTTTTCAAATATTTATGGTTTTCAAACTATTTGTGGAAACCCTGTTATGGCGTACCATAGGTGGGTACCCTACCGCGGGATTCTAAGGCGCAAGGTGTTTTGATAACAAAACAAGAGATAACAAACTGTGTGGAAGGAAATGTCCCCTCCACTTGAGGGGACAGAAGATAGCCGCGGCCCTCCTAGCATATGGCCTATTTCTATATGTGTTAGTGAATGACAATTTTACTCAGATTTTGCTAAAATTTTAGCAAATAAAGTCTATGTTTCACAAATCATTATATTATTAATTTTTTAACCGCTGAAAAATTAAAAAAATTATAAAACTGTTTTTTAAGATAATTTTCACCCTAAACAATGTTCACAATTATTAACTTTGTGAATCTTTAAAATATTCATCCATTGATACCCAAAAGTATATTCTATGATGAAAATTGAGAGTGTTTTTGAAAAAAAAAACTAAATAAATTTTCCTTTTTTTACTGAAAAACCCCCTATATATTAATGTTGTTAAATTTCAAAATAGCGTCATTTTGTAACTGGTTTTCTCCAGTTTTTCTTACCTATGCCTGCAATAGTTTATTATTGCAATGGGGATATGTATGACAAGGTCAAGATATGAAATAAGCCGAGTAACCAAAAAAGGGAAGAAATTGGCATCCTGTCATGCATCATATTACCTAAATAACAAGTATTACATTTTTTGTAAATGTAGTATAAAATACAAGTAGAAGAGTAAATTAGTGAAGTAATGGTAGCGAAATAATTGTAAAATAATTGCAAAATTATACATAATTACGTGCAGTAGTTTTAAGAGTATTGTTGTTAGTTATTATTTTTAAGGGGTGTCACAACAAGGTTGCCGATCACTACAGAATGAGGAAGTGGGAATTTGAGGAATACATAAACGTATGTCAGAAAAATGTAAATTAAATAAAATTCTCTTGTATATTTTATGTATTTAAAAGGGTAAATGTATTTCAAGGATACACTTTCAAAGTATATTTGTGTATTTCAAGGAGTTAAAAAAAGAAATCCGTAGTTTGAATTAAGTTATACATTTATAGTAAATAAACACAAGTCTTAAGGTCAAGTTCAATGCAGACATAATCTCTTGTCTCTTCCAGATGTAGGGTCGCTGTCTTTAGTAAACCTAAGCCTGGCTTTGAGATTAACATAAACGTCACTTTCACAAGTTTAAAAGGTGAGAAAAAGGGGAAATAAATAAAGTAATGAACTTAGTAGACACAGGAAAATCAAATCAAGTAACTTTTCTTTTTTGACTTCCACAACACTATTATTCAAATTGAAAAGTTTGTAATAATAAAAAAAATGTCAAAATGTACTAATCACTTTATGATGTTTTAAACTGAAATTGTTAACATGTGCCCAACCATTCAGGTGTTTGGGATTTTTTAATCTCTGGACTTCTGAAACTCAAACAACGAAATGTCCACAAGTAACCTGTTCCTGTTCTCTTTTGACCAGCGGCTTACTAAATGCTAACTTTGCTCTAAAATAGGAACCCAATTATGTGCCTTAGGAGCTTGAACCTTCCAAACTGACTGAGAGGTTGGATTGATAGGTAATTTTATTGAATACACAATTTGATCATTTAGAAACAAGAGTGAGAGGGTGTCAATCTCTCAAAACCTTTGATACCAATAATGTACACTTTCCAATTTGAAAGACTGCAGTTTCCTGTTAATTCTGTTTCACAATGATTGTTAACATGTTGCAAATTTAGTCTATTTAGGAATACAAGGATAGCCATAAAGATACCATGCTTCTCTCTTAGACAAGTCTCTTTATCACTAGCATAATGTACTCATAAATAGGAAGTAAGTTATTAAAAAGGATATAGTATACCGTAAAAACTGTTTGATAGGTTCAGTAAAATAACTAGTTTCTTTATCACTATTGTAATGTAATTTCTAAATAGCAATTAAGTTATAAAAACCATAATATAACCTAAAAACAGTTTGATATAGGTTCAGTAAATAAAATAACTAGTTTATTTATCACTATTATAATATAATCTGTAAATGGTAACTGACTAATAAAAACAACAATATAATCTGAAAACAGTTTGATATGGGTTCAGTCAAATAACTAGTTTCTTTATCCCAATTATAATGTAATCTATAAATTAAACAATTCTAGTTCAAATTTCAACATAAATTCTTTATTAATAGTTATCTGTTGCCTTGAATTAAAATACTATAATAATGTTTTGTTAGATAATATTTCTTCAAGGTATTTTCAGATAAGGATATTAAAACATGCGTATAAGAAAACTTGTCAGTCTTGTGTACTAATGTAAACCAATAACTAAACTCATATTAAATAATATAATAAATTGTTACAAAGTGAATTCTTACACAATTAAAATTAAATGAATGAAAATAAAATGCACTTTAGGGGGGGGAGAGAGAGAGAGAGAGAGAGAGAGAGAGAGAGAGAGAGAGAGAGAGAGAGAGAGAGAGAGAGAGAGAGAGAGAGAGAGAGAGAGAGAGAGAGATTGGGGGGGGGGGAGAGGGAGAGAGAGAGAGAGAAATTTACTAAAAAACAATGCAAGAACTCACCATATCAGCAAAGTAAAGATAGGCAAAACTTTGTTATCAACCAGTCAGACCTTTGAAGTACTCTACAATTTATATTACTTATAGTTTAATATGTAACTGCATTAATTCTTATTCACTGTCTTCTCTGAGTCTTATAGGCTACCATATTTTTTTTCAAAAAATAAAACATGATCTATTGTACCGAAAGCTGTTTATAAGTCTAAAAACAGACCAACCATCCATATTTATGCCATTGAGATTCCAGACAAAAAAATAAATCAGAGTATAATTTGTTCCATTGAATTTTCAAAATCCAAATTGAATTTTCCAATTAAATCCAAATCCACTATTAATAAAAAGAAACTTCCAAATAACGGACTCTGCTCGGATCGCATAAAATGTCTGCTATTGAGAAGTGTCCCCTATCGGGAGAGATACAGTTAATATCTAAGAGTTACCCTGGCTGATAATGCATGGTAAACAACATGGTTTTGTAACGATATTGACTACGATTTAAATGATGAACCTAAATCACACGTTCATTAACAAAATACAGTACCATACTACAGTATTTTATATATAGTAAATGTACTGTATTTATGTTGTCACTTTTTTTCACTGATAAATCACAATTAACCTGTTGTAAAATAAAGCACATTACTTTAATGTGTATACATCGATATAAGTGGAATAAATTAAAAATTGGTATTGTTTCATGACTGTCTACTTACATAAATATCAACCAATACATTCACTTATGACAGACGATACAGATGATAGACATCATTCAAAAAAACATTTTTTGCACTCAGGAGAACTCAAAGCTATCCAAGTTTTTATAGTACAACAGGCATAATGGATTTAATTTCACAAAAATAAACAATAAAACAAAAATTTGTAAATTAAATAATATTCTTTATTTATTAATCATTTTGTACTACAGTACTGAATAAACAAATAGACAAATTAGGAAAATGTAAATTTAAAAAGAGAGAATATCAAACTATCTAAGGTTTAAACGTTATTGTTTGAGAATCATCACAATACACAACTATAACTAGACACTGTTCTAACTTTATTCAAACTGACTTCTTAAAGGACACTGACGACTGCTGTATAAAAGACACAAAGAAAGCAAACCTAGTTTCCATGAAGTCAATTTCCGGGTAATTGCCAAACAGACATTGCAGTGTGTCTTTCGAGACATCTACAATTTCCTAGAAAGGGTGATATTTTACTCTCTGACTGTTATTTGGAATTTTCAACTGGCCCATTGGCCATCAATTTTTTGTCCGTTATTTAGAAACACTACAAAGACCAAAAAAGCATGATCCCGGTCAGGGAATACAAAAATGTCCATTAGGAGTGTCTATTAAGGGAAGTTTCACTGTAATTTGAAATTTTGTTAAAATGTTTTTGAGATATAAATACATTAATTTGTCAATGACTTTAGATAATGGTGATATAGGACTATATTTTCACATTAACTTTTTATAAAAATTTGAAGTATCACAGCATACCTCAGTTCATTCACAAGAACTTCAATAGAAAAACTTAAATTAAACATTTAGAGTAGATCTAAATTCTTCTTTTACTAATTGTAATATAAGAGTTCTCTGTTGGTCTATTAGCTAAAGCTCTTGCTTCGAGTGCAAGAGGTTCCTGGTTTGATTTCTGTAAGAGCTTAAAAAAGTTTCAGTGTAGACCCAGCATTTTCAGCATAAAGGAGCTATGATTAGTAGTGAATTCTGGTCATGAAAGGTAGAATTACAGTGGGCGAAATTCAATTTGCTGGCTACACATCACCCGGTGAAAGGTGCGCAAAGAATTTAATTTGTTTTAATTATATTGTGACATAAACGAACCACTGTTAATAAAACTATATGATTTCAAAATTTTTAAAAGGTTTATCATTTCAGTTAGTGTGAAGGGAAACAGGAACATTGAAGAATTGGGAGAATAATATTTAAGCTTTAACTCCAAATTTCAAACTTCATTAGTTCTTTTTGTTTTCATTGTTTTTGTACAAGGTTATTGGTTGAGGCTCCAAGTTAGCAGAATAATAAATAACATATGATAGGAAGTAAAATAATTTGTTTCAATCATTTACATTTGAGACTCTGCCCATTATATCAGAAGGTAATTTTTGTTTGTTTATAACTAAACCAGTATTCTTATGTTATTCATTATAATGTGTAATTTTGATTTAATATACCTGTTTAATTGTTGTAGGTTTTGTAGAAGAAAATGTCTCGAGACAGAAATCGGAGATTTTACAGAGTAGATAGTGCTCATGATTTTGCATCTATCATGGATAAGGGTCAGCGAGCAGCATGCCAAAATAAATGGACGTTTGAAATAGCATGGGAAGTGGCAAATAAAGGTAATAGAATAGTAACAAATTGTTTGATTTCTTATCTTAGGAGTTCAGTATAAACATCTTGTCAATTAATTCTATGAGTAAATTAATTCTAGTCAAAAATTTAAAAGTATATAATCTATATATAGTATAAAGTCATGTCATTTTTTTTTTATTATTAAGACTGGGGAGAGTGTTTTATAAAACCTCCTGCACTGCGACGTAGTTAGATCTTTTGTGCCCCCCTCTTGTTGGACTCAGGAGAGATCTAATTCTTTGACAAAAAAGTCATGTCATAGGTCAAAAGATGTCAAGTTTTTGCAAATATATCGTAGTTTTTGGAATGATGTTTGTTATCTGTGCAGTGCTCTGCAGCCTAAATGTATGGACCAATTTTAATCAAATTTGGTGAGTGGACTTTTTTCTTTTGTTCTATGATTCAAAATTTGGTAGTTAGGAAGTGTGTTTTACACCTTGGGACACCTTGAATTTTAAACCTTCAGCCTAAAATTCTTTTTGTGTACTTCAGTATTCTAATCCAGCAAACTTGGTTCTATATCCTCTTTAAGGCACACAACTTCCTTTAATACATGTTGAATATATCCTTTCAATACTTAAAAACATCTGGATATCCTGAAGTAAGTGATGGTCTGAAAAACAGTAGTTTCTTTAGCTCCAGTACTTCACACTTCAAGAGTAATGTTTTGCAGTTCACACATATTTGTTAGAAAGCCTGCATTCCACACTTGGGTTTAACCTATTATTGTTTAGATGTTTTTTGAATGTTCCGTGTCCAGTGACAAAGTTCAAGACATGACTCTGTGAAGCTGCTCAGTGAGACTATGTATCTAGAGAATTTTTGGTTGGTGTGGAACAATGATTCACAGAGTTTATTATTTGAACCTTTCCACCATCCGTTAAGGGTTTCTGTCTTTACTCCATCTTATTAAACTTTACCCCATCTTGCTACAGATTTGCTTATGCCACAAGAAGGTTCTGAACCAATAAGTCCCCTTTCCTTGCCAATTCATCAGAATTTTGTTGGAATAATAACAGCTACTTTTAAACAGATTTGGAAACAACCAAATTAAAAAGATATATCAACACACCAACTATATTTTAAGACATAGTATATGGTATGCATCAATATTATCCATTTTTGAAGCTTTGCCACATTTTAGCTTATTTACTATATCTAAAATTTCTTAATTATATAAAGTTAAGCATATATAAAGTTTAAAGAACAACTTTTGGTTTAAAAACATTTCCAAAATTATTGTCTGCAATCTCCATTGTATCTCTAATACCTGAAATGTTACTTCATATTTTACTGAAGACAACTTTAAAATGTTGACATTTAATATTTTTTCATTTTAAAATAAATATTGAGTTTGACTTGTGAGATAATATTAGATAGAATAAAACTCGAACACAAGATCTCACAAAAATTACGTTTGTGAAATCTTGTGATCTTATTTCATTTTAAAAAAAAAGAAGATTTTAACTGGTTTTAAACACTTAACACCTTAACCGAAACCCCAGTCTCACAGGCCCACGGTAATTTTTGTTGTTAAATATTGGCAACCCTGTTAGTCGGGCGGAATTCATCGCTTTGATACCCTCTACCTTTCCCAATTAAAAAAAAAAAAAAAAAAAAAAAAAAAAAAAAAAAAAAAACGTTTAGTTGGAGCCTGGTACTTGTCCTTTACTGACCGTTTATGAAAAGTGAGCCGGTCTGAGAGGCCCAGGGTTTTGGTGTGCGTTTTTGTGGCATACCAAGGGTTTCGGCTAGCGGTTGTGTGTATGTAAAATGGATCCCAGACACCCAATATTTGGTGACAGAATTTGTGAACTACTTCAGAATGAAAACATAGACAGTTCTGACAATGGAAATAATGAGGCGATTATTCAATTCCACAAAACAGCTTTGTAGTTTTATGGATGATTCGGACACCTATCCTGATTTTCTGTTATCGGACCATGAGGAGAGAAATGAACAGCAAGAATCGAGCTCAGAAGAGGAAGATAATAATTTGCTACAACTAGAACAATCTGAAAATAATGTTATACTTGAAAACATTGTTGATAATGAAATATTTTATGTTGAAAGAACAAAGAAAAACGAAAAAACTGCTCCAAATGCGTGGAGCAGCAAACCACATCCCAGAAATGTCAGAACCCTGGCAAAAAATATTATAAGAACATTACTAGGAATAAAAGGCCAAGTATGTGTTGGCTGCTCCACAGATGTAGTAAACTAAAAGTTTATGTTTATGAATTTATGGACACTGGAAAAAGGTACATAATATGATTTTCAATAATATTCAAATTACCTGTATGATCTGTTAGCTTAGTCTGTATTATATTTCTGTTTTGACGTCTAAACATGTTTGATAAACAAGTTTTTAAAGTTCCCTCCGTGGTACATGCTTGGTGCTCTCACCCACACACGTTTGATAAAGGTTATGTAAATAAATATTTAAAAAATTTGTATTAAGTTTTTTCCTATTTTTTGTATTTGTAAATATTTGTTTTTTTCAAAATAAATTATTTTAATGCAGAATTAGTCTTTAAATTCAAAAACCTTTGTTCTGTAGTTTTAAATAAAAAACAAAGCACTTCAATAAAGAATCAGCAACTTAAATAGCTAGTAAAAACATAGGGGTCTCAGAAGCCCAGGGTTTCGGTTGGCGTTAGTAAATTGGGGTTTCGGTAAGAGTGTTAAGCTAGGAATTAAATTATATAATAAGTGGACAAATATGACTAGACCAGGATTTGGAATTGGAACATTCGGACCAACTGTATCAACTGAACGTTCGCTGGACCAACTGAACATCCGCTGATATGTATTTGACCACATATTTTACATTTCATTTTTTTACTGTTCCGTAAGACCAATATATACATGGTCTAGAACTAGTTATCTTATAAATATAAACTTATAAATAATCTAGTTTTAAGTTGGAACATACAACAATATACACAATAGACAATGAAAAGCAATAATGGATAATTAACTTGCATATAAAAATACTGATAGAGAATTAACAAAATTTATGAACAGTATGTTTCAAAATATTTACGCACAAATTACTTATTTGAACTTTATTTTTTACTGGGCTAATTACATTTATTGGTCAAACTTTGTTACATTGTATAACCTTAGAAACAAAAATTTTAATACATAATTCTTTTGTTGTGCTACACAGAGAACAAGATATTTTGTGTAGACTTATTTAAAAAAAATTATTTATAATATCTGTTAGTATATTATTACACTTAGGTGGAAAAAAGTGGGACACTTAATATTTCTTAAATATTTGATTTTTCCTTACCTGTGTTAGGAATTGACCATTGATTCCTGTCCGGGCTCTTGTTGCAATAAACAAGACAGTGTTTCAGTTTATAATTACTAAGTATCTTTTATTAGTCTTTCTCTCTTTCTCTGTATGTATAACTCTTATAAAATATCCTTTATATAATTTCTTTTAAATACAATTCACATTCTATAGTACAATTTATTTCTTTATGTTTCAAACAAACATATCTATTATCATTTCAAATCATAAACTTAGAATGATTCCAACTTTTGTGACTCAAGACTTTGACTCTACATTATCTTAGTCTTGAACAATTACAAGTTTCTTTTACACATAGAGTTTGTTCACCTTTGCAAGGTTTTTGTATGATTCACTGGTCTGGTTTGAAACCCTAGGAGGTTCTCTCACACCAAGTTTGTCTTGGCTATCTTCTAGAACCCTGCAGTTGGTCCCCTCCTCAATGATTGACCTGGTTTCTGTCCACCCAAGAGTTCTTCCTACTGTCCATCTGCCAACATTCATTCCCCGCACCCTCCAAGTTCATTACGTAGTTCAACAGAAATTGAAAACTGATCGTCCCTGACACTAGTTGCTCGACCATGACCGGATCATGTCCTTCTTTAGTAACTACCAGTCAACCTAAATCAGATAATAGTCCTACTGAAAATCCTGTGATCACAGCAACCTAATGCATGCTTCTGCCACCTTGAACTAATGCCACCACTTTAGCAACATTCATACAAATGCATTTTAAAACACAAACAAAAATACTCAACACAACTTGTTTGAGCAAGAAACAAGATAATGTAACTAGCAGTGAGGTACATAAATCAAGATGTGGTTTGAAAAGTACACTGTGATAAGGCCGGGATAAAATTATGTTGTGAAAATAGGCCTATTGACATTTAGAATAAGAGCAACAAATCGGTCAATGAAGCCAATTTTAACTTTAACAAAAAATGTTGCATGATATTACAATATACATGTCTTTATACATAGGAAAACTCGTCTAATATTTTTTCAATTTTAATTTTTGAATTGAAATGATGAAAGATAAAACTACACTTATCCATTAAAAAATGTCTTATAGTTTACAACAGCCCAACTTCTATTTTACTGCCTTTGAATGAACGAATTTATTTCCAACATATATAATTACGTGACAACAGCATTAACTTATACACAACCATATATACAAACAAATTCAAAATATATCTTTATAATAACAAAATAACAAAATATCAACTTATACACTATACAACATTGATACACAACCATACAAATAATGCAAAAATAAAATAAAAAACTTCTTAATAATAAATACTTTTCAACTTAAATACTAAGTACAATAATTTACTTTGGTTCATACAGTACTATTCCTACTTCTGCTTACTGACAAACATAAACTTCCACTGCTGGGGGAAACAATCTCATTGATCTAGACTATTCTCTTGGGACCACCAATTTTTCTCCTATCTTTAGACTTGATCACATCCGTGCAAATCACCCACATATAATTATATCAGTCAAATGCTCTAACATATTTAATTGAGAGTCATACTAGTTCAAAGATATTAGTTCACATAATCACAAATCGGGCGGCAGTCTCAAAAATAGGTATCCTCGAATTAGCATAGCAAACAAGGTTGCTGTCCATATACCGATTTTAATATATTTGTTGCAATGCCAACTCACTCTTTCCGACATATGCAATGTCATCTCATGTCCATTTCTGCAAATATATGTTTGATAGGAAGAATACCTGTGTCTCAAAAAATTCAGGTTCAGCATTTCCACTGGCAGGAGCATCACAAATTATCATGCTCGCAGTGAAATAGATCCTAATTAGTGGCAGCATCTTCACTGGCAGGAAGGTCATAAATTCTCATTCTCACAGTGAAATAGATCCTCATATAACAACAAACACATGACGATTGTGCAGTGCAAACAGGAAACGATATACTAGTACATACAGATTACATAATATTGACATCGTTTGAAGCAAATGTATCAAATTTCTCAATATCACAGTAGATTTTGAAACCTCACTTGCTTTCATACATAATAATAATAAAATAAAACATTGGATTCGATTGTTAAACAAAATATTATATCAGAGTAATAGAGGAAGAAGGTATCAGACAAGTTTAACAATGGTTTAGAAAATGGCAAGTGATTTAGGTTAGATCAGCCTTTAAAGGAATTATGATTTTGTATTTTTAAACAATTTTGAATAGGCACTTGTTTTATTTAGTTATTAAGGCATGGAAATAAGCAACAAGCTTATGGCATGGAAATGAACAAGTTTTGATCGCATAAAGTACTTTCATTTCCCATCAAAATGAGTGAGAAATAATTGAAAAGTTCCTGATATTAAGAAGTCATTCGCCCGATAGTTTTACTTTATCACCTATACATAATTTAGAGAAAGTTATGTGATGGGATCAAAATATCAATGTCAGACAAATTTGGCGTGGATGTCTCCGTTTTAAGGTTTGCTGAGTCCAAAAAAAAGTTTTTGGGGTGATGTCTCCTTGTGTCTGTGCAGTTTTTCTACAGCCCAATTTTAATAAATTTGATATTTTAGCCATATCTCAGGAATTTTTTTTTTCCACTTTTTCAATAATTCAGAATTTGGGGATAGCTGCCGTAAAAAAATTACAGTTCTGCGATTTATAATCTCTAAGGATCTGAACAAAACGTATTGATCACCATCTCTCCAAGATTTATTGGTTAAAAAAAAAAAAAAAAAAAAAAAAAAAAAAAAAAAAAAAAAAAAAAAACACAATAATCATTTATGGAGCTGTTATTTATGGGACAGAAATATCTAAAAAATCCGTCTTACCCAAATTTTCACATGGAAAATCACAAATAAAAATACAAGGAATACTGTGGTTCAGGAATAATTAGTAAAAAAATAAAAGTGAACTTTGACCAACACCATTAAAAGCTCAAATGCATTTGTGCCACAAGCAAAGCAAGTTTAAGCCCTTTTTAAATATATAAATATTTTTCACACGACCTCCATGGTTCATTTTCATTTTTGGCTGACAACTACTGAACTGACATTTTTGATGACTAATAGTATTTGTTAGGCTTTGATTTGGTTTTGGGAATGGGTCAGTAAGACAGTTTGTACAATGTTTTTGCACCATTACGAGTATTGTAGAAGTAGAAGTGATATTTGGAGTTTGTGTATTTTATATATGTATATACTTTTAAAGCTATAACTCTGATACTTTAATTTTTCTGAAATTTAACGTATGATTGTTTTAGGTCATTTTTGATCTGTGTTTATCAGCCAGCAAAAATCAGAAATTATTATTTTTAGTAAGAAATAAGTGAGGATATTCCCCCACCCACTCACAAACAAAAAATTAAAGAAGTTTTTAAGATTTTGGTTCAAAAAGTCAACTATATGCTCATAATAAAAAACAAAAAAAATTAATATGAGCTCATCATGGTCTAACTGCGTAATGTATTTCCGTTAAAAAAAATATATTTATAATTAACAACAAAATGCGGAAGTTTATAAAAGATTAGAATAAAAATTTTTAAAACTGTCAGTTCTATATCATCAATGAGATAATTTTATTATTATTTTTTGCATTATTGCTATTTATAGATTTAATTGAGTGAAGTACTGCTATATCAAATATCAATACACTCAAAAACATAGTTTCATAGGTCATCTTAACAATTGTTTAAAGATTATGTAGCATGTAAGATTCAAGGTTGTTTTATTGACATATTATTTTATACTTTATATGCTTTCTTTTCTCTTACTCAATTTATTGGCATCATACAGTTTTACATATTTTTAGCAGCTATATTGCAAGAACATAACTTTTGAAACCTTTTAGAGGAAACTGAATAATCGTGAAAATAATTTTTAATTGTTATTTTGCTTTTTCATTTTGATCATATTAGATAAAATTAGTATTGAATTTGAGTTTAACATCTTAAAATATACTATGATTAAAAGTATCATTCCATTTCAAATAAGCTGAAAATGTAAAAATATAATTGTTTCTGTCCTGTAGACTTACAAAACTCTTAAAAAAGATTAGGATTATTTGCCTGATAGGGTTTTCAGTTAATTACTACTGGAACAGTATCATTTTTGAAATATATGCACCTCGAAGACAGATATACTGTATTGTTCAGTAAAGAGGGGCTGAGTGCATAACCATTTTTATATTGTGCTATGTTATTTCAAAAAAAAATTAATAATAATTCTTAATCATCAAGATTAATAATGTACAAATGAACAACAAATATGACTAATCAGGTACTTTTCCACTATAGTAATTTTATTCTTGTAACCATAAAACAAAATAATGATAATTTATACATACAATATTGCTCTAATATTGGTCATACAGTAGGAAGTTTAAAAAAAAATTTAAGTGTGTTTTCATTGCACTTAAAAACACAGAACATGACTTAATAACTTCTCTATTACAGAGACGGCCATACGGAATTTGGTGAATCATAGTGTGCCTCACCAACTACCACTTATAATGATAAACCATTTCAATTTTTACATTCTGTCTGTGATAACGGATAGGTATAAACTTTTCTAACATTCACATAGTTGGGTGGCCTACAAAAATCGAACCTTGGTGGTGGAGCACAGTCATGTGTTTAAACACTGATAAATTTTTCTATTACTGCTTTGTAAATAATTTTTTTGTTCCCGTTGTAAATATGTCCCTTAGATTAATTTTATTATTAGTAAAAGTAATTAAACGTGAATTGTTTTGTTGGCCCTCAGAAGAGCCGATTTTTTAAAGTTTGTCAATGTATGTGTAATGACATAAATGAGTTTTCCCAAAGTTAAGATCTTAGCTAAATCACATTTTACATTCGAAAATGTAGATTCACCCCATTTAAAAAACAATCCTATGAACTGTTTTAAAAATATAATTTACAAACATACACAAGAATTGCTTGTTTAATAATATTAGATGTGTTTGTACTTACTCTGCAATATGAGCTACAAAATAAAAACCCTGGCCAGGATCTTACATTGCTAGCTAGCAAGTTTTTAATAGCTTATAATTCATTTGCAATGTTATTATTCCCAGACCATATTACAGCTTCATATATATTTTATTATGATTTTGTTACCTACAATGTATGTTGTTAATTAGTATTAGTAGTAGTTGTTATTATATTCAGGAATTATTTTGTTATACATTAATTACATTTAAAAACTAGGTTAAAATTTTAGCTATGGCAGTTACCTACACTAATATATGAAAATTAATCTTGGGTCTTGAGGAAAGCTCAAATTCAACCAATAGATATGAGATATCTGAGAGCAGTGAAAGGGTGTAGTATGGTGGATGGTTTTTTTGGCATAAATCATAGGATATAGGAGGCAAAATGATTATGTAAGTAGAATTGGATGAAGTCAGGTTACCACTTAAATAAAAAATTATCAACTAGTGAGACAAAGAAATTTGTGTCTATCGTGGAAACTATGGGAACTATAACGAGAAATGCTATTTTGTACAAGATAAAAAAAGCTATGCCTGACATAAATTATTAACACAACTCTGAGATTTTCAGGGACAACTTATTTCCTCTTTAAGCTTGGTACAAATTGGAGGAAGAGAATCCTAAAATTATTTTTTTGTAGGTATAGGGCTTACATTTTTCTCTCCTCGTTGGACCTGTGAATATTGGTCAAACATTCTATTAACCACTTTTCATAAATAATTATTTTATTTTCAGTATATTTAACTACATTTTTTTCACATTTGTTTATAGTGCTTCGATAAAGATTCATCTGAATTGTGTTCTTGCCTCTAAGTGTTCCATTAAATAATATCTCCAAACAAAATTACTTTAGAAATCATAGATATGAGATTAACATATAGAGTAATCGTATCCACACAATAGAAATAAAACATACAAGATATAGTTTTGTAGTAAGTGTTGATTAAAAAAAAAATCTCTGATGTATAATGTGAAGCATTGGTTTTAGTCATTAATAAAATTCTATTGTAATTTTGAGAAAATCAACATCTATTGCCTTCTGATGTAGTCTAATGAGAAGGGGGGGGGGATAGTGAAAAAATTAAATTTTTGAAGTCTGAACATATATGTGACAAAAATTAGTCAAAATTGTTTATGAAAATCAGATTTATACATTTTTCTCATATAACAAATAACCACAAAACTTTAGTTAATATAAAACCTTCTTAGTGTTAATTGTACTTTAAATGAATTTATTTATGTAATTATGAGGAAGTTTAAACATAGATGCTAATTTATGTATAGTCTATTATGAACAAAAATAAATAAGTATTGGAAAGTATGACCCATGATCTTTGACTTCATGATGTCAAATTAGATGACCTTCAGTTGTGTTCTAAATAAAAACTTGGAAATCAGCCAATTAGCACATAAAATGTTTATTAATAAACACCCAGAAGTTGGAAAAAGAGGAAAGAATATGTTGAAAATTAAAGATCGCTTGTAATCTTTAATTTATGTTATATAAGATAAACAACTTGTTTGTTTGTTCTGGTGGCTAATCTCTTTGTTTGATTCGCTATGGAATAAATTAAACTTTCGTTCATTCTTTGGGCTATTGAATATGCTTTGCTGTAGTTAAGTGTATAGTTATAAAGATAACTGGTGATTTCTTATATGGATTATATTACAAATTTGTTGTTTATCATTTACAATTTTGTAGCTATGAAAAAGTTGCTACGTGTCCCACTCATTACCCCACTATAGCACTTTTGTTTTATATCCTATAGTTGTGCATAAATTATAAATTTATATTATTTTTTCTCTCTGTGAGATGAAATGATGTACATGTGTGCTAAGTTAAATGGTTTTTCTATAATTTCTGCCAATGAGACAGAAAATGTCATGAGAAGAGTTTAAAGAGGAAAACACATTTTTCTACCTCCTTTTTTGTTTGGAAAACTATACACTCTTAATCATATTTAAATTAAAATAATTCTACAACTCCGCTTTTTTTACTAACAATATTGATAGTGTCACTCCTAGAGTTAAAATAATGGAGATTTTTTTTTATGGCTTAAACTTTTAAGGCTAACTTTATAGAGTTTCATGAAGTGTATATACTGTAACTTTATTACTTTAAAATAAAAGTGGGGAAACGGTACTATATGAATATTAAAAGACAAAGCTTGCTGGATGAAACAGGAATTATAAAAGAGCTAGAAAATAAGCTTTCCTTGTTATAAAAGATAGGTTCAGGATTTTTATATATGTTTTGTACTTTTTCTAGTAAGGTGGTCAATTCTTCAAATTCATCGTTACTAGCCAATTCATAGTATCTGTTAAACATAAAAATATTGTTATTGTATCTGTATTTGAGAAAATATCTCAACATTTATGAAATGTCTCCGTCAGCTTATTTTAAGAGCTCCTGATCCACTTTTTATGCTGTTTTGTTTCCTATGTAGAAAAGTTATCTGATCAAGTTTTAGTTTATATTTGATTAAAAATGATTTTGTAGTTCCCAAGTTATAATAATATTTGTTTCGCAGGTAATATGAAAACCAGAATTTTCGACATATTTTACTTATTTTATAAATCAGTGCAGTAGTTCCCAAGTTTTAACAGTTTTTTTTGCTAACAATTAAAGGTCAGTTCTACAATCTCTCAATAAGTGCCCAACAAGTTCCCAATAGGATAGTTCCTAATATATCTTGTCGAGAGGTTAAACTTTGTTATGCTCCTGATATAGGTCAATTTCTCCTATTGACATCTTTTTACCTCCAAGTAGTTTACTGGTCTTTGGTACTGAATTTTGTCAGTAGTTTAGACTGAGGTTACATGCAATGTAATAATAAGACGTCAAGTTATTTACCAAATTTTTATTTCATACTGTTGATAAATTTTTAACACTTCATTTTCACTTTTAACACTTTATTTACAGTTTTTTATATTTATATAATTACAATATGTACATTTAGTTGTGTTTAAAAAATTGTTTGAGTATCATAAATTTCAAAACAATTTTCCAAATGAAAAATAACATTGCACTTTTTGCATTGGTAGATTGTTTCAAACCTTTTCGTTTGAGCAGTAGACCTACATACTCTACACTTCCTAAATGGTCTAGCTTTGCTTATGGGACGGGGGTATTTTTCCTATGAAATGGCCCCAGTATGAATGTGCAGTGGAGTATCTCTGGATGTTGATGGTCTGTCTCTTGATGATCTGTCTGGTTAAAGGACACTATAAAATTTGTTAGTTATATTTACCCTAAATTCGGAAATATGCTGTTTTTTGTGATAATTCCATGTATAACACTACTACAGAGATATTGTAAAGTCACGCACATCGAAAAGATAATAAAGTATATGTTCACATAAATGTATTTTATAATTTTTTATTATTATAATATTATATAACCTATAACTAACATTTATATGTTTTACAACATAATATGTTAAAAATGGCTGCCTAGTTCATTAATGCATGCACAAACTCAATTTACCACTTTTGTGGCCACTTTGTAGAGTACACCTAATCTGATATTGTTAATCTCTGTTGTTTTGTTTATCTGCAGATCATCCAGTGTGTCCGGTCTGTTTTTATAAACCTTTCCTTTGAGGTAACACCACAGGAAAAAATCTAGATTAGTTAAATCGGGAGAACATGGGGGCTATAATCCTTTAGAGATGATAAGTTTGCCAAAAACATGCGTAATAAATAGTTTGTTTCATTAGATGTGTGACATGTGGCACCGTCCTGCTGCAACCAACAACCACATTCATCGATTTCAAGCAATGAAATAAACAGTGTAATGATGTCTTGCTACACAACACTGTTCACTGTAGTTTGAAAGAAAATAGGGCACACTATTCAACGAGGTGATATGGCACACCAAACTCCAATTTTCTGACAGTGCAAGGGGTTTTCATGAAACACATGAGGATTTTCGGTTAACCAAATTCTTGAGTTTTTACTATTCACATATCCACTTAGGTGAAACCAAGCCTCATCACTAAAGGAAACACAGTCAAGCTCTCCAGTTTCATGGTTATCTACGAATGAACGAAACCATCTACAGTACACTAGGCACTTTTCTTTGTCTGGCTCTTTCAATTCTTGCACACTACGAACATGGTATGGACGAAATTTTAACTTCTTCATCGTTTTCTGAGCACTACCATACGAAATCTGAGAATGTGTTAATAGTCTTCGCAAGCTTTTTGAAGACGAAAGCATAATTACATTTTTAACCTCAGCCAGTTTAGCGTCAGTCAAAATGGCTGGTCTCCTGGTTCTCTTCTTTTCTTCAACTGATCCGGTTTCACGGAAATGGACGATTAATCTGGTTATTGTCAAATTGTTAGGAACTGCTACATATGAATATTTCAAGAGAGTAAAGTTACAAAATTTCTTTAAATTCATTAATTCTGTTCATAAACGTATTCAATTCACTATGGAAATTGGGGAAGGAAATAACATCAATTTTCTTGATCTAAATATCAACATAGAAAATAATGATCACTCTTTCAAAATTTTTAGAAAACCTACATATTCAGATGCTGGTATTCCAGCATATTCTAACCACTCCATTAATAAGCATGCCTCCTTCCATAGCATGATTCATAGACTCATAAGCATTCCCTTATCTCCTACAGATTTCCAGAATGAATTGAATACTATCAAACGAATTGCAGTCAGTAACATGTACAGTACCAAATTAGTTGATAATATTTTTAATAAAAAATTAAAACTTAAAATATGCGATTCTCTATATAATTCTAAGTACAATGAAAAAGAAAACATCAAATATTGTAAGGTTAATCTCATTGGAAACACTAGTTATAAAGTTGGAAATTTAATATCTAATAGATATCATTATAAACCTGCCTTTTATTGCTCTAGAAATATAGGAAAATTAATTATTAACAATAAGGATAAGAGAGATAGTTTAGAAAATAGTGGTGTGTATATAAAATTTCTTGTAATGATTGCAATTGTGAATACATAGGTCAATCCGAAAGGCCAGTCAAGAATAGAGTTAAAGAACATGTACACAGTTGGAAGTATGGCAAATCTAATTCAATTTTTGCAAATCGTTTATTAGACACAGGACATAATTTTGATCCTAAGTTAAACGTTAAACTTCTGCATATGGAACAAAAAAGTAGGAAACTCAATAACCTGGAATGTTTAGAAATCAATAGATCAATTTAAAAAAACCACACTTCCAACTTAAATGAACAAATATATCTTAACTCATTACCACTATCGAGACCTATTGTGTAACCTTTGTTTTTTAAAACACCCCTACCTCCATCCCACAGGTTAGATCATTGACCTTTCTTTTGTCATTTCTCAACTCAACCCTTCCTACTCTAACCTTTCCTTTTGTCTCACATTTTTGGTTTAGACATGTTTTGTTTTCAATTTAGTTGCTTGAAAATGCCTAACGGCGAAACATATGTTGCAAATATAGCTCTTTTATGGAATTGAATAATCGTTTCCGTTATCATGGAATTCCATCATGTACCGACTGTTGTAACATTAAATTATCTTATATTATAGTTGTTTTGATACTGATCAGGTTGCATTATTTATTTTCAGTTGGTGGGATTTACACTGTAATTAGATCTAAAGCTTATGTATCAACAGAAGAGATGGGTGATCAATATTGCCTTCTTGGTCCGTATAAAGAGACTTGTGCGAGGACAGAAGTTGAAGAGCAAGAGTTTCCTGCTGGTTCCGCATTACAAATAGCTGTATCACGAATGAGAGATAGAGGATTTCAGGTTAATAAAAATCAAACATAATAATTTTAAAAAAATTAATCTATTTTTGTTTTCAGTTGTGTTCTCTCAGTAACAGCTGATGGTTAACAAAATTGTTGAGACTCTAGATTTATTATTCTTTTCTAGTGTTGGATATTTTATACATTAATAGTAATAACTATGTTTATTATAAAAACTACAAATAAAATTTTACAAAAACATACTGGGTTGACATCTGTCAGGATGATTGTCCGTAATTATATTAACCCAAATTTTAAAAACCAAACACTTCATTTTAATAATTTGTATCAAATTCTTTATTTTTGGTTAAAACAAATTATGCTGTATAATTTGAAAGAAGATAACAGTTCACTTAATAATACTTAAATGAAAATACAGTACACAGAAAAAAGATAAATAAGTATTTTACATTGTTAAACCATACTTATCAAATAAACATCTATATAAAACTCTAACCCAATAGGCATACAACCTATTAGTCTTTTTTTTTTTTTTTTTTAATTACGCCAAACATTAGGCTTCCGCCATTAGTTTCCTCGCAGCCCAGTACAGGTCATAGTCGGGAGAATCCCTCTTTTCCGCAAGAGCTGGACATAATTTCAGGTGCTCGCAGTCCATTTCCTGCCTATTGTTACATAAGGGACAGTAAGGGTCGCTGGTAAAAGTCTTCTTTTTATACTCTCTACTGATTGAGAAAGTGAACAGTGTTTACAAAATATTTCAGAACTTTAGTGTTTTGTGTGTGTGTGTGTGTTGCAACGCAACCGGAGTGTGCCTGTCACAAGAAAATCTCACATCAGTTAGGCCACTAGCAGAGATCTAATTTGTATTGGACAATATAAATGCAAGAGATTTTGACTTGCAACGCAACCCTCCTTAACTTGAATTTACTTTTTTAAGCAAGGATGTCGATCACATTCAAGACGATTGCTGGTATTTAATATTCTGTCATTAAACTTTATATTAACTACCAGGTCATGATTTATGTTTTGATAACAATCCTTTATAAAACAAAACTTGATTTTAATTTTATATTTTTCTTTTATCTTTACTTTTTTTAATTTTTCCCTGAGTTCTGTTGACTCTTAAATCGAGGTTGTGCCTTGTGGAAGAATGTTTCTCAAAATTTCTAATTATAAAACACACAAATTTATTTATGTAAATTTCTTAACCTAATTAGAGCACAACACAGAAGTACATATATATCACCTGAAATTTCAAGAAGGTTAAGACACAAAAATGGTTCACTATACTTTTGATTTAAATTTACTATTCAAAACTATTATCTAGTAAGATTAACAAATTATAGTTGTTAGAAATCAATTTGTATATCTAAGCAAAACAATATTCTTAACTTTCAAAAATCAAATTAACCAAAATTAAATTTACTAAAAATTAAACTAATATAAACTACATAAAATATATATCTATACACATTAAAATATAACACCTTATTTCTTTTAACAAATTTTTATCTTATATGACCCAAGCAATACGAATAAAATAAAAAATTTAAAGAACTAAATTTAATTTAAAGTCAAAATTTTCCCCAATATTAACTTATTAAAAGTTGGAAAATTTATCTAAATTTAGTTTTATTGTTTAAATTTACTTGTTATCTCCAAAAAGGAAATTTAGTTGAATAATCCAACTATCAAAATTGATACCTTCAACACTATGAGGATATATGTAGTTGTCTACTTTCCTTCTCGTAGCCTGGTCCTGGATAGTTGCAAGTATAGTTGTAAGCCTGGGTGATTAAGATTCGACTCCGTTTCGACGTGTGTTCTAGATGAGGTCTGTTGAACAAGTCACGAACTTACGTCCGTCACATTTGGATGTCCCGTTTTAGGGAATTCCGTGTACCAACTTTGCTAAACTTATTCAGTCAAATTTCTCTTCTGTTTTTCTTTTGTAGCGTTTATTTAAGCCCGGTACGCATTTTCATTCACAAACATCCATTCAAATGAAACCATGAACCTTGGAACACCGCCTAAGGCATTAGCGAGATAACAAGTGACAGCTGTTTTGCCCGAGGCACTGCGACGTAGGCTTTCTTGGCTTGTCTGATCATTACTATGTTCGCAACACGAGATTCAGGCACGTGACGTAATGTTAAAAAAAAAAATTAATAGTAAGGAAAATGTGAAATTAAAGGGTATGTAAACCCAAGTAATTTAATTAATTTCAGCTTACGTGTGTGCGTGCATAAAAAAAGGGTCTTACTATCAATATTAATAAAATTTACATGCAGTGATGTTTTCTTAAATTTCTCAAATTTCATAAACAAGTCCTTCAAATTGTGTCTTAAAGTTATATAGTGCCGTCAGGGCCTTCAGTCTCAGGAATCACCTTGCTTTGTTCCGGGTAATCAAATTAATGATAATTAAATTTCTGCTTTGAGTTCACTATCATAAATGCTTGTATTATTGAATTAGGGTGTAAGATTTTGTTGATTTTTTAATTATTTGAATTTTCCGTTTATACATTTTTACTAGCAAGTATTGTAAGATTTTGTTTAAGTTCTCTTTTCATTGTTTAATAACTAGTTTGGTTCAATTTAAAATTTATATAAGTTTATAACAGAAATATTTTGTTATATAACTTAATCAAACTTTTGTAACATAACTTTAGTATTTTTGTAAAGTACAATGCCTAATATGAACTTGAATTTCATCTTGAAACATGAAAACTAAGTTTTTCTGCCTTATTAATGTTAGCCTTTGTCTTTGTGAATGCAGTTCTAAACTGGTCGAAGCTTTTCATTAAATAAATTTGCCATTATTTAATGGCGTATTAACCTTTTTAAATAAATATATATATATATATATATATACCATTTTCTTTTGGAAGGAAATAAATCGACTTGTTATTTGTTAATCTGCTTTGTTATTTTCTGTAAATAGTGAACTCAGGTACAAAGGAAGGTAAGCTCAGTAACCGACCTAACTTAGAGGTTCACTGGACATGACCGTTAATTTTTTTGTTTTCGGAGCTCAGTACGACTTTCAATCTTTTCTAAAAAGTTCCTTTCCCGAACGGTACACTTACTTAGTAGAAGATTGGTTGGCTTTTATCTTGTTTTTTGTGCATAAGCGTGTTCCTTAGGCATTTGTTGATGCAGTAGTATTCATTTAACCCTTTCCTTTTGTTTTGATTTTGATCTGATGGTAATTACAGTTTCTTTTGTTAAGTGTTACAGGGTTTCGCACCCAAAATTTTCCCCAATACTCCCTTTACTTTTATTCCAAACTCTGTTAACGTTCATGTCCATTCCTGTTAGCACTGGTCTTTTCCTGTCGATTTTTAATTAACTATGAATTTATCCCTTTTTTTCTCCAAACTGCCATAACTCCTAAACCCTTTGGTCAACCTTGATTCTGCTTGCAGATTCTTGTTGGCCTTGATTCACTGATCTGATATGAACTCGATTTGTAGTTGTAGCCATCTGGTTCCGTTTTTATCGCACTTTGAAGGAATGTTCAAAATTTCAAAATTTATATTTTGAACTATTCCTATTTTGGAAATTTTACAATTTCTCTTTTATTGTCACTGCTCTATAACAATGATATCACTTTTCACTTTTTTGATCTGTCTCTTAGTCTCGAAGTTATAAGCTTTTGAACTTGGCGTTTTATTACTTTATTTGATCAATACCTCACTTTAATTATTTTCATTCACCATGCTTGGTCATTTTACAATAAATAATTCTTAATACTACATTTCAATGTTTTACTGTTGTATTTTATCCCTTCACTTTAGTCTTTATTCAATTAAATATTTTTTCCATTTTTAATTATTTGTTTCCCTAACTTATTTGTTTTTATTTTTATTGACTCTAGATTTTGTAGTTTTAAAGTTCCTTACATTCTTTATTATATTCTATTATTACTCTTCTTCTTATTAACTCCTTTTCTTCTTATTAATGAAAAACCCCTTCAAGAATGATTTTTAAACCCCTTTTTTATGATATTCCCCTTTTAATTGTTTTATTATTATTTGTTATCATGTGCTAATCCCCACTTCTTAATGGCTTCCCATAATTAGTTTTTCTTTAGTTTTATGAGTTTTAGTTTTTTGACAGGTTAAATTTATTTTTATAACTTTTGTTCTATATTTGATCTCAATTTTCTTTAAATGCACATTTCTTTTTTCAGTTCAGCTTAACCTAATTTAATCAAAATAATTACAAGTTTTTCAAAATTAGTTTTTACATATGGTTTTCTTTTTACATTATTAGTCACTTGTTGCGACAGGTCTGTGGTTTGACCTTGGCAACATCCCTCTTTAGTCGCCACATATCTATACCCCATTTACTATACTGTTAAACTTAGTATATTTTAAGATTTTATTATTTTCGAATGAAATCCAACTTATAACGCACTGAATTTTTTCAGTCCATGTGTGTGTGTGTGTGTGTTTCCTATTTGTATAGTACTAGGTAATACCAATGACCACTTTCCAAGGTAAGCCTGTGTCTTCCATCCATACAAAATCTAAACTATAGCAAAATACATACTCTAAATAAAATTAATTGAAAAATTAGAATTACAAATAAAAAATATGTATTATTTTTATTATATTTGTATTTTCTAGTCATTGTTCAATCTTACATACTTTAAACATTTGAAAAATAATGTTATAAGGAAGGTTCACAGTGGATGATAATTTAAAGAACCATAATAATTGACACAATGTCATAATCAATGAATATCTCAGTTGATAGTGCCTGTAAAAAACCCTACCACCATCCTTATATTGCCCCTGTATAATGAGATGTCAGATGGTATTTCCTTAGAGTAGTCGCGAAGTGAAAGTTTTCTCATCCTTAGACCGACCTGAAATAATTGGCTTAATTTGATGTTGTATTTAACCGTTGAACGTAGGGGTTGGGTTCTCGAAATTATGACGTTAACAGAAAAAATGTTACATGAAACCTGTTTGTATGTAACATTATATGGTAAACTGTAGGGATAAGTTCTAAGCTAAATTTGTTTCTTTGCTTCCATATTTTAGCATACTAATTAGTTTCTTTACGAAATTGTTTTATTTAGTAGTTAGTTACATACACTACAGTACAGAATAACTAATTAAGAGAACAACATTTATTTTAACATTTAAAAAATGTTAATTCAAAATTATTATAGTACTGTTTTAAATATTAAAAAACATAATAAAACGTGAGACATAACACAACACTTAAAATAAAGTGAAAGCTTTCATTTCAAAAATTATTATTGTAGTGTTTTAAATTTTTAAAAACATAACCAAAAGTAAGAGGTAACACAACACTTTAAATAAAATTAAAACATCCAAAATTAATATGTGTTTTAAACTTTAAAACAAACACAATCAAACTTAAGATATAACATAGCACTTAAAAAAAAAAAATCATTAAATATTTTTTCAATTTTTGTGTTTTAAATGTAAAAAAAAACAATCGAACTTAAGACCTAACACAGCTCTTACACTAACACAATACTTAAAATAAAATAAAAATGAAACATTTAAATAAAAACATTATCACTACAGCTTCAGTCAAAATCTGAACTATCTGATCTTGGCTATTTGTGGCGAAAAAGGAATGAAGAGTTAACTGCTTCTGTGCAGATATTTTTTTTCTTCTTTGTAAATTTCTTACAAATCATCTGTCAGTGCACGGCGAACTTTTGAAAATCATTCACGATTTTTATCTTCAAAATCAAAGATTTTTCCGCCCTTTTCAATCAGTGCAAAAGCTTTTTCCATACCTCTCAATGTTAAAACTCGCTCTGGTTCTGACTCTTCTCCATCTACATCTCTTTGTTCTTGCAGATTATCATTGCTTAGGTCCTTAGTGTAAGATTTTATTACCTCCTCGATACCTTCTGTTTCAGTTCTCTAAAGCTTGTTTTGCGAGCTATTGTAAATGTGTGTTTGTTAATTTGTGAAATAAAATTGTGAGGTTCTTCAAAATCTTCAACACATTTTGGCCACAACTTTTTCAGACTCTGTTCATGCATTTCTGGATAACCTGCGACCATTACTGCAATATGTTATCAATTGGTTTCATAATATTGTAGCATCACCACCATTCACGGATTTTAGGTTTTCCTTTACCATCACACAGAATCATTAAGTAATTGCTGAAATGTTAGCTGAAGGTAATAGACTTTAAATGTTGTTATCACTCCTATATTGGGTAATATTGGCTTATGATTGGTGGAAAAACAGAACTTTCATATTTTCGTATAATTGATTAATACTGACTGGATGTCTGAGTACATTATTGACCAGTAACAGAATTTTAAAAATCAAGGTTTTGTTAGGCACAGTGAAATTTTCCAGGCTGGAACCCACATATAACATCATCCATTGATTAAACATATTCTCAGTCATCCAGGCTTTCTTTTGGATTTGAATGTGACATTCAAATGCTCTTTGGAATAGCCTTTTAAACGCCCTGGGATTTTCAGATGAGTAAATCATTAATGGTTTCGTCTTGAAGTCTCCAGAGGTATTACCCCTGAGCAACAAAGTCAAGTGATCTTTCACAGCTTTATATACAGGAGGTATTTCTTCAGGTGAAATATATATCCGTGCAGCTATTTGCTTCCAAAAAGTCCCGTTTCATCAATTTAAAAAATTTGTTTAATAGAATATCCACCTTTGTCTATAATTTCTTTCAGTTCCTGCCCAAGTGTATTGGCTGAAGTAAAATTGGAGCTTGCAGCTTCTCCTGATATTTTAATATGGTCCAACCTGTACCGATTTTGAAAGTGATTTTGAAATCGGCTTCCAATGAATGATTCTTGCTTCATAGTTCTTCTTCTTTGGCTTTCAAGTCTTCAAATAATGACTCACCTTTAGTCTGAATAACCGCTAAACTAACTGGGACGTGACAACTGTTTTGACATTCTTTTACCCATATTCATCAAAAATTTCCATTAACCCTCTAATCGCCTTTTTTAATAGTTTTTTAAAATTCATAAAAAATAGTAGTATAATGAAGCAACACAACTTGTTGTATATCATTTTTCTCAGAAAGGTCTATAGAATTTACCTGTTAAATGAAGGGGAAAAAAGTTAGATGTTAAGGTTTTGGAGTATGTTAGAAATTAAAAAATGAAGTGAAAATGTCACAGAAAAGCCTATATACATCATACAACAATTTTTTTTTTTTTAATTTCAAGATATACAATAATATAGTTATGAATAAATGTTGGTGAAAACAAAAATCAATTTATAAAATTTTCATTAGAAAGCATAATTTTTTTTTACTTACAAGTTGAAAATAGCTAAAAAGTTAGGTCTATTTTGAAAAATTCACCAAAAATAGTAATAATGTCCAAAACACAATTTGTAAATAAATGTGTAAGAAATTAAACTGTTATTTTAGAACTTTTCAAAAGTTATATATTTCAGAGTCAGGTAGCCGAGAACGAGACAAATTGTCTTTACATCAACCAAATTTCAAGAAAATATTCACATACAAACTTGTATAAAATAGCTGAAAATTTTTTTTAGACTATTCAAATATATACAGAAGTTGTATAGTTCGAAGGAGATGTCATAATTTCTCCCCAAAAACAGTTTCTACATCCGACAAATCTGATTCAAATATCAAATCCCTTAGACTGTCAAATGCATCCTTCACAATCTTGAATGCAATAACAAAAATTTAATTTTTAGTGTTCTAAATAATAAATCAACTTGTAGGAGATAGGCTTGTAAACAAATACACTGAAAATATTAAAATTCACTCTAGAAACACTAACACACATATTTAGCTTGTATAAACGAATTATAATTAATAAATCACTCTACACAAAACTCAAACTCCACAAATTTATTTAAAACATTTTTTGGAACTTGTGGATAGGCGTATAAACAAATACTATGAAAATATTTTTTAAAAAACTCTAAATACACTAACACATAATATAACTTGTATAAACAAATTATAATAAATAAATAACTCTCGATAACTGTGCTTGGATGCTGCAATGCATCAAATAATTTTGAGAAATCTCTCTTGTAAGCTGTTTAAGGAAAACTTTTCTCTTCGGCTGGAACTGTCCTCATTTATGTTTATAAACAATAGAAGAGTTCAATCCCATGATGTTCAGTAGGGAAAAGAACATCATTAGTGGCCAGCAGTTGCTTGTACTTTACACAGAATATGAAAATTTACATTCATTGACAACATCGACACCTCTCTTTGTTGAATAGTAAAACATAAGTATGTATGTTGTAATTCTGATGTAACGTTTCACATTTTATGTAGATTAAGGTTCAGTTTGGTTGAATGAAGTAAGTAATCATAAGATTAAACTTGCTATGAAATCGTCAGAGATTATAGGAGTGGTTAATTCTGGTTACATATTAATTCAAACCAAGAAATAATAACTAGCAAAGTCATTATTAAATTTTAATCATGATAGCATAAGATAACGACCAGGAACCTTTGTAAATTAAACATGTTTTCTGTATAATATGTTACCCAAATCTTTAGTAACTTATAGATGTAAGATTTAATTGATGAAGAGGAAAATCATTTAATAATAGAAGATAATTTTGATTTGGTAGAATATTCAGTGATTTGATTAATTGCTTTCAGTGGAAGAAAAGAGACTTGGATGATTTGTTTTTTATTTAATTAATAATCAAAGGGACTTGATATGTGAATTATGTTATTCATGTTCGATATTGTAATATGTATTGCATGTATGTATTTTAGGAACTTTGACTCTGTTTATAATTTTTATTGATTACACTTTTTGGAAATCTGTACGAGTATATGTTCTTGAAATAACATATTGGTGCCTAATAATAAAAAAACTCAAAATAAAAAAATTAAAATAAAGGTATGCGGATTGTAACAGTTGGCGTAAAATGTGGACCAAATTAAAAGTTTGCAGATTGTTACACTGACTCTGGATCAATATCATCCAATTGATGAATCGTTGATAACAGTGGGACCACTTTTTTACTATCACTAAAGTCAGTTTATCCCTAAAGACGAACATACTTGAATTGACTGGGCGGAGCTTGGTATTCCAAAATTCAAGTGGGATCTGCACTTTATTCTTCCTTAGTTTTTCTACCAGTGTTAATTTGTGGCCATTGGGAAGATGTTCAGCCAAAGGAATTAAAGTGTACCAGTTGCCATTAGTTAGATTTCTTCAAGTACAGTACAACCTCGTTAAGTTGGCTCCCGCGAATCCGACTCTCCGGGTAACTCCGACTGATTTAGACAAAAATTAAATTAAAAACTCTGAGCGAGATTGATTGTTATTGGAAGATATTAATGACTGACGAGTGTTTCAAGGGGCAGGTGTTCGCTGAAATGTTAGCTGGGACTGTACATTCTGAGGCGTGCACGTGATGTTGAGTCAGCGTCATATGTCTGTCTGTACGGTACTGTAGTCTCATTTCCCACCATCGGCCACTACTTACGCCTATACTGCATTGTCGTACTATAAAGTTGAGTTCACTTGTTCTTTGAGAGTCTGCTTTTTGTTATTGTGCGAGTTTGTTAAATTAATTTACAATTGTGTTTTCGAGTTGTTGACTGTTATTGTGCGAGTTTGTTAAATTTATTTACAATTGTGTTTACGAGTTGTTGACTCTAGTATAAGTAGTAAAAAACACTTACAATAAATCTTTTAACTCTAAAATATTCAGCACAACAAACAAAAATATCAAATTAGTAAAAGAATAATTATGAATTAAAACATTTAAGACCTATTTAAACTAAAACATTTATATTTAAGTTGTAAAAAAAGGAAGTTATTTTAGCATTGGTGTTCGGTAACACATTTACTATATAAACCCCTTTTGCACTTCACACACATAAATGTAGAATTTACCTTTTATCACCAATGTGTGTGCTTTTCTTACTGCAAATGCATCAATTTTTCTCCCTTCCATCAGGAATTTTTTCAATTTTTATATACAGAATACAAAACTAAATAAAACAAACAATGCAACAATACTAAAAATAAAGGAATAATTGTGAAGCAGCTGATTTGACAGTGCACAGCCAACTTGATTGAAATATTACCCTTAGTATCGATATGTGTATTGAATTTTTTATACTGTATCATATGATAGTAAAAAGAACTATTCATTCTTATAAGATTGATATAAAATATAACCAAAAATATTTTTTTATAAATTTTTCCCTACCTATGGGACATTCGGACATTGGCATTTCTTGCACATTATCAAACATCCTGTCCAGGCAGACTTTGGCATTTATTTTCTTGCATGTTTTAAAACGTCCAGTTAGACAGGACGGTGGTACTGAAAGGGTTAAAGCACACATTAGGCCTATTTTAACTTTTTTGATTTGTATTTTCTTAACGCATATGGAGTTGTTTTTCCTTTGTTTTATAAATTTTTTATTATAAGTTATATTAGAGTAATTGGATTGAAGATTTTGTCCCTCCATTTCCTGGTAGACAGGGAAACTGGTCTGACCAGTGTGGAGGGGGGAGTAGTGCTATGTACACTTGACCTTTTATAAGTCGTCTCACATATATAGGTGGAACATTTGTTCTTGGCATTTGAGGTTTACTCACAGGCCTGGTTGTGAGGTACTAGTGCAGTGTAATATAGTACCTTACTGGAGGCTTCAGTCATACACAAAGTCTATTTTATGTACATCATCATATGTTGTGTGTGCAGTCATTTGTGGTGGGGGTAAAAATAAGGTTTTCTAGTGTTTGGCCAAGTGCCAAGAACAAATGATCCATCTATAGTTAATATTTGTTTATAATCCCTTTAAGGATGGTTGCGATGTTATCAAAATGTACATAAGGGTTTACTAAACTTTCTAACGTTAATTGTATTAGTATTTTATTTGTGGTTTGGGGATTACTTCTTTCATATAATATATTTAATGTTTCAGCTTCACACTGGAACCTGGCTAGTTGATGGAAATCCTCAGTTAGTTCTCTTTGATGTAGGATCTGCAGCATGGAAGTTGGATGAATATAAACAAAACCTATGGTCTACATGTAATATTGGCATTCCTCACTTAGACGTTGAAGCCAATGATGCTGTTATTCTTGGTTATCAAGTTGCTGAGTTTATTCAGGAGGTTAGTTTTTTTGATGAATTAATAAATATATTATAACAAAAATTAACATTTTATTGGAACTGATGATTGGGAGCTTTAATGGTTTCATTCATATTATATGATAGGAAACAAAATAATATACTTATTACAGATGGTATGAATTATTTATCAAGTGTATCATCCCTCAAGGATCCATACTAGTCATAGTTTTATTTTAAATATATATAAATGAGTTATCATATGTTAATGAAACTAACATTATTAATATACTGGCTCTGTATCAATAATGCATAGTCTTCAAAAATCTAATCTATTTAATCACATTATTTCAAATTAACTGTTAGTCCTTAATGAATGATTTTCAGTAAATGGCCTGTCCATGAATGTACCAAAGATTAAGGTAATTTCATTTAAAACTCATCAGTCTAAAATGAAGGATATAGATTTAATCTCTACTTATATAAAATACAACATTTCTCTGTCTGTTTGTAAGCTTGTAACTTGAAAACCGCGGATACAGTTTTTATGGGGTTCTGTTTCTTATATAGTTACGATATTTAGTCAAGTTATAGTCTTTGTTTGCTTCAAATTGATTCAATGTTTCCTCAGAGGTAAACAACATTTCAACCTTTTCTATTATGTCTTCTCATCTTCTCAACTTATAATTTACTCTATCTATAATATGTAATAGTAAAACATAATAATAATAATAATAATAATAATAATAAACAAATCAAAATATACAAAAAATGTTGGTAGATTTAATTCACTAAATTGTATTGTCCAGTTCACATGAAAGATAAGTTCAAACATCAATTTTATAATATGCTGTCTGACCTTAAAGAAAAATAAATAATCCAAATTTTGTAGTTCACAGGGTGAAACTTTATACACACAAAGTACAATTTCCATATGGGCAGAGCTGCTGCGGACACAGCTAGTCTACGATTTTGTCTATGATAAATAGGCAGCAAAACTGTAAATTTTCTTGGTTTAACTTTAGATATGCATGTAAAATGGAAGTCTGATGTTGATCTTCTGTGTAACAAATTTCATTTCACTTGCGTTACAACGAGAGTCTTAAAAATTACACTACCTTAGAAATTCAATTATCTTTATATCATTGTTACATTCATTCTGTTTTTATAAGGCTTTCTAGCTTGGGGTGAATTGTCCGTAGCAGCAAGAGTTTCCAAAATTAAAAAACTATTGTTAGAGTTATTGTACATACAGTTAAATATTAACATTATAAAAAAATAACACTATATTTATATTTATGAACTAAGCTATCATCTGTGGAAAAATTGTAATGGTTTCTTGGATGGTCAAACACCCACAGCTATTATACAAAAGGAAGAACCACACTAAAGTCTAAAATACATTAACTAATTGACTAACTATGTACGAGTCGTCTTCAACATAAATGGCTGGAAAATGTATAATTAAATATCAGTTGATCTTTCATCTATTAATGATAAATAATCAGTTTAAAAAATTGCTATTGAATAAAGCATTTTATTAATTAAAGGATTATTTGATTTCGATGATTTTCAAAAATAATTTATATCAAATAACTCCATTTGAAAAAATAAGTCCAAGGCATGTGTGCTTGAAAAAATATAATTTCAAATTCAGTTTAAGAATTATATATACAATTTTCTGTTAAAGAGAAGTTTTAAGGTACAGTGAGATCATGCTAATCTGAATATTTTTTGCTCAAGCTGTTCAGATTATTTTAAATGAACATTAAAATCAAAAAAGTACAGCAAAAATGTAAATTTATTATATCAAATGTACTCTCAAAAACAAAATTCAACACAAACAATAAAGCATGAAGCTAGCAACACACTACTTACTTGCATAGTAGACAGAACACTTTATTCAGAACTAACATAGTGAGTCAGAGCAAACAGCTGTTAAACATGAAAACTTCATAATGGCACGTAGGCTGCTTAGACTAGAGGTAGGTTCGGACGAATCCACACTGTATAAAAATTTTCAGGCGATACTATGGAAGTTGAAGATTTTGTTTTGGGTTTATAAACATACCATACTTATAATTTCTGCACATATGTATTTTAAACATTTGTTATTTTCCATTCTTTTAAAAAATTATTTGTTTATTTTAATTAAGAATTTATTTATAATTTAATAACAGTGTCTCAATTTTTGTAATAAAGAAAATATTGTGATTGTTCTTGACATTTTGTGCCCCTAGGATCTGATTAATTCATTTCTGCAATTATCTCAAAAATAGGTTTTAACCAAATAGTGTTTAAGGGGGAAGGAGTGGTATTAAAGGTTGGACACAAACCTTTATTTATTTTCATTTATAGTGTAATTTTTTATACAATAATATTTCAAGTGAAAAATTTTTTCACTTGGATTATTATTGTATATTCAATACTTGCTAGTAAAAACATATAAGCGGAAAAATCAAATAATAAAAAATCAACTGTAATTTTTTTATATATTTTTTTGATATACAGTAGAACCTTTTTAATCCGAACTAATTGGGACCGGGGGGTATTCGGATTATCAAATCGTTCGGATTACAGAACATATTGTGCTTTTCACATAAAAACAGCTAAAACGTGGCTAAAAAGGATCATAATAAGTGTTACAGAAAAGATAGAAATGCTTTGCAGTGTTAAATATTGTTTATTTAATAATAGTAAACATAGAATATAAACAGTACATATTACAGCAGGAAAAAATTAGTACAGTAGAAAATAACAGTTTGTCTTAAAATTTTAAAAAGTCACTCATTTTCTTCTGAACCAAAAATGAAGTGCGTTTTTTCGCTGCTAAGTCTCGAATTTGCTTCAAGACCATCAATTGCGGTAAGGAGCATTCCGATTGCTTTTCATACCAGTTCATAGCCGACTCTAATGCCGTAATCTACACACTATACAATACTGGATACAGTACAGTAATACACAATTACACTAATCATAATGTACCGTTACGTAATCTACAACTAAGATACAGTAATCAGATGTAAACTAAACACGTACTGAAACAGTGTGATGTTTGTTTTAACCTGTTTATTCTTATTTTTGACGTTATTCACAACAGAAGGTTGTAAATGGGAAATTGAACTTATTGCTATGCAATTCCAATAAACCCTTAATTTTATTCAAGTCCCACCTTTGGGGAACTGCTTGATAAATTATTTATTAACGTCCTTATTTTGCCAAACAACACAATGCCTCAAGAATGAAATACTGTCTTTAGTATTTATTCTTATATATTAGGAATCACTTCAAAATTCCTTTATTACTTTTATTATTTAATCAAAACTAGCTCTTTTTTCTCTTATTGCTATAACTTTAAAACTCACTCTCAGGGAGTGTCATTTGAAAGAGTTATTTTGCAGAATCTATTTAAAATTGTGAAATTTATGAAAGCACAAATTATTTTAAAAAAACACTCTTAATTTTAACCCTCCAGCTGGTGCATGTTAATGGGTCTTAAAAATTCTTCGTTCGTTTAAAAATTAATAAAATATATTATTTGTATACAAAACCTAACTTATAAGATATCATTTTTCTCAGAAAGATGCATAGAATTCATCTATGTAATAAAAAATTTTTTTTTTGAAACGAGTTTTGGAGTAAGTATGTTAGATGTCAAAAATGATATTAACTTTTTTTCAGAAATATCTGTATCACCCAAAATCAATAGCTTACTACCTTTTTCTAAGATATACAAAAGTTTTGTGTAATATTTTTGAATATATTTAGAAAAAAAAAATGTTTTAAAATTTATATTTAAAAAATTTAAAAAAATATTTTACGAAAAAACTGAATTTTCTCTTTATTTTTTCCAAAAAACATTAAAAATAGTAAAATATATTTTATACAGAACTTCTATATATCATTATGTCCAGAAAGGTGCATAGAATTTAGTTGTGTAGTGCAAAAAAATGTTACATGCATCACATTTGGAGTTTTTTGGTCAAATACCAAAAAATCGAGAGTAACGGAGAGTAAAATTTCACAGAAATCGGTACATAAACCATATTAAAAATTTTTTAAGATTTTTTAAAAATATTGATACAGATTTGTAATATATTTGTGGATAAAAGTTGCTAAAAAGAAAAATAAATTTTGAAAATTTTCATTAGACGAGGTACATTTTTACGTAAAATGTGAATATTGACTAACTATATTCAAACAGTAACCAAAAATATAATTTTTATTCTAAACAAAAGTTTTTATTACCTATGTTCGCACAAATATACATAGATTTTATGTGTGTAATGCAAAAAAAATTATATGGAAACATTTTAGAGTTATTACGGATGGAATCAACAAATTTACCCTGTAACCGAGGCAAAATTCCACAGAAATAGGTATATAAACCATATTAAAATTTTTTTATGATTTTTTTAAAATATTGATACAGATTTGTAATATATTTGTGGATAAAAGTTGCTAAAAAGAAAAATCAATTTTGAAAATTTTTATTAGACATGGGTCATTTATGATAAAAATCTACCTTCACAATAGCCTAGACGTTGAGGTTAGGGCTGTGAAAAAAAACCAAAAATATGAAATATCACTAATAAATACACTCTACAAACATTGACACATTTATTATAAGTTGTATATACATTTATATATTATGTATATACATATTATAATAAATAAATGGTTTCTTGAAACTAAAAGTTCCAATAGCAAATCTAGAACTAGGCCTGACTAGTACTAGATTTGGCTAGACTAGGCCGAAAATATGAATTATCACTCATAACTACACTCTACAAACATTGACACATTTATTTTAAGTTGTATAAACAAATTATAATTAAAAAATCACTTCATGAAACTTATATTCACTATAAAAACAAAGCTATTGCACTTTGAAATTTCCACATCGGCAAAAATCTTGCGAGATCGAAGTAACAAATTTGAGGTTATTCTACGTTTTATAAAGTACCACAGCCTTTGTATTTTTCCTTGTACAGATGTGTTTCAAATACAGGTTAAACATTGAAACTTCCTCTTTACAGTTATATCAAAAACGACAAGATTGTATAAAAATAAAGATAGGATTCTTCAAGACTGTCTAGAAACTGAATATCGCAAACCCGTCTGAAAGTTCAGAGGATCATTTCCTAGAATGGATATAAATCGTAAACTATATAACTTAGGATGATTTCGTCTTCATAGTTCGAAAGAGGAAGAAAAATACTATATAATATTGTCAACTTGTAACATTTGGACAAGTTTTACCATTTCGAAAAAATATATGAACATATAGGTGATATTTTCTATATAAAACTCGCCGCGAGAAACTGTCGCAATCTAGCGCTAACAAGGTAAACTTCAGTCTAGTCTTATTTCTCTACTACACGCTACATAAAATTTTCTAAACTTGGTTATGAAAGATTGAAAGATAACCTTTTCATTGGTATAAAATACATTTCGATAATATAATATCTACTAGGATAAAAGTTGAATTGCAAAAAATGTAATTTTTAGCGTGTAAAATAGCGTTAAAATTCTTGATTTGGTTTAATTTTTATATAATAAAAACTATACTAGTTGGAAACATTTGATAAACACGGTTTTGAAGAGAAAGACGCGATCTATCAAGCAGTGTTATGTCCGATGTGACAGATTGAAATTTCGAAATAGGAATAATTGACAAACGAGACGAATGTTTTGTTTAAAACTTGTTGACGTAAAACTTTGACGTTTCGCATGAAAACTATGCGAACTTCGCCAATTTTTGGAATATTATTAATAACGTTTTGTGGTATTTTTTTTGCATGATATGCATCTAAGGAACATTAGCTTTCCAACGGTATTTTATTTATTACGATGGGACAATTTTAAGTGGGCGTAACGTTGAATGGCAAAATACGTGTTTTTTAGTTGGTGAATAGAGCCGTGACTAACGAAGCGACCACTTTTAAGGCAAAAAGGGTCGATCACCAGTTGGAGGGTTAAGCTGAAAACAACATAGGGTTAGTTTAAAATCCACACAACACAATGTTATCCAGAAATATAATTTATATTTTAATTAAAATTCCTTTTATAATTCTTTATATTAATCAAGATTTTAAATCATAAAATTTCTTAACTTGATATAATCATAAATTTTCTTAATTTTAAAACATCTTACAGAAATTCAACATAAATATCAATGACTCTATTATTTCTCCAATTATTATTAAAATGAATATATGTATCTTTACTAAATATTAAAATCAAACTTACTTTAAAATTAAAAACACATTGACTTTAAAAAGTACATATATAAAATAAAAAAGAATTTAAATTTGATAATTTTCCCCAGAAAGTTTTTTAATTTATTTTTATTTCAAAGCGAATATTTATGCAAAATCGTAACTGTGGTACCTTGTGAACATATTTATAGCTGTTTTCGGCTCCTGTTAGGCAATGCTGTCTACAGTTGTTCTGCTGAAGGTTGAAGTCTAGTTGATGTCAGCTAGTAGTCCTCAGTTACGTTGAAATCGGTTGTGCTGTTGTTAAAGTAGAATGGTTGCAGATTAAAGGTCTTGTAGTTGAAAAGTTTAAAGATGAAGTCCAAGTTTGAATCAGTGTGGCTGTTTGTTGTATCTTGCTATACCATTTGAAATGCCAAGTCGCTTCCAATAAAACAATCGGTATAGTGCTGATCACATAAAGATGATTGTAGATGACTCTCCTTCTAGGAGCTGAATAGAGAGTTGTTCTCCTACCAGGAGCTTGATAAACAGTTATTCTCCTTCTACGAGCTGGATCAAGACTGAAGAAAAATTCTGTTGAAATGGACCTCCAAAACCTTTTCCCTGTTCCATGGTACCAATTTCTATGAACATTTCCCTTTGATTTATGACGTTTAAAGTTGATTAATTTGGTTTACTTCTTCAAGATTTCACTTTAGTTAGTTTTTATTATAACCCTTTTGGTTATTTTAATGTTTGTTTTACTTTAATTAGTTGTTGATTAACTAATTATTATTTAGTTTATTTGTACATGGGTTGCCAGCACTGCTTTTGCAAAATCCAAACATTTGACTCCTCCCCTATTGTGTGGTAGGGGTTTCTGCAGGTTGATTCCTGTAAAGTCTGTTTTCTGGAATTTAATTTGTAAACTTTCTTGAAAATTCCCATATCTCTGGTTCTAACAGGAATTCTGGAAATCTGTAAATGTCATTTTGTTCCTCTTGGCTTCTGGATTCCATACAACTTTAATTTAAAGTTGTAGGGTGATAACTTTCTAAGATGTACCCCTTTTCGTTTTTCGTGATTTTTTTCTTTGACCAACTTTTGATCGGTTCGGAATTTCTTAATTCTTCTTTTTGGGTTTGTAGCCTCTGCCGTAGAAATGAAGGAATTCTTTACGTTTTTCATTTATTCTCATTTTCTGATGAGTTATTCATTGTTGAACTTTGTCAATTTTTCGATGGTCAAAAACCCCACCAAAATTAATTATATATGTACTTATTTTGGTATCATTATATTATGTCACATATCCTTAACCTATTTCCATTATAAAAATTTTAACTTATTATCTAGACAAAATTTTAGTTTTTTGTCTATGCATGTTTTTTGCAATAACTATTAAACTATTCGGGTTAATAAACATTTTCTTGTATTTCCTATGCTAACCAGTTATTCTTTATCATAATATGCTTTTATATTCAAAATTTAAACAATTTAAAATTTAACATAGGAGATTGCATGTGAAGAATATTTGTAACAAGTTGAATCAAATTATTTTATCCAGTCTGGACCTGAAATGTCACGTGACCAACAACTCTATTGTTATCTTTTGACCTGTAGGATCCTGTCCGTCCAGTCTCTCATCCCATTTCCCTTGCTTTGAACATTTCATTTTTTAATGAAATTGACAAAACATTTATAATTCTACTTTCCTTCATATTAAACTATTTTTTTTCTGTACACATTATTAATTATTTATGGATATTAACATTTATTTATGTATTCTTGATATTTATTATGTTTTAACTAAAATTTTATGGTTTACAAAAATTTTTGTTTTTGGTACGATTTTGGTGAAAAACCCAAACCGTTTCAGTATGCACTCCGAAAAACAACTGTTCACTGTGACAACAGATAATAGAGAGTGACTGGGAGGAAAATATTTACTGTAGTGTTGAGAATAAGGGAGGGGAGATCGCAGTGACCTAGTTTAGGGGGCATTCTATATAGTGTGTTCAATGAAGGACGACATTTACGTCATCCATGTATAGTGAAGGAATGACATTTACTTTAGGCAATTTCCTCTCATCAGCGTTCGGATTAGTGGACCTTCGGATTACGGGTGTTCGGATTAAAGAGGTTCTACTGTACATGTATTTTGGAATGTTGAGTTTGATTTTTAAATCTATTTGTACCCCAAAATTTTGAAAATTAGTTATTGATAGATTCTGTTGAAATCTATAATATTAATCTTTTCTAAATTCTAATTTAAGATTGATTTATGACATAAATAATTGGAAAGTATCATATATTCAGTTACTGTTATCATTTTTTTGTCCCTCAATAGGTCTACTGGATTGTTTTTGTGATATGGTACAATCATATTGTATTATTAGAAGGAATGGGATGTGTTAAAAGCAAATAAATATGAATCATCACTCTTTCCTTTCACATTGTCTATCATTTTTGTGGGATTTTGTTCTCAGATGAGTTTCAGGTTTCAGAACGGTTAAAGCTTAGTGTTTCTAGATCCTTTGTTTTGTGTGTGAATGAAATTTAAGTTTAGATAAAAAGTTTTCTATAATTTTATCCTTGCCGTATTTTTTTATTGAACTATGTTTTCAATTTACTGTATAGTGTGTTGTTGCGTTGAACTATATTAACAAATTCATTTTACTCCATACTGAAATTATTTGTTTATAAGTTTTCACTGTTACTTGGAATAAATACAGTATAATCATGATAAGAGTCACAAAAGAAACGTCGTGGCTTGAATTTAAAAGAAAAACTTTTAATTTTAAAGCGCTATGATAAATTACCACAATTGAGCCAACATAATGCAGCCATGCAGTTTAAAATTTTACAACCACTTTTGTGTAAAATTTAAACAAAAAATCATGTTGTTCTCGAATCCATTCAAGAAGAAAATGAAAACTTAAATTGTAGGAGAAACCAGAGTGGAAAAGACAGCAAAGTTAAATCTGCATTGAAATTATGATTTACAAATGTTCATGAGAAAATGCACTTGTAGATAGTGAATATAGTGATAAATGCCCCACTGATATGACACAAAGCCGAAGGCAACAAAAATTGGTAAATAAAATTTTGTTGGAACAAAGGGATGGTTTCATCATTGGAAAAGAAGGTAAACATTGTATACATATGTATGCATAGTGAGCAAAAAAGATACTGGTGTTGCAGGAGCTACAAGTTGAATAGAAACAAGTGGCCAAAGATTATTTTTGAATATTCATCCAATAATCTCTAAAATGCTGATGAAACTGAGATTTACTATTAAAGCCTTACCTGAACAGACTTGTCTCTTTTGAATTGAAAATCGAAAAGGTTGTAAATCCTCAAAATAACTTACGACTGTTTTATGTTATGCAAGTATGACTGGCTAAAAGGAACAACTGTTGGTTATTGGGAAAAGTAAAAGTCTACGGTGCTTTAAAGGTGTAAAAACATTACCCGTAGAATACAACTCAGATTCAAATACCTGGATGACAAGTTTCATTTTCAATGATTGGCTAATTAAATAGGACAAAAACTGAACCGGGAAATGGTACTTCTAGTAGACAACTGCATTACGCATAAATCGAATTCATCTTAAAAAAAATCAAGGTAAAATTCCTTCCCCCCAACATGACATATATAAGGGAATCAACTTTGCGATTAAGGGATATAGAACCCTAAAGGCATACTACCATTGGAGAAATATGCTCTAGAATGGTAAATAACATGGAAAACAAATAAATAATGACTGCGACTGAATTGGCAAAGTAAACTTCAATTTGAATGAATTACACATCATAACCATTACTTGGAATAATAATGTGTCCGCTAAACATGATAAAAGTACATTTTTAAAGTAAACTGAATCAGAAATTACTTTAGAAATTGTTTCAGTGCTTCCAACAGATAAGAGTGAGTGTGATTTTGAGGCTTGGATGGACCTTGATAACAATATTCTCGTTACAGCCAAGGTAAGCATATGTGTGACACAGTTACTTTCAAACAATTAGAAAAGATGGAAGAAAATGAAATTGACAATGAAATATCACCGCTTACAATCAAGGAAATGAGATGAGCCTTGGTTTTTTTTTTTATATCACAGGGTTCAATACTGATCATTGGACTTTCAAAAACATTACGATTGTGAACAATTTTTAAATAACCTACTTCGAAATGTAAATATAAAAACAAGTTAAAATATAAATAAGTGTGTACTGTAAACTTAGTACTAAAGTAAATCACAGTATCAGTTTTGTGAGTAAGTGAGTGTAATAAAAACACCCTTGCAGTTTGGTATAATTTTCTATTAGAAAGAGTACTTTACGTTTATTATTTTATCTTTATTATAGTTTTTATGCAGTGCTGTATTTTAAAACTTGAGTGATCAAAACGGAAAATGTTATTTAAATATAGTATTTAATTTTGTTTAAAAACACTGTAGTAGTCAAAGAATATTGTTTAAGAGCTGTTGTTCTATCTATGGTTTCTTAGTGACAATTTTAAGTAATGAAAAGATATTGTACAATGTAGTTCAATAATCGAAAACGTATTGTTAGCAATTGGTTATTGTTATCAGTTAAAGTTAGGTCTGAATTGATCACAATAAGCGGCTTCCACTGTATTATAAAATGTAAACAACAACATGAACTGAAACTTCATAAATTTATATAAAGATGATAAATTCATTGTTGTGTTTAATAATATGTTACTATATTTAATACTTTTTTTCTTTTTAGTTTCGTCATGCAGCTCAAGAAGCAAATGGCATGCCAGCTCGTATTGTTACACATTTTCACGAATGGCAAGCTGGAGTGGGTTTGATAGCTATAAGAACACAACACATAGAATGTGCTACCGTATTCACAACACATGCCACGTTATTAGGTCGTTATTTATGTGCTGGTAACACAGACTTCTACAATAACTTAAGTAAAGTGAGTACAACTGATTTTGGACATTTATTCCTCAGTAGCTTTAACCCAGGAGAGGGTTAGGGGTAAAAAAGATCACCTTTTGTATCAGTACAATGCATCATATATATTTTGAATAAATAACATTTAAATGTTAAATAGACCTAAAATTTTACATTCTTATTTACAACGTTTGTATAGAAATATTTAAAGATGTCTAGAGTTCAGAATCTTGAAAGAATGATATGAGGTGTGTCTATTAAATAATGAGACAGATAAAATAATTCACATTTATTTATGTGTTCTCATTCAGATATCGATGCAGTTTTGTTTCCACAGGTCGAAGTGTAGAGCAGGTCAGTTTCTGTCAGCTGTTTTAACACATCTGCCATTTTCTTCTTTACTGTGTAAACAGACAGCTCTAAGCATAGATTTCAATTTAAGGCAAAGAAAACAGCCACTGGTGCCAAATCTGGCAAATGTGGACATTGTTCAAGTAAAGTAATGAGTAAAATCAGTGTAACAACAGAATGTTCATGGTTTTTGAATTTAGACTTGTTTTGATGAGATTTTTTTAATTTTTGGAGATGTTGTTTTCCAGTGCATTGTGACTGTCGTTTCATCTAAGGATCATATTGGAAGATTCAGGTTTCATCACATGTGATTATTTTTTTGAATGTGGTTAGGATAGGGAACAAATCCTACAGCATGTCTGTCCAAATTTCCTTGCAGCTTTCTTTTTACTCTGGTGCAAGAACCTTAGTGACCATCTTAGAACAAACTTTATTTATGTTGAGATAGATCCTTGTATATCGTCTACCGTGTTCTGACATCTTTCACTGAATCTTTTGTGCCACTCAAACTCACATGCACAAGACGTGTATTCTTCCCAGTGTGCCTCAGTAAACATTAGAAAACATCCTGTTGGGATTTTATCAATTTTACTAAAAACTTCAAATCAACGTGTTGGTTACCTTTTAAACTTTGAATTATTCCACCACACAACAAAACAATAAAACTGCACTAAACGATGACTCACAATCAACTGAGTGGCCGAGAGTGTTGATGTTTGTCATGCTGGTTCAAAGACGCCCACCTTTCAAACATGTCACAGAGCTCACAAATCAGTTCTCCTTGCTTTCTCTAAGAGGTAAAAATACATTCTCTTTATTTAATAGCTTCATATATCAGCTGAATATTAAATCCACATGATTCAGTAGTCTTTTGGCGGATTCCTTTCTTATATGATTAGATGTTGTGATATGTCTATGTGTCTCACTTTCTGTCAGTTCTACCCCAAGATGTTGAAGAAAAATCTGTGTTTAAATATGACATTTTATATTTTCCATTCTGGGTTGTACTTAGTCAAATATATATTTCATTGTTATCTGAAATATATATTATTTTTAAGAAAACTATTATCACCCAGTTATTAATGTGTCTTTTGACACTATAAGTGCAACTAATTTGTCCGTCATAAGAATAACTGATTTTGTTTTATTGTAGTCTAATATAATGTCAGGTTTCTTATGATCATAAATAGAAAGAAAATTATCATCATACATTCTTGACATAACAATGTAAGCATGATTCTTTTTCAACACAAAGGTGCATGTATAATAATATTATTTGAGGAATTAAATATTGTTCCATACACTGCTCTAATTTAACTGGATAGCATCTCATTAAATATTTCTTTACGGTACCTAATTTTCATTCTCTTTTGAAGCAAATCTTTAGCTATCCTGTTATCAACCAAAAAAGGGGAAGGGAGAATATCACAGATTATGTTTCTTACTGTTCCAAACAAATATTTAAACACGTCAAAAAAAACATATGGAAACTGTATTTCTCAAGAACAAATCAACCTTTCCATTTTTTTGTTTTTAATACTTTTGTTTTGCTGCTTTTTAAAAAAAAGTTATTCAGTATTTGAGGAAAAACTTCAACAATAACATTGGTCCACAATGTTTACTAATATTAAAAATTTAAAACAAATTATCTGGAGGAGTGGTCAAAATTAAAATGAATTATATAACAGTTTCATGGAATAATTTAAAATTCCTTATGTAATAATTATCTACAACTACTAAAGTAAATTACCAGAAAGGACAAAATTGAAATATAATTTATAGTTAGCTTAATTTTTACCATCCCTCTATCTATTTTAGGTTTTAACACTCACTGGTAATGTTTTTGTAAGACGATGTACATAATGTTGTTTTAGTTCAGTGTTGATGAGGAGGCTGGAAAACGACAGATTTACCATAGATATTGTATGGAAAGAGCCGCTTCACATTTGGCACATGTATTTACTACTGTTTCTGATATTACCGGATATGAGTCAGAGTATCTTCTGAAACGCAAAGCAGATGTAATTACACCCAATGGACTTAATGTTATAAAGTTTTCTGCATTACATGAGTTTCAAAACCTTCATGCTAGGTCTAAAGATAAAATACATGAATTTGTCCGTGGTCATTTTTATGGGTAAGTTCACTTATTGATATACAAAATAAGTTTAACAGCTATATTTGTCATAAATATAATATTTTTTAAGTCACTGAAGTCTTCAAATTTTCTTGTGTGCTATGCCATTCTAGACTAGAAAATGTTTTTTACTATATTTTAAATTGTTTAAACATTGCTCATTAAAATATTATTTTAAAACAAATTACATGTACAGTAGGTAGGATAGGGCTTACTAATTTATTAGTTGATGTCCTAAGATAGAGAAGAAAGAGTTGTACTGAGTTCTTCTAATGTTACTTTAGCATAGTATTCGTAGTTTTGTATTAGCTCTGCAGTGTTAGTGGTACCACTATTTAAATTAAATACATTGTTGATATAACTATAAATTTTAACTAATAAGTGTGCCTCTGAAAGGAATGTAAAATTAAAGAATTGATTTAGGACAACATTTCATGGGTGACGATTAAGTTTCAAGCTTCTCCCCTGTCAAACATACACTAAGTTTTCAAAAAATTCAAATGAAATGTAACGCTTGTTAGTTAATCAGTACATAAAGTTTAAAAAATAGGACATCCTTTTTTACTGCTATGCCTTTTAAACATACCTCATATATATTTTGCAGCTGCTACAGTGCAGTGGCTAAGCCAGTTTATTATATAAGTTTTCATTTTTCAACTTATATGCTATGCCTGTTTTAATATCTTTAGGGGTATCTCTATTAACTGTCTAGAAATTTATTTCATTGTTGAAGTGTATAGACAATGTGATTGTGGTATGATATTATAACCAATGCAGTGTTGCAGACATATACTGTTTACCAGGGTGTCCAGGAACCAGGAATTCCTGGAAAAGCGGGAGTTGTACAGGACTTTAATGTGTATATGAAAAAGTGGGAATTGTGCAAGAATTTTTCAGCTGTCTTTGAAAAAAGTTGTATTTTATTGTACTTTTATAACCTTTTCCTTTTGTTAAATTATTTGAAATAACATTAATTTGAAAATCAATCCTGATAATTTTGCCATTTTATATTATAAAATGTCTAAAAAGAATCGTGTTACAATTATGTAATCATAAACCATCAGAAAAACAAAAGCATGGGCGTCTTGCTATCACCTGACACAATTTTAATATTCTGATTTAATCATTATTATTTGTAAGTACTGACAACTGCCACTGTAGTTTTCCAGTATATTAACACCGATTGGTGCCCTCTCGTGATCAACTTAATGTTTGTTTGATCGTTTTGATTTGAAAGAGAAATGTTACGGCGTTAAGTTAGGTTAATCTTGGATTACATCACAGTCAACAGATAACAACAGGAGCTATAATACCATCGTGCTGAATATCTATTTTTAATAAGTATAAATTCCTAATTAATTTTAGACAAAGACTAAAATTATATTATATTCAACCCAAAAATATAAAAAACTACTATATATATATAATTAATACAAAATTATTAAAATTGTTGATACCTGTCATTTATGTGAAGTTTGTGTTATTATCTAATCAATTTATACAAATTACACTATACTTTGATACATAAATTTCATTTTACCATTACAACTATTTTTTGTTTAGGCATTATGATTTTGACCTGGACAAGACGTTATACTTCTTCACAGCTGGAAGATATGAGTTTGGTAATAAGGGTGCTGATATCTTCATTGAAGCTCTTGCTCGTCTTAATCATTATCTTAAGGTATTTATTTCTTATTAATATTTTCAAATAGGGACTTTGCTTAGAGTTTATTTTAATATAGTTCCAATAATTCTAGTCTGTGGTGAAACTGGGAGGGAAACTATCTAGCATGGAATGGAGAAAGAGTCAACACCATTGCCTTATTTGATTCCCTGTCTATTAAAATATAACAGATATCATTTTTTATAGTAAAGAGGTCAATAATCACCACATCCTATATTTGAATTGATTTAACCAATGAATAAAATTTATATTCATTGGCTCTCGAGTTTTGTCAGATGAAAATAAATAGTAACTGATATATTGAGAAAAACTACATTTCACCATTTGATTTTTAATAGGAATGATGATGAAATAAAATCTTTTATAATAGCTAACCAGTGATAATAAATTATGTTAATTTATCTCGTATATGTGGTGTGTCTATTAAATAACAAGACTGATACAATAACTCCCCATTATTTATATGTATTACAATTTGAATGCTTGTCCTTTTTAATGTAGTACCCATTCACACTTACAAACCCATGCAGTCTTGTTTTTCACTGGTCGAAGCTGTAAAACATATAAGTTTTTGTCCGCTGTTTTCTTCTTTACTGCAACAACTGACTTAACATGTGTTCCTTTAAAGCATAGATTTTACGTTAAGGAAAAGAAATAAGTGACATGATGGCAAGTCTGATGAATATGGAAGATGTTCCAGTGTAATAATGTTTTTGTCAGCTAGACATAGTGAGCAAGTCCATTATCCTGATGAAGAATAAAGCCATTTTCCACAGTCCTGGTCTTTTGAAAGTGGGCTTGCTTTTTTTCTTTCTAGGTGATGATAGTACTTTCTAGTGCATTGACTGTCATTTCGTCTCTGGATCGTACTGGAAGATCCAGATTTTGTCACAAGTGATTTTTTTATTTTTTATGTTGAGATAGGCATCACATTCCTACACCATATCAGCCCAAATCGCCTTGCATTCCTTTTGCTCTGTTGTCAGAACCCTAAGAACCATCTTGGCACAAACCTTTTTCATCATGTTGAGATCCTCATGCAAAGTTTTCCACACAGTATCTTTGACACAGCTTCAGTTATCATTCGGACACTGAGTTGGCTGTCTTTTCGAACAATCTGGTCAATTTTCCTACAGTTTCTTCGGTTCTTGAAGTGGAAGGTCATCAAGGGTGTTCATTATCTTCCATGTTCTGATGTGCTTCACTCAAACACACATGCAGTCTTCCCATAAGCCTCAGTAAGCTATTGAAAACCTTTGGTGTTTTGTTCAATTTTACTAGAACTTTCAAATTTACATTACAATTTGTAAAATTGTAAAACTTACAATTATTTCGGCACACAGCAAAAACACAATTGCACTATACGATGACTTACAATCAACTGAACAGCTGATAATATTAAGTTTGTCATGCATTTTCGCATATGTCCATGGTATCTGCCAAAGAGCTTAGAATCAGTTCTCATTCCTTTCTTTAAGAGTTAGAAATAACACAGTTTCATTATTTAATAAACACATCTATGACTAATCGTATATATTGTTGTACAATATAAATAAGTAATAAACAAAGACCAGAGCACTGTGGTGACAATATATACAAATGTATATGGTGACAATATATATAAATAAGTAATGTTTTATAAATACATGAAATTTAACTTTTGTTTGAACCCTAACAACAAGCTGTTAAAGATATAAATTAAAGATTTCTAAAGTATTTTGGGTTTGTTCTTTATTATGTGGAAAAACTTCTTTAAATTTGAATCAAATGCTCTGTAGTCGATTTTGCCAAGAGCAGTATGCCTGTTTATAGGATCAAGTCACACTCATGACATACCATGTTTTCTGTACAATTAATTGAAGTTCTTTTCAATCTTTGGTACATCTGGTAGAAGAACCCACCTAAATAAATGGTGGTTGGTTTGGGTTAAAGTTGAAATGCTTTGTAATTGCTTAGAAAACATTATTGCAAAATATATTGTTTCTTAATTTTAATTTTTAAAAAAAAGAACAATACCATTTTATTAATAGGACCCAACAGTTTCAGCATCATATTCATTACAAAGTTTATTGTTTTACTTTTATTTTTAATTTGCTTGCTTTATGTGTTACTGTTTAGTCTTCCCATCCTGATGTAACTGTCGTTGCATTCCTGATCTTCCCTGCAAAGTGCAACAACTTCAATGTTGAAAGTTTAAGAGGGCATGCAGTCACCAAAAGCTTACGTGAAACTATCAATGAAATCCAATCAAAAATGAGCAAACGCATGTATGAGATTTGTCTCAGGTATAAGAATTTTACTTCTCTAGTTAATATGTACAAGGTAATGCAATACAATATATTTTTGTCTCAGGTATAAGAATTTTACTTCTCTAGTTAATATGTACAAGGTAATGCAATACAATATATTTGTCCATTCTCTTCAAATGTGGGTTTTTTAATTTTGTCTTTTAGACACAAGGTGTGTTTATCTGTTATTAAATATTGTACAAACAGTACAATATTTTTAAAATTTAATGTTAGGCGTTTTATTAAGAATATGTTTAGATTAATTAGTATGATTCATTATTATTTAATCATACTGTGTAACCTCCATAACTCGATGTGCTTACAACATATCTCCCGAATGAAAAACTGTCTAGTAGGTCTAGATCAGGCTCTTTCACCTACATATATAAACACATCTTTTCTCTGTCTGTCTATAAGTTTATAACTCAAAAACCTCGCTGATCCGATTTTCATGCAGTTTTCTTTCCTTTGTATGTAGGTTTGATATCAGGTTTTGGTAGTTATTTGATTCAAATTGATTCAGCAGTTCCCAAGTTATAACAATATTTGTCTATACGGGTATACTGAAACCAAAATTTTCAAACTATTTTCGAATTTTAAAAAAATTAACAGCAACGTATATTTTGTCAGAGAAAAAGTTGGTATATGGTAGTTTCAGATTTGTGACATTCTTGTGGATCTGCACCTTTCTTTATCTAGTCTTGGTTTATATCCCTGTCTTTCGTAATTTTAAATAAGTAATTCAATACGATCACCTTAAATGATGATCACTACACCTATTTTGATTGGTATTATAAACAAGTGTAGGTATTATTAGATTCGAAATTAACTTAAGTATGTATGTTACCCTTAGGCAGGAAGTCGGTGAACTGAGTAAGTTACAAGCTACTCAGTTTGGCAGTCTACTATCTGCACTTGTTTACATTACACAAAAAGACAGTCATGAAGTGATTCAAGCCTGACCTTTTCATGAAAACCAGTAATATAAGTTTTTTTTTGTTTGTTTTTTTTTAAGTATTTCACTACTATACTTCCAAGTAAAAATACAATCACTCATAATTATACAAAAACTAACTTATTGTCCATTCAGGTTTGCATGGCAAAGTTTGGTTTGCGAGTTTTTATTTGAAGAGTTTGTGCCATTGGTCAAAACATTCCTTAAATCAATCAACTTGCCTGCAAAAACTATTCTTCTCTTAGATAATGTAGCATGTCATCCAAATGTTGACGAATTGATAAGTGGAGATGATATAAAAGTAATGTTCCTGCCGCCAAATTCTACTGCATTGTGCTAGCCCATAGATCAAGGAGTTTTTGCAACACTTAAATAAAACACAGCCTTTCCAAAATTATCAATAATGTGGACAAAGAGAATAATTGTGTACCAGATATTTTATGAAAATCAACTTAAAAGATGTCATATTCTGGATCGCAGAATGTTGGAACGAGATTCAAACTCATACAATAGCCAGATCTTGGAAAGTTTTAAATTCAGTTGATAATGTAGAAACATTGCAAACAAATGACAATAATTTGATCCAGTTGCTACAAGAGCTTCCAAGTTGTAAAGAAAGTGATGAAAACGACATTGAAGAATGGATGAACGAGGGACGAACAATAGGAACTGAGTGATGGTGACATAAGTTCATCAATAAGTGCAGGAGTAGAATGTGATGGATGGGGAGAGTGAAGGTGAAGTTGAATTAGAGAAAGAAAAGATGTGTTAAGTCATTTAGAAGCAATGAAAATGTTTCAATCAGTCTTATCTTATGTTTAACAGCAATCGGAAGCAACTACAACCGATGTCATATCCTTGAGGCATTGGCATGACCTCGCCGCAAGAAAAAGAGTTGCATTGGTACGACAATAAACAATTACAGATTATTTTAAGAAATGATTAATTTATATGTATCCAACTTTATATTTTTTATACTACTGTATTACGTGTAGTGCAGTAATTACATTAGTAACAATTTCATGATACAATTTAGGATTTTAATAATAAAAACACATTTTTAAAGTACTTGTATTTTATGTTTTCCTTTTAATCATACCGACTTCCGCATTATCCGACCTTTCATTGATCCCAATTGAGTCGAATAATCGAGACTCTACTGTAGTACACAAATATGAAAACACACACAAAAAGACTAAAGTTCAGAAATATTTCATAAAAACTGTTCACTTTCTCGATCAGTAAAGAATATAAAAAGAAGATTGACTTTTGGCGTAATTCTTTTTCTGAAAAATGTGTTTTTAGGTTGTTCGAAATATTTTTACTTGAAATTTAGCATGATTATTAATGTTTACAAGAAACATATTCCTAATTTTTCATTAAAATATATCAATAATTTCTAAACTTTTTTTATTAAGGAGCTAGAGAAACGGAGATTTTTTAAAACTAAAAAAAGATACCATTTCACAACTTAAAATTGTAAATACCAAATTATGCTCACCTCCAATTAGGAACAAATTTATTGAGTATCTTACATGTGCCTAAAAACCGATTTAAACAATAATATTCATTGTTTTGCCTTAGAACTACTTTAATTAATTAACATACCTTATTTGAAGTCGATAGTGTTTATGTTATTAGCTGGCCTGATGATGCTGCCTATGGCAGCGAAACATGTAGCAATTAATATAATATAAGGAACTACTATCGACTTCAAATAAGGTATGTTAATTAATAAACAATAATATTGCACCCAAGTGTTTTATATTATATTTTACTCAACTAATCTGAACATATCCGCAAATTGCAAAAACAAAACAGTTTTCTTAATTATTTTATGCTTTATTAGATTTATGAGTTTTGTTATAATGATCAATTGTAGTGGGCGCATGCCAGATTCAGAAGAGCTCCTAACTAAAGAAGATAAAGTAAGAATGAAAAGATGTTTATTTGCATTACAACGCAATGGCTTACCTCCTGTGACAACACACAATGTAGTAGATGACTGGAATGATCCTGTCTTAACACATATTCGTCGTTGTCATCTGTTTAACACTATTCATGACAGAGTCAAGGTATATTGTATATTCTTACTTATCTATTAGTATTATTTACAATATAACTTTAATTATTGTAAGCCTAATAGTATGCACAACAACAAATATAATATGATATTACAAAATAATATTTCAAGAACCATAATGAGAAAATGAAAATTTAAGCATTACTTAATAATTATCTGAGTAATTTGAAGAAGATTATTAGAACATTTTTTGGGGGTTAAATATCTTGAAATTGAAAATTAATTTTTTGTACATGTATTGTGCATTTTGCTTTCATACTTTTAGTCCAGTTTATGCTGTCTAACGAAGTCAGAGGTTTTTCGCCTTTAAGCATCTAAAAAAAGGATAATAATAAATCAGCTTTAATAATGAATTGTACCTTATTTCATTTAAATCAGTTCAGATTTGCTTAAGCTATCATGACACCCAGAAAGGCGGAAACCAATTATTAATAACATTGGTTGCTGTTTTATTATATATCATAATGACATCGGAGACCTTGCTACCTCCTGTCACTGTAACTAAGGTAGAATTTTTTTCTGTACTATACTTATTGATATGTGTAAACGTTTCATATAATAATTATGATGGTATAAGTAAAACAATACATTATAGCTTACCATACTTTTGTGATCCTTTCAGCACTACCATGTCTTCAATCAAATCATCATTTAAATTGATTAAATGAATCTGTGATCATTACTTATTATACTAAAAAGTATAGAAAAATAAGATAAATAAGTTTAATTGATTGTCAAATTGATAATTTCCTTAATTATAGGAATAAAAACTGAAAACACAATAATAATTATTTAATTTATTCTCTCAAGTGCTTCATGATGCTCAGTATGCCTACTAAACAGACAAATCAACCTCAAATAAGTTACAACATCTTGTTGGAGGCACGAGTAAGGCATTAGAAGATAAGAAAATAGCAGATAAGAAAATATTGGAGGGGCTTTCGATAACACCTCCTACAACTCTATTAAAAGAGTGTTTAGGAAGAAGAATATGGAACCCATGACAGTCAGATGGATCAGATTCATGCTAGTAAGTCGGAAGATAACAGCTTACTTGTGTGTGAAGTCCAGATTGATGTTGGCGGTGATAGGTTACCTCCTAGGAGAGGCACAGTCTCCCCATTTTTGGACACTGGAGGTTAATGGCTTTGAGACAATAGCATAATCTAGTAATCATAGTTAAAAAGAAGCATAATCAGACAATGCTAACCTGAGCACAAGAACAGAAGACCAGGTATTGGATTGAAATCCTTGGTTTAAGACAAGCAAAAAATTCTTTATTCTATGTTCTCTTCTTTTTTTAAAAAAGTGTGATGATGACCGAAAGGTTTTTTTGCCTTTAAACAACAAGGGTAAAATATAAATTGTTATATTTACACAGTATTAATGAATTTATTTTAATAATGTAAGTTTTAATTAGTTTAAAATAACAGTATTTAAAAATATTATGTGCAGGTAACATGTTACTCTTATTTGTAATGTTATTGCCCATTCATCGGCCTTGAGCTGTTAGGTGGACACATCAGTGGAGTGGGAAAGGTATTAAACCATAATTTATGTTGATTAGATTTAAATGTTAATTCTAGTTTAGCAATTGAACTCTTTGATGATGATAACCATATTATTATCGAAATGTACATCAGGGTTTTTAAAGGAATAAATTTAATAATAATTAATGCAATTATTGTGTTTTTAGTTTTATTACTATAATTCAGGTTAGGGGAATTACCAGTTAATGTTATAAATTTCACCATAATATTCAATGAAAATTGTATGTCAAATTGATATTAAGAAATGTATTACAGAATATGTACTAAACACAAAGAAGAACATAATAAATTTTCTTTTATTTTTTAGATCGTTTTTCATCCAGAGTTTTTATCATCGACAAATCCATTGTTTGGCTTGGACTATGAGGAATTTGTGCGGGGTTGTCATTTAGGTGTATTTCCAAGTTATTATGAACCTTGGGGTTACACACCTGCTGAATGTACTGTAATGGGTATTCCATCAATTACAACAAATTTATCAGGTAATAGTCTTATCCTATTTACTTTTTATTTTTTTTTAGTCCATCATGACGCTGAATAATTATAATTTTTATTTTAACCAGTTTGAGAGAGTATCTTAGAACAAAAGTTTGAAATTAATTGGTGTATTTACTTCCTGTTGTGGTTGTTTTTGCTTCCTATAAATATGTATATTACCCTTTAAATTGCTATTTTTCAATATATCATTTTAATTTTTCAACTTCATTTAAAAAAAAAAGTATTAATAAAAAATAAGCATTTCTTAAATTTGTATGACTAAAGTTACAACCCATCTCATCATCTTCCATCCAAGGCAATCTCTGTTTATTTGAGCTGGGTTCATCTTCTACTGTTCTATTGGTAGGAAAGAACCTTAATGTGCTATAAGTTCAGTTTAAACTCAAACCCACATTCCTCTCAACCAATCATGTTTACCACTAGACCTCAAATGACACACTATAACTGTGTTCCCAAATTAAATTTGATCAAGGTCCGTTTGAAATTTTTATTAGACTGCCGAAGTCTGGACAACTCCTTTTCTTCCTTTACATGTGTACATACATAGAAACAAATATACATATGTATACTCGCAATTTGTATTCAAATGTATGTAATACATGTAACAATTAATAGTAATAGAGAAACAGTTATATGGCTTTTGCATAGAACGTAAACTCTTATATAGAGAACAATTGGTTTCTTTCCTGGACTAAACACCACTAAAGCCGTTGAAGCTATTATGGAACAATTTTTGTTGAATTTTGAAAAAAGAGAAATACACTTCAGCTACACTAATCAATTTATCTAAAGCTTTGTGTCGATTCCCCATAATTTAATTTTAGAAAAACTTTGTTCCTATGGAGTTGGAGACATTTAATTAAATTTGTTTCAGTCTTATCTTAGTGCTAGACAGCAAATGGTTGTTCAAGGCCAGGATAAGTCTAATTTCAAAACTGATAATATAAACTTATAATAAAATATTGGGGTACCACAGGGATCAGTTCTGGGTCCTTTCCTCTTTGTTGTGACTCTGAATGACTTTTCTATTAATATTTTTAAACAGTGGTGATAGCATTGAAGTTTTAAAGTTAGATCAGGGGAAAGCACTGGAAAAAGCTTTGCAGTGGTTCAAAGCAAACTCTCTTGTTGTCAATATCTGTAAAACAGAAAATTTGATCTTTTCACTGAACAGTTTAAATACAGATTGTACTACTAAAACTGTGAAATTATTGGGTATACATTTGGGTTGTCGGTTGAGTTGGGAGTGTCACATAACAAATTGGCTAGAGTAACTTATTTAATGCGTAAATTAAGGTCCTATATCAGTATAGACATTCTAATGAATGTGTAGGCCTACTATGTATTTTGGCATTCACACTTGACGTATGGTATAACACTATGGGGTAACAGCAGTAGTTCACAAAGAGTTTTTGTTTGGCAAAAGAAATATTAAGAACTATAAAGAATGTTCCAGAAAGAGATAACTGTTTGGCCATATTTAATGAATTTCAAATAATGACAGTACCCAGTTTATATATTTACTATTGTTTACTAAATGTCAAGGAAAATATTAAGAGTTACTCTCAGGAAAGAGGTTCATAGTTACAGTACTAGAAATAAATATCTTATAGATCGAATACCTATAAGGCTTCAAAAAACTAACAATAACCATTTATGTATAAAAATAAAACTTTTTTAATACATTACCTGAGGAGGCTTGGGCAAGTTTAATGAATTTTAAATTAAGAGTCAGTAACTGGCTGAAACTAAAAGCTTTCTATTCTGTTTGGGATTATATGGTTTGTGATGCAAATTCATTACATTTTTAATTGTTTATTAAAATAGGTTGTCTTTTTGTAGTTTTAATGGTTATATATTCTTGTGTAATTGTAATTATTTTTTATTCTTATTTAATTTTTATTGTTATATTGGACTTTTTAATGGAATTGAAATTATTTTAGGTTTAAGAATGTCACAATTTGTATCTTTAGTACATTTGTAATTTTATGTACACATGATATTTTTTGACTTTTGCCCATTGCATTGTAAAATGTTTAGCAGCAATAAAGCACTTACTTAAACAACAGAAATCATACTAATAACTGACAAATTGCAGTGTGCCATGATTTTTAATACAACAACCCCTGTAATTTAAATAAAATTAAAAAATTTTAATGGAACACAAGGAAATAATATGTGGTTTATGTAGATACGAACATACAAAAAAATTTCTTATTTATTTAAATGAGAAGAAAATGATTACATTACTGCTACTTACTATATTTGAAAATTGAAAAAGAACAAAATATGATTTTAAAAAGTAGGTATGCTCAAAATGACATTTTTTATTCTGCACAACTTCTCTAAACTTGTGCAGGTAACCTCATCAAGTTGTTAAGGTGGTCGTCTGTGAGTCGAGATCTGTATTTGTCTTTGATAAAGTTCATCTTAGAAAATGAAGATTCACATGAGTAAGTTGATCCAAACATTGTGCACAGTTTAATAGCCAAGTTTTTCTATTGAGGCTACTTTTGATCACTCACATACTTTATCCAGAAAAGTTCAATGAAAGGTCTTTAGGCGCTTGGTTAAATTTTTCTTTCAATACTATGTCCTCCTGAAACTCTTATTTCCATCTGCAAAGCAGCTTTGTTCAATTTGAACACTGTTGCTGCATCAGTATTCCACTCCCCTCCAGACTTCAAAGAAACAATTGTTTAATACTTGAACAGCATTTCCAATTTTTTTAAACCGAACTTCAAATTCAGATTTAATGTCTTTTAAAAAGCTGCCAAACTGTGATGTGTCAACGTTTTCATAGTCGTCACAAATTGACTTGAGGCTTAGAAAATCCAATTTTTCCTTGACAACATCGTCAGCCCAAAGCTTAATCTTTTCCCCAAAGGACCTTATTTCGGACAGAAGTTTACAAACAAGGAGTCCTTTCCTCTGCAACTTAAGGTTTAAGAAATTTAAATGTCTGAGAGAAAGTAAATCACTGAGATGTTTTCTTCGTTGAGCAGTAAGCGCAGATATTTGATTGCCATCTCTTTGGCACAATCCAAGAGGAATTTTTTGTTCTCCACTATGACTGGGGAAAAAAAAAAAAAAAAAAAAAAAAACGCTGCAGTACAAACCCTTTGCTCAGCCACCACACATTGTTATGAAGAAGTAAATTGTCGAAATGTGCATCGGTTTCTTCAAGGAGTGCTTTAAACTCACAATCCATGAGAGATGACTTTGATCATATGAAATTGATTATCTTGATAATGGTTTAGATTCAAGGGCAGGGCTCACTTTGCAACACAAAATACTTTGATGGATAATGCAATGATAAGATAGTAAATTTTCATTCATATTAGGATCTGCAATCATCCGACAAACCAAACCTTTATTTTTTCCGACCATCGCAGGGACATCTGTTGTCACTGATATATATATTTTTTTAAATCCAACTCAGATATCTCAAAATACTCCATTAATACTTTGTACAAGACCTCCCCACGAGTTTGTCCTGTTATTGGCAACAATGGTAACAATTCTTCCAAAAACTGTTCTCCAGCACTGTTCAAAAACCGCACGAAAACAATCAACTGAGCTGTATCAGTAACGTCACATGTTTCGTCCAAGGCTAAAGCATACGAGTCCGTAGCTACTAAAACTTGTCTTAATCTTTTATAGTTCTCTTCTGCCAAAACTTCCATGTTCCTTGTGTTTGTGGATGCAGAAAGCGGAATGTGTCGAATGGTGTCAATAATGTCTTGTTTGTTCTCAAAAAGCACAGTACCAACCTCAAGCATACATTCTTTGACCATTTCAGCATTAGTAAATGTTTTCATGTGTTTTGTGAAAGTCCATGCTACACATAAAGAAGCCTCTGCAGATCTCTCTTGTGTAGTCATAGATTAATTCAAAAGTTGGGTAGAGGTTAAGTAGTTTGAACATAAACTATCAACTTTAGATTTGTGAAGACAGCTTACTAACGGGCATTTTGTATCAAATTTTTGTGCTTAGTCTCAAAATGTTTAACATTTCCAATTTTAACGACGGACACAGTTGTTTACAAATCAAACATACAGGTACAGCTCTAACTCTGATTGGAAGTATAAATAAATTCTTATCGGTCCACTCTGGCAAAAACTGTCTATTCTCGGTATCTACTTTCCTCTTCTTACCCATTCTAAGTAATAATCATTAATGTTAAAAATGTATGAGAATAAAACTGCTACTCACTCAAAAACACTGCTCTATAGTAGAAACTATTCAGCGTTTAAACTTGTCAGTGAACACAATTAAGAATCAGCGAACTAACAGTCAGGGGCACAACTAACTAACAAAGGCTGACAAAGAAGTGATGGCATACCGAATGAGAGTTAAAATGGGAGTGGGCGAGTCCAATATTGAAAGGAGGGGGTGGCAGGTCTGTGGAGAGCACAGAGCGGGTAGTCATCACTAGCCTAGCCTACCACTTACGAAGTCGGCGTCTTTAGCCGCCAATATAAATAGTCTGAAATAGACCACTCGAATTTCGGTTACTTATAAATCATGTTTCAAAATAAATATAGCTGACTGAGTTTATTTTCCCCTTGGGGGAAAATTGCTGAAGCTCTGATTGGCCTCTGGCACTTCGGCTATGAGTCTATTGTGCTTCTCTTTTTATTTGTTCACCTTACACCGACCCTAGTGCCTTTCACAAGCTCCAGGATCTTGTGCAGGGTGTTCTTGTCAAAATTTATGTCTGGTTGTTGTGGTCCAAAGATTCACTTTCTTTTGGGCTCCAGGACCTCACACTTATAGCTTGTATAGCTTGTAATGTAACTGTGGGTAGTCTTATGTTTTTAGAAAGGCAATGATTATCTCCAGTAAAAATAAAAATCTCAATAAAATGTGGGAAGATCAAGAACTAAGCTACCTGAGCTTTAGATTAAACTCTGCCTTATCATATTAATAATTTCCTTCTTTACAAGTTACATAAACAAGGCAAACCTTTGGAAGGAGAGATATCTGCGGGTGCATAAACGTGTGTTCAACTCTTTATTAAACAAAATGTTAAAAAATCGCTAAAATTTTTCTTTTTTTTCTTCTTTACACTAGTATATCTCTAAAACTATTCATTTTTGAGAAAAGATTAAGAGGGAAAAAATTAAAATAATTAAATTTTACACAAAACAGCTGGTTTAAAGTCAAAAAATATATTATTAATATTGCAAAAATAGCAATAACAATAAAAAAAGTGAAATAACAAGTCTTTTTGAGTTCTTAGATAGTAGGTAGGACCTTCATATTTGGCAATAAAAAACTTTTTGGTAAGATAAATCACCACACTAAATTTCATCAAAATCGATCTTATAGTTATTGCATAATAATTTTGGAATCCAGATTTCAAAACAAAAATTGCAATTTTCCGAAGTTTCACAGAGACTAAATTAATGTCACTAGATACTTGAATATTTAATCACATATAAAAGAGTACTCAAGCTTTCAAATGCATTTAAAAAAATTGAAATCCATTAAATAGGAGTGCCGTGGAAAATGTTTAAAATCTGTTTTATTTTTAGGCTATCTATCTATCTCTCCAGAATATGGTGCTTTGCGGGGATACTTGTTTGTAGGGTCACTTGCGGGAAATCACTTATAAACATTTCAATGAGAGGAAAAAAAGGAAATCTAATTATTACTTGGTTTTATTGTCCCTATCACAGAAATTTGCCCTTTTGTTATTTAATTTTATAGGTCCTTATGGGGCGAATGGACAGAATTTTATATGAGAGAGCGAATGGACAGAATATGGTGCTTTGTAGTGATACTTGTTTGTATGGTGACTTACGGGAACTCAGTTATTAGTCCATTTATACAAATTTTAATGAGAGAAACATATTGGAAAACTAATTATTGCTTGGTTTTATTATCCCTCTTTTGAATATTTGCCTTTTGTACTTTTATTTTTTGGTCCTTATAACGCTAAAAATTTTCACCAAGAACACGCTCAAGAAAATTAAATATTGTGAATGTGGGTTATAAAAACACAATTGTTGAATATATAAGTAAAATAAATCAGTAATAGCTTACGTTTTCCATTAAAAAAAATTATAATTCTAATTAAAAAATCCTATGTCTATAAGTATTTATTATTTTCAGTTTTTAAAATTTGTAATAAAATATAAACATATTTAAAATGACTTTTTACAATAAATTAACTGTGACCATCTCCCTAGGCCTACAAATAGTTAAGGGAGGAATTTTTACATTTCCATATCCATATCTAGGCTCACAAATGACATTTATGTTCATTTTAATTGTAACAGTTTTCAGATGTTGGTTGGCTATTGCCGAGTTTTTGCTTCTTTTTTTGAATTATTGAGTTTACTCTCCATTTTATTTTTACCCCTTGTAACTGAGGGAATCTTTTCATACAATCCTCACATCTTTTTTTTAGTGGGTGGTCTTACGCCAAGCATTATTTCCTTAGCAAAGAATTCTGTTAGAATATTTATTTCTTCCGTGGACCACAAGATTTTTTTTACAGTCTTAGTTTTCCTTAGTTTCCTTTTGGACGATAAGTCTACGGAACTTGAACTTTTATGCGAAGAAGATGTTTGCTGGGTAGCCTGATCGATCTCTGGCTGAAGAGTTTGCGAACTGTTGTCGTTTATGGGGTTAAGTAGAAGATCTTCCTCCTCCATATTAATAGGAAGAGGTGACCTCCTTACACTCACGTCCATTGGAGTTACAGTAAACGTCTCAGAACTGGTAGTCTTGATTTCTACTGTTATATTAGTATAAAAACTGGAGGGAGTCCTGAGCTAAGATCACATGTTGGACCTCGGCTGTTGGTTCTTCAGTCTCGGTATGTTTCTTGCTTTTTATGATTTTTTTCATAAAAATCCCACCAGTAGCTAGGGAAATATTGATCAACCTGGACAGAGCCCCGCATGCCCAGGCAAGGCTAAATAATCTGAGAGGGTGCCTGGTATCTCAAAGAGCTTTACCCATTAGAGACACATAACCTGTGTCATTCATCTTTTCAACACGAGTAGCTAACACCTTGAGATCAGGGAATTTATTTCAGGCTTTACTCCTTTAGATCCAATGGATTCAGTCTAGACTAATGTCCAGTGCAGGGTCACCACGAGCTGGGTGCAATTCTTCACTGCACAGGTTTGTATCTTATTGGTGTGACCCAATCCGTCGGTCTTGAGTACCAGTCTATAACGTACCCCTGAGATTGGGAGAATAACCGGACATATAACTGAGTGATCACTTCCCCAGCCTCTCGACCCCTGACCGAGTATAATGAAACCTCAAACTATTCTTCCTGCATTAAGCTGTCCCGTGAAAAAAAAACCTATATAAACAACAAATAATTTTACCGCTTTCATTGTTCTTCCAACAATCTATTTTCTGGATCAGCCGTTAAAAATTGCAGGACTAACAGTATTTTTTCCCACGTTAATCTTCTTTATTTTTAACTAACTGTAACCCAATCACAAAATAAAAAATTTTAAATAACACATTTGCATTATGTTAAAATTTGTTCTCACTTTAATCCTCAACACGGAGATTTTAAGTAAAGAATAATGCCTGCTGTGGTACTTTTTGGAGGTGTTTTAGTATAATTTTGCAACTGTTCATTCAAATGAACATGAGCCATTAAACTCTTACCACTAAAAACACTTTCAATTTACTAAAAAACTATTAAAAGAATTATAAACAAAGGTAATCACAGAACTAACCTATAAAAATATTAGCCGATCAACACACTCACTTATCTACTTATCTTTCAAAAACTATAAAAATATACCTACAAAATGACAAAACAATATTTACACATAATTTAAACTCAGCAATTAACTTTTATGTTTCCAAAGCACAACTATAATACTACAAAAACATCGGGAAAATATTATAAAAACATTGTATAGAAGACAGAAACTTCTTTGTGTTGACAACATTTGCACCTTACAGCCACGGCTAAGGCAACTGATTAATAAAGAAACATTTGATTTCAGAATTTATTTTAAACTCATAAAATGCACTGGGTTCAGGCAGACTTTAGTAGAAGAAAAATTAGCTTTTCTATGTGTTCTCTGTATAGTTTCTTGAAATAGTCCCAAATATATCTGGTAGAAATCATTAGCTGACAGATTACCGCAATGCGAGCAGCACTGCTCACCAATCTACAAATACAGTTGGTAAAATAATGTGAGCACTGCTCAGTATCTACGATGGGGGATTAATTATATTTATTTACCCATCGTCTTGGCAGTACCAATAAACATCGCCTGTTCGTCTGAGAGGTCATATAATGTTTCAACTATACATGTATGTGCCAAAGTCAGATTCATTTGCATGTTGGATCCAAGAATGTAGAAAATGTCTCAATTTTACGTTTCCACAAATTAAATTTCCCAAGTTTTACAATTTTGGACTTGTAATGCCTCTAATTAAATATTATTGAGTCCTGCAATTAGAGTCACATGTATATTTCCGTTTTTCTATATTTTACCAAAAACTAGATACTGAAAATCTGCTTTATATTATAATTATTTGCTTTGTATTATAACAATTAGGACAAGCGCAAATATCCAAGAGATAACAAAGACTGTAACCATGAAAGAAATATTTCCTGGCTCACTGAAGACAAACTTGATAGGTCTACACAGTAAGAGTCTATCAATAGTTTTTCATTTCTAGTGCATGTAATATTATTCCTGCTTGATATTGTTCAAAAAGTATTTCACTATAGTTTTGATTGCCACAACAAGAAAACCTAGACACAACAAGGAAAATAATCTTACGATTTTCATAATGAATATTCTTAACTTTAAATTATGTGAAATATTATATTATAATTATACCATTTTGGAGGGATAAAAAAAAAAAAATTTTTTTTCATTGAAAATGTACAAGTTTGTACAGATTATTTCTTTTTAGTGCTATTAGTTCATAAATTATGAAGTAGTGATTCTTTATGCATTAAACCTCACTCCTCTTTGAAAGCATAAACAATCCGATTACTGTTTATATTTCATTCTAATTCATTGATGAATAGATAGTTACTTTATTTTTTAAGGCAAAGTTAGGACCATCAGGCCCTTTTTTCACTTAACTTCAGAATATGTGAATATATATAGGCTATGTGAAAGTTGTATCAAGTTTGAAAGTAAATCATGGAGAACAGTGTAATTAATAATGTGTTGTAACAGAGATAAAGCTATAAAAAAATGGTGCAAACAAAATATGAACCAGATTATTTGAAATACAGGATAAATTATCCAGTTTCTTACTATAATTAATATTTTTCTTTGATTTGATAAAATTGTTTCTGTATTTAAGGTTTCGGCTGCTTTATGCAAGAACAGATTGCCGACCCTATGTCTTACGGTATCTATGTGGTGGACCGACGGTATATCTCACTTGAAGATTCTGTTAAACAACTAGCTCAATTTATGTATGACTTTTCACGTCTCAATCGTAGGCAGCGTATTATTCAGCGAAATCGAACAGAAAGACTAAGTGACATGTTGGATTGGAGGAATTTGGGCATTGTAAGTATGATAAAACTTTTTTTTAGAGATAACATTTCAATTTTATTATACATTATTAACACTCTCCTGTTGATTGAGATACCTACCACGTCACTTGAATAGTTTTATGTAGAATTATACATTATAAAATATGTAGTGTATTTCCTACTTTAGCATATTTTGTTGTTGTCTTTTTTTCATTCAGGTAATTTTTCATTATTAGAAAAAGCTGATATTGGATTATTTATTATTATTATTATTGGCTTTTGTTTTTTTGATTTGTAACATGTAAGTAAACTGTATGTTTGATGAAATTAAAAAAAAAAAATTTATAAAATTATAATAGCTTAGGAGTAAAATTTGTTAAAAATATGCTAAAAGTTTATATCATAGAGTGCAAACAATAAAAATTGGCCTATTACTAAAAAGTGTTAAATTTAGAACAGTGTACTACTATTTAAAATGGTATTTTTTTCGAGATTCATTAATTCAAACCTTACCTTAAAAAGGAAAAGAATATTTTTCTACACGATATTCATTTTTTCACTGTAATAAATGAAAAATACCCAATGCATGTAGAAATAGGTTAAGTACATATTGCAATGTGGTCACTTTTAAAGCCTATTTTAAAAATACACAATATTTTTCTGCGGAAACCAACTTTTAACTGTGAAATTTCAACATAAAAATTATGAAAAAAAAAATCTTATTTTTAACTGTTACATTTGTACATTAAATTACGAAAGTGTTAATAAATTAAACTTTTACTAAATTTCAACCATCATGGTAAACATGATTATGAAGATTCACATATCATAAATGATGCGTGCACTTTGAATGTCATAGGGATCCTTTTAGTTTGTATTAAAATATGACGATTTCAATAGTTATAATATTGCATATAAATAGAAATTTATGTAAATAATAGTTGAATTATATTAATATAATAGACTTAACATTAACTACCCTGTCCTACAAAAAGGTCAAGTTAGGTAAGGTTAGGTTAGGTTATATTTATTTCACATACAAACATCCTTTACCAATTACAACCATAATAATATTCCTAATACACAGAAAAGTAAAATTCTTCAAAAAAATGGTATTAAACATGCACAATTAGTCTGATCGATAATCAATATACTAGTTGAAACTGACTTTATTATGCAATAACTAGAAGCTCATTACCTGTAATTGCTTGTGAAAACAATTGTCAAGTTTTTATACAACTTAGATTTATGTACTTGTTACTTAAATAGTAAGTTAAACTTTTTCTTTTCTTTTTAAAGTAAGATTATCAATCTCTACAAATTTTAAATAGGAGTAAACTGTTCTAAATTTCTACCTTAAAACATAATAGGCCTTTTGACCATCAACATAGTAATTACCGATGTTTGGGACGACCCGAGACAATCATATTTCGAGACTTACTCGGTGTACAGAGAGTTCAGAAATGAGTTCTTGAACGAGGGGCTAAGAAATTAGAGAGTCAGCGACACGTAACAGAATAGTGTTAAGCTGATCTAAGAAACCACGCAGTGTATAATTTCTGAACCAACTTGTGACAGCTTGTATGTCCAGTCACTTTTTTCAGTTTATTCAAAAATATTAAAAAACCTATTATGGTTGGGCAATTTTTCATCCGGGGACTACTCATATTTTAGGGGGAGCCATTAGTGACTAGTCACTAGCCAAAATGTAAATTCACGAGATTAATGTCTTGTATTTTGAGGCCTAGTTGGCCCATGTTCATTCGTGATTTGTTGTGTAACTGCATGGTAATATACTAAGGTGATATAAATTCATAGTTGTAATTTATCTATTAGTTCATTAGTAATAACTCCATCAATGCTGGCTTTGGATACAGTGTGAGTTTGGTGTGCCAGAATTGGCCAGATATGATTGGTAACCAATCTAAGCCCATGTGGCAAATTTTAAACCTCATGGTACACCTTCACGTTACAAATGGTAGCAAACCATATTTACGATCCACAGATCTCTAGGTTATAGGCCAACGCGCTTCCACTTTGAGAGTTCCAGCTATACACAGTCAGTTTAACCTTGTCCTGATTGATGAATTATCCCCAGCAAGTAGGGAAGTTAGTACGGTTATAGAAATTTATCAACTCTTTTTAAATTCACCTTGTAACATATAAAAGGAACAGACAACATCGTTGCAGACTCCATTTCTTGACTCTTCGAGTTATCGGCTCCTACAGCAGTTTCATTTAGAAACCTCAAACATACAGTCCAACCCATTCCCTTAGTTTCTGTATTGTCCCAAATACTGTAGATGTTAATGCCATATTAACCTCCATCAACAGGAAGATCCGCCCTAACTTCACATCCTCCTCTCTCCACAATATACTCTCATAGACCACACCCTGATGCACACTCCCCCATAAATTTGCACCACATGTTGTCCCTGAGAAGCTCATTGATATGGAATTTATGAGCTCCCAATTTCCTCACACATGGCCAAAACTTTCATCCGTGTTAAACACTAACTTTCTTCTGCTGCGGTCGAGACCCTTAATAATAGAGACTTTCTCATTCCCTGTGACCATCAGGCTCATTGATCCTAAAACCTACACATTCATTCCACTCAGCCTTCATTAATCATCTCAAACATTATTTCACTCCAAACACCCATTAATTTCATAATTGCTCCAAACACCTTCATGATTTCATTATGACTATACCCCAAACCCATCACTCATTAGATCAAATCAAATACACAACTGACATTTTCTAGCACCATACTCCACAGGTATTCTATAGATATTTGTTTGAAGTTTCACCTTTATTCTTTCTTCCTCATCTTCAACCATAACATATACTAATAGTTTATTTCTAATAGCTCACAACCTCCTACACCTCAAGCATGTTGCTGGACTGAGGTATGGCTAACCTGGATCTTCGAGTATGGTCCAACTCTTATCACATGGCATTCCAGCGTGTAGAGCAAGTCGCCATCCTTTTTTTACCTTAGATTGTAAAGGTGTAGATTACCACCTGGTCTTTGACGGTTTGGTTTTGCATCTTTTTTTATTGATAGGAGGGCCAGGATTTACTCTCCAGAATATGTCTCTCAGTTATATAGCTTATTGTGCACCCTCATTCACAAGACCTTTCTTATCAATCCAGTTTCACATTTTTGGAAAACCGTGAGTTGCTTCGGATGATGTTCTGTTTTTCTATCTGTCCCCCACTCCATAGAGAGTACTTACGGATTAAAATCATTTTCTGTCCAGAACTGGGCAGTCAAAAACTATGTGTTGAGCCTTTTCCACAGCTGCACCACATATTATACACAAAAAGTCTGGTGTGCATTACCCCATTTTATGTAGATGGTTACGGAAAATCCAGTTACCCATCAAGAATCCAGTCACTTTCTGCAGATTAGTCCTATTCAGTTTAAGAGCTTCCTCTGTGTGGAGTTTAAAGGACCCTTGAGCATCTTCTTAGACTGTACATTACACTTTGTCCTCTCCAAAAGTTCTAGTGTTACTTCAAACCCATTAGGAGACACACCTGTGTGCTAAGGTATAGGATACTTCTGGTTCTGGGTCAATGAAGGGGCATTTGGTTCCTTTTTTACCACTTCTGTTTGCCTCTTCATTCTCCTCAATACTCTAATGACCCAGGGCCCACAACAGATTTACTTTATTGGTTTTTATCAGGGTTTTCAAGGCAACATGATCAACTAAGAGTTGCGTCTTGGTGTTTTTGGTTCCTATTTTCAACTAATGTATGCTGTTATTTTCATTGTGTCATGAGGTCATTTAAAATTTTTACTTTTCATATATTTATATTAGGGATGAGACGATTAGCATACCGATTAATCATAATTGTGATTATTATAATATTTGGCGATTATGATTAATCGCCAATTTATACTTCTCTATGGATTTGGGCTTAACGATTAGAGCTCATCTCTCAATATTTTTGATGATTTTTTTTTTTTAAATAATGTCAAAGAGTAAATTATCAATTAATAATAGAGTTTAATTATTGTATATAATTACACCTTATGCAGCATTTACTCGTATGTGTATTATCTAACAAACGAAGACTGCATGGTGGTATCAGTAGCGATGAGACGATTCAGGGCACACCGATTACGATTATTAATGATTTGTGCTCATTAAATCATTTCAGTCTTTCTTTTGTATAATGAGGATTAAACTAAGGATAATAAATGTAATACTTTATTATACAGTGTCAAATTAACTCAACTTTGGGCATCCGTATATGTGTGTGATACTAATCAAAAGATAGGTTTCATTGTTCTGTCATTTAGAGTGAAAAAGCAATTGGTAGAAGAGGAGGACTAGTTGCCCTTGAACGTGTTTATAGTTATATTTCCTTTCAGTCAGACTCAGGCATGTACATCTTACTTCAACAAACTTTCCATTGAAATGAGTTACTTTCTTGCTATGTGTAGTAGAAAATAATGTATTTATATTTTATAGTATAATGAGTGTAAATAAGCTTTTGTTTGATAAAACTCCTTGACTGAAGTAAACTGAATTGCTTTCATAATTGGTGTAATATTTTTTAAATTTATTTCACAATAGAAAATAATTAACTATTGTTAAAACTAGAAAAGTATTGTCTTGACCATTGTTTTTTAATATTTTTTTTACAGATTTATTTACCATATTTTATTTGGTTTCTTCCATTGTTTTTAAATAGGGAAATTAAAAAAGTGTGTTAATTAATTGTATAGCTTTGATTGACAAAAGAAAACAGATTTTTTGTATTTCACAATCAGTGAATTTCTTTAAATTTATTATAATTAATTAAATTTTGTAACTTAATTTATATAATTATGTAATTAAAAGAACATAATATAAAATGGTGTTAGTTGAGGGGGAAAAAAAGAAAAGAAAAAAAAAAGTTTGAAAGAGTAAAGGGGGTGGGTGGGGGGGACTCATGCCGGCATATAACTTGAAAGAAACATAACAAGAGTTCATTCTTAAAACATTTGTTTTTGAAGACAAGTTTTGTTTCAATTCTGTGAATCTAACAAAAGAGATAAAATAGTAATAAAGTAAATAAAGTTTTAACTTTGATGACTCATTCCTAGACACAAACAAGCCAGATGTCTGCTGAATCTTTCTTATCACTAAATCTGTGTTTAGTTTAGCATCTGCACTACTGAATATCAAGTTCATTGATATCACCAATTCCCCCCTCCCTCTCGCCCTTCAGCCTGTACACTAGGAGGGGACCAATGGAGAAAAAAAGAAGAGAATTGAGGGACAGGAGAAGTTGTACTGCTTAGTAACAAAAATATTGTCCTACATGCTTTAAAAGATAACCATACTTTTTGACAATAATCCTACTTGGTTCACATCAATTGTGTGCCCGTTATTCGACCCCGTGCTGGTAGATTTTTCATGCATAGCTTAGTTCACCAACTCTAAAACACGTATTTTGCAATTCAACATTACGCCCACTTAGAATTGTCCTATCGCAATAAATAAAATACCGTTGGAAAAGTAATGTTCCGTAGATGCATAATCATACAAAAAAAAAATACCACAAAAAATTATAAATAATATTCCAAAAATTGGTGAAGTTCGCATATTTTTGATACGTAAAATCGTAAATTTCAACTCTGCGGTTTTTAGTAAATGCGACGGCATTTTTCCCGATATGATTACACATCCATTTTTCTATCAAACGGGTTGACCAAAACACTGTTCTATAGATCACATCTTTCTCTTTCAAACCGTAGATTATAAATTTTTCTGCGTCTCACAGATCCAGAGATATTTCTACTTGACCATAGAAGAAACCTGACGGCACGAAATTCAATTGGCATTCGGTGCAGTTAACGAAATGGCATAATCGATTTTTCATTTCGATTTTTTTTGTTTCGATATTGATAGTATGTTGTAGATGACATTTCATTCTTCAAGTTGGTACCACTTGATATAGGCAAATACTTAATTAGAAGGTTTTGTTTTGCTCTCGAAACATAGCAATTGTGTGGCGTAAATACTGTAATATTAGGCGTGGCGCATATTGTTTTGGGGTTAGATATTTGTTATTTTGAAGGTTTGTGTATACAAATTGTATATAAATTATGTATACAAGTTACAATTATAAATTATGTATACAAGTTACAATATATGTGTTTTTATTTCTAAAGTTTGTTTTTGAGTGAATTTCTAATTTGTGAACGGTTTATATTTTGGGATAACCTAAGACGTATGTTGTGAATTTAGCCTATATGCAAATTTTCTTATATTGAGTGTTTTATTTGATTATACAAGTGAATATGTGTGTTATTCTATGTAAAGTGTATTGTTTTAATGAAATCTAATGATTTTGTCTTAGGCCTAGCTTTAGAAAGTTACTAATTACGCCTAAATTGTCGAGGTGTCAAACCTAACCTCAACCGTCAGAGTATCACTTTTTAGGAGAAATCGTTATTTTTATTTTGAAAATGTAACAAATTATTATTTTTTCCCCCTAAATATATTCACAAATATATTAAAATCTCTAGTAATCGTTGAAAAAAATCTATTTGTATGGTGTATTAACGATATCTGTGAAATTATTCTCTTTTTACTCTTCGATTTTTTGGTATTTGACCAAAAAACTCCAAATGTGATACATCTAACTTTTTTTTCACTACACACCTACATTCTATGCACCTTTCTGAATATAATGATATATAGAAGTTCTGTATAAAAAATATTTTACTACTTTGTGATTTTTTTGAAAAAATGAGAAAATTCAGTTTTTTTGTAAAATAATTTTTTTAATTTTGAAAATGTAACAAATTTTTTTTTCTAAATATATTCACAAATAATACACAAAACTATTGTATATCTTAGAAAACGGTAGTAAGCTATTGATTTTGGATGATACAGGTTTTTCTGAAAAATGATAACATCATTTTTTGACATGTAACATACTTACTCCAAAACCGTTTCAAAAAAAAAATTTTTATTACATAGATGAATTCTATGCATCTTTCTGAGAAAAATGATGTCTTATAAGTTAGGTTTTGTATAAAAATAATATATTTTATTAATTTTTAAACAAACGAAGAATTGTCAAGAAAATTAACATGCGCCAGATGTAGGGTTAAAACACACACAAAGTACAGTCTATGTTTGTTATAATTTTCTCATTCTCGATCCATAATTTTCCTCTCTGAGAATATTCATCATTTCTGAAATTAAATATATATATATAAGAAATTTTTAGTTAATTAAAATGTTGTGTGAAACTCTTTAAAACAGTTATTGTCTTTATTGAGGCACAGATAAAGTCCACATTTTTCACACTTTACATAAGTAAGTTTATTACATTTTAGATTTTACACCTTGTTCGTATTGTCGTGCAGTTAGGCCAATGATCTATTATGTCTACACGTATATCAACAGGAGGCACATAAGATTTTGGTCGTCTTTGTTTCTTTTCAGCAATCTAACTTTCAATACTAGAATATGAAGGTCTTCGCCTTTTTACAGATTGACTATACTCGATTCTTCAGACATTCTGCAATTTGGCAATGTTAAATAATTTTCATTATTTTCCTTCTTAATTTTTCTATATAAAATCCAAGCATTTACGACAGATAAGTCTATTAAATGATAAAATATATGCATATACGATTTTTTAGTATGCATTTTAATTTTGTATCTACCAATCAGACTGTCAAGAAAATCCACCCCACCCATTTGCCTGTTGTATTCTTTAACAATATTTGGCCAAGGTAATTTAACTACGTGTTTCGATTTTCTATCAAATCATTCAATTTCCAGCATTGGTAATTCTCCTGTAAATGATGATATCAAAGTTACATTTATATTATCCTTCCAAATGACAGTAGATACATCAATACCATCAGTATTAAACTGAAGTACATCATCATTTAAGGATACATTTTTTTTATTCCAAATTAAATTTTTTAATTTTTCTCTAAAATTTGTATCATCAATTGCCAGTGGTGCTTCTTCAATGAAGTTACATTCAACATTTTCATCAATATAATTTAGTTCATCATTTACATTATTATCTGCATTACCATTGTTTTCTGCATTATCTTCTGGTAATTCAAAATCAAATACTATAAGAAGGTTTTCAATATCAAAATCTGTATCATTTAAATGAAGTAAATAACAATACATATCAGATATGTACAGAGCACAGTGCAGGGATATATATTTATTAATTTTTTGTCTAGTTAAATCTAATTTCAATATCATAGTATACAGCTATATACACACATGTGTGTACTGATTACTTTTCACAGAGCGATTAGTCCATTGATTATTAAATTATGAGATATATTAGACAATCTGTTTTATTCTCATTTCTTTTAAAATTAAGTGCATTTCCCAATATAAATTATTTATTATTTACTAAATAACTAAATCGAATTGAGTGATTTTATAAGTAAATCTGAGCGTGAGCTACAAAATATTTTATCAACGGTTTACATATTATTTTGCCGATATAACAACAATAGTAGAAACTGAATTAAAATTGATAAAATATTGAAAAATGGGGAATTAGACATTAGTTTCCAGTGTGACAAAGCTCAATTATTTTTTATTTCAAAAATAATTTTTATTTTTTTTTTTTTTTCAGAAAAAGTTGTTTCTCTAGTTATAATTGTTTTTACAAATTATGATCAAACAACTATCATCAGAATTATACTATAAAGTCGGTCATAAATCTACCTACATTTTGCTTTTATGGAAGACTGTAAAATATGTGTAAATCGGTAAATGGGAAGTACCTGAAAATAGATACAAATACCATTTCAAGGCCAACAAAAGATCTCTCACCTCATATCTATTTCTACTAGGCTTATCACTACTATTTTATTCTGTCACATTGACTTGAAGTATTAACATCTTGAAGTTATCTTTTGCACACACGTATAAATGCGCACCCACACAAGCTTTATGTAAAATATTAAATCAATCAATAATTTTACTCTGACAATTTTTTTTTTTTTAATGGACAACAGACAACAGTGTTTCTTCTGTTACTTAGAGTGTAAGAGTATACTATAGGCCTAGTGAATGTGAAGAAGGTGAACTTATATAGTTTTTGTTTTTCAAGATAGAAGGACTCCCCCGCTCATGCACAGTAGAATTGTCATGATATAAACTGAAAATAATTACAGAACTACTTATTATTTTTAGCGGTGTGTGAGCTCGGGTTTTTAATTAGAGCCGAGCTCTGGCTTTTACCGAGTTTGAGCTTTCTACAAGCTCGAGCGTATAATGAACTGGAGCTTGAACTTTTATCTTCCTTATTAATAAATTCTGGTTTTTTTTCAAACTTCTAATAAATTTTAGATTTAAATTAAATCAGTATAATTTTGATCTTTTGTTTTGAAATGAGCAATACAATAACAATTAAATATTATAAAAAATGGAATCTAATTGCACTCCCACCTCCAGGGTTAATATTTTTTGTTTTATCGGCAAAATATTATGGAAGCCTTTGATCGAATATTTTTTAACCAATTTTAAGCTATTTTCCTCTCTTGCTCAGATTTATTTATAAAATCACCCAATTCAATTTTTAGTTATTTAGTAAATAATAAATAATTCACATCCATCGGGAATTACATACAATTAGCTTTAAAAGAAATGAGTTCAAAATAGTTGTCTAGTAATTTCACTAAGTTATTTTCTTCTTAGTCATTTTATTTTAATAACTGTTTTGAATTTGAAAAAAATATTTAAAAACTAAATCATCTTATTATTTGTTGGCTTGGAATAAAGTTATTTCATTGCTCCGATCGTATTAATTAACAATGTTTAGGGTGTTAATTACAATTAGTATTTTTTAATCACATTTTAAAAAGAAACTTTTTTGTAAGGATTTAAAAAGGAAAGAATTATAGTAATATGTGATGCGTTTTTTCTTCAATTATTTTGACCCACGATTTTGGGGTTTCGCTCATTTAACTGACAATAACTTAAAAACTGATTAAACCTTCTTTTTTTTCGACAAATTTTATATTAAAATCATGTTTCATATGACTACCTTCCCATTAAAAAAAAAATTAAGTTCATTTCAAGATGGCGACAAAAATTTAAACTCATAAAAAAGTATTTCTTTTATGGCTGTGAATAACTACATTTATTTCTATCTCATAACACTCGTACATTTTGCGATATTAAGCTGTTTTCAGATTTTTCAAACACCCTGTATGTATATATATCATTCTAAAGATAATGTTTCAACCTATCATAATCATGTAACCGAAATTCTATACAGCAAAAGGTAAAAATTAAAGAATTCAATGTAGTTGGAGTGTTTTGCCACTAGGGAGGAACACTTCTTCACAATATGAGAAAATATGATCTCATTGGTCATAAAATTTTTGTAAATGGTAATATTTGTCCAAATACCACAACATTGACAATATTTTATAGTATTTTTCTTCCTCTTTCGAACTACGTATTCCAAATTATTGTAACTGTCATAGTTTATGAGATATATACATTCTAGAAAGTTGTAACCAAGAATAACCAATCCAGTTTTATTTTTGATATGTTTACGAATTGTCTAATGCAAATTAGTAATACAGTAGACTCCCGTAAGTTCGGCCACCTCGGGACCGGACCCTAGGCCGAACTTAAAAGTGGCCGAACTAACCAATCATCTATATATAACTATATTTAACACACATGAAAATACAGAAGGTTACAAAAACACTACAAAAAAATATTTACAGAAATGTAGGTCTAATAAAATTTTAAAATATTACATACCTGTACTATTTATTGTTTGTAAGGATCGTGTTGTGAATCGATGCGTATACAGTAGTAAAAGTTAGCAAACACAAAACACTTACACATTCTGTAGAATACAACGCAGAGGAATACTCTGACATATACAGTATTTAACACACATGAAAATACAGAAGGTTACAAAAGCACTACAAAACAATATTTACAGAACTGTAGGTCTAATAAAATTTTAAAAATATTACATACTGTACTGTACATTGGTGGTTTGGCTTCTTAAACACTTAAAAAAAATCTGAAAATCTGTTATTTTTTTCTGAACTTTCTTTTCTAATGATTTTTTATGTGCAAAGTCACGCCACTTTTTAATAAACATTACATCGACGGCAGTTGCTTCTTTTTGCTGTTCGATGTAGGTAGCTGCCAGTTGCAAAGCTGCTTTGCCTTCAGCGTGGCTCATTTTATTTTCTTCATCTTCCTCTTCAATCTCAGCAGCATCTCCGTCATTATCCTTCTCATTTTCCTGGCGAATGACATACTCGGCGATTTCGTCGTCGTTCAATACCTCGTTGTCTAGCTCCTTTTCAAAGTTGATCCACTCCAAAACATCTTCTTCAACAATGGGACCGCAGTTCGGTAGTTGCTCAAGGTCGTGCAATAGAGCTGCATTGTCATCAGGTTCGTTATCAAGAATGTTGTTTGGCTCATCGTCTGTTGTGTTTTCTTGGTCAATCTTATCTTCTATATTTGGCCAAAGTTTTTTCCAAGACTTTACAAATGTCGACGGTGGTATTTCGTCGTATGCCTTGGCCGACATGTACACAACATCCTTCATATTAACGGACTTCAGCACTTTTAAGAGGTCTAAGCTGTCATCAGCCTCCAGTTTGGAAAGAACTTCAGAAAGTAGTTTTCGGCGATATTTCCTCTTGAAGCACTCAATGACCCCTTGGTCCATCGGCTGTTGAAGACTGGTTACATTGGGTGGCAGGAACAGCAGTTTAATTTCTTTTTCACCGTCACACTGAATATCTTCCTGGTGAGTAGGCGCGTTGTCAAGAACTAGAAGTGCTTTGATGGGCAGTTTTGATTTTGCCAAATGTTTTTTCACTTTGGGAACAAATTCGCAGACAAACCATTCCCTGAACAAATATGTGTCCATCCACGCTGATTTCTGCGACCGATAATACACTGGGAGAGTTTCCATGTTTATATTCTTAAACGCTCTCGGTTTTGCTGCTTTGCCAATGACAAATAGGGGTATCTTGTGAGTCCCCGAAGCATTTGAACACAAGGCGACCGTTATCCTCTCTTTGCTGACTTTAAACCCTGGAGCAGATGTTTCTTGCTGGGTGGCAAAGGTTTTTCTGGGCAGAAGTTTAAAATTTAACCCAGTTTCGTCGATGTTATATATTTGATCTGGGCTCAAGTTTTCATCATCGATGATTTTTTTAAATTTTGCTGAAAAATTGGTGGCCGCTGTTGGGTCTGCTGACATCTTCTCACCACAAACTCCGATAAAATGGACTCCGTGTCTCTTTTTCCATCGAGAGAGCCATCCCTCACTAGCCGAGAACGCCTCTTCTGGTTGAAGCTTTGAGTGTAAGATCATAGCCTTTTCTTTTAGGATTGGTCCACTTAATGGCGTTCCTCGTCTTCGTTCTTGAACAAACCACAACCACAGAGCATCTTCCACCAATTCATGTTTGGCCTTCCTCAGCGTGCAACGCTTTTCTAGAACTTTTTCACTTTCAATTTGTGTACAAAAGCCTTCGATGTTTTTTCTATTGCGCCGCCAGTCGTTGACTGTACTTTTGCCCACGTTTAAATCCTTGCAAATACTTTGCACGGATTCTCCTTTGTCCAATCTTTCCAGAGCTTGTAGTCTCTGTTCCATTGACTTGTACTTCCGTTTACGTATTTCACTCATTTTAAAAACAGTACACAATTTTAAAAACACTCAAAAACAAAAGTACAGAATATAATACACAATACACAACAGACGTACAGTAACAATAAAACAAGTACAGTATATAAACAACAGTAAAAAACGCAAGTACAAAATAAAAATCACTGACTGTAAGGATGAGCGCCACACGACTGCACAGTATGAATACCGATGCGAACTGATGAACTAAACAAAGAATTCAATACTGTATACAGTTACACTAAGACATGCTTTGTTTCTCACATCTGGCAAACATCTCACTTTCTGGCTGGCGGCGACAAAAAAAAAGGGTCATGTTTCTTTTGCATGACCCAAAAGAATACAAAGAATACAGTACAGTACTGTACAAAAATAAAGAGACTTGCTATCGCATCTGGCTGGCGCGCGTGACTCATGCTCACAGTGAGCCGGCTGAACTAAGCGGAGACCGAACTAACAGAGGCCGAACTTACGGGAGTCTACTGTATTTTGATTTTTTTTTTACGATCTTTATATTATTTGAAATTAGAATTGCAGATCTGTCGAATGTTTTATTCAATTGCCCTCTCCAACCAATATTTAGAGCTGTAGTACTGACAAGGAAAGTCAGTGTCTTGTTACCTTGCTATTGCAGTTGATTTGTAACACAGCAATCTGACACCAAGCAGTGTCTAGTACAGTTTAAAGCGTAGTAAATTATGGTTTTTGAGAGTGTTTTGATTTATAATTCATTGTGAATTATTTATTATGTTTTGTTGATACAGATTTATGTTCACAACTATTGTAAGTGTTTGTATGGTCTAAACAAATTTGTATCCAAGTTTGGTGATTTTGAGATTAAAATTTTTGGACATGAAGATAACTTTTCTCATTATTGATTACTTTACTTGAAAATGTATCATTATAGAAAATTTGTAAATTCATAGTTCAGTACATTTATGTAATGGTACACAATAAGTTGTTGTTTTGCATAATATTAATATATTTGGTGAATTTTTAAAAATAATCCTAACTTTTCAGAAAGTTCTTTTTTCATCATAAAAATTGATTTTTCAACATGTAAATTTTATAAATTGAATAATTTTTTATCAACATTTCTTTACAACTACATTGGAAAACTTTAGTAAATCTTAAAATGTTCATTATATGGTATAAATAGGCTTTTCTGTACAGCCTTTTCACTTTATTTATTGCACATTTTTTTTTGTTTCCCAACATACTAACTAAACCTTTACATCTAACATTTGTTTCATTACATACATAAATTCTGCCCACCTTTCTGAGAAAAATGAAAAAAAAAAGTTGTGTTTTGCATATTATTACTATTTTTGGTGAATTTTTCAAAATAATCCTAACTTTTCTTAAGTTTTTTTTTCATTTTAAAAATTGATTTTTCAACATGTAAATTTTATAAATTGTATGTTTTAAGTTTTTTATCAACATTTATTCACAACTACATTATAAAACTTTAGTACGTCTTGAAAAAAAAATTAATTTGTTATATGGTCAAAATTTGGTTATTGTTAAATGCTTTTCTGTGGCATTTTCACTTCATTTTTTATACATTTTTTGTATATTTCTAACAAATTAACTCCAAAAGCTTTACATCTAACACTCTTTTCATTAAATAGATAAATTCTACTCACATTCTTCAGAAAAATGATATATAACATTATATATATATATATATTTTGTATAATATTACTATTTTTTTATGAATTAAAAAAAAATTATTAAATATAAAATATGGACATAATGGGCCGATTTTATAGTAGGTATTAAAGAAATACTAGGATTAATGAAATGTTATATAAAAAATAAACTTCTTTTCAATTATTGTTTATATATATATATATATATATATATATATATATATATATATATATATAATTTCAGAAAAACAAGGAAAGATTAATTTTTCAAAGAAAAAAGTCAGTGTTTAACATCCGGCACCCATACTAATTTTATTACTGAGATCATTTAGTAGTACAATAATGAAGCCACAGACACACAGTATTGGAAAATTTTACCTTATGGTTTACAAAAATATTCAGATGTAAAATCAGTATTTTTTCAGACTCATCCATGTTCACCAGTTACTTTCTGCTATGAAATATTAACTTTTTCAGTATACAATTTTTTGTTTTAATACTTTTTAAACATTCGTTTTAAGCAGTATCTATATAAACAAATTATTTATTAGAGAACTTTGGTGATTTTTTGAAAAAGTAATAAAAAAAAAAAAAAAAAAAAAAACCTCATAACCTAACTCGCCTCAGTTTTCAGGTAATTTTGTAACAAACAACTTTGGTCTCTTATGTTGTAAATAAGTAAATTGACAAAAAACAGTTTTTGCCAAATTTAACTGTTGGAACGGATACTTAGCGTATGTTTTTAAATACCCCGAACTACTTTGTTAAAAAAACTGTGGTTAAAGCACATTTCTGAAAATGCCACTATTTTGTCTAATCTTACTGGCCTATTATATGTAACCTTCTCTATGAATATATATTTTTATTTGAACTATTTTTCACATTACAGTATTATCGACAAGCAAGACAGAAAGCAGTTCGACAAGTTTATCCAGATATTGCAGAGGACGAAGAAGAGATAAGAGCTAGAGGAGGTAGTATTAGCTACCCTAGACCGTTTTCAGAACCACCTTCTCCAGCTGCTTCACGTCACACAACACCAGCTAGCTCCCGTCATGGATCTGATGATGAAGATGAAGTTGATGATGAGAAAGAAGTAAATAATTTTTAGTCATATATTTTATTAATGCATTTACCTGAGAGGGTTTTATGATTTATTAAATTTAATATAAAACATGTACAAACACTCTTAAATTGATATTTTCTACTAGGTCTAAATTACATCCAGCATATTATTTTTCAAAATTTTAAATTTCAGTTACTACCGTTAATTTCTAATTAAGTGTTCTTTTCTGAAATGTGTAAAAAAAAAAAAATGCTATTTTTGAAATAAACAGCAATTGCTTTGATAAATAAAACGATTTTTTCTTATAGATAGGATTTTTAGGCTATTGTGTATAGTCGGGTGCATGTGAATTCTCAATTTATCATTTTTAAATGGGACACAATAAAAATAAACAATAGATCCAGGAAAATGATTAATGTGGATAAGACCTGTCAAACAATCTGGGAGGTGGAAGAGAAGAGACTGGGAAAGAAGGGTTAGGGAGAAGTAGCTCGAAGTGGATTGTTAATAAAATAGTTTCTTTCATTTATACATCTTACCATAAAAACCTCTAATTTATTCACATTTTACTTTCTAACATCTATGTACTATACAATTTTATACTATAATGCATATAGTTTCCTGGTCGTGATTGATTTTAAAACTAAACCATATGACAAGAGAATCTGCAGGTGCTCAGTTATAGTGAGTACGAGTAGGTACTCCTAGCTGGATCTACACTTTTCTTAATGTAATCTTCAGTTAGATTCCACTTTTTCAACTTTTCTAGGTTTTTCTTTACTAACCCTGGTGTTATTAGATTGTTTGAAGACTAGGGGTATCTGTTTTATGTTCTTTTCTTCTTTTCTTTTAAGGCGACTTTCTTTTAATGACTTTCTTTTATCACCTTTAAACATTACAATCCATGTAATAAATTTTAATTTATTTCATGATGGGAAATCAATATTTTGTTATCTGTTCTATTTTTATTATTATTTATTTATTTTTTGTATCACCAAAACAATGAGAACAAAATAATTGTATAGTTTGTGTAATCTTTCTTTATAATCAATGCACTATTAGTACTGTCAATAAAATAATTGATATCTATGCGTATATTTTCCTTTGAAAGTTTTTTGTTTCATGTATTAGAGTCATATATGAATGCAGTAAAATTTTGAAATGTATAAAAACAGTCCAAATTATTAATTAAAGATCAACATAACTTTCAGTCAAACTAGTATGACACTGTGATGAAGGTTAAGATAACTACGAACGTTTGAAGTAAGACAGTGTTTTCACAATTTAGAACTCTGTCATGTCTTAGATAACATAGATTCTGAAACATATAAAAACAAAAAAGAACAGTTACAAGACACATGCAAGTACTGAAATAATATTCATATTATACAAATTCTGACGTGAATACGATCTCAATATGAGTTTTAACATTTGAAGTTTTCTGTATGAATTGAACTTAAAACTTAGCACTCTTTGATATAGATTATACACAGTCAAAGATTTATATGCTTCCTCAGAGAAAAGCAGTAGATTTTCGGTTGGATTGCTAGAGGTAGTTCGTAAATAAACTATTAAATCGAGAAAAAAATAAAACGCCATGAAATAAGGATTTTTCCACCAGAGTTGTGACTTTACAACTGGATTTTAGTTATTTGGCTGGGCTGTTGTTGAAAAAAGAAAAGGATTAAAACGGGAACATTTACTACTGAACTTATATGTTTTCAATGGTTGATCTAGGAAAACTATTGTTTGAGTAACAATGAATGTGGTACATATATATATATATACTATAATTTATGAGTGTAACCTTACTGGATTGTTTAAATATTTTTTCATTACCTGTATATGGTGCTGTCGGACAATCCTTTTCTTCCTTGTTTCTTGTTTTATTCAATACATGACACGTTTTGACTTATTTCACTTCAGTCATTTTCAAATCTTGTTTTGAATGATACAATGTCAATGACTAAAACAAAACACAAATACATGAGCACCTGCACATTTAAAATTATATTTACAGTCACATTTAGGAAAATTTTATATTATACGTGCGACACACATGGTTGGTGAACTTGTTTTATGATGTAGTTTGAACTTATACTTGAAGATCCCTTGAACTAGCAAAACCTATCAATGCTAGGCTATCATATCTTAGCCTCAGCCCTGTCATTCCAGTTACTACTATCCTAGTATACCTGCACACTGTAGATAGCATTCAGATCACTTATTGATATTTGAAAACTTTCACATGAAAAAATCGTTAAAAGTACCAAAACTTCTTCAATTGTATACTAATAACTACTTCTTTCGATAGCCTATACCTTACAACAAATTACTTATCACTCAGAATGTTCAGTTTGTCTCCTTCTCTGGCCTGGCATTAAATTTTCAGTTGATTACACATAAAGTAGTTCTACATCGAACTCATCCATTATGACTACTAACAATATATATATATAGACCATCTATGAAATAAATTTCTTTAAAAAAATTAAAACAAATAAATAACGAATATAACCATTTTCTATAACTATATTACTTTAAAACTAATCAAACTTAAAAAGAAACTATTTGGAATCCAAGGATAAATAAAGCAAAAGCTTAAAGTTTCAAATATTTTAATAGTATGAATGAGCTACAATTGTTTCGCCTTGCGGCATCATCGGGCAACTGATGTTGTTTTGAATGATACAATGTCAATGACTAAAACAAAACACAAATACATGAGCACCTGCACATTTAAAATTATATTTACAGTCACATTTAGGAAAATTTTATATTATACGTGCGACACATATAGTTGGTGATACACAGTTTAACATTTTAGGCTCAACAAACAATATTTTTGTTTTTCAGAAAATAAACAATTAAATTTAGTTTAACATGATTTTTATTTTTAAAATATAATAAATTTAACCCTTTGAGCGCCTCCGGCCGATTTAATCGTCACACACACAGTTGCCCGATGATGCAAGGCGAAACAATTGTAGCTCATTCATACTATTAAAATATTCGAAACTTTAAGCTTTTGCTTTATTTATCCTTGAATATGGAGTTTCAACAAGAAATATCTGCTATTACATTAAAGTTTATTTGGAATCCTATACTTAGATCAGAGGCTAGGCATTAAAATTAAATGTGTATCATGGTTAAATATTTAAACATTCTATTTATTAACTCTTAAATATAACTAAGGTTAGTGGATGTATAACTCTGGCTATTCTAACCATTTACCATAGATGATGAAATTAAGGGAAAAAACAACTGATCTTGGGTATAAGATTTAACCATACTTAAAATGCTCTAACTGCCCTCAGTCATACCAGCTGTTAGCTGAATAAATACCATACTAAAAAGTTTAATTTATTTGTACTTGTATTAAAATTTTTGATTTTAAGGAAAAGAGGCTTCTTTTGTTTTTTGCAGAGGAGCCTGTGAAATATAATTTTTGGTCCGCTCTGCTAGGCCTACATTACTTTTGTAACTTCAGAATCATTCATTTATATTAAGTAATATGATTTTGTTTGTTTTCAGTTGGCAGAATTGGCAGCAAGTAATTGATGATATTGTAATGTAAGAACACAAATAATAAATGATGTGTCACTAAAATATTTGCTTGACATCTGTTCTTCCATGGTTTTACTTTGTTATAAGTTAAGATGTTAATTGTTGATATTAAACTTGATTATAATTATGGTTTCATTATTTGTTTGTTTTTGCCTATTTAGATTTCAGGTACATTTTAAGTGGGAATGGTGTGTGTGTGTGTGTGTGTGTGTGTGTGTGTGTGTGTGTGTGTGTGTGTGTGTGTGTGTGTGTGATTGTTCCTATGGTAGTTAAGAGACTAAGCATGACAAGAAGTTGTGAAACTATAGGTTGTGTAGTAATCCAATAAAGAAAATAGATTTATTTGTGTTAAAATTTACAAATAGTGTAATAATTATAGGATATATTAACGCTTTGAGCGCCATGCTATTTTCGCTAGATCATTTCAAATATTGCCAAAGTCATATATGCGAGCCATGACCTCGGGCGCTATACTGCACGGTACTAAGCAATAACGCCATGGGTACTGTACTTAAACAATCATCTCTTTGCTTATTTTAAAGATAGAGTAATAATTTTGGTCTCGTTTTTGAACAATTAATTGTACTACTATTATGTATGTTCTTTTATTTACTTTGTTTCTAGTGGTGTTTATAACTGAAATAAAAATTTTAAAATGTTTTTATGTAAAATGTTAACTTTGAAACATAACTATTAGAAATATTTTCTGCATATGAGTTTTATATCTTATTTTTATATAATTTTTTATAAAATAGCAAAGATATGATTGTTTAAGTTAGTAATGTTAAAATGGCGAAAACACCTGTCAAATTTAAATATATTGTAGTAAACGAAAGTAAGAGTTCCTAATACTTACATTGATATACAAAACATAAAAATTAAGTCCAAATAATTGACAAAATAATATTTCCAAGAGACGATTATATCGGACCGTGGCGCTATTCAGATGAACTAACGAGGCCGACGATATCGGCCCCTGGCAGTATTCGGACAACTTTTGATAGCTGACCAAATCGGCTCTTGGCGGTATTCGAACTTTTTTTAAAGACGATTAAATCGGCCGGAGGCGCTCAAAGGGTTAAATTTATTATATTTTTGAAATAAAAATCATGTTAAACTAAATTTAATTGTTTATTTTCTGAAAAACAAAAATATTGTTTGTTGAGCCTAAAATGTTAAAAATGTGAAACATGTTTAGAAATGAAATCATGTGATATTCAGTATAATAATATTATTAAGTTGATCATGGACAAAGAAATTATTTATTTATGTGATATACAGATAAGATTGATGTGCCATTTATTTTTAAGCTGAATAAACATAAAATAGAATTTAATTGATTCTGATCTTCTTATTTTTCTTGTTACCCTATTACACTATGTATCATATTGTACAGGGTTAGGCAAAAGTTTGGTGACACACCTTGTTACTTTTTTAATGGGTGAACCTATTAAAGCCATATTCAGGACACTTTTTTAGGTAATAAAAGTATACTTTTTTGAGTATACGACAACTTTGCCCATGCCCCCAAAATGGTGGATTTTGGGGGGAGCTAAAGAATCTTAAAAGTAAAACCCCATCGAGTGAAACCTCTTTTTTTAAAGGTCTTGATAAAAGAAGAATTGCAAAAACTAGAGGTCTCTATCTCAACCTAATCAAAAATGGTGGCCGATTAAGTTTTCATAACATCAGCGCCTTCAGAGAAACTAACTACTGTCTAGGCATCAATAACTTTGTTTATAAAAGCCTGCTTAGTGCTAAAGTTTTCAACTTCCATCTATACTAAATCCTAATAAATAGCCAGTGATTTTGCAACCCCCAGTGATTTAGCAGTGAGCAATGGTGCCGCCATATAGGAATGAACATTATATTTACATTTACAATTAGTACGAATGATGTGGTTGGACACTTCGTCATACATATTGTTTATTAATTTCTATTTGGCGGGATGGGATTGACAAGGAAAAATACTTAATTATATTATTTTGTAGTTGAATATTTTTATTTGAAATATTTAACACTAAATTTAAATTTACTATGGACAAATATGGCTTAATATTAGGTGTGTCCAGACAGGTAGTGTTTGTTGGTTAATTATTTTGAATTTGGCATTATAATAAGGTAATAATTTCATTCTTTTATGGGTATATATTGTTTTTGATATATTTAACACTAAAGTTAAAATTAGTACAAATAAGAGTGGTTTTAACAACATTCAGTTGTCACTCGTAGCTCAATATTTAGGGGAAGAACAAATTTATTACTACCAGTCATAATCATAGATAAAAAACTAAACTTGAGTTAAAAGGGTTGCAACCCTAAATCATCAACAGTGATTTGAAAATGTGCACATATGAAAGCCACACTGCAAAAAAAAAAAGTCTCTAAAATCATATTTTTAACTAGAACAATTTTAAAGTTTGGACCACAGGCAAAAAATCGCTTAGAAATGTCCTTTAACCACCTAAGAATCCTCCCAAATGTTATGTTTTATACTTATACTTCAATTTCCTTATTTCTTTTTTTTATACCACAATAAAAAAAAAGTGCACAATGTGTTCTGCAAATAAGATGGATGTCCTGACTCTTTTTACCTAGTAAGGTAAAGTAATACAATGTACTTTCAATATAACAGAACATCCAAAATTTGTACGCTAGGAGTACTACCTCTACATTTTATAGATTATTCAGTTTTTGCGGCTGGATGGTCTAGTTTTTATTTGTAGTTTTACTGCGAGCTTGATGATGTAGGTTGTCAAAATAAATTTGTGCAGATGGACCACAAAACTTTTTCAAATGTTGAAGATCTTTGATTTTTTTTCAGAAATCGATTTAGGAGCTAAAAATAAAACATCTATAACTATCAACTTATACAATATCAACTATTGTGTGTGTTTAAAAATATAATATTGTAATGAATTTTAACCGATCATACGATCATAGTACAATGATTTAGAAAGAAATAGTGTAATACAATATACATCGATCAAATTCTGTTATGTGCCCCCAAAGTTAAACTTTACATATACAGTTGATACTCGGTTAGACAATGTATTTCAGTAAAACTAACTGCCATAGCCCGCTGTTAAGTTAACCTATGCTGCAGCGCCAAATAATTTATTTCAGTTTGATTCAATGTTATACTAGTAGGCTACCATAAATATAATTCTATAGTATAACTTAACAGTGCGCTGCAGCGTAGGCTAAGCTACTGAACAGCGCAATGCGGCGGTTAAGTTAGGTGAGTTCACATAACATTAAGCTTTCTGACAATAAATTTTGCTTGTTTTGTATTGATTTAAACTTCTACCACAACTTACGAAAGAATAAACTATATTAAGGGTCAATAATCTTACCGAGTATTAACTGTATAGGTAAAAGTTATAGATTGGGGGGGGGGAGGGCATGTAACGGAATTTGACCTACACATCTAAAGGTTATTGGTAACTAGGCCGAAAACCTATAATAAAATATAATTTGTCAGATGTACCTGTTCGAAGTGCATCCGGCAAGAAAAATTCCTTTTTACTGAAGTCTGCGGGGTGCTTGAAAACTGGTTTGGACAATGGTAGATTGTTGTTAATGTCCAGTGTCCATTAAAGGATTATCGGTGCTCCACTAATCTACTGTGCTTATTTTTAAACACAATTTCTCTTATCGGTCTAATAGCAATTGGATTTTCTTCATAAAGTAAAATTCCATAAATTAGTTCCAATTGCTGAATGAAGAAAGTATAATCAATATTGACCACTTGGACGCAAGGATGTGTCCAGGGGGGTCGCGAGATATGGAGAAAAAGTTTTAAAAAATCAGTTATTGCTGTAGTTTTTTATTTAAAAAAGAATATACATACAAACTTTTAATACACATACATATTTTTAATGTCTGGAATGAATTTTTAACACACATAACAATGTCATTTTCCAGTGTCCAACGATTTCTTGATTTTGTTTTTAAATTCACCATCATGGAGAATCCTTGTTCACAGTTGTAAGATGTAGAAAATGGTTTCAAAATTTTTAACGCTGTTGTGGACAGTTCTGGGTATTCCTTTTTAATACCTATCCAAAATTTGTCGATACAAGAATTGTTAAAAGTTAATTTGCTGACTGATAATTTGAAATCTCTATCAATTGATCATAAAGACGAGGACTTAGCTCAGCTTTTGTTATGGCTTGCTCACTGAACGGATTGACTACCCACAAAACCCCACTCATATCTTTAACTGGAATGTAATGTGTCAATTGTTCAATCAAAGCTTCGAGATGAGATGATACTAGTAAGAAGAAAGATGAAGTGTCAATGGATTTAGCGCCAATTCTCGACACAAACTCTATAAACACTTGAGTACAGTAAGTGTAAAATTTTCAAAATCTTCTTTCTTAACTCTTGTGTTCCAAACACTACGTTTTTTTACAAATACATTTACCCTGTCTTGAGCATACAGAACATTTTTGTCTGGTCCTTGTAGGAATAAGTTTAAAATATTAGATGAGAGGAGATGTCAGCTAAATAAGCAAGCATTACCAACCACTTTTCATCACTGATTAAAGTGGAAAGTTCGGGTTACTATCAACATTTCTGACTTTAATTCAAACTGCCTGCTTAACACATTACCACGGGATAGCCACCATACTTCTTGTTCGTACTGCGTGCAACGCTAGACAGAGCTTAAACTTAAAGGAGCGTGAGGTTAACAACTGTCATAAAACTAACGCAAGTGTATAAAATCAGTGGGGTCTTCTACTGTCTATTATTATAAAATAATTCAAGTGACGAAAATTAATGTTTATTTTACTAGTTACTAGTGTTTTTTATGGATAAAACTTAGCCATTAGTGTAGTTTTTTTAATTATTGTTTTAGAGATAAAACTTGGGGGTCACCAAAATACTCAGCCTAAAAAGGGGGTCTCAATGTCTAAAATTTTAAGAACCCCTGGCTTAGATCATCCATGTTTCACTACAAATCAGCCAATCTTCTGGTACTTCACAAGGTGATTTTTGATTAATTAAAGTCATATTCCTAATCAGTCCATGTAAGAATGGCCATGAATTGAAAACATAACTTTGTTTGATTCTAGACATTTTACAATGCTAAATATGTAGTGGCAAAATGTAATCATTAGATAGTTTTTGTTTTGTCCACTATAAGAATCACAGAAGATCACTTTGGGGTCCAAAATATAAAAAAATAAAATGGTTTAACATTGATGTTACCTCATCAGCGCCTTTTGATCCCATTTCCTCCGGATAACAATAAAATACTGATTTTTTTCAGTTGACAATATATGACTACATGTAGAAGCTAAGCTGTGTTGATAATAAAATGTTGTTTGTTGTTATATTTAGTAGGTTCAAGTTTTTCTGATAATCCATCGTTACTGTTTCTTTATCTATTGTTTTAGATGATTCTCCTCTAGAGATTTTTTCCTGCCATAGAAAGTTTGAGCTTTTGCTTTGTACACTTGATTTTCTATTTCTAGTTTCCTTAATTCACCTAGTAATTTTATTTTATTTTCTTCTTCAAGCTTAGGTTCTTGCAGTTTGGTATTTATAAGTTTAACCTCAGCTTGATATTTATCGCAACTACTGCATGTATCACTTATGAGGATATCCAAACCCTAAATTAAACTTTTCTACAAATATTTTTCAATAGTACTCATAAGAAACACTAGGATAATTACAAGCTAAATACAGCTCCTGCATTTCTTTAATAGGTATTTAGTGATTCAGGATGATATATTTTTCTGGTTTTGTTCAAGCTGTAATGGCTGTGACGCCACTTGAAATAACTAATGTGAGCAATTACACTCTTCAACCTCAGGAGATTAGCGACAGTGTTTATGAACACTCCACACCTATCTAAACACTCCTTTAATCTATTGAGGCTTTCTCAATAATTTTCAAGGACTTTTGAATATTTTAATCCCTTTTAGCTAATATACCACCAAGGGATAAAAAGGCTTTATAGCAAACTGGAATCTCCTTAACTTAACCTTCTTTATTGATTCTAACTTTGTATGTAAAAGAATTACGGTAATTATGCATTAAAGCTCATCCTATTTTTTTAGTATGCAACCTAAAACCGATTCAAAACAACTATTTACCTTGTTTGTCATTAATCTGATATTTTTTAACAACGTGAAACAACTGTCGTCTCAAAATCCATTAATATCGAAGAACCTTACAATTTTAGACACAAGGAATTTAGACTTTTTTGTGATATGATGATTTTGTACAATGACAACGTGAGTGAAGTTTGTGACTGCATTACCAATTTATGTTTATGTTATACGCTGTACATTACATTAGTGTATAAATTAATGGACAGAGGTCTGGGAAGATATATGTAAACAAAGACTCGTATTGCAGTCACAAACTTGACATGTCCAGTTCAGTGAATCCCACTGCGATTTAATATTGAAATTTAATGAATTGTGTTTTACATAGGGCCTACCTCATTCTTAAACAATTGGATTATCCCTTAGCTGGGAAGACCCTTTTCAAGTATCAAAATCCATTATTTCTGTCTAAAATAAGCTATTTAAAAGTACAAAACCCTAGGCTTATGAGGTTAAGACATCTGTCTACAATAATTCCTATGCCAAATTCAGTGTCTCATGGCTCAATGTTTATGTTCATCCGCACAAATATATATATATATACATATGGTTACCTAACCAAACCTAGTAAAGGAACTACAGGTCAGTGAAGATCAATATTTATATACCTTACCAGACCTTTAGTTCCTTTACTAGGTTCAGCTAGGTCTTATATATACATATTGACCTGCCGAGACCTAGTTCACATGATTCAGATATCATGCAGCATAATCATATTTACCTGTTAGAAGACAGTTAATGCGCATACATATAAAGACACGCTATTCTATTAGCTATACATAACTTATGAAACCTAGGCACATAGGCTCATTGTGTATTCTGAACAAAGAATGCAAACTTGTAAAATTCTTATTTTTATCAGAAATAATGCATTTTGGTACTTCAAAAGGTCTTCTCAGCTTAAGGATGATCCAATTGTTTAATAATGAAGTATTTAAAACACAATTTCAAGAAATTTCTATATTAAATCGCAATGGGGTATGAACTGGACTTTTACTGTAAAAAATATCTGATTTATGACAAAGATGGTAAATAGTATAAGTATTCATGAATTTTAGAGACTAAAAAATATGGTGGGCTTTAATGCAGAATAACCATGGAATTTGGCCTAATCTTCATTTTTCCTAGCACTACTGTTTTTAACCTGGTGTATCAGGTTTGCTAAATACAAAGACTGCTCATTGGTAGAAGACAGATTATTAAAATCCTTAATAATCTTCCTAGCATTATCATTAGATATTACTTGAAAACATTTTAAACGATTACACTCACAGTCAGGTCCAGTTTCTTGGAAACATAACCTCAATTTCTTCATAACATCGCTTGATCCTCCGTGAGATTTTCTTGCGTCTACTTTGACCATTTCATTTACAATCACTATTTGAACTACTAACATCCTCACCACTATTCATTTTCACAGTTTAAATCAGACTTATTGGCAAGCCACAGACAGACACTATTCACTAACCAGAGTGAAGCAACAAAGTAGTTGAAAGTATTGGTAGAACGTAAACAAACTCTAGCCGCGCCAGCCAGATGACAGCTATAGTGACTGCTGACTGTCATCCTTATAGTGTTGTTTGATCTGACGCTCATCCTTCTTGTAAAGTATAGCAATTATTAAAGGTTGATAACAGCCAAACCCTCATTCTTTTTTAATAAAACAACCCCCTACATCTTCAACTGATCCTTGGCTAAGTATTGACAGACTTAACTCAATTAGACAAAAAACTTCTCATCTTTTTGCACTGTGGTCATCAGTTGCTTTATAAAAACCAGGAAGAAAAGAACATAAAATATAACCCCTAACCCTCGTATACTCTAATAGCGTCAGTTTCGGAAGTGAACAAGAGTTGGTCAAGAGAAATGTGATAGGAAAGAATGGGAGATCTAATCTAAAACAACATGTAAAAATATGTAAATCCAACTAAGCTTTTGGGGATTACCAAGCTCGTACTCACTAAAGTGAGGCCCTTGAGAGTGTGATTTGAATATATATAATTGATAAAATACAAAACATTAGTTACAGGTAACAAAAACAGCAAATAGAAATTAACATTCAAAGACCAAACAATACACTTATTTCTTCCGACACATTATTTGCCATAGCAGAGAAACTCCTTCACAGCGATAAAGGATCCAGACAACAAAAGTTGTCTAAGGCTTTTCTTAAACACTTTATAATTTTAAATATTTTTAAGGCTTTCCGGGAGTTTTTGAACAAAGCTACCCCAGCTTATGATTGTAGCTTTTAATACTTACTTAGCCTGTGTTGTCTAATCGTAAGTGGTTTCTGAATCGGGTACCATACCCATGTACATCCTTATTTCAGAATCGGATTACACTTAAATTTAATATGTAATATTATTTCAAAGATATAAATACTTGAAAGTATCAATATCCCCAGCTCCTGGAAAGCATATTTGCAGGTTTCTTTTATTGTTTAAACTCACCATCAGTCGCACTGATTTTTCTGTAGAACAAAAAGCCTTTCCATCATATGAATTTTTTAAACACACCATAATTTGATTTCATAGTTCAGATGAGAATGTATAAGCCCATAGTAGGCCGTTAACAAGGTGGGACGGTTATAATAATTCTTGAGATTTCTCATTATACTTATTATGAAAATCCCGGAGCAAACTTATACTACAAACATATTCAATATGAAATTTTCATATTGGTTTATCGTCGATACCCTTAAACCTAAAATTTTACAGAACCCACCTCCTCTATTACGATATCACCTAGCATAACGGTAGGCTTTGATTCTGCATTTTTCAGACTTAGATTAATATATATATATATATATATATATATATATATATATATATATATATATATATATAATTTGTTTTATTAAAATTGAGCAATAAATTATTTTCTGTGAAATATTGACTTACACAATTAATTTGTGTGAAATCCTTCCGTTCCAAAATTTCAGCAGTACATCGCAATATACTGACAGTTGTGTCATTTGCATACTGTATTAAATTTAAAACTATCAACACAGAATGATGAATTTAAATCATTCACGTACAAAGGAAACAAAACCGGTCCCAGCACTGATCCCTAGGGGGCCCCAATACTTCAATTGAACCTTTTTTGATAGCTTTTCTCCAACCTTTACAAATTGTGTCCTATCAGACAGATATTATGTGTCAATCCAAGATAAAGGGGGTCTTCTTACTCCAATGTGTTCCAACTTATTCAGCATTAATATAAAACTTATGGAGTCAAACGCTTTGGAGAGATGAAAGAAAATACTCATTTCCTGATTATTATTGTCCAAACTATGAACTATAAAATCTATAAGATTGATCTTTGTATCCGTTGTGGATTTTCTTTTTAGGAATTCAAACTGAGTTTTTGAGGTTATTTGAATTCTATTTAGTAACAACAGTCTAAACACAAAATTTTTTTTTAAAGCACTATACTGAGAATTGGTATCAAGGAAATAGGTCTGTAATTATTAAAATTTAATTTACATCCCTTTCTAAACAGAGGAATAACATTTGCCCTTTTTAATTTATGGGGGAAAAAGCCTTCAGAAATGGAAGTTTGTCAATGGTTCCAGCGGATCGACAAATTCATCTGAACATTGCTTAATGAGCAAATTGGAGATCACATCAATATCAGAGGTTCTTTCCTGCTTCACCCATCTGAATATCTCCGCGGTCTCCCCTGAGACAGACGAGAGCATCATGGATGTTGCAGCCCCAAATCAACCTGTACGAGGAGCCGATATTGATATATTGCCAAGCACTTTAATATTTTCAAAAAAAATAATGAAAAATGGTGAATGTGCAGTTGATAAAGCGTTGCGATTGAATGTTGAAATATCATGAAATCGTGTTTTACATACCTCATTATTAAACAGTTGGATCATCCTTAAGCTGGGAAAACCCTTTTCAAGTATGAAAATCTATTATTTCTGTCTAAAATAAGTAATGTAAAAGTACGAAATCATATCCCTATTAGGTTAAGATATCTGTTTAAGGTAATTCATATGACAATGATTGTGAATATAGTGAGTGTCAACATCCTATAAATCTTTTTGTGTTTCTTATAGAATTCATTAAATTTAGATTTATTTGTGTGAATTTATTGATCTCATCATAGAGTTTTAATTTTAGCCGTGAAACTAATATTCCCACTAGTTATTTTAATCACCTGACAATTATAGTTTATGCTTCCCGCCAAATAGTCACGTCATTTATGACAGATGACAGCATTTATTTGCTCTTGTGTCGTCAGTTGTACCTTTCCGCCGTTCTGTAAATTAGTATTTTCTCTTGTCCATAATGACAGCTAGTTAAATAGTAGATTCTATTCAACTGTGAATAAACAATTTCCTGGACTTACTTTTTTTTTTTTTTTTTTTTTTTTTAAAGAGAAATCAATTTTCTCTTATCAGAATGTAGGTATTTTATGTGATTTGTTGTTCATTACGGTCTTATACGGTACAAGTGTTGTGAAATATTGCCATTTTTAAACTAGATTACTTGAAATAGTAAAAGACAACAAATACATATAAAAAAAGCAAATAATTAAGAAAGAAAACCCCAGCATGATTAATTATGTCCATACTTTATTCTTTCTTATAATTACATTAGTGATTGTTTGTTTAACAACAACTAGAACTGAAGGTAAGGATTAAATTGGTTACTGTTTTAAAAGTTAATATTGCTCTAATTTTAGGTTAAGTTTCAATAGTATTTATGTTTTATTATACTCTATGCCAACTACTTAAAAAAGTAGTGATTTGATTAGTTATTTAGGAGGTTATCTAATTTAATTTACACTTTTATGTTTAAAACTGACATTTGGCCTACCTTTGTTTTTTAGGTAAATATATTAAAAATTTGTATTTTTTTTCTCAGAGGAAAACACCTTAAATCAACTTAAAACAAATTAACAATGTTCTCAATTTATATTTCTAACTGCCTTCTTGGCACTAAAGTAAATGACAAATTTTGACAATGGGAGGCTTCTTTATCATTGAAATGTGCAAAAGAATGTTAACAAACCTATTAATATAATACTATTGGTAATATCATGAAAATTAGAACATGATATTGTTATTATTACAGAATGTAAATAGTTACCTACACAACTAAACTTAAGACAAAACAGGTAACCTTGGTGGTAATTGTTTACAAAGAAAGTTACTGCTTTTTAAAGATTTTTTTGACATGTGTATACCTTATTTCTTAATAATAAAATAAATTTTCAACGTGGAGCTAATTTTTTCACCGAAAAATCACAATTTGAAAACTACAGAATTCAATGCATTTATACGTCAGCGAAATCAAGCAACATCTAGCGCGGTTAGTACTTGAATGGATGACCGCTTGGGAAATAACTCTAATTTCTTCTTTTTATTTACAAATTACGCGTAGGTCAGGTGGACCTTAATCTAGAAAAGTTGAAATTATTAAAAGTTATTTTATTATTAAGAAATAAGGTATGTAGAACATATTAAAAAAAATTACAAAAAAGCTGTAATTTTTGGTGTAAACAATGACCGCCTTGGTTTCTTTAAAACAAATAAAAGTATAAGGGTAAATATGTATTAATGTTGTCCAAGCGATTTAGTGCGAAATCTCGGCATGTCTCTTCAAAATAGAATTTTTTACATCATTTCGATACTTTTTATCCAAGCATTTCACTTTTATCTTTCACATTAAGTTAATAGTTGTATTTCTGTCCGAACACAACTATTAAAAATGACTGCTTTATGGCATTTTGAGGTTATTTCGACAACTATTTAATCAATTTTAAGTAAAATCTATCGATTATTTTTTTATTCTACAAAAAAAATTGTTCTGTTTTAAGAACTGTCAAACTAGATATCATTGAGTATCAATGATGTCATGTAATAAGTGAGAATTACTGCTCTAACCAGACCTAGTTAAAGAACTACAGGTCAATCAAGGTCATTATATATATATATATATATATAGCCTATATTTATTTACCTTCCTAGACCTATATAGTTATTTTACTAGGTCTGGGTTTCAGAGACCTAGTTGTTATGAATCTTATATCAGAAGTGTAGTCATATCAACCTTTAGAATTTAATGAAGTGTGCATGTGCCCTACGAGTGATTTCAATATGGCTATATGATTGAATACGTTAGAAATTTGTCAATTTCTAATATTGTTAAGTAAATAATGAATTGTGAGAGATAAAAAACCACTTGCTTGGAAAAAGTATATCTTATTGATGGAAAAAATGCTATTTTGAAGAGGAATTGCCAAGATTTTATACTAAAATCGCTTGGACAATACCAATACATATTTACCACTATAAGAATATTAGGTAATTACTGTGACTGCAACTGGTCTTTTTGGTGATTTTTGTTTTTTAATCATGTTCTACATACCGTACCTTATTTCTTAATAATGAAATAAGTTTTCAACGCAGAGTTAACTTTTTCACGGAAAAAAAACATAATTTCAACTTTTTTAGATTAAGATCCACTAAGTGAATTACACGTTAAAATAGGTTTGTACACACATTTTTACCTTATACAGTCACCTTACCTGACCTACGTGTAAATTTGAAAAAAAAGAAGAAATTGTGTGTGGGTTCTCACTCATTGAAGTACTAACAGCGCTTAATGTTGATTGACTTCGGTGATCTATAAATACAATCAGTTCTTTAGTTTTGAAATCATGATTTTTCGGTGAAAAAGTTAGCTCCGCTTTGAAAACTTAGTTTATTATTAACAAATAAGGTACCTATGTAGAATATGATTAAAAAAAGAAATTGCCAAAAAGACCAGTTGCAGTCACAGTAAGCAATTACCAAATATTAATATTTAATTAAAAACTAAATAAAACTTACAATATTGTTAAGTCTCAGCGTGTAAACATTATTTTGATAATGGTCACCATCTTGCTATGCTTGTTTTAGTATGTAAGTGATAGGTTTAGTTTTAATATGTAAATGAAACCAAGCTTACTGAACCAAACCTGTCCTTATGAGCCTAATATTTATTCTTTTGATTATAAAGCCTATATTGCCTTGTTCTAGAGTTCATCACATCACCAATAGTGTATATAATAGTCTATACAAAATTTAATGTGCCAAAACTGACCCAATGATTTATATATACAAGAAGTTAGAGTTGTGCGGTCGGTAAAATTAAACTAAATTAAAAACTTTATAGGCCTATGTATTTAATAAATTTTTGTTGAAAGTATTTGTGAATAAACATGTGCCAAGAGGTCTATAAACATCTTAGATTCTATTTTTGTTTTTATTCTTCTCATCTCCATTTGATAAAAGGTTTTGTTTTTGAACAATTTACAATAATTTTTTGCATACATTTTAGGTTGCTAAAATTTTTAACTACCTAACCTACCTACCTAACTACCTTAAAGTAATTAATAAAATTTCTGATTTAATGTCACTTTTTTTCTACCGTCATTTTGTATCATAAGTTGAATGAAAAGTACATGGACCATACATAAACCATACAAATCAAGTACACAGACGCTCTGTAAGTAGTTTTCTTATTTACATAATAATCGTACTATGCATGGTGACCAAATAGTCACACAGGGCAAAAATGGGACTCCTAGCATTACCGGGGTTATGGAATACACCCATGGAAAAGGTGGGGTCCGAGGAAATTTTACAAAATTGTGATTTTTTAGGATTTAAAAAAGAGATTTTTTTTAATCTCTTTTCAAGTACAGAGCCTGAGTTTCCACAATTTCAATAAACAATTTTCCTTTACTTTATTTTGCATTATAAACCCTATGTGTGTTAATCTAAATGTTAACCCCTAGGTTAATATTAATAACTTTTAAATAGAATGAAAACAAGTTATAGTTAAAGTAAACATTGATTTATTGTTACAAAAAATTTACAATTTTAAATAGTTGTAAAAGTAAATATTAACTATACAGAAAATAGGTAGGCCTATGTTTAGGTTTTAGAGTCTTTAGATTACACACATAAATAAGCATACATTTTAAAGTTTAAAAACTACTTATTATCGTTGGTATCTTCACGAAGATAAATAATATTTTTCATCATCACCAGCCATCCTTATAACGTCCTTCGTCTCCCTATTATATAATTGTAAAACTGACAGCAGTCCATTTTATAATTGTATAAATCTAAGAAAAGCAGAAAGAGTGTGTAACTTCTATTCTATATTGCCACGAACAGGTTTGTATACTGTATAATATAATTTAATAACCACTTTCGATATTTGGTTGTTAACTTATCTTACACTCTCAAAATACACAATCTATGGAATTTAAAAAAATTGTTTAATATAAAATAATTGAAACTAACTTACATCCTTATATTGTGTAAGCTACTGTCTAAACATCTTCTTCATCTGGCAATGTTTGAGCCAGTTCATGGAATGATATAGCCTATCCTCGCTCTCACCCCGAATGATAAATTTGTCAACAGCTTCTTCTATAATACTGTCTTTGATCCAATATTCGTTCTCAGTTTTTTTTATGTGTCATTATAATTTGCCCAGTTTGATGGTTTCACGGCAGCCATAGTCTCATATAGGAGAAGTTCAAGTGCGCTTAAAGACAAGTTCCCATCCGTGTTCTTTGAACGAACTTCATGCTTAATTTTTAACTTGGGCCTAAACCTATAACATTCAAGTCACACATGTATAGTGGACGTTTTAAGACACTGTTCCCATGTTCTTGTAGTATATGGTCAATTTTATAATATTTTTTAAGTGGGTTTGAGACGTAGGACAGCTTTTTGTAAAATTGACATTCTTGTAGTTTTCTCATCAAAAAAACTCTCCCTTCCCTTGCAACCACTCGATCATACATTTCTTGGTTAAAAATTTATTTGGTGGTTTGTCAAGCTGTTTCCTATGATAAGATGCATTGTCTATTACAAGGACAGAATGCGGTGGTAAATTTTTTTCCCCGGGGTGGTAAGCTTCTCCTCTGGAGTTGCCTTCCGGACACATTGAATAGTCTCTTCCGACACTTTACAGTATTTAGCTGCCCTTTCCGACACCCTTTCAACTGGTGCTAACAAAGATTTTTGCAGGCTTCTTGATCACAACAATTTATTACTGACCTAAAACTTCCTGCTCACCACTCCGTATTGTTACACCACACGTTCAAACACACTCAATTTAACCAATAAAATACAAACACTAATGGAGACTGACACAAATTTTTTAACATATAAACTTATCACTATTGGTGTAACAGCTTCGAAAGGTAACACTGAACTGAATAAAAACCTAAACGAGTATGAGAGAGCCACATTGTTTCCGTCCCAGTATGAGTCACTAAAGACATACCTAGGATGGGATTTATAAACATAGGCTAAACCAACAAGCAGCAAAAGGTTATTTGTAGAACAATATTCATGGACTTAATCTACATTCTCTTACATTATTTACAGATATGTTAATTTTATAAGCACATTTATAACTTTTAACATAAGTAAAACCTTCATTTTTGAAATTTTTTATCAGTTATGGGTGGTTGAAAATAAATAACTTTCATAAGTGATCATGTAATTTATTGTTTTAATAAGTAGTAAGAGTAATATTTTGATACTTTGTTAGCGGTGTTCAATAGTGCCTTCTAAACGCTGAATACCGCTCCATCTCACGTATGTATTATGGATTGGGCCAAAGGACATCTCATGCCTCCTAGATATGCTTCACTCAAAGCATCATTAAAAAATATAAGAAAAATCTTTGGAGGTTTTTTCTAGCCTAAAAAAAATTCTTTAGGGCATCACAAAGTTTTTAAATGCACTTTACTGCTGGCAATAATGATGACCAATGAGTTTTTGAATGAGACAAAATATTACCAAATTCAGCATCTACCATGTGAATTCTTTCAGCCTCTGTGTGCATACTTGTACACATAGTGAAATAAGAGAACGGCTTTACAACTATACTTTCTATGTCACAACTTATCTATCATCTGTTATACCTACACAATTATGGAGCACATGTGCCGGACTATCTACCACTTAAATGTTACCATGTAAATTATTTCTCAGTTAGTAAATAGATTACATTTTCCTAGCATGTTCAAACCACAGAAATTTTTGTTAATGTTGTCACCACAAAATGCAGTGCAACTACTTATATTTAATTTATATTCATCAATGCTGTTCATGCAGAAATTAGATATTTCATCGGAGGTCTCACAAGACAAAAAACTAACTCTCAGCAATTTTGACTGTATCCCTTCATTTATGTTGAAAAACTAAACTACAAATGGAAAATTTCTGATAGCTTTGTGATTACCAGGATCTGTTGAAATGTCATAAAAGGAGATTTATTTATCTTGTGAAAGCTAGTTTTCAAGCTGAATGGAGCTAAAGGACCAGTAACCTAGATAGATAACTTTGTTCTTGCAGAACTAAACTTTGATGTAATTGATGAGTTAGTAAACATCAGACTGTTTATTTTATTATTGAAGTCATTTGAACAAAAACTTTTATAGTGTCTTACCTTATGGTAAGCTTGAGTAAGTTCAGCTACTCTTACTTTCTTCCTTCATTAGATTGTGGTTTTATAAAATAATTGTTATGAGACTTAATGGAACTCGATGCACTAAGTCTATTATAACGTTTCACAGATTTGAGGTGCTGTAGAATGTCTGAATGACCACTGTGTCCAGATACTAAGAAAACTATTGCACACTTGTACACTTAGCTTCTGTGTCTTTTATAAATTTCCTCTCTTTAGAAAACTCTTCCTTGAACTTACATTCACGCTTAGTCATGTTTAGTACTAAGTGAAACAAAAGAAAAGCATCAGTATAAAAACTGAACACTTTGTTATTTCAATATTTACTGCAGTCAATCGATAACCTAAACCACAAATGTTATTTGATGTTTGTCAGTTTCATAGATAACAGTTGGGTGAAGAGGAGCGTTAGGGTGAGCGAAACAGTGAAGCCACACATAGTGTGACGCAACGCTAAATAACAAGTTTAAAATGATCATGCAATGCCTTTCCTTTAACCTATCCTAACCTAGAGCTAAATAATTTAAGGTTTATTTCTCAAGTTTTACTTTATTAAAATTAGACCTTCTCTTCCTTAAAAAATAAAATAATTACTTTGATGTCAGTAAATTGAAATATTGGACGATTCAGTGTTTCGAAAGAGTTTTCTTAAGTACCCTAAATAAAAACGGGACATTTGGGTGTTCCAAAGGAGTTTTGAGGTAACTGGGACATATTGCTAAAAAAGGGACATTTCTGTTTTTACAGGACATTTGGACACTCCATGCATGTGTGAAGTTTTACTTATCCACATTTTTAGAACATATCATTGTACAATTTATAACCTACACAACAAATGTTTGGCATCTTGAACAAGTTAGGTTAAATGATTATATATATATAATAATAATAATTTACATATGACAAAATTTTAATATATAATTAAAATTTGTATTAATTTATGTAAAAACTTTGTGCACGATTGTTGTCTGAATAAGGAAGGAACCTAACCACTGATCGTCTGTGGACAATTCTTATTAAATTAGAAATTTGATTAATTAAAAAAAAATACAATAAAATATGCTATTTTTGCAACAAAAGAAAAAATTCATCCAAAAATTGATTTATAAGTTGTAATTACAGTGGATACCTCTATTAAAATTTTTTTTTTTAAAAATGCTGCAATTTTAGGTGTAACCAGTCTAAAATAAATTCATTGATTAGTATGTTTATTTGGGAGGAAGACAGTAAAGAAAAATGTGACCTGGAAACCTAACATAGGCTACTATATCTTGTTCATTGTGTTACCAAGAGATATTAAAAATAATATTTTACTGCATTATTGTTGAATAAGTATTGTCATAATTTTTGGTTGTTAAAAATTGAAAATGTAAATTATAAAAAAAAACAAAAAAAAAACAGTAAATAAGGTAATGTAGTCATTGTATAGAAATTGACTAGTTGCTATATAACTGACAACCTATGAATATTGATTTTAAAACAGTCACTTTTAAGTCTATTTAAACATAGAAAACAATATTTTTAATGAAACTAATATTTATCGATGAAAGAAAACTCTGTTAAAGATATGTTTGGCAATTAGGCCTCTCATCCAATCATCCAATGTCAAGATTTTCATATTGTAAAAGCTAACTACAATACAGTAAATGCCATTGGGGGGCATTTTAGTTTTTATTAAAATATTAAGGTTTTAATAGTTGTAATATTTTATATAAATGGTATATCACATAAATAATAGCTTTAATTTGTAACTTGTCCTAGTTGTAAAATATTTATTGGTTGTATAATTAATTGCTGTAATTATTTAATATGTAAAACTCTACCTGATTATGTATTATATCAACTACTTACACAACTAAAAATTTTACATCTAGAACGATAACATTTCCTTGGTTTATATTTACAATTGAAACTTATTCATATGAAATACCATTTATTTATTACAAGTATTCATATATTAATTCTTACAAAAATGTTCCTGATGATGTATCATGGGCATCTTAAAATCAATTTGATCTCACTCTTAAAATTTTAATCTTGGACTTAGGCTGCTAGCAATATATCTTTAGTAACACGTTTTTGTACTGTTATTTAAAAAAAATGACAATTAAAAATTAACTTCAACAGAAAAATATTATGCTTCAGTGAAAGAATTTTAACATTGAAAAATGGTTTAACATTGTTTAAGATGCATTGAAAATTGAGCAAGATAAACTTTCAAATTTGAACATTATTTCAATTTAACACAGGTATTGTCTGTTTCCTATGATAACATCAAAATCTTTGCTGCAGATGAAGTTCACAAGTTGAATCTTTGAAAGGATTGTATGATTTAATCATTAAACTTGAAAGTGTTGTGTTCACAGAATGTTGATTTAGATATATGTACAATGAATGTCTCAATTTCTTAGGGCATTGTTAGGACCATTGAGTCCTCTCTTCCACTTAACACACTATACAAATACAGAAATAAAAAATGTTAATAACTAAAATTTAAATTTAAAAACTAAATTAGTATATATTACAAAAAAAAAATAAATAAACACAAATTACTGTATTACTTAATATGAAAAGATCTTAACAGAAAACAGTGAAAAAAAGTAAAAAAGAAATAGCCTAATACAATTTCTAATAAAGAAAATAAACAATAATAATTCATAAAAAATAACAACATTATAATTTAAACAACTATAATAATTAAATCATAAAATTATTACTTTATTTTTATTTAACAACTAATTAACAACAAAACAACTTGTATTTTACTTTTACAACTCTATTTAATTCATCATACATTCTTTCAATGAGAAATAATTTCATCACATTTTGATCACATCAGTTTCATGCATAGTAAATCCACATAACAAGTTTTAAGTGTTTTTGCAAATTGTGCTCAACTTTGAATGGATTTGACTCCCTCAGGGGCTCAAAGTGAGTAGTAGAGGAGTGGGGCACATGTGTACAATATTTTTACATTAAATTTTTTTGTATTTTTTCCAACAAAATAATAACTTGAAAACATGTTGAAAAAAAAAACACGCCTAAACTTATTTTCTGATGTAAAAACAATTCTAAAAGCTAAGAAAATGTATAAGTATTATAAAACAAATTCTACATTAACCTAGACCTATTGTAAAGTTGAACTTAAAATGATAACCGCCCTAACTGTTCTTCCAACAGTCTTTGGCTGAGGTAATTTAAATATAGGTATTATACATCGTAAAGGCTTTAAATATAAAATCCATTGACCCTTGTGGTAATAACAATATGAAAGAAGTAATCCCCAAACCACAATTAAAAAAAACTAACACAATTAACTATAGAAAATTTAATAAACCCATATGTACATTTCGGCAACATAGCTACCATCTTCAGAGGGATATAAATCAATACTAAACTAAATCTGACAGTGAGATGACTTATAAAGGGTCAAGTATACATACATTTCCTCCTCCCTCCAGATTTGTCAGACTGGGTTTCCCCGCCTATATAGAAAGTGGGAGGGGAGACATGGCACTCAATCTAACTACCCTAACACAACTTGCAATTAAGAATTATAAAAGAAAACCAAAGGAACAAACTATATATATATATATATATATATATATATATATATATATATATATATATAGGGTGTTTCTGAAATACTTTGATAAGATTCGGGAGCGGATTCGTTACATAAAAATTTCTATGAACATTTGTTCAAAACTACTTCATTTTCAGAAAATCCGCCATTTTATAATTTTACAAAAAAAAAAACATAGCTTTTGAAGTAGATAAGATATTAAGTTCTGATTTGGCACACACATTTTGTATGTAATGATTTACAAGTGTGCAAAAAATGAAGACTTTATTATTTGTATTATGTTCAAAATGGCAGCTGTTTAAAATTTTGTTGAATATCTTGAAAATGATTAATTAAAAAAAAAAATTCAAGAGACAAAAAAAGTTTCCTCTTTTAATTACAAATGAAATGAGTTTTTTTTTGCAAGTTAATGATAATTGAATTATTGACAAAAAAACTTAAAACATAATTTCTTAAAAGTTGTCTATAACATCTAAGATTGTTAGAAACAACTTTTTAAATTATTATTTTTTAAAATGATAATTTTAACAATTGACCTCCTTTCTTCCCACCCAAGATCTCATATAGGCCTATACTTCTCATTTCCATGATGTCCACACCTCACTTGCAAGATAAGCTTATTCATCAGTTTTCCAGGTCTGTCACAATAATTGTTGTCATTTTGATTTCTTCAAAAGAACTTGGAATATTTTTCTAACTAATTATGTAACTAATTGCTAATATCACCGGCACCCTTGAAATATCGTCTCAATGTTTGAAAATAACCTATAAACATATATAAAAATATATAAAACATAATATTCTACAAAAAACATCAAAAGTGATGGTACAGTAATTCCTTTCAGGCACCAGAATTCATATTATTCTAGATACTATATATATTTTATTTAATGTTGTATATATATATATATACCTCCAACATTAAATAAAATAGTATGACAGTCAATGAAGTCATCCATAGAATAATTAGTATATGTATAAATGCCATTGTATTGAAATAATTGAATAATGCATTTACTAATTGCCACACATTGGTGCGCCAATTGAAATAATTGAATAAATTAAAATTTTTGTTATCTAATATTAATTAAAAAAATGTGAATTTAAATAGATTGCTCAGCTTATGGGCGCCAGGTGGAATTGACTCACCAATTTTGAAAAGATAAAGAAAATTGAATTTATAGTCTCTCGAGGTCAAAGGTTCTTTTTAAGAGGTACTTTGCAATGGGTGATAATTAAGAGATTCAAAGTCTTATTCTGCTGAAATTGTACATAAAATATTTATTAAAACGACATTTCATATTACAAATAAAATCAAAAACATAAATGATAATATGTATGCTATTATTAAATATTGGTTCAAAAAAATCTTTTATCTGAATCTACTTCTTTATATTTAAACCGAAAAGTTAAGTTTTATGTATTTCTTACTTTGCATTTTAATGTTGCAACAAAAGAATTTAAATTATTGAAAAAGAAATATTCTGTGTCTCTAAAGGAGACTTAATTATATATAAAAAATTAATTATTTTGAATTTATCCTAAAAAAAAGTATAAAAACACGCATACATCTAGCAAAATCATACTCTATTCATAATACACATAATTAACATGATAAATGGTTTATGATGTCTATACCACGACATCTATAAAAAAAAATATATCCGTAGTGATGAACCCTGATGTCCTGTGATTCCAAGGATTTCTCCAAGCCTCAGTTCTCCCAGTGCTCAAAGCTTGTGCAGTCTCCAATTTCCGATACACAATGATATGAAAATCCTTTATAAGGATTTGACAAAATGTTCATTATATTTTAAAATAGTTCTGCATTATTTATCTAGAAAGTCTTAAAAAACTGGGAGATGACACTTCTCTAAATTGTTCTAAAGAAAATATTTTTTATTGACTCACACGATAGTCTTATATTTATTTCAAAAGTTCTCTGTCCAGTAGGATTAATGTTCAAAAGCAAGAATATTTATTTTAATATGTTTATACACTTAGTTCTATCACCAAATACATGTTCAAATTCTCACTTTCATCGTTCTATCAAATTTCCCATCAAAAATAAGTCTCACATTAACACTACATTGTTCACAAATATCCTCTAACAAATTACGTCTTATTCTCTTGAACGTTCCAGACCAACCGTATTTAAACACATCTTATTACTTCAGACGTTCCTAACCAACTTTTTTAAAACACGTCCTACCATCTCAGATGTTCCTTTGCAATTGTTTTAAAACACATCCTCCCATCTCAGACGTTTCCTTAAGACTGAACTCTCTCCCTCGCTTCAAAACTAAGCGTCTATTTAAGATCTACTAAGACAGCAAAATTTTGTTAATTACATTCATACACACACTTATATTATAATATACCAAAATATTAATTATAAATTCATTCTAAACCTATTTATTTTACAATATTATCTTCTTGGATGTTTTTAGTTAAAAATTTACAGCTTTTAAATTAATTTACAACACTTCCCCTATGCTCCAACAACTAATCAAAATCCTTGACCTACTTGTGCTTGGTCTAATCACATGTCTTCCTTTCAACTATACAATATTCAAATATTCCACATATTACAGTATCTACCACATCCGACCAAGTTTTGGATAAGTCAACTGATTTTATATCATCCTCCATAATATTGTTATGTACAAACAACACAGGAGCAGAGATAAAACAATTGGCATACAAAATGTGGCTCTTATTTAAAAATTTAGGAGGGACATGGTGTGGAAAAGGTTTTACAATCAAGGAAATGAGTGTGGTCCATGATATAGGTACTATAAGATGCAAGGTAGGATCCAAAGATGCTCTGCTATCACATGGATATATATGTATAGTGTCATCCTCATAAATGGAACAATGACAGGTTAAGGTAATTTCAACAGTGCCTGAAATATCATGAGGTATTGAAATGTGGTTTATGTCACTGGATCTCAAGTGAGTATCAGGGGTAGGATATGTAATGATGAAAGTATTCTTGTGATCTCTGTAATAGAAGTTTCTTGTTTCTTGGAGTACAGTGGAAAGTATACCTTTTTGCTATACTACATATATATACTATGTGATGAGCTGGGCTGCACATCTTTGTGATATCATTCCAGATGACTGCTGCCGTGGCAGAAAACATTTCCCTGTCCTTTGTGGTTGGCAATCGTTTAACTGCTTCCCAGTCATTGTCCTTATGGATGCTCCATTTGTAGCCACTATGATAGGTCCCATGGATATTGGTACAAGTATGATTGTCCCAACGCAATGGTTTAGGTATGTACTCGTATAATTTCCAACCCGCGAGCGGAGCGATGCTGAATCAGTACCTTAATCGTCGAGTTCACAGTAGAAGGAGTTATGACGCAGGTTGGTAATGGGAAGATGAAAATATATGTCCAAATCTTCCTTAGGTATGACTAAAGAGCTCTGTTTTGCATACAGACGTGATTCTAAATTCTTCAGAACTGTAAACAAATATTTTGGGGTTATGGTCTTATGTGTAGACCATAAATCTAATAAATTAAACACAATAGTTTCATATACATCTGTAGATGATCGTTGACGGTCTCATCATTCACTGTCAGGACGTGTAACTCATAATCTGTAGCCGTACCACAATACCAATGAAACACATTGCCGATCTATTAATGGCCCTGGGTAACCTGACACTGTTTCCCATTGCCTAATTGTGCTCCATTATTTCTGCCCATTGAATGCCATCTGTGTTATTCAAAAGTGCTTCTACAGCTTGTGCCACTTGACTGACTAGGGAGTCTTCTGGCTCTAGACATGATTTGGATGTGGTAAGGAAATTCTTAAAGTGTTGCAACGAAGAGTGAGAGGTAATATGTATGTTAAAGGTATGGTGGATTCATATACATAGTCGGCTGTTATTGATTGACAATGTGCTCCTGTGGAAATTATTATTGGAGCGTTGAGATAGGAAGTATGGATTGTAGGAAGAAAGATTATACAGCCCCATATTATGTTCTGCAACATGTTTGACATTCCTGAAATTGTCAAATTTGTTGCAGCTAACTTTTCTCTACACTGGTTGCCCATAACTGAGCAAACATTATGTATTATTTCCTTTTAACTCACTTCTCTGTTATATTTATTATTGCAATACTCAACCTCCCTATTGTTGAAATCATTCTGTGTTGTATATTACATATTATGTCTACCCGCTAATACCGCTACTTAAAATTAAGAATTAGTATTTTTTAATATTTATTTAATGAGAATTTTACTATTATTATATAACTAGCAACATTAAACATCTTTAACTATGTGAGATGCAATCTATGTCACCTACCCTTTTACCATATCGGAAAACCTCAATTTCATAATTTAATGCGATAGTTGTCTTAAAGGTTTATAAGGATCAACAAACTGCTGTACTAGCTTGTTTTCTTTTTTTCTACTTTTATTATAACCAACTCCCCTACCCAAAATTCTCTTTCCTTATGCTGTTTATTTATATCTCATACGCTCCTCCTCCTGTGTGTTGGATAACAACCGTGGTAAATCCTGTCTTACCTTATAAATAATCTTAATTGCTGCTAAGACATCTTGATTTGGAACTGTAGGAAGCAAGGCCAAATCTAAAGGGTGGTTATGCTCAAAACCATGCAATAAATAGAATGGTGAATAACCTGTTGATGCATGTGCGCCAGCATTGTATGCAAAGGTTACTAATTTTACGTACTTATTCCCGTTCTTTTGATTCTCATTGACAACATTAACATATTTATTAATGTAGAATTATACCTTTCCGTAATCCCTTGACTTTATGGCTTATATGCTGCTGATGTCCTGTGCACTATCCCCAAAGCTTTGTGTAATTGGTTTAAAGTGTCAGCAACAAAATATGTACTTCGGTCAATCTGTATTTCCGCCGGCATGCCATAACACGATATGAATATATAAATTTCGTTAGAAGTGTTCACTTTCCCTTCGTAAATCCATGGTGTTGAAGTCCAAAACAATAGTTCATTTAGATCTGGAGAGTATATCTTGGACTCACTCAAATGGTACATCTTGATTCAGGGCTGTGATATGGAAGGAAATTTCTAAAATTATGATCATTAGCAATACTAAAACAGAAAAACATTGCTCTCAATAACAAATCAACAAAACTATAGCTATTCTCCTTATTATGCTTTAAAGCCATTTAATTTTTCCAGTAAAATTTAACATTTAGTGATCACTAATGAAATATTTTATAGCATTGTGTTACTAGAACATTCAAACTAACAATAAGATCCAAAATAATGATTCGAATTTGCCCCTAACCACAATCACTAGAAACTTTAAAATAAAACACAATTATCTGATTAATTGTTCTTTATTAATTATTTCCACTAAATGCCCTGATGTACATTTCGATAACATGGTTATCATCATCGGAGGGTCTTGCTTATAAACTAAATCTAAACTTACGTATCTACTAATGAAATAAAATTAAACCTAAAACTATGATAACCTGAGTGCAAGCTAAAATCCCTCCCACTCCACAGATCAGTTGACCAGTAAGATAGAGGCTTGGGCTGGCCCTTTGTCAAGTTATTGTTATATGTCTTTGACCTATGGAGTGGGGTGAAAGATAACTGTACCACTAACAAAGCTAATGAGAACAGGTGGCCTACTCCTTACAAAAGTCTTTATAACAACAATACAAAATAATGTGACTACTTAATTTATTACATCTGTATTTTTCCTAGATTACTAAGAAAGTTAATATCTCTCTCTCTCTCTCTCTCTCTCTCTCTCTCTCTCTCTCTCTCTCTCTCTCTCTCTCTCTCTCTCTCTCTCTCTCTCTCTATATATATATATATATATATATATATACACACACACACACACACATACACATATACATATGATGTTACATTGATATACTTAATATAGATTTTACAACTAATAAAATACATTAATATGTAAATTATAACTTAACTTGTTACATATAGACATAACTTATTATCTGTATTGATCTTATAACTAAAATACATAGTTGATTTTACATAACTCAAAATCTGTATTTCCCTAAGAATACCGTGAAAGTTAATATTTTGGTTTCAACAAAGAGAAACTAACAAAGAGATCTATATAATAAGATCCAATTTAAATACATCATTAGTCAATAATAATATTTATGAGAATATTTTTATGAAGTCACGAATATCGTATTACAATACATTTTGTTTTCAAATTCAAGTATCTCAATAATTTCTTTCAATATTTCTAAGAACAAAACTTCGAGCGTTATTATTTTAACAGTGAGTACATTCTTTCTCAAAACATTTTAATTATAATTGAAACAGTGCTAGAGGTTTATCCTCTTCCAAATCGACACTGCACTTTGACAACTAATATCTAATGCTATCGGTATAAAAACTGTTCATTTATAACTTATACACATATAAGTATAATATATCTTTTTTCGATAACATTTATCAATAATCATAATTTTTTTTATTAGGCTATCACACTTTATAACCAAATCTTGGTTACATTACTCCTATAATAAAGGACTCTTTAGTAAAATAATCCTTAAAATTAACAAAAATGTTAATGCTGCTGAATAAATTTTATAATCTTAGAGCTCATTCATATAGGCCTACTTAGGTTTAAATATTGCACTTAGAGTGAATGCCTTATATTGTGTACAACTGCTGACTATTCTTTTTTTTATCTTAATACACAGGAGATGAATAAATGAAGCTTTCAACCTTAAGTCAATATGTGAGGTGTAAAATTAAGTATGTAATAATATGATAAATTAGTCAAATGTTACAAGCATTTAAGATCTCCATCTTTCTTTTTAAAATAAAATATTGTCCTTTAATCAATGTACAATATTTTCAAATGAAATAAATTTGTTTCAACATAAACATATATAATTTTCTTTTCTTTCTCATTAACAATATATATATATATATATATATATATATATATATAATATTTTATTAAAAATTTCTTTTTCATTTATTTGTCCATCTGAATCAAGGAGTATGACTTCTTCTAATAACTCTTCTGTACAGACTGTATTCAATTAATAAAAAGGATATATATATATATATATATATAAAAATGGGGTTTTGGTCATTGACAATCCAGGGGAGCATGTCCCATGCACTAAATAGGAAGGGGGGGGGTTATAGAATACATTTATTTATGAGGATTTAAGTTAAAAAGTATAATTGTATTTTAACAACATTTGTTAGACTGTATAAGGTGGATAAATATATTATAAAAAAGGGGTAAATTAAATTATATTAAAAAAAAAAAAAATTATTATGACTTGGTTGTCAGTTTAGTAATAGTAGAAGGTTAACGGAAGGTGATGGGGGGGGGGGGGTATAGAATACATTTATTTATGAGGATTTAAGTTAAAAAGTATAATTGTATTTTAACAACGTTTGTTAGACTGTATAAGGTGGATAAATATATTTTAAAAAAGGGGGTAAATTAAATTATATTAAAAAAAAAATTTATATGACTTGGTTGTCAGTTTAGTAAAAGTAGAAGGTTAACGTAAGGTGATTGGTTACGGAAGAAAAAGAGAGAGAGAGAGAGGAAAAGAAAGAAAACAAAGAATATTTATTTGAGATAAACAATTTAAGGCCGGGATTATCGTTATTGAAATGTTTTGATTTGTACCAATAACTTTAAAAAAAGTTTTTAAAAAATTTGTTCAAAATGAGAAGATTGACACTTGAGATAAGGTTTTGGGTTAATGAGTTGGTATCATGCTGAAAAGAAAACAAGATATTAGGTAGAAACTTATGAGATTAACATCTTAAAATTGTATAAATGTATAAATTCTTAAGTTTAATATATAAAAAAAATATTTTGTAAAGAATGTTCTTGCCTTGATAATTTAAAATGTATGAACGAGCAGTACAACTATAAGGTTATCAGCTTGATATCTTTAAAGAGTCATTACTGGGTACTAATTTACGACTTGAAGGTCATTACTCTGCCGATAACTCTGAAATAACCTGTTTTACAATCTATAACAGACTAAAACCATGGAACTTAACTATCTTGAAACTACTTGATTCCTTCATTGTAATTCAAAATACTCTTGATTAAAAAAGGAAAGTAAGAATTCTCTAGTGCTATCGGAATTGCAATAATATTCAATTTTGATCTAATGTTGATGAAATTATTTAATTAATTATTGGTAGACAATTGATGTGATGAGAGGGAAAAAATTCTTTAATGTAATTTTCTCATTACGAATACCTAAAAAATTGGATTTTACTTAAAAGAAAATATAAATTTAACACTAAATAATGATCCTTAAACATAATGTAGATAAAAATAATAGAATAGGTACTTACCCACTGTAGATAACAAAACCAAAACCAAAAAAATAGAAACAAAAAAGACCTTCAAATAACGTAACAAAAAATCAAAATAAAACAACAACAAAAAACAAATTGTTAGTACTCATCAAAATACATGTGCACAAACTGTAGGAATAATTCCAAAAAAGTGTCTAAAGTGTCGTAGGTATAATATTATACAATTGGGAAAATGGTAAATTACAAAAATACAGGGGCACTGAAATGGGAGGGGGAACAGATTTAAATCGTTAAAAAGTTGGTAATATTTAGAAAATTAAACTGTGATATGGTAAGATTATATACAACTTAAGGGCGGATTATATTGATTAGAGAAAAAAAAAATATGGCAAAGCAACGATTGGGGAAATTGGAAACGAGAAAATAAAACATGTCAAATCGGCCAAATGAGAATTGTCAAACGGTGTAAAAATACATGCCTGGAGCCCCTCAAAAATGTGAACCCAACGTGCTCTGCTACCATATGAAACGTATATGGGCATCAGGGGCACTGATGTAACAGGTTAATCTACCTGAGCAGCCATTTTTGATGGGTCCTAAACTATATTAAATTATATTAATAAATTAAATACAAATTAAGATAACTTATTAAGACTTATGCGGTCCACAGAAGGACTGGTTAGGAATTGCACAATGGATTACTTCCGATGGCCTAAGCGACCATTATAGCATGGTTAAATTATACTAATATAAATAAATTAGGCAAGGGGTCGTCCGACCCTGGGTCCAAAACAAAGTAGCAGAATATTTTGGTGGGATTTGACCAAACAATTATCACTCGTAGGGTAAAAGACATACTCCCTGGTCGATTGATATCCACACTCTTCTTGTCCAGGGGTTCTGCGCATTCCTATCTCCATCCAAAGCCTAATCGTGATGGGGGGGGGGGGGTAATTCTTACCGTATATAATTGCTGATAAGCAATTCACTGGCAATATCGAGGGTGGGCAATTTGACCCACCTCAAGGTATTTCAGAAAGGACAAAGCCTAATTAAGGTATTCAATCCCGTGATGAATTCGATACATCACTCGATTTAAAAAAATTATTTTTTGGATCTCTAGTAAATAAGAGTTAACCACATCCTCAATCAAATTAAATTCAGCCTTAAACTTAAGTATGATATTACTGTCTCGTTCAACACTAACAGCAAAGTTAGCTAAATATGATGTTTTAATTTAAAAATTTCGTTGGAGGTCTTCGGTTTCCCTTGGTAAATCCGTGTTGTTGAAGTCCAAAACAATATAGTTCATTTAGATCTGGTTAAGAGTAAATCCTGGAGTCATTTAAATGCTACGTCTTGATTCAGGGCTGTGATATGGAAGGAAATTTTTAAAATTATGATCATTAGCAATACTAAAACATAAAAACATTGCTATCAATAATAAATCAACAAAACTATAGCTATTCTCCTTAATATGCTTTAAAGCCAGTTTATTTTTCCAGTAAAATTTAACATTTAGTGATCACTAATGAAATATTTTATAGCATTGTGTTACTATTTAGAACATTCAAACTAACAATAAGATCCAATTTAAATACATCATTATTCAATAGTAATATTTAATAGAATATTTTTATCAAATCACGAATCTCGTATTACAATACATTTTGTTTTCAAATTCAAGTATCTCAATACTTTCAATATTTCTAAGAACAAAACTTCGAGCATTATCATTATTTTAACAGTGAGTACATTCTTCCTCAAAACATTTTAATTGTAATTGAAACAGTGCTAGAGGTTTATCCTCTTCCAAATCGACGCTGCACTTTGACAACTAATATCTAATGCAATCGGTATAAAAACTGTTTATTTATGACTTATACACATATAAGTACAATATATCTTTTTTCGATAACATTTATCAATTATCATAATTTTTTATTAGGCTATCACACTTCATAATCAAATCATGGTTATATTACTCGTATAATAAAGGACTCTTTAGTAAAATAATCCTTAAAATTATCAAAAATGTTAATGCTGCAGAATAAATTTTATAATCTTAGAGCTCATTCATATAGGCCTAATAAATAAAGTGGCGGCTGTTGATAGAAATGCAGTTTAAACGACAGCGCCTGCCGCCAGAGAACATAAAGAAATAACCTTTATATTGTCCATTAGTGGAATAGAGTTATGAGCAGTGCATTTGCCATTAAACAAGAGAATTGTTCTGTTCTTTTTATGGTGTTTATTTGGTGTATACTCTAATGGTTTTTATTAAAATTTGTAAAACACCTTGGATTAGAGGATTTTGCTATCATGAGCAAAGCCAACTTTTCACTATCATCCATGTTGCCCCCAACCAATAAAGTGACTCTCTCTTTACTGTTCTTTCCCCCCACTGCAATGCTCTTCTTTAAAAGTTAGTGTCTTGTCTGGAGTACATTTGAAAAACAAACCTGTTTCGTCGATGTTGAAAATGTTTCTAGCTGGTGTTTCCTCAATCATTTTTAAAACATTGTCTTTCCAAATTGAAAACAAAAAGAGCACTGGTTGGGAAGTTTATTATTTGGATGCCTACTAATTTGCTATTAAATTTAATGTGTAGAAGCATGCTACCAGTTTGTACAAACATGTTACATTACCCAAAAGGGGATCACATTCGCCGACTGTTTATTCATAGCTATTTTTCCGATCTTAAATTAATTGGTTATCACTAGCCAGTTGTTGATAAACTAACATATATTTGTCACACTGACACAATTACACACAAAATGGCAGCATGGCTCTGAAAAGTAGACATTATTTGGCTATGTTATTTATTATGTTAAAGCAAAGAGATATGCGTGTCATTAATCCAATAGAGGTCTTACCGACCCATCTGATTACAATTAGTCATTTATAATTAATTAACTAAATAAACAAATGAGAACAGGACTCCCAATGCTGCAACTGTTCTGCTCGAAGGCTGCCTACATATTGTGTGGAGATTCTTGGTTATGTGTGGTGGATCAAAAAACTAAATCCTTCTACAATGTTCTGCCAGTGCCCTTTATAAAAGAAAGGCTTCAAAGTGACTGCAAGCATCAGGAAATGATGAGTAGAGGATTTGCAAATTCACCATAAAACATTTGCTACTTCTTGGTTCATGCTTCCACTTTTACCGCACATAGACTTAAAGGAGATCCCATTTCTTTCCTTGAAACCATCAAACCAACCGATGCTAGCCTTGAAATCACTTTTCCCTATACCTTCAGAAAAATCTTCCACTTTTGCTCAAGTAAGGGTTCCACTTATAGGAATGTTTTTGTCTCACACTTTTTTAATCCATGTCAAAATGCATTTGTCGACTTCAGAATTGTCTGATTCTCACTCTTTTACAATTCTTTACATTTCTACTAGAAGCGTTGCTTTGAATTTTTTCCTTGTTTTTCAAAAAATATAGACAAAGTGTTCAACCCTATCCTGTACTCCTTAGCGATTTCACATTTCTTCTTCAAAGACTTTTCCACTTCACAAATGACATCGACTTCTTCAGCCAACATTAACATCTTGTACTGAATGTGGAGTTTACTTAAAGACATGGTGAACATTCACTATCAAAACTCTCCCAAGAATAATGACACAGCTACAGTAGGAAGTTCAAGTGACAATTGAGTGATAAAGTCCATCGACTTGAGTATGTGATTAGACTGTTGATTTACAGTGCGTATGTTATTAGACAATGGGGAACATTTGACTAGACAATAAGAACTAATAGTCCAAATTCCAGCCCCAAGGACTGTATTCAACAAAAGAATAAACCTTGGAGTGATGTCTTCTTTACATTGAAAATGGAGGTGAAATCTTGTTCTCAAAATTTCCGCATTTAGACTAACTTTTGACTGATATTTGGTACAAAAACTTCAAATTAACCTCGAATTATCCAGGATTTTTACATTGATTATATAAAATGTTCAAGGGACTGAGAAAAAACTTCAAATCAATGATGATTTCAAATTATAGACGCCACTGTATTATGTCAGGCGAATTATTGTAATTTTTAATAATTACAGGTACCTCTAAATTTCACAGTAAAAATGAAAAGAAAAAAAAGAGAGTTCCAAATTTTTGTTCATGAATTATTATCATTATTAGATTTAGCTCTAATTCTATAAAGAAATTTTTGATTTTAAATAACCCATAAACTGGTGTAGTAGTCGGACCTTAACTCCTACCCCCACAACATATAGTTTGGTTTTATAACCATTTTTTATTATTTTATCAATTAGACCATAACTCTTTTAATTTGTAACCAGTGTTCCTTCTCTACCAACTCAAATGAAACTGCTCTTGATACATTCTCTCTTTTATTTTTGTTGCAAGATACAAGATATTAGGAATAGTGAGAAAGATGTGATACCAAGATAAGTAAAGACCACATATTAACCTTTCGATTTTTTTTTTCCAGGTTTCACTTGAAGATTAACTAATGGAACATTGCTTTTACTTCTATATGACATTATTATCTCTGTGTGTTACAGAAAGTAAACATTGCAGTCTACTGAACTTGTTTAATAAGTGTAAAGAAAATGAAACATGTTCCCAGCTTGATAACTCAAAGGCGTTAGGAATATGTAAATGTAAATCAGGATTTAAAAATGTTGGTGATGGATGTCTAAATCTGTCTTCAACTGTTGCACCTACACATACTGTCTTCAACACCACTACATCTATTGTACCAGCAGATTTGGAAACAGGATTAGGTATGTAAAGTCCTTAATTGGGTTGTTTTTATTAATTTTATTATTAAATATAACAACATATTGTTTTTATTTTGATAAGAGCTTTTATTGACCCCCCCCTCAACTTCATGTGGTTTATTCTAAACTACAAAATCTAACATCATTATTTCAATATATATGCCTAAGTGTGATTCTTTGAAAAGTTACAGGTTTAAATTGATATAGGTCATCTTAATTCAACTTATGCTCATATGTTAAATGATACAGGTTTCATTTGATACAGGCAGACTTATTAACATATTATATTCAAATGATACTGGTTGAGTTAGAGTTTTTTATTGGTTGACATTTGAATAACTTGCATGACTTTTCTTTCGTTACAATTTCAAACGATACAGGTCGCTCTATTTAAACTATATATGTTGGTACAGACTGGTAATTATTGATATTTTAATATGTAGAAAAGAAATGATTTTGCTCAGATTTCAAACACTCCAGTTGTGGAAGATACAGGTCATTAATGTAATTCATATTTCAACCCATAGAGGTGGTAAAGTTGGGTCCAAAAATATTTTCTTTACCTGTACCATTTGAAATCTATACTGTTTGAAAGCTATATTTTTGCAACATCATGTCTAAATCCATTGTCAACTGATTCAGATAAAAAATTCGCCATATCTGAATAGCAGTACAGTGCTATTAATTACTTTTAATCGAATAGAATTATTTAATTTTTTTATACTTAACCGTACAACTGGCAGTTGCAACAACCTTAAGTGGCATACACTCTTAGGGTGTTTTATAATAACTTTAAAAAAATCATATTAAGTGTAACATTTAATCAAACCATATGTTGTAATATATCATTTTATACTAGAAAAATATAATTTATATAATACTAGATCTTGATAGTTTTTATAAATGTGGTTAAATAAATAAAATTATCCAAGTAAATTGTAGTCGCACCATTTGTTACTGGTGAAACATTGTTACTGTAGTTCAATTGTTACTGGTGAAACATATGAACAACAATATAAATATTTCTAGGTAACCATATTGTCCCAAATTTGATACAGATTTCAAAAAAATATATATAGTCTATATGGATTATTTTTGATAGAAATGTATGTAAATACTAAAAAACTGAAAATGTGTGATAAATTGTGAAATTTGCATTACGTGACATGGTTATAGTGAAATATCTAGGAATGTTCTTAACTTCTAGTGTAATATATGAAAATTACTAAAATTAATCACAAAATATAAAAATAAAATTTAATCATTTTTTCAGCACTCAAATAAGTAAAAAGACTTTAAACATTTTGAAAAAGAAATAGAATTATTGATGCGGTTATATCTTCTAATAGAAATGAGGGGAAAACAAGGAAGTTGGTAATACATATTCATTCGGGATTTCAATAATATAATCATGAAAATATTGAGTCTTCTATATATATCTCCTTTTTCCCTGTTTAAAAAATTCAGTTATGAAAGAAATTACTTTTTTGTTGTTTTTGTCTATTTTCATAAAACTCAATATTTTCAAGATTATATTATTGAAATCCCGAATGAATATCTATTAATAACTTTCTTGTTTTCCCCCTCATTTTAATAGAAAGATATATCCGCATCAATAATTCTTAAATTCAACTACTGTTCATGGTTTAACATGTAAACTGATAATTATAAGCTACTAACAATTACAAAATCAACTGAATACTCATTAATTGGTTCCAGAATATTTATGTTACAGCATTGTCAAGAAATCAAAACATAAGAGATTTCTCTGATCAGGACAAAAAGTTGATGATTTCATGACTTATCATGGTTTATTACATTTTAAAACCATTTTTACCATATTTATCAGGATATTTTCATGCATAATTTATTTATGACTAGTTGCATAATAGAAATATGGAATAGCTAATTCGGGTAGTGACAACGATGATAATTATAACAGATTAAAATATGTTTTTAATATTGTTGTACATACATGTTGTAATTTAATACATGTTGTAAAACATGTATGGTAAATTGCCATGATAATGAGAGGTGTGGAAGGTGAGACCATGGAGAAAAATATTTAGTATGCAGGGTCGATTTAAAAAAAAAAAAAATCTGTTAACTGTGCAATTTTGTTATAATATTGTCAGCTGTTGTAGGTAATAATGTCTTTTTATTCATTCTATATATTTTGTACACACAATAATTTTATAAATTATTTAAATTAAAAACACATTTCTTATCTTTGAAATTTAAAAAATAATATCTAGTACTTTAAATACTCAGAAATTGTTTTATTTACAAAAAAATAATTTAAAAATATTTTACTGATTTTAGTTAATAACTACTGAGATGTAGAAATAGGTACCTTAAAGGATATATCCTGATTTGAGATTACTATCATTGTATTAATTTTGTACTGAACTGCAGACAAAAGAAGATAAAAACAAACAAACTTATTTTAGTAAATGAGTTAAATCCTATAAAAGATGTCCTTATACAATATTCAAAATCAGTAATTAGTTAACAGGCTATTTTCCTTGATTATATCTTTTGAATAATTCTCAATTCAATCGTATTAACCAGCTTTGACAGTTTTAATCTGTTATCAGATACCTGGTCTGAGTCGAACCTTTGTGGATTTCATCATGAAATTGTATTGAAACTACATACTAAAACTTATAATAAAATCTACGGTGAAATTTAAATGTAAAAAAAAGTTTTAAAATCACCTTCAAAAAACACTTAAAACGTTTTTTTTTAAATTATTTTTAAAACATGAATGTACACACATATTACAAATCGTCTACATCTTTGTTTGTAAATTAATTTTTAAATCCATAAAGAATTGACTGAGATCATGGATCTGAAATTGGTAATCCTATTTGACTAATTGAAGATTGTTCGCCAGGAGAGATAATCAAAATATATAACCTCTTAACTAATTATTGATAATACAATCATGGAGCGCTACACATAAATTCAAAATAACATCTAATATTTGTTTAACATAGAGAATACCAAAATACTCTTTCTTACACCGATATACATTTTCACACTTGAATACATATATTCACACATTATGTACCTTTTAAAACTTTTCTTACTACTTTCACAAACATTCAAATATTGATTAATATGTCAAGAAAAAACATACAGTTTTCAAAAAGAATGGTATTTATTAAGCAACAAGAAAACAAAACCTGATATTTTAATTCTTAGAACTTACAAAATTTTCTTGAAAGATTCTCTTTAATATTAGTTTCTTCAAGCAACCAGTTTCCTAGTAAGCTCCGGAAATGCCCTATGAACCTTGAGTTTTAAACTACTAAAAAATAGTTAAAGTTTAGTTACAAATAAAATTTTAAATAACATCAGTTAAATATTTTTTTGCCGAATATATTCTGTGAGTCGATTATGCAGACTTTGTTTGGTGTGATGCAATGTATGCTCTGCTATGTTGGCTATTTCCTCTTCGATATTTCCATACCTCTCAGTATGTGGCTTATTTTTATCAGGGCATCTGAAGAGTGTGGTGTACCAAACACGACCAGCAATCCTTGCTCAGCTCAAACGAAATAGCAGTGGGACACATTCCATCACACAATGCAAAATCTGCATAATCAACTCACAGAATATGTTCAGCAAAATGGACAACATTTAACTGATGTTATTTTTAAAAAATGATTTGTAACTAAACTTTAAGCCTTGGAGAACATTTGTTGATATTCAAATAAACTATTGTAATTTTCATTCATTGTTTTAATCATTTCATACATAGCCATTTTATTAAATTTTAGACATTGCTTACATGAAATTTCTTTTTTTACAATTATTTATTTTGACTATATAAATTAAATTGCTATGTATATATTTCTTTTTTTGTAACCACTCTTTAAAAATATATATATATTAATATTGGAACACCCAAACAAATTTTGTTTTAATTGAATTTTGAAAATAGTCTCTTAGGGACTGTGTGCTGAACATTAGCTAGCTGCACCACTCTTTAATAGATACAACAATTTTAATTCAAGCATACTAATTTATTACATTGTTTCCTAATTTTGTTTTAAGAAGAAAAAATTAGAACAAACATAAATTTTAGTTATTATACATATATATTTTAGATGTACAGTATTACAATAGTGAATCAGCTCCTAGTTTTGCAGATAAGGAGTAGTTATACTTTGTTTCCTATCTTATTTAGTTTTATTTTAACTGTAATTCTGGAACCAGTATAAACTGTGAAAAAGTAAAAGTAGGTATCATTAACCAGACTCAAAAGGCCTGATTCATAAAATTAGTGTATTCAGAAGGATTAAAAAATGAATTCTATTTTTTTTTTAAATATATAATTTTAAACAACTTTTACAATTCTAATTATTCTGTAAAACATTTTTAATTTAATTTTTTTATTGACATAAATTTTGAAAAGATATGTTTATTGATTAAATGTTGAATAAAAAAATAAAAATAGAAATGAAAATTCAGGATAATATAAATTTAGTCAGATTTAGACAAATGTTAAGACCACGTGGTATAGTTAAATTCTGTTGCTAGGTTTATAAAAAATATTTAAAATTATAAACTGAAAATTATTTAGGTTCTCAAATTGTGAGCAAAGCCAGTACAAGTAATCAGGTGGTTACCTGGATTTGTAGAGAAGAAAGTTCTGGCATACTTAAACTTAAGAACTTCATGCTTTGTTCTTTTACATTTGCATGAAATCGACTTATTTTCTTTTATGCATTTTTTGACGAAACCTTATAATATAAAATTTTTGAATTATGTCAGTTAAACATAATTACACTAAATTTCACTCTTTCAAACATTTATTAATGTTGTAAATTATAGGTACAGACATGGTAGTTAGGCCTACTTAAATGATTACTAACTGAACCAACTTGCTTGAACTGAACTTGTTGGAATTTTAGCCTCCAAAACTATATTAGTCATTGAAGAGAGGGAAAGAGAATTGTAGATAAGATTAAAAATGGACTGTAGAACATATAAAAATTCACTTAATACTGAACTTCTAAAGTTCACTATATTCCACTTTATTCAATGATTTAAAAAATGAAAGTAACAAGTTCTGTATATTTTTTTCAGGTGAAATTTCAGCATTATGGCTGGTAATACCACTGTGTGCTTTAATTACTATTGGTTTATGTATATTTGCTTCAAAACGCTACATGTGGATGGATCGTTTATATCAGATGAGAGTAAGACATTACAATAATGTTCTAGTCAGAAGTCAAGGAGACGACGATGATTCTCCGATTGCATGAGGTCTTTGTAATTAAATATGATATATTATGATATATTGTTTTGTTTACCTCTGAATCCTCTATTGTACCATCGGAGTTAAACCGGTTTTACCAGGATAAATTAGTTTTATAGGTTTGCAACTAGTTTACTCCTTTTCATCATTCCACATCAAAATTATATAAAATAAATGTGTAAGCCATTTGTTTGTTTTTTTGTTCTGGTTTTAAATCTATAGCTATAAAATGTAATAGGCATATATATTGTTATTTATTTATAGTATTACATATTCACAATTACAATTTCAGCAAATCAGGGAAATTTTCTCAGGTTTTAGTTAGCTTAATTTTGAGGAACAGTGAAAATTAATTTCACTATGGCTGATTCAATCTCGAGATGTATTAAAGAAAACAAAAAATGTAGATTAGCATGTGCTCACACTGTATTGCTTACGGAATAAGTGCAATTAAAGGTTTCTGAAGCTAAGGTACTGTTTAAAACCAATTTATAGTGATAAAAAAAAATTTAAGTCAAATATGTTACCTTTTTAATTTTGCCTAATTACTCATTTGTTATTTGTTGGATAGTGGTTTGTTAAAAAGAATTGCAATATTTAACATTTTGAACCTTATATTGCATTCCGCTCACCATGTCTCATCTCCTGGTCATTATAATGTCAAATGAAGCCTACCATGATGAGGAGTTAAGTAATTAATTACTACTGTCACCCTAGGTCTATCTACTTCTAATTCTATCTGTATTTATATCAATAGTTACATATTTATTTTTAAAGTACTTCTAGAACTTACAGAATCATGGTTATAATTATTATCATTCAATTGAATATCTTACAAATTATCAGTCACGAACTTAAACAAACCATCATAAACACACTTTCTTAGATTTATAAGAAATTTGATTTCAGTTAAAAAATAATATAATTACAAAAATTCAACTGACAAATGAAAACTAGTGTGTACATAAATTCGATTACATTAGGTTAGACACCTAGCCTAGGTTGTCTCTAAAGGTACCCCTAATGCCCAGCATTTCTTTGAAGGTATAACAACCTCGAAGAGATCCAGCTATACATTGATCTACCCTTCTAAAAACATATGTGATATCGGATCAGACTTTAAGAGTGAGTCTTTCCATTCACTCTTTTTACGCTGCACAAACAATTTACCTTCTTCTCACATACTTTCTCTATCAGTAAATTACTACTTGGTTCTGCATGTAATATTCCTATTCTTCATTGTCCAAAAAAGGCAGGGGATGGAAACCAATGTACAGCTTCTTCACAAGGCCTACAAGACACATCTACAGTGATAACATAAATTCATATATGTATAACATTATTGCCAGTTTGTAGGTTTTATCTTAGCTTTTGGTCCAAGATAACCCCTAGATATTTAACTTTTTCATTTAGCCGCAATTGTTTTTCTTAAAACCATTGTAGCTTTAGTTCTTCAGGCTTCCTTTTCTTAGTGAAAAGAACAAAATTTGCTCTTAACAGTAAAGCCCATTCTTACAAGTAATAATCATTTCAACTAGATTCTCAGGGACCTCGGTTTTTACATATACCATTACTTCCTTAAGGTATCACAACTTTGAAGAGGCGTATGCAGGCGTATTGATCCACCTCTCCAAAAACTTAAGTGGATCTCGGGTCAGACTTTAGAAGTAAGTCTTCCTATTCACTCTTTTTACACTCTACAAACACTTTACCTCCTTCTCACATACCTTCTTCATCAGTATGTTTGCAATTAACTCTGAGTGTAATGTTCCTACTCTTCACTGACCAAAGAAGGCAGGGGAGGGAAACCAATAGTTTCTTCTCAGTGATACATCTACAGTGATAACATAAATTCATACATGTATAACATTACTGTACAATTTATTTAAATATTGAATGTTTTGTAATATTTATATTGTAATTATAATGTTAGACAGTTGTTTTTTTGTTACTATAAAATGACAACTAAAATGAGAATCATTACCAAAGGGAATATTGGCTGTAAAGTTGGCTGAAATAGCAATAGTTTAAAACAATCAAATAATGAATTAGCAAGAATGACAAGACTAAGTTGAAAATGTTAATTTGATATTTTGTATTGTCACTACAGAAGTTATTTTAAGGAAATTACTTCTTTCAAGAGCTAATTATTAATAATAAAAATGAAATCACTTTTAACAAATGTTTTTATGATTTAAAAATCTGCTGAATAAAAATAGTAACCAGCACAACTTAAATTACTATACTTCTCACTTGAAACACCCAATTTTGTATTATTTTGTAATAATACTAAAATATTTACTTTTGTGAATTAATATTTTGCTAAGATTTTAATTAATTAATATTCAATGCTAAGATATATCGGAAAAATATTTTTATACAAGTTTGTATCTTCCTTTTATTAAAACAATATTTGGTCCCCATGAAATTAAGAAATGAAATAGATTAGGATAAAAATATAAACAATTGTGATGAATAAACATTTTTTGGTAATAGGAAAGGCAGATTCCATAAATAATTTTAATGTGATGGGATACTACCAGATATGGCTTGAAAAATGTTATAGCTTATGTATAGGTTTTTGTCCTAAATTGTTTATGTTTCTATTTAATTTGTTATAACATTTGTTTCTTAAACAAATCTATACAGCAAAAATTCAGTGAAAGTTGATTTTGTTTTGTTTCTATTTGTATTTGGTTTGTTATGACTTATTTAAACAGCTAACATTCAGCGAAAGTTATATTATTGATAAGGCTGGGTTTTGTCTTGAATTGTTTATATTTGTTTTTTTGTTGTGACTTGGTGACAATCATTTTCTAAACAAATTTACATAACTAAAATTTTGTGAAAGTTACATTCTTGATAAGACTGAATTTTATCTTGAATAGTTGCTATTTGTATTTGGCTTGTTATGACTTGTTGACAATTGTATTCTAAAAAAAATTATACAGCTAAATTTATGTGAAAGCTATATTCTTGATAAGAAAGGGTTTTGTCTTGAATTGTTTCTATTTGTATTTGATTTGTTGACTTGATGAAAATTTTCTCCTAAACAGTTTTATTGAGAAAATGTTTTGTGAAAGTTAGATTCTTGATTGGAAAGGGCTTTTTCTCGAATTGTTTCCATTTAATTTGGTTTTTGTTTATGACATGATATCTTTAAAATATGTAAACAGCTATATTCTGTCTCAATTACAAATTCAATAGTTCATGTTTTCTTCTTGAATGTATTACATTTCTATTTGGTTTTAGTAAGAATTATTAGCCTTGAAGTTGTTAAAATAAACATTATTAATATTATTATTACTTAATAATGTTTTAATTAAAAATTTTGCATTGACTTTTGCTTTTATTTTCTACTTATATATATATATATATATATATATATATATATATGTATATATATATATATATATATATATATATATACCTAATACTATAGAAATTTAGTGCATTATTGGATATCACATAACAGTGTCTGTATTACTGAAGATCGGCCTCATGTTTCTTAAGTTTGTTGACTCAATATTAGTTGAAATAATTGAATTTTTCCATCTGTATACAAGCCTTAATTTGATAAATTGTCAGATGTAAAATATGTACAAGAACTAATGTTTTTTAATAATTAATAGAATTTATTTTCTTAAATGAATCAAGAATTCACCTTCTATTCTTTTTGCTTATATTGATAATAAAGTCAATATTATTTTAAGTCTGTGTATAATATTTTACAGAGATACTGAATATCCATATAGAAATTCATAGATATTGAAACATCTATTAAAAATGGCTTAGATAAATTATTATTAAATAATCCTTAAGCATATTATAAAATTTTTTCAAGTTTGCCTTATACAGTAATTATATAGAAATAAAATTATATGCAGTATTTTCAAGTAGTATAAGAGAAAGATAGAAAAAAAGAAAGAAAGATCTTGTGTATACATTTATTCCCAATTAATTACATTTACTTAAGCTAAAAAGCACAACAAAAATATGTTATTTATACAACTATATTTGAAACTTAGTGAAGCAACCTTTTTACATTATTGTATCAATTTATGTATTATAATAAATATTTATGAACTCTTTTGATGTTTTCTCTCTCATATAAAATGTATGATTTACATCTTACATTTTACTATAATTGATTTTGATCCATCATTGAATTAAAATAATAAATATCTCCAGCATAAAAGCTGCGATACTATTGGATTCCCATTAGTCAGCTGTCTCAGAAAGTGTTAGTTATAGCAATAATTAAAATTAATAAATATAAAAGAGGATACAGGCCAAGGAAGGTGGAACCTGAAATTTAATTACGGGGTCAGAAAGTACATTGTTGTTAGCTGCATTATTTTCATAATTTTTTTGTTCTGATTGTGGTGATTAGTCACCATTCCCCCCCTTTGCTATCTCGTATGTACGCATGGGTCTAGATAACATACAGTCGTGGATCAACAGCCAGTGAGGGAAGACGTCTGGACAGTGTTCATGTTTGGTTTTCTTATAGTGCCGTAATATTTAAGTATGCCTACCTAAACCCAAAGGAATAGGGCCAGTACAGCCCTAGGGTTTATATCTGGGCGCATTGTGTTTTTAGATCGTAATAATATTAGTTGAACTAATACACGGCCATGATAGACCTATTGTGTTAGTCCGACATGTTGTGGCAATACAGTGTATTAATATTAATATTGGTTAGTTTTAGTAAATTAGTTTCTAGAATTACATCGTCAAAAATGGCTAGTCTAGATTGAGATTTCCCCAGTGTACTTATATTAGTTTTACCATGCGATCAGACGACCCGCCAACGCATAACAAAGCAGATCGATGTACTAAAGCCTACCTCCGCATGATGAATTCTGACTTATTAATCATAAATGAAAAGAAATTAATGAAATATAATAATTATACTAAATTATTAATTAATAACAATAAGTTATTTGTATATTTTATGGAAAAAAGTTATCCTGGACGGAAGCCTAATAGCTGAGGGTCAAAAGCAGGACTGTAATCCTGGCCTTCCTTGCAATTAAAAAAGGAACAAAAACAATAGTGAATCAAAAAATACAATGGCTATGTATAAAGTAATTCATGTTTCAGCGCAGCATTGCTATTAGTGTTGTGAGAATCACTATTTTTTGTGAGAGCTTCCTTCCACTCAGTACGCATCCAGCTGTGGCAGTTTGAGGTTTGTTTTGCTTCTAATCTGTTTGTAATAAATTTTTTAAATGTTTGGTGCAATTGAAAACTCCACCGCTTATAAAGTACGGTCAGTTATATGATTTTGGTTGGTAAAAAACATTAAACATATTGAAATTTATTGGGAACTCTGTGAAGTTTATGGTAAAGATGTTTGATGACTGAAAGTGGAGTGAGGTGTTGGTGTATAATGTTTAAAAATGGCCGCACGAACGTTCATGATGAAGAGACCAAGCATTGTGACAGATAAACTGATTGAGAAAATCAATAAAAAGATTCGTGAAAATCGCTGTTTCATGATAATAGAGCTGTCATTTGTGTTTCTTCAAATTCCACGGAGCCTATTGCACAAAGTTGTGACCCAGAAACTAGGTTATCATAAGTTTTGTGCCAGATGGGTTCCTAAAATTTTATCAGAGGAACACAAAACTCAACGGGTGGCAGCATCGCTAAACTTCCTTCAAGCCTATGACAAAGAGAGAGATTAATCACATAGTGATTGGAGACGAGACGTGGGTTAAACACGTGACTTGTTAAACAAAAAGACAGTCCATGCAGGGGGACACACCAGTTCACCAAGGAAACCAAAAAGTGATTGCAAACTTTTTTAACGAGAATACTCATGGCTACTGTTTTTTAGGCTAGGGAAGGTTTACTGCTAATTGACTTTATGTAACGTGGTTCAACAATAAAATTGGAAAAAATATTGTGAAACGTTAGTAAAGTTGTGTAGAGCAATACTAAACAAACACAGAGGGGAAACTCAGTACAAAAATCCTGTTGTTTCAAGACAATGTCCGCCCACACTCACCACATTACACCTATGAACTCTTTAATTAGAAGATTTTCAAACATCCTCCATACAGTCTTGATCTCGCACCTATTGATTTCCATTTGTTTTCACACCTGAAGATTTGGCTAGCGACACAGCGCTTTGATGACGATCCAGAACTTCAGGCTGGCATGAATGAATGGTTGAAGTCACAGGTGGCAAGTTTTTATGACATTGGAATTTGTAAACTTGTTCATAAGTGACTCAATTTGAATGATGATTATGTAGAAATGTAATGTAAGAGTGTAGGTTTAAAGGGTATATAATAAAAAAAAATTACTTTCACTTGGGTTTTTAAATTTTGAAAACGTGAGTTACTTTCTGGACAACCCATGTATAATTGAAAATTTGTAAGCTGTTTTTGTAAGAAACATAATGACTATGATATAAGAACTGTCTTAATTATGGATCTTTGTTTTGTGATTTTTCTAATCACATCAGTTTTCATAAAAAAAATAAAAAACACCAATTCATTATTATGAAATCATATGAGGTATTATGAAATTACCTGGTCGCATTTGATTTTCAGATATATATATATATATTTTGTATACCTCTTCACCACCCAAAGGCTAGCTGGTCAGATTAACCAACTAGATTTGAGATTGATCATGAAACCATATTGCGAGTCTAGAAACAGTCAAAGGAGTCTCATCTCTCTTGAGGTCTGTAATGTGTCAGTTTCAAATACTGAACTTTTAGTTCAGATATTTATCAGGTGGGTACTCTTACATGCCTATATGTACATGCCACAACACATGCAGAGTGAAAAAAAAAAAGAAGAAGAAAAAGTGCAACCCCTAGGTAATTTCCGAACCGAATGGTTTCCATTTTGAAAAATTAAGGTTCCCCTTTTAACCCCCCTTAAAAAGGGGGTAAAAACGTTTTTACCCTATAAAAAGTGAAAGAATTTACTCTATGAGGTTTTGTGAAGGCTAGAAGTCTTCATCTCTACTCGTGCAAAAATTATCTTTGAGTTGCAAGACTTTTCTTCTACTCTGTATAAATGTAGCAATATAATTGCATAAACACTTAAAAAAATATCATCTTTGATCATCTATATTCTACTAATGAAAAAGTTTACTATTTTTCAGAGAAATAGTGTATTTCAATAAACTTATACTTAGTAGAGTGGCCATAAAAGTTGTACCTCAGATTGCTCAAATGGTCAATGAATGTGTCAGGTGGTCTGTATTAACTCGAAACCGATGGGGCAGTAAATATTATAAATTAAACCCTGAGAAATTTTGAGCTCTTAATTTATTTTATTATTTTTTTTTTTACAATTGAAATTTATATTTACTCCAAAAAATTTTGTTAATGTAAATTTTACAATTTTAAATGAAATTATAAACAAATTTATATTTCTAAACATCATAGAGATATTATTTCACGTAAACAAAAAGTTGAATGAGCAAGGTTCAGGTAAACAGAGTTTGGTACAGGTGAATGCTACTTTGTTGCTGTTTGATAAACTACAGTTTATGAGTTCAGTTTTAAACCAACAACACTGAATTTAATTGCTTCCTATGCAGTAAATTAGGATCAGGCTCACAACCAAATGAAGCACTTGGAGAAATAATAAAAGTGACAAGGAGGTATAGCTAATTAAAAAATTTCTTCTGATGAATGACAAGACGAGTTATTTAATGATTTTGATGCAGATTTAGTTTATGCCATTCAACATGTCGACTTACGTATACAAATAAAAAATATATTCAAGCCTACATAAATAGGAGGAAAACAGTAGGCCCCTACCAAAAAAATTGAAAAATAGTCGATCGAAAGATTTTAATTGGGATAAGAACTGTTTCATATGCAACAAAGAAGCTGATACAATTAAAGAGAGAAGGAAAGTAATTTTATCATAAGCACTTTTCAGTTGTTAAATTTGTTGAATTTCGTGAAACCTTGCTCAAAGTAATAGTACTACAGAAAGAAAATTATTCTAGAGCAATACATAAAAGGCTTTCAAGAATTATAGGTTTGGTAGACTTTGGTTCTAAATATCATAATGATTGTTATGATTCGTTAAGAACTTTGTCAAGGCTAGAAGCACTGAGCAAACAGTTAGCCCAAAAATTTTGAAGGTAGATGAAGTAATGAATAAAGTTTTTAAATATATAGAGGAAAATGAAGATTGTCAGTTTTCATTGCAGGAATTAAAAAAATTATTAGTTCCCCACATTCATGATGATAAAACAATTAAAACACAGTTAAAACCATACTATGAGGATACTATTATATTTTCTAGTAAATTTGGATCTAATACAATTATTTGTTTCTAAAATAAGCATCACGACATTTTATCATACTTCTACAAATTTTTTCCAAACTGAATTAGTCAATGTTATAAATTGAACCCTGAGAAATTTTGACCACTTATTTTTTTTTAATAACTGAACTGAAATTTATGTTTTCTCCAAAAAAAATTATTTCTAAACATCGTATAGAGATTACTTAAAGTTAAAAAAAAGCCGGGTGAGCAAGGTACAGGCAAGTGCTACTTTGTTGCTGTGAATACACTACAGTTTATGAGTGCAGTTTTAACTTGTTCAATGTCATGGTTGTTCGTAGTATTTCAGTTAAATTTTATTAATCAATCAAGTTGCTGGTGCTGTGATGTCCATTGCTACCAGTTTAACCAAGTTGCTGGTGCTGTGATGTCCATTGCTACCAGTTTAACTGGTGGTGAAAATTGTGTCATAATGCATTCGAAGTAGGCATACAACTATAAAAAAATAGACAGAGGTAATTTTAAACACTTAAAACTATTAAGAAAAGATAAAGTTGTTTCTCTGTTAGCAGCGTCTAGCAACATTAAAATACATGATGAAATTATAACTGTTGATCCATTACTCCTATTCCAGCGAATTTCCGTTTTAAAGAAAACTGATGAAGAATTGAAAAATGTTATGACTTTAGAGTTAGCACCTTATCCTCTTTCTCTATTCGAAGATGGTAATATCCGAAAAATAACAAAATCAACATTCTTGTTTTGTTTCAATTTTATTTTCAAATCATAGTATTTCCTGTTGTCAGGCAGAAGACAGCTGACAGATTAATAGTTCAAACTGCTATAGATTTACAATTGACCAATAGTCACAAAGTTGTCGTTGTTTTGGAAGATATTGTCGTCCTGGTTCTATTAACAGCTTTAACTCCAAACAACCAGGAAATTTATTTCTTAAAGCCAACTCCAGGAAAAATAAACCAGAAAATTTTTTCATTGCAAAGCTTGAACAAAACCTTAACAATTTGCAAAGAACATATTAAGTGTTTAACATTTTCACTGGTTGTGACACACTGGTTAGTTACCTTTGCTAAAAATTTTGAAGTTCAGAAAGATGTGCAAGATGCTGCTACCGAATTTAAAACAGCAAACCAGGATGAAGCATACATATTTGAAGCTGGAGTTAAATGTATTCTCGCTTTGTACACCAAAAAGCCTAAATAATTTGAATGAGTTTCGATGTAATTTGTTTATAAAAGCTACAAAAAAAAAAAAAAAAAAAAAAAAATAGCATTATCCAATTGGCATCATTAGTGCTTACAGCGGATGCAGCTTCTAAACATCTGAAGTGAGTTTATTTACAAGTGCAAATGTGGTTAGCCCAAGAGATTTTACTGAAAAATTAGGGATGGAAAATAATTCATTGTTATGATGCCAACATTTATGAATTAGACACCAGCTCCCAAGCATTTGTTGAAAATACTTTTTTGTACCTGCAAATCAGGATGTGGGTCTGGTTGTGGATGCAGAAAGACCAGAATATTTGCACAATATCATGTACAGAGTGTAATGGAAATAGCTGCACAAATCCATCTCCACTTGTAATGATCGATGAAGTAGAAAGAGCTGATAATTAATATTATATGTCTTTAGTAAGTTATTTTGGAATACAAAATATATTTTTTATATTACAATTTCATTTTTTCTTTTCTTTATAATGGTAACTCGCAATACTATTCCTTTTCTTCTAGTGTAATAAAAAAATGAGCATTTTTTAAATAATTAGTTTACATTAAAAGTAAAAAAAACAAAAACTGCAAATTTTACTCATGGGTTCTTTATTTTAGAAATTATTAATACTATTAAATAATGTATTAATTATTACTAACTAGAAATGATATATTATACGTAAATATCCGTACTTCTAAAAAAATTTTTAAAACCGATTTAATACTTTTTGAACCGAATTAGTATATATAAGTACCTACCATTTAGTGTATCCAATCAAATTGAAAAGATAGTGGGCACAACTAGATCCTTTTGGGAGTCTGTCTACCTAATTTGGATAAACAGGAGCTGACAAGTCACCCGGATGGCATACAGATGGATTTTTTAAATTGCAGTCCGGATGATTTCTCAGCCCCTGTTTATTCCATTTGAGCAGCCATACAGAGGTGTATATACAAACACATCCAACAAGCAAATACTGTTTATCTTTTGTAGAAGCTGATATTCTTAACAAGCATACAAGGGATGCATTTGTATTTTATAGATATGGGGATTTTTCGACCCTACAGTGCTGTAGTGCATCTGAAAGTGTTTACGATGGAAATACTAAAGGTATACGACTAAAGGTATGGAAATTAATAATGAGCGTCCTCAGTATGTCTTAAGTTTGAAGGTTTTAGCTGTAGAATGTATGCTTCCTAGCAAACTAAAGCGCCATTTTGAAACACTTCATCCAAGTACTGTAGAAAAGCCAAGAGATTTCTTTAAGGAAAGCTTACTGAAGTGAATCAATAAAAATCAGCTTTCCCAGAACAATTCCAAATTAACAGTAACACTCTCTTTTAAATTGCTAATCAGATTGCTCAATGTAAAAAACTTCATACAATTGTAGAGGAGTTGATTTTGCCAACTGCAATTGACATGGTAAAAATCATGATAGTTGAGGATCTGGTAACCAGATTCTCAAAGTGCCTCTTTCTAATAACACAATCCTGTTTCTCAAGTCCAGCAGGTCAACTGGTAGCTAAGGCAAATACATATACCAAATTGCATGTCATAAGATCGGGTGAACTTGGAGGTCACAGTAAAAAAGGCGTGTCATCCAGTCCCTTGCGCCCAATCCCGTGGTTGGGAACAGCTTCATTTAACCAATCAGAGTTTGCCAGTGAGTAGACACACCATCTTATTCCCAAATAAAGTTCTCAGGTTCATCTTGCAGTTGAGGAAAGAGATATAGTTGTATCATTCAGTTACACTTGCTTCAGAGAAAAAGAAAGGCCCATACACTTTTTGTGGGAGTATGGCACAGAAAACATTCATCTTGAGAAGTTTTGTACTGACTGTAATGTCTCATTGGGATTTTCTAAAGCCTAAATATTCACATTATGAGTGTTTACTTTTCCATTAAGATGAAATGTTGATTCATCACTGAAGACGATACGATCAAGGAAGTCTTCATCTTGATGTACCAACATTTTATTTGTAAAGTTGGCATGTAATCCATAGTCTGTAGGCTTTAGAGCTTGTAACAGCTGTATTCAATACGGACACAGTTGTAAGCGTTTCCTTAAAACCTTCCTCATAGACAACACTGGAATCGCTACTTTACAACTAGCCTTTCTAACAGATTTCTTAGGATTACATACAAAAAAAGTTCAACATTTTCTTCAGACACTCTTGGTATTCCCTTTATAAAGACAGTGCTTTCAAACTGATGATTACAGCTATGGATGTTATTATCACTCGAGGGATCACAATTGAATTTAATACAGAATGTACCTAGATATTTTCTCTGATTTTGTGAGAAATTGTAAAATATAATTTTTCTGGGGAAAAATGTAACGTTAGATGAGAAACTAAAGGCTAAATTTTGGCAATACAGTACAACCTCGTTTAACCAGACTAACTGGAACAGAAAGCTATCTGGAAAATCGAAACTCTGTATAAACAGGAATAAAATTTGAAAAACCAATAAAATATTATTGTAGTGGCAAAACTTAACGTTTATTTTACTGTACATAAACACTACAACCTATTTATATAATATTTCCACAAAACTTCAATTTTGCTTTACAAAATACTGATCTACTTTTTTTTGAGTCACTTGGTACAACGTTTAAACACAGCACGATCGTGTAGTCATTTACTATCATAAGTTCAGTCGCTGTGGTGTCAAACTGTTGCTCCAAATAGGCCAAGATCCAGCTGTGACATGACATCATCTTTGGTTGCACACCGTTTATTTCCCCATCCAATTACTTCCTTCTACCTCCATTCTGTGTAGATGTCAAAACAATTTTTCCAAACACTTTTCTGAAATGCACACTAGTCATAGAATTTCTAGAAAGGCTCTCACCAGTCACAGTTTATTGGCGTATGCCATGGCGATTTTAAAAATATTCTAGCCACCCCTGGCTAGCCATAAAATTGGAACACCACGTTCTCGTTGAGCACTGTACCACATGAACAACACATCATCTAAGGTTTCATTTTTTTGTTTTAATTGTTCCACGACCCTCCAAACTGTCTTTTGTTATCATTTTAACACAAAAATCCTCAATTTCTCTTAAATTTTTCTTCTAGTCAGAAACCGTTGAAGTTTCTACCCCTAGTTAAGCAGCAATTTGTGTTAGTGATTCTCCCTTGTTAATTCTATATAAGCCATTTTGTCCATTGTAACATTTTTCATTTTGACACCATTTTCACAGGCTAAAAATCTGCACTCTTGACAAAATGTTAGAAAATATTGACTAATCTCGTAGCGACTTAATACAGTACTGACAGACAACTGAGTAAGTACTAAACTGTACTGACAACATGACAAACTGATGCAGTGATATGGCATGCAAGGTAGAAGAGGTTAGATAAAGGACAGGACTACTAGACAAAGGGCTTTCAATTCCCTTCCCCTATATAACCTCAACCTTGTTCACTCAAAGATGTGCATTTTAGTACTTCTACTGCTAAAATGTGCATATGAAATACGTACTGTATTTATTAGATTGCAATGGTAACCGATCAAAGACGGTATATTGGAGTTTTTATTCTATATTGAATCACATTTCGATTGTAATTTTTAACATTTAAATTGGTCCAGATAATCTAGATTTCTAGTTAAATGAGGTCCGGATAAACACAGTTGTACTGTATTATCTTCCAAACCTGCAAAATACAGGATAAAAATCTTTGGCCTTTGTAATGCTAAGACATTCTACACTAGCAATTTAGAAGTTTATTGTGGAAAACAACAAAATGAACCCTTCAATGTAAGTAATAAATCTTTTGATGTGCTAAAATGTTTAGCTGACCTTATTTGGGGAAGCGGAAGAAATTTGACCACAGACAATTGGTTTATTGCTGTAGATCTGTTAGACGAGCTAAAAAAAAAACTAACTTATGTTGAAACCTTAAAAAAACCGGAAAAGTATTTCCACCAAACTAAATGACTTAAAAATAAGAGATGAAAACTCAAACTTGTTTGCATTCAGAGAGAATAGCACTTTAGTTTCTTATGAGCTTATATCAAAACAAAAATGTGTTGTTAATTTTGAGTTTATATTTTGATGATAGCATCAATTATTAAAGTTCAAATAACCCAGGAATCCACTAATATAATAGACCAAATCTGGCGTTGACTGTGTGGACAAACTTTGTGCCTTAGTATAATGTTACATGAAACAAGCACCACTGGCCAATGATGGTTTTTTATACCATGCTAAACATCACAGGCATAAATAATCAAGTTGTTCCATTTGGAAATAGCATTTAAAATTAAAAGAAGAAGATTGTTTCTAAGAGAACTTAGCAATGCCCTGACGACTGATCACATCCAAAGAAGGAGCAAGTCAACATCAAAGGGACTAATTCCTTTACCTTACAACCTAGTTAGGAAAGAACCCTACTGGAGAAGTGTAAGATATGAAATGTGAAAAACAGAGCCGACTCACAAAAGTCATGTGCAGGCATTGCAAAAAACTAATATGCCTGGGTCACACTGAGATTGTCTTTATGGAGTGTTATCTGGACATGAAGAAGAAAGCATATCAGAAGATGATTAAAATCCATTGCAATCTGTCAAAGGACTAATTTGAGCAGTAAAACATTGTTATCTTTTTACATGTACAGTATTACATTTCAGGGATATTGCGTGGCCAGCACGCTCACCGGATCTAAGCGTCTGTGATTTTTTTCTGTGGGGCTTCTTAAAGTCACGAGTGTACACAAACAAGCCCCGCACATTGGGCGAACTAAAGGAGGCCATAACTCAAGAGATCGCAACCTGACTCCTGAAATGTTAAGTACTGTGTTTGACAGTTTTGGTGCAAAACTGGAAGAGTGCTTAATCAAAGAGGGACACCATTTGAAGGACGTGATCTTCAAAACTTAAACTGATGAATTTTGCTGCTCATATGTAAGTTTTCGTTAATGGCAATCAATAACAGTCTGTAATAACCAATAAAACATATTGTATCACTGTCAATCTTTGAGTTATTTGTAAGTTAAATTAGATCGGTTTTTTGCCGCACCCTGTAGAACTGGAACTTTACCAAGAGAAGGAAGATGATTCGTTTTGATATACACATTTTGATTATTAGATATTTTATTATTTTCTCTCTCCATCTCCTTATATAGAATTGTAACTTTATCAAGAAAAGAAGGAGATGGAAGAGGATTCGGTTTGATACAGATGTTATTACTGTATTAGGTATTTTATTATTTTGACTCTTCCTTTCCCTCTTGATGAATTTCCAAATCTATATAAGTATGGAGAGTCAAAATAATAAAATTATAAATGAAATCATTGCTAACGATCAATTTACAGAATTTTTACCTACTAAAAATATAAATAAAATGTATAGAATGATGAATCTCTGAAAGGAGAAAACTAAATTTGGAAATGGTATAGTGTTGGAAAGCATTGACTTTCAATGTTTTCTTCCTGCATGTTATTTACAAATAACTGAAGACACGATCTCAAAAATTAACGAAATGAAAAATCTTTATTTTAATACTCAGATCGGTCATAATAAACATACACAAATATCTTTCAACATTCGAAATTAGTAATGAGATTATAATATTTCATCGATTTGACTAGACTCAATTTAATAGTAATTTAAATGGAATCTAATAGTAGTGGATGAATCCGATAGACAAAGGTTGAAATAGGTTGAGAAATTTTTTACCAATATTTCTGTTTTGTCCTAGATATCTCATTATGAAGATACTATACTACTTACAATGAAATATGTGAATTTAGGATATAAAAAAATTAAATTAAAACTTTAGTTTTTGGGAATGTGTATTTAGCGATTGAATTGAGATTAAAAGTTTTCAAGAAATTACATTAATTAAAAAAAAGAACTATGTCATTATAAAGTAGAGATGTTACCCTTCTATATTACTGGCATGTAGCCAAATCCTATTTAAAAATTTTAATGTACAAAAAATCTATATATAGATTGAGAGAGAGAGAGAGAGAGAGAGAGAGAGAGAGAGAGAGAGAGAGAGAGAGAGAGAGAGAGAGAGAGAGAGAGAGAGAGAGAGAGAGAGAGAGAGAGAGAGAGAGAGAGAGAGAGAGAGAGAGAGAGAGAGAGAGAGAGAGAGAGAGAGAGAGAGAGAGAGAGTGAATAGTCGTTATTTAGGGGCGAGGTTAGGACTGTATAGTCCTCTCTACCACCTCAATACAACTTGATAATAATAAAAAAAAATAATTTTAAACAATTAAAAATAACTAAGATAATATAAAAAATTAACAAACTTAAATTTAAACTAGCTACAAAATGAAATTAAGAATTTAAAATAAAATAAAATTTAACAATCTTAACATTGAAGTGACAAAATGAAAGTTGTAACTTAAAATAAAATAAAAATTAACAAATTTAAATTTAAACAACGTAATAAAATTTACAATTTAGAAACAAAAATAAAATAAAATGAAATACTGTAGCTTACACGTGTTGATACAGATAAATACAATCACACATATACACAAGCACATTCATACATAATAACATTTAAAAAAGACACCACATAGTTAAAATAATCACTATTATTACTACATAAAAGCTAAAGAAAGTAACAAATACTTATTTCAATCATTCACACTTATTACAAAATAAAACTAACTATTCCGCCACACCCAGGGACGAGGACACCAAATCCATTCTATTAAAAAAGAAGGTCTTAAGTAATTTTGAAAACTGGACACGACTGTCAACAGATTTAAGTGCCTCTGTAAGTAAATTCCACAAGCGGCAAGCGGACACAGTAAACGATTTAACATAACAGTTCTATGTAGCGGTATCATAAGAAAAGTGGAACCTCTTCTAGTGCTCTTTGCACTGATATCAGAGGTGAAAACAAACTTTTCTGCCAAGTAATTCGGCACTCCAGTTTTTAGGACCGAATGCAAGATAATTAAAATATGAAATGATCGGAAATCGTTAAGTTTTAGAAAATTAAGTTCTTTATAATAAGGAGTTACATGAGCATCACGTTTTAAGCCAAAAATAAATCGCACGCAGTAATTCTATGCCCGCTGCAACCTGTTAGCCAGAACAACAGACATGTCATTGACTACGGTGTCACAATAAGAAAAGTAAGGAAATATTAAAGTCTTTACTAGGAGTGCTCTAATTTGGAGCGGCAAGCAATCTTGCATTTTTTCAAAGAGTGGATCCCAGCAAAGACCCTGTTACACGTCTCAGTCACGTAATCATTCCAAGTCATTCTACTGTCAATTATTAGTCCCAAGTCTTTCACTCTATCATAGTAGTCCAAAAAATGATTGTCAAACTGGATTCTAGGAAATGTGGTTACATCTATTTTATTTAGTAGTCGAGAATAACCCAAAATTATTGGCTTTGTCTTAGCTCTGTTAATTGAGAGTCGATTTTGCTTAACCCACAATGAAACATTTTTCAGATCATAATTTACATTATCCACTGCTCTGTCAATATCACCAATTAATTTTAAAATGCAAATATACTTGAAAATCATCAGTATACAAATGAAATTTTCAATAATTCAGCACAGTATGAATATCATTAATATACCAAATAAACAACAATGGTCCCAATACTGAGCCCTGTGGAACTTCACTACAGACATCTCTCCAACTTGACCTATCATCACCAACACTAACGCACTGACTTCTGACAGAAAGATAGGACTCCACGCATGCAATGCATGTAGGCGCCAAACCCATATTTCTTAATTTCACCAAAAGCAATGAGTGGTTTACACAATCAAAAGCTTTAGAAAAATCCAACAAAGTAAGGATAGTCAGTACTCTACGATCTATTGCTAACCTCACATCATCAGTTACCTGAAGCAAAGCTGTGGTAGTACTATTTCCAGTGCGAAATCCAGATTGCAGTGGACTGAGTTTGTTATTTGATTCGAGGAAATTAGTCAATTGCTGTTGCACTATACGTTCTAGACATTTAGATAAAGCTGGCAATATACTTATTGGTCTAAAATCAAATAAACACGAAGGTTGGGATATTTTACCAATAGGACGGACAAGTGCAGACTTCGAGACAAGCGGATAAATACCAGTTGTAAGCGATAAGTTAAATAAATTTACAATAACAGGCAAAGTAAAAGCAATAGTTCCTTTAATAAAACCAATAGGAATGCCATCCACACCAACAGCATAGAAGTAAGTCTACGTATAGCTTTAATGACATCAATTTCTGAGACTGGAGAGAAATTAAAAACTTTATTTGATAGACAATAGAGGTCTTGTAAGGTCAATAATTTATAGACCCATTATCTGTGGACAAAGGAGTTACGAAATAATTATTTAAATCTTCAATTGACTCGTTTACCGGATGATGACTTTGTACTTTACCTATACCTAATCCTTTAATACCACGCCATAAAGCAGCAGAGGATTTGTTTTTGTTAAAAGAAGTATAAGAATATCTAATTTTAGCATTTCGTAGTTGCTGTTTTACTTTGTTTCTAAAGCCACGATAGTGCTCAATGTCATTAATATTTTTAGTTTTCTTCGATTTACGGTAAGTAGAATCACGTTGATTCATTAACAGTCGAATTGCATTCGGAATCCAGGGAGCCGGACGCTTAGTTATACGTTTAATTACAATAGGGGCATGTTTATTGTAAATATCTAATAACATTTTATTAAATTCTTCTACCATTTCTTCAATATTATTGAAATTATTTAGTGAAAAAATCAAAATGGCGGATATCTGATAAGAAAATCATTTCCGTACATAGGCTATGTATACAGGAACTTTTATCTTTATTTTGACCTATATAACCACCCCCTAAATTATTTCCGTGCATTATAGAAACACTCGGTATAAACTTATACACGTATACACTTCCTTATTTATTAAAAAAAAAATATGCTGTAGGCCTATAACTTAAATGAAGGAACCCGTAATCACTTAATAATACTTAAAAACAATAACAAAGTTCGCAGAAAAGTGATAAATAATTGTTTTATGTCGTCAGATCATAGAAATATAATCAAATGGACGTGCTGAGTCCTTTATTGTTTATAAATAATAATTGTATTTGTTCAATTATAATACCAATTAATCCTACAATACCTCAGCTGTCAATTCCCCAAATAAAAAAATTAAAATTTTTACCTTAAAAATTAACTTACAAATTAACATATAGAGTGTACGAAAAGTATGGAAAGGGCTGGATTTCTCGGGTTCTAAGAAAGATAGAAAAATGTGTGACCTCACATTTGAAAATACCCCTACTTGGTCTAAGCTCCTCAATAATAGAAATAATTTCATTTTAATATGCGAAATTTTCATAAAATATATTTTTCTTTGAAGTTTTCAAAGATAATGATGTAATTATTTATGCTGTTTGAGTAAACCACTAAGAGATAGAAATACAGTACATTCAAAGAATTTTTCAAAAAAAAAATTTATCTTCTTGCGTTTTAGGTTAACAGAACTCAGAAAATTCGCATGTTATAGCGTACAAATGGTACAAAGTGACCGTTAAATTGGTTTTTTGATTTCATTATATATTTATCATAATGGAAGTAGTGATTCCTTCATTATATTTTAGGTTGACATTACAAAGTCAATATTCGTGATCAAAAGTAAGCATATACAGGATGTCAAGGAAAGAAGTCAAAGAAGAAAGCTATTAAAGTATGCTTAAATATATTCTAATTCCAAGGACTGTTTCGTACAAGTAGGTATAGTAAGGTCTTACATTATCAACCTGTTGCTCAAGGTTTTTAAATTAACATTATTAAAAACTCTTGATTATCGGGTATTTTTTTGCCATATTACTTTTCTCTGAAACTTAAGCTTTTCTGAAAAATTATAGGCATTCTGTTACTTGTTCTCAATGTGATTATAAAGTCTAACTATACATCACGGAAACCAGTTGTTATTAGGGTTCCACTAAAGTGCGTAGTATTATTTAAACTGTACGAAATGAAAGGGAAACTCTAACTATACATCACGGAAATCAGTTGTTATTAGGGTTCCACTAAAGTGCGTAGTATTATTTAAACTGTACGAAATGAAAGGGAAAGTCTAACTATACATCACGGAAATCAGTTGTTAATAGGGTTCCACTAAAGTGCGTAGTATTATTTAAACTGTACGAAATGAAAGGGAAAGTGTAACTATACATCACGGAAATCAGTTGTTAATAGGGTTCCACTAAAGTGCGTAGTATTATTTAAACTGTACGAAATGAAAGGGAAAGTCTAACTATACATCACGGAAATCAGTTGTTAATAGGGTTCCACTAAAGTGCGTAGTATTATTTAAACTGTACGAAATGAAAGGGAAAGTCTAACTATACATCACGGAAATCAGTTGTTAATAGGGTTCCACTAAAGTGCGTAGTATTATTTAAACTTTACGAAATGAAAGGGAAAGTCTAACTATACATCACGGAAATCAGTTGTTATTAGGGTTCCACTAAAGTGCGTAGTATTATTTATACGGTACGAAATGAAAGGGAAAGAGTAATTATATTAATGCAGAGACGCTCGGGTGACTTCTGAAACACCAGATTTGTTTAATGCAATATTTCCTAACAGGAACTCCAGTTGCAAAATTTTTACAGAGATTTAAGCAAAGAAGGCAATGTTCGCGATCTTAACCGTAGTGGAAGACCAAAATCTACTTGTAATGAAGAAAAATCTCTAGATGTGTTACAGATTTTTAAAACATCGTCTTCAGCATGACGTAAGTTATATGACTGCCTTTAAAATATTAAAGAATATCAATTTCTATCCGTAGAAAGTTTGCTTGTTACGCCAACTTAACAAAGATGATTTCGATAAGCGACTTGGATTTTGTGACGTCATGATGAATCAATATGGTGAAAATAGGAACGTTTTCCGGTCAGTAGTCTTCTCGGAGGAATCAACTTCCATGTTTCATGGCGATGTGAACAGACACATCTGCGGACATTGAAGCACTGAGAATCCGAAATGTATGTCAGAAGCCCACACCCGTTATTCCAGAAAGTTAACGTTTGGGCGGGTATACTTGACAAAAACGTTATCGAACCTTTTGTAATTAATGAAAATTTGAACGGCGAACAACAAACATGTTAAATGGCACAATAGTACATACATTATAAAAATATTACTGGTCAGCAACAATTCAATTGGACTCAGTTTCAGCAAGATGCGATAACTCGGCATTAAACTGTTGTGCGTAACTCTCTAAACCGGAAATTTCTTTATCGCTGAATATTGGTGGAAGAAGAACGATCGAACGGCCGGCCAGGTAATCCGACCTTTCATTGATAAACTATTTCTTTTGGGAGTTTTTGTAGGGCCAAGTTAAACAAACCCAGGCAGCAGATTTGGAAGAACTGATAGTTTAAGACTTCATCGTTTTAGATGCGTACATCATGTCACACTTAGGAGATTTCCTTTTGTTGTAATTTTGTTTGCTTTAATTTTAAGGGGGGAGGTTCCACTAGATTCTATTCCGGGAATCAATATCGGTTTTGCACGAGATGTGTTTTAGACTTACAAGTTAATAAGCACAGACACTAGATTGTTATATATTGTTAAAACTGATTTAAAACATTTAAATCTACAATGTTTTGTCTTAGCCTATAAATAAATTGATTAATGTATATAACAATGATGTTCGTCTTACAAAATTAACTTAGTAATTAAGATTGTTGCGAAGTACAGTTATCGCGAAATTAAATTATATAAAATTTCCTTTTCGAATGAACTACTTAATTATCTAATACACAATTGCTTACTTGATATATATTATGAAAATATTCTCATAATATTCGTATTTAAACAATTTAAAATTTTACTTTATTTTGACTTAAATAGATATTTTTCTAGTTCCTATAAAATTGCTTGGCAGCTAACGTAAAATCCTTTTATCAGTTAATTTGTATCAATGGATTTTTTAATCTTTAAATTATACTTTATGTTACAAATACTTGATTTTAGGTCATCTGGTCTTTAAATAAATTCACTTAACTCGGATAACGTATTCTGGTTTTATTGACATCGATTTGATTTTAAGTTTATTTTAGTTTTAGTATTATTTTCGTTTGTGTTTCTAATCGTAGCACTTTTAGATAAAACTTCACGCACACCTTTCACCTTACTTTAATTGGTTATTTTTATTGCTTTATTTTTTGAAATTTTCACATAACACTCGACATTTGATTTTGTAACGCTTTTTGTGGGTTAATCTTATCTTTGAAATACAGTAATTACTTTTATTGTCAAACTTGTTTAAATTATGAATCTTAATAAATAGACAACAGTCGTAATTAAGTCTACACGGCTTTATTCCAAAACAGATGTAACATTACAATATTTTTCACTAGCAATAAATTGAAATGAATTTACTGTGAGTCATAATAATGTTACAAAAATAGTTAGTAGGTAGGCCTAACGTTTACATATCCAAATGGCTGTATAGTTAAGTATTTTTATTCTCAATTTGTGTGTTTTTTTAAAATTTAATCTTTAACGGGGTAGATCAGATTAGTGGGATCTTATTTGAAACGGTAGAAGCCATTTTGAATCCAATGATATCCCATTGACAGAGGTAAATAACAAGCGAGTAAGAGGGGTGAAAGTTAACGAAGCGGCTAGAAATTTGATTTTCTTCTCACTCCTCCCTTCCCCCCTCCAGCACCCCCTATCTCTTTCTGCTCCATTATTGAACAGGGCAGACAAACGCAAAAGCTTGTTTTCAATTCTCACAAAATAATACCGACAACATCGAGCTTTACCGTTGATTCGTCGGATGCCGTCTGTTTTAAAACAAATGTTCCTAACATAAGTATACGATGGAAAAAATGCCTAATTCTAATTAATCGTAACAAGTGTCTACAATATATATATATCAGTGTACAACATCGCACTAACTTTCCCACACCTCGTATTCAAAGCCAAAGCTGGATCGAGCTAAAAGAATTCCAAAAATAACGAGTTATCAGTTAAAAATTGAAAATATAACAAGAATGATGTCCCGATTCGAGCTATTTCAATCGGACTATACTAAATTCCTTATTCCTTCTGTGAAATTTGAAGTGGATGGTTTGGTATGGGGTGTTTAGAGGATGAGGGAATTTTATTCCGCTCAGTTTACAGAGACAGGTCCATTGACTTTATCTGATGTGTATAAGATGCAGGTTTTCTGTACACGACAAGGAAGCTGGAACTTAAATATTTTTTAAACAAAAAGTGTATATAGTAGGCCTATTAAGGAAATTTTATTATTTGAGATCTTTTTGTAGTATCACACTTTTAAAAGTAATTTATTTTGCTTTGTTTTAATCAAGATTACAATATAGACTTTCTTTATGGGGTGGAACATAACACCGTTAATACAATATTTAATAATTATTTAAATCACGAAAGGAGAGTTCATTTCGAAATTATTATAATAACTATATCTGCTAGGATCTATGTACACACTTCTCCCAATCCTAACATTTTCTGATTATATATATTTGTCGACGCGTTTCGGAGTTCCTCCATCTTCGTAACCTACTTTAATACTGGATTCGTCCGTTAAGGACTCGTCTATGTATAGAGTTTTGCCACTCCCCATATTACCAGGCTCCATAACCCGTGTTATTTACTTTGGTGGATTTAGTAACGTATTTCTTTTTGTTTAGCATTTTAAAATTTTGGAACATTTACTTCTGATTAAATTTGCTCATTAATAATATTTCCTCTGTTCATCTTTAGTTTGGATTAAATAATTTCCATATTTTCTATTATATTTAGAAGTCTTAGTTGCACTGGTGTAATAGAATCTCATAGAATCTTTCATTTCATATGGGATGTGGCACTATTTTTGTAAATGAGTGTCGTTGTAAATGAGTGTAAAAGAAATGCGTTGGAAATCAATGTTCCAAAACCAAAAAAAAATTTAAAGAAAAAGAAATAAGTTAGTAAATCCAGCAAATTAAATAACACGGAAAGTGGAGCCTTGTGGTAGAAGTGGACAAGCGTACGTATATTGGGTTGAATTAATAAAAAATAAAACAAACAAGTTCATGAAGAAAACAGCTAAGGAACAGGAAGCAAAGGAACAACCCAAGATACAAAGTGTTTTGCTAGTGAACTTCAGCAGGACAAAATATGGCAAATAGATGGGTAATGAGGAGAAGGACTAATACAGTATGTAATGTAGTAACCTAAAGTCAGTCTCTGGTGCTGATAAGATTTTTTAGCAGAAAAGGTCTAAATAGTCGAAAAAGTTAGCAGTGCGGAAGGTCAGATGTAATAGTGTTATAAAAATGTTATATTCAGGGACTTAAAGGCAAACCAGATATATTACAGAGTTTCATGATCAATAGTGAATATCATTTCTTATGTTTAACCGAGCATTGGCTCATACAAAAAATAATGACAATGTAATGTGGTGACAGATAGTCTATTACTAGGGTACCGATTTTTTTTTTTATCTAAATTCATAAGAGGGGTTCGGCAATTCTTCTTAAAAATAATGTAGTAGTTGTTGTTTAGATCTTGATTGGTTAAGTGAGGACGTTAACTTTGAGATATCTGGAATTGAGGGGAAAGAGATGAAATCTCTAATATTTTCCCTGTATAGATCTCCTAGTGGTTGTACGGATATGTTCCTCACAAAACTGGATCAAAGGGCTTTTGCGTGATGACGGGCGGTGACATAAATTGTGTTTTTAATGTCACAAGGGAAAGTAATAGATTTAATAAATTTACTTAAACAATATGAGTTTACGTATGTAGCCTACTATGTTAACAGCTTGCCTGAACAATATGTTTAGGGCCTACCAACATTTATAAGAAGAAAAAAACGTTGAAGCTAAAATTCTTAAATTTTAATTTTCAGACTATATTGGTTATAAATCGAAATGATTATCTAAGTAATATAATAGAGTCAACTTATTACAAAACATTCTAGTTCGTAATTTTAATATTAACAAACTCTGTGATGCACTGCTTCAATATGATTGAAAAACATTGTTAACAAGTTCTAAGTTAAATATTGTCATCTTGAAATTTGATTGTTTTTTTTTTAAAAAATTTCAAACATCATGAATTTGTTTGTTGAAGTTAAAAGAATAAATGAAAGTAATTTCAATATTTATAAAAACATAATAAATGTTAAACAAAAGAGTTAAAAGAAATTATAAGTTGTACCTTACTATGGAATGATCTTTACAAGACTAAAATTACACCTGAAGTAAAGATAAATGTAAATATAGAAAAATGTATGTAATGGGTATCGAGAAGCTTTGCATGAATTTAATGCTAAGTTGTACAGAACAATGACAGGTGCAAGGCAGCTTATTCTATTTCTAAAAGTATATCAAATAACATAAAGGTACATAAAAAAATACCTCTATCGCTTAAATACTTTAATCCTACTTTGTTGACGACGAAATTAGAAATAATAATACCAAACCCCATGTCACATCACAAGAACTAGTTTCAAATTATAAGATTCTATCTGTTATGTTTACTTGGGATGAGGTGACATATGATGACATCCTGAAGTCGTCTGAATACCATTGCAGTCAAGATATTTATAATCTATAAAATAATTTATAAAAGAAAATTATATATCATATCGTAAAGCCTCTCATTTACTTTGTAAATTGGTGTTTGCAGGATGGTGTTTCTCCTGTGACACTGCTAATGTGAGTCCTATGTATTAAAAATGGACCAAAAGGATAACCCAATTAGTTACAGGCGAATTTCATTGGGCCCAAAAAGTGGTGGAGTCAGTTGTTGCCAACAGAATTAGAAAATATTTCGTATATTTTGGTTTGTTTACTGCTTCACAATTTTTGTTTAGGAAATTTAAATCAACTATAGGCTACAAGCGGTAGATTCCCTAATTAGAGAAATTATCACGGTTTTTGAAAATAATGCTAGTGCTCTGTGGTCTAACTAAAGCCTTAGACTGTATCGATCATAATATACTGAATCAATAAACTGAAATATTATGAATTGTACAATAAACACCTTAAATTTATCAAATCATATTTAAGGGATTGGAAACAGTTGGTTTATACTGAAAATGGGCCTTCTTCTATCTTGAGTGTTAAATCAGGTGTTCCGAAAAGCTCTGTTTTGGGCCCTATTCTGTTTGTAATTGCTGTTAATGATTTATCTGATAATGTTAAAACCCACTGTTGCATGTACGTAGACGACATTACGTTTTTATAGGATAAGCAAAGATAACAATCAATTACAACCTTTTGTCGGTTGTACAGTATCTAGTGCTTCTGAGTGGTTTAAAAAATGTTGACCCTTGAAGTACTACAACGGAAATTCGTTGTATGGGATTATATTTTGATCAAAAATGAGAAAAATCAAAATTTAATCCCAATACAAGGTTTGGCTGAATTGTAACCAACTTTGCTACTCAGGGCGAGTCGGTGAAACTGACCTATTGCTAGGTGTAAAGTCAACTTTCGACTACTCGTTTTGACAGTAAAATCATATATCGGTATATTTTGAATAAAAAATTCATATTTGATGAATTATGAAAATATGAAATAAAAATGTTAAAGGGATATGCAATTGTAATACAAGTCGTACGCAATACAGATCTATTACGGTTATTTCATATAAACTAACATGCGCTACAGCAAATTTAAATGAAAAATTAAAAACATTTCAAAATTAATCAAATTAAAAACCTTGGTATTTCTGTAATAAATAAAGAATTATAAGAATAAAAGATTTTGCATAAATGTTGAAAAAATCAATATTAAAAAAGTTAGATGAAATGGTATAATTTGAAAGTTGAATAAAACTTAAATAAATATAAATTTTGAAAATGTGTTGTATAGGTTTAGTTAAAAGATTAAAGTTTAACAAGGAATTAAAGTAAAAAAAAACAAAAATTGAATAAAATAGAAAGGCTATGGTTTTCACACCATTGTGTGAAAATGGATTAAGATAAAATTTCAAAATTAATGAAACATAGTTAAAATCGTATATGCTAAAGAATATGCAAGTCCCAGAGTAATCAGTAAATAATAAACCCCCAAACAAAGAAGTGTGAAGTTGAGTGTGAAATTACGTAAGACATGAAGGTCAGACAGCATCTTCGTTACGGCCAGTGTATTTATTTCGGAAACTCAACAAAATGGTGAAGTTTCAAAACTATAAATCAAAAGGTGTGAAAAATAAAAACTGAAAATTACGTCGATCGTTGCGTAAGGAATTGCGGGAGAACGGGAGGACCGACAAACATCACGCGAAATTCTCATGAAAGCTGACGCGAGGACTACAAAATGCTGACCAAAAAAAGTGAAAATTATATTAGGAAAACTGTTAGAAGAGGTTAAAGAAAAGACAATAGGGATTTCTACAGTGGCAAGTTTTGGGCTGCAGAGTTCCAAACTCCAGGACTTCGTGACGTATAGATGGGCTACCAACAGACAGCTACAGTAATGAAAATAATGAATTAAATTAAAATAATTCAAACAAAGGATTAAAAGACATGAACCATTGGTAATAACTCATAAATAAATATCTTAAGCACTAGAACTAAAAATAACGCAAAAGTTACGTTATAAATAGGAAAATAAGGAACTATCGTATTATTATTCCTGAGGGAAAAAAATTGGTAATAGAATACGATAGTTTCAGGCTATAAATATATTTGCTCAGTCTCTCAGATAGCTCTCACTTTAGAATGTAAGGGGTTACTAAGCCCGACGTCTCTCTGAAAAATAAATTTTTACAAGGTGGTGAGGGGTTACTATGCCCGACAGAACAGTGAATCTAACTAATTAAGAAGAAATTAATTGAATTTCATAATTAAAATTTTTGTTTGGAAAATGTTATAGTGTCGGTGCTTAAAGAAAAATATTTAAATGAAAATAAATCAAAAGTTTAGAAAGTGAAATGAGGAATGAGTAAGTCATCAGTGAGTTCCGTAAAAAGTGAGCAAATTTCAACATCCAGTGTTTAATGGAAATTAACATGTCATCGGAAACTTACTAAGGAATACATGGATCAATCTTAACGTCATCACAACCAGACATCAGAGGAGTAAACCCATCCAACCATACAGGAGCATAATTAATCCCATATGTCCAGACAGGGTTTAGGAAGGATTTGTATATATGCAATTTATTTTGAAGTTACAGTTGAGATTTCTTTGCCAATTAACCAGTATATCTTTTGCAGTTGGAATCCTAGTTTATACATGTTTCCCCCCGTCATACTGCTTCAAAAACATCTGTTTTAAATACATGCATTGAGATGTTAAAGTTGTTCTTTTTAGTCCTAGGACCTAAAAACATCAGCTGAGGTCGACGTCATCAGCTGTTACTTCGTTTATACGAATTAATTAACGATTGTAAAGCATCTATAAAAACAACTGATACTCTCGATTGTAAATAACCGTTAAAACAGCTGTTACCATCAATTTGAAGGTTATAACAGTTTAGTTTTTGTGAAATTGTTTTCTTATATTATTTGAAGTAGGCCTTATTACGAAAAAAATAGTTCATCACTTTGACCAAAAGAAGCTTTTCAATCCTCGCTCATTTTCTTTTTTGGATTTTTTGTTTTTTCGAAGATTTTATTTGTTAATCTTAAGCTTGTATCGAAAAGCTTCACTTTTGGTCCTAATGATGAAATATACTATTTCCGTGTAAGTGTTTTGATAGTAGATAGGTGTTATAAATTGTTGGCAGTTATTGTGGCTAATCATTCTTTTATTTTTGATGTTGTTAATCTTGAGCCCCACCACTGTAAATATCTGTAATTGTCCCGCCAGCAATGAATTTGTTTTCAAGCATTATAATAAAATATTTTTGTTTTTGTACCTTTCGTTTTTGCAATTGAATTTTCGAATACAATAGCCTGTAACATGTAAATTTTTCCCATTTTATGTTCAACTTTTCATTAATACGCTTTCATGATGCTTCAGATTGTTTCATGTAATTATGTCCGTTCCTTGTTGCCCTGACCATCTTGGTGGTTTGCTTAGTAAATATTAAAATTTGAAGTTTTCAAATTACTTTTATTAGTGAAATGTGACTAACATTATATCTGTGATACAATATTAAATTTCTTGAGCATGATTATTCGAGCTGATACCACCACTAACTTGCGTATGTGAGCCAGTTTTGAAACATCATTTGTTGATTGTTGTGTTGTCACTTGTGATTGTTATATGTGTTAGCTGTTTCTTGTGGTTAGTTCAATCTGGTTATTCTGTGCAACGAAGTTTCCTTTTGGTAAGTGTCTGCCCCTAATTTTGTGGTATTGGGGAACAGTTATCTTCAAATTGTTTGTAAAGTATATAGCCCTTGTAATTGGCTGGTTAATTGTTTGTAATTGTTAATTGAATTTCACAAGGTTGTCTTTTGTGCACTGTGAAGTGTGATCACAAGTGACACTGCGCCATTTAAAATAAATTCTATAATTTATTTGAGGAAACTCATATTAAAAATCACATTTTCTGGCTCTCTTATGTTAAGAGTTATAAAAACACTTAATCCCAAATTTTGTTTTTCTGTTAGCAGTTAAAATTGGATACTACTTAGCTCACCTTCCTCTTCGAAAATGTTGAGATATGACCATTTTTAGTTTTTTTTTTAAATTTTGAGCTACTTTTGACAAAAATGAACATTTAGCATTAGCATATCTTTTGTAAGCTTCTTTTATACTGATTCTCTATATTGTCTAAAATTTCTTTTAAGTCAATTACATTAGTTAAGATGGAGGCGCAGATAAAATAGATAGAAAGTGACAAGTTTATTATATAATTAAAATAAATATATGCTAATTGAGTTTGTTATGTTTAGCTCTGTAGTTCAAAACTTAATTATGAAAAACTGGGTTGGCGAGCAAACGGGTACTGGGAGGGAGGGTGGGGGCTGAGGATTTATTTCCTCAGCTTTCAACACATTCAAGAAATTATCAATCCATAAAACATACGGTAATATTAACCCAGGTTTCACACCGTGTAAACTGTAGAATCCATCATCTACGGAGACAGGCCACACAGATTCTGGTGGGGGGGGCAAACATTGCTACAAACTGACCCGTTTAAGAAGAGCTTAGTGCTTGTAAGATCGCCAACCTCCGCAAAAGATAGAGCGACCGTCCATTACATCTAATGTGCTAAGCTAGGAGATCCTGAATATAGGAAGGTTATCACAACCAAAACCGGAACGGGAAAGAACCTAAGAGGAAGAGGGACACACCACCATTTGGTGAAACAAGTGTAAATAAGAAGAAGAAAGAAGAGACTGAGGTTAAGATAGTTAAACTGGATTCGGAAAAAAAACAAAATACCGGGATAATCGGAAGAAGAAAAAACCCTCCACAACAGAGGGACAAACCTGCTCTTCCGAATGCTTTACTGATACATAAGAAGGGTTTCCTGACGTATGCAGAAATATAGTAAAGTTAAGAGAGATCCGGTACTTGAACAGCTGGGAATTGGTGTCAACAAAATTAGGAGAACTGCCAATGGGGATCTTTTACAGGTGCTGAACAAGTATGCTAAGACCTCAACATTCAGAATGGCTGTTGAAGAAACACTCGGTTTAAAAGCATACGTTAAAGCCCGAATATACGAGATAGATCTCCAAGTTAAAGATCTGAATGAATGAATAACTAAAGAAGAGCTTTGTAGAGTTTTAACATAAGAGTTTGTTATTCTTTAGGTAGGGGACAAGTGCAGACTCAGTAACATCTCTATGGCGAGCATTTGTTGACACTCAGATAGCGGTCATATGCCTCCCGTTTGAGGCAGCAAAATGTTTGTGTTTACGTATACGTGCACGTGTGTGCGTGGGTGCGTGTTTATAGAAGTGAAACACAAATGGGTTTGTTTGATTTAGTTTGCTAAAGTTTAAGAAAATATAATTACTAGGTACATTATTTTTGACTTTTTTCAGGTTTTTTTTTGTAAATATGACAAGGAGCTGATGTGTAACATTTTTGTGTATATTATTTGTTCCCTTAAGTTGTTTTTCTTTTTATTATTAAGTTAGGGTGTCTCCCACACTGGTATTGCCTTGGAGGTACTAAACATTTCCCCCTAAATAATTTAAAGAAATGGTTTTGTTTAATTATTAGTTATTAGGTGTTTTCTTGAGTTTAATTTATTATTTAGTTTTAATTTTAAAAGCAGTCACTCTATTAATTGTAATTGTTTTGGGAAGAATAAATAAATTTATTATTACTACATCACTTTGATGTGTATTGGATTTTATATCATACCTTAAGGACAGATTGATGATATATCGTCACTTAATCATTACACATTTACAATCACATGCAAAATACATGTTAAATAATTTTATATTTTAATTTTACACAGTATATCACAAAAACATAAAACTGTCTGTTAATAAGTTAAGAACACAAAATTGAACAAAATGAAACCAAAGATATACATTTTTAAATTTTCAAACCCACATTTTTGGGGGGAAAAATTGGAAAGTTTTCTTTTACTGTTCAATATCTGAAAATAATTCAGATTTATTTCGTGAATAAATCCAATGCTTCGAATTATATATGACAATCTCTTATTTTATCAAATTTACAGTACCAGAACCACGTTTTATTAGCGGAAGAAATTTTTGATCTATTGTACTATTATTGTTGGATAGGTCATTAAAATATCTAAATGTGTTTTCTTAAAATGCAAAATTATTATGATTGCTTTCTTAAACTTATGTTTTCATTAATTAAAAACAAAATACCTTAAAAATAGGTTATTTATTAATTTCTTTATATATATATATATATATATATATATATATATATATATATGTAATTTCCGCATTATTTATAGTGTATTTAACAAAAAATGTTTAAACAATTTATTTAGGTTGTTTTTGAAGGTTTGGTTTCAATAATTTAAAACACCTTCCTCTCCCAATTTAACAGATTATTTATTTCAACTCTAGATTAAAAAAAAAAAAAAAAAACTTTTTCAAGGTTAGCACATTATTTGTGTCATTGACTTCTGATATTTTCCCGGATATGCCTCGACACATAAACTATATTTGGGCTAAGAATCACAAGAACTTGTAAACATCTGGGACAATTGTTTGTTTCTATGCGTCCACAGAGTCAAACTAGTATTTTTTTGTAATTGGTTCAAGATGAATAAACTAGATTCTAAACAAAAATAAAAAATTGTTAAAAATAAAATTTTGTCCCTCTGTTCTATTGTGTGTGGTAAAATCTACATAGACAACAATAGTTTTTTGTTTCTAAATTGAAAATGCAAAAGCAGTAGTTAACCGCTAGAAACCTTAAGGTTAGTTAAGAAGGACAAAATAGTCTATATTGTGTCAACGCTTAGAATGTGATACCTTCTATAAGATTCATTAACACTCAAAATTAATATATGTACTTTCAATAACTGTTAATGTGCAGTTTATATCAATGTTACTCCTGTTAAAGTAGACTGTGAAATCACTTGTATTTCTAATAACAACTTCCCGTTCATGGGTTCCATTTTTTTCTTAAACGTATTATATCTTAATCTGTTCAAAAACGTTTAAGCAAGTAAATTACATTTCCAAACCTTCAAAGTATCAATTCCAGGTTACGTGCTATTTTCGAATTCGACTGAATGTTTCGGTTAATAATGATAACGGTTCTTTGAATACAAAATACAAAAGTTAGTTCGTTATGGAACGTTTTAAACGTTATGTAATATGAAAGTTTATTATTTCAATTACTTTAATCTTAATCCAAAGTTATGATTGAAAATTAATAACAATAAATTTCAATCATCGTCGTTACATTCTATCTGATTAACTCTCACTAAATACTTTCGTTTATTTCTTAATGGAACAAGTGTAACTGAAATTAATTTACAAACAAATCTAAACACATTATTTTTATTTCAGAAAATGTGAGTGCAAGTAAATTAGATCCACCGTTTTTGCACACATCAATTCCTCCATGTATTTGACCTCATTACCATCTTTTAAAGATTCACTAGGTACTTTGTCCAACATACGATTCACAACTATGTTATGTGTGATATCACAAGAGTTATGCAAAAAGTTTAGAACTGTTCACGCAAAACATTGAGATTTACGCGAAAACGATAATATAGAAATTTCAAGTGATCCTCCTAAAACTTTAAAGTACAAAAACATTGCATTGTATTGTCCACAACTGTACATGAAAGTCCTCCTAAATGATTAGAATTATTCAGTTAAGTAGTGGGGAAGTGTTTATTTAGAAATAAAAGCGAGTAAAATTCAGCTAGGCGTCTCATTCATCGGTAGCTGATCTGCAGGAATCATACCGTATTGAGAAACATCTAAACTTGCTGTAGAGCAGCCGTGCTGAATATATTTCCTCTTTGTAGAAATCATTTGCTTACATTTTTTTGTGTTTCTTAGAACACAGGTAATTTGTACACAGTTATTGCAGTACAAACAACAAGAAATTGAAACGTTTAAATTTATATTTCTAAGTGATGTAAAATTTAAATTTTCCAAATCTATAACCTCTTTCTTTAATATATTTTTATGAAGTCACATTTTTCTCTTTCATTTATGTAAACAATTTTAAAACTTTCACTGATAACTTGAAACTCTTCTATGAATGATCCATAATTTATTGTACCACCATTTCACTGTAATACATGATGATTATGTGTTATTTAGTCTATTTACTATTTACTCTCTCTTTTCTTACAATTTGATAATTGAATAAGTTTAAAAGGCGGTCCTACAAAAGTTGTCGAAATTTATTGTTGTTAGATATAACAAATATTATTTATTTTATTGTGTTGTCACTGGAGTTATCACTAAAGGTTTAGAAGTCAGTTTATAGGCCTATCACTTATATATACCATGTGTCCAAAAAGTCCCACCCCCTCTTATTTTTTTTATTAATGGAAATAGACAGATTTGCTTTGGGGAAAGTTTAGATAACCAAAGGAGGAGTTTTTTGATGTATCAAAATTTTCAACCCTTATCCCCAAAATGGGGTAGTTAAGGTGTGAGTCAATAATTTTAAATAGCAACCCCTATTGAGTGATACCTCATTTTAATGGTCTTTTCAAAATAAGAATAGTGACGCAAACCAGAGGTCTCTAAGTTCATCCTACCCAACATAGCAACCAATCGAATTGTGAATGTTAACCTACAAACTCCGGTTGTTTTTATTACATTACAAAATGCTCTATGTTGTTTTTTTAGCCTTACCTTGTTTTTTTAGCTCATATTAAGTTCTTGAAATGGCTACCATTTACTTTTTGGCAAAAATAGATTCTGGGCTCAAAAGCTTGTTGTACATTTTGTAACATTTCCGGTCTAATTATTAACTTAAAATTCACAATTCGATTGATTGCTATTTTGGTTAGGGTGAACTTAGGGACCTCTGGTTTGCAATATTATTCTTATTTTGAAAAGACCTTTAAAATGAGGTATCACTCAATAGTGGTTGCTATTTAAAATTCTTGACATACCCCAAACTTCCCCATTTTGGGGGTAAGGGTTGAAAATTTTGATACTTCAAAAAACTCCTCCTTTGGTTATCTAAACTTCCCCCAAAGCAAATCTGTCTATTTCCATTAATAAAAAAAATAAGAGGGGGTGGGACTTTATGGACACATGGTATATATATTCAATTTAGCCAGCACGCTGAGGTGCCAAATTTATAATAAAATAATTGATGTCTATATCTCCTTCTCAGAAACAAAAGTTGCCCCACGTTGTGAGTTAAATTATAGTAAAAAAAAAAAAAAAAAAAATGTTAATACTATAAATGACTGACTGCTTTTTGTTTTATAAAATCAATGTTTAATCACTGTTGTTCAATTATCTATTTATGTATAAAATTTCTCTTTTGAGAATTTGCTTTAAATGAAATTATTTTTACAATTATATATATTATCTGCTCTGGATATATTTAATATACAATTAATACCGATATCTAAATTTTTCAAGCAAATCTCCTTCTCTCGGGTTAAAGAATCCCTGGTTGTTAAATAGGCAATCACTTAAATCTATACTTAAAATATATTACAAATTGGATTATTAAAATTAATTTATATTACGTTGCAAAGTTCAAATGTTCAAACAAAAAATTTATGTTTAATCGGTTTAATATGAGATTTTATACAAATCTATTGACTTTTATTTATTCAAAGTTAATTATAATCTTGGATGTATGTAACAAAATTAGCTGGATATTACCTTAATGTTGGTGACTATGGTGACTGTATTTTAATTACTGTTCATTGGTTGTACTATTGAAAAATAATATTACTCTTGCATGTGTTAGTTATATTACTACAAGGTAACTACAAATATGTTCACTGTTTCTTTATTCTCTTTTATGGAATTTAATAACTAGCAAATACACCTTCACTTGGTGGATACAAAATTAGAAGTGCTTAAAAGAAACCCCAGCAAAAATTCAAAATAATATGGTGCTCTACAATTAACTCACGGCCATTACTATAACCTTGTAATCCTATGACCAACAGGCACACTTTTTGGGTTACGTACACATTATTTTCCAAAATGTGTTTCACTGTTCTTAACTGTATATTTTAAGTATTTTAAACTGTTTATTAACATATCCAACTTTGAATTACTTATTATTGTTTCTTTTAAACTCGGGAATGTCCATTTTAATATCTCATATAGAATGTACTTTAATCTACGTTATTTCAACTCGATCGCTCCGGCGCTTATTCTCGTCTACCATTTAGCCTTCCGTAGTCAGAGTTTATTTAATCATTTCAATCACACTTGTTATTGCTTATGTTACAAGTTACAACTTTCTTTTAATATTCTAACACTAATTACTTATTTAAATTATACACAATGCTTTTAAAACAATTCTTAATATTATTTACACTAAACATGATTGACTTTACATCGTAAGAACAATGAAAACGTTCTTACCGCTATAACTTTAGGCTTGTGGATAAAATTTGGTTGTATTATTTATTTGTTTTGAAAATAGGTAAGTTTAGTTTAATTTAGCTTTAACTGGTTATAATATGTGAATTTAATGTTATTTAATTATTATTTTAAAATCCCGAAATACTTAAATTTTCATTTATACGAATTCTTATCCAAATACGAATTTTGAGGTTATATTTATTTTCTAGGCTTTATCTTTTAATATCATATTTCATTGTTCTTTTAAATCTCAGCCAGGACACTTTACCTTTGAATTATTATTTATTTACCCTTCAATTGTATTAAAAATGTTACAACTTTGTTTTGTTATAAACCATATCAATTAACTAATCACTGTATAGCGACAATAACAACTATCATGCAACTCTTTATATCTCACTTCATAAGTGTACGACTATTATTCTATTTTTCACTTAACACAATGAAACCATCAAAACAGAGTTTGAAATATGTCGAAGATTCTGTGAATAATTATTTTTATTTTAACATAGTAGGCCCTAACATACATTTTTGTGTTACGCAAGAAACCTTTAATTAAATAGATTTAACTTCCTGTTGATTATATTCAGTTAACTTATTACAAATTATTTTCAATCTTGTCCTTTTTAATTTTATTTTTGACAAATATGTTTAAAATATATGTTTGAATTAGAAAGTTCTCCGAAACTAACCATTTCATTTCATACAGTATAGCCTACTCGCAATTAATGAACTCTGAACGTTTTTCAGCACTGAAAGTCTAGAATAATAATTTGCTTTGGTGGATTTAGTTACGTATTTCTTTTTGTTTAGCACTTTAAAATTTTGGAACATTTACTTCTGATTAAATTTGCTCGTTAATAATATTTTCTGTGTTCATCTTTAGTTTGAATTAAATAATTTCCATATTTTCTATTATATTTAGAAGTCTTAGTTGCACTGATGTAATAGAATCTCATAGAATCTTTCATTTCATATGGGATATGGCACTATTTTTGTAAATGAGTGTCGTAATGAAATAATGTTCCAAAACCTAAAAATGCTAAAGAAAAAGAAATAAGTTAGTAAATCCAGTAAATTGAATAACACGGGAAAGAGCCTGGTGGTAGAAAGAATAGAATAGCTGTAGTCTATGTATTACACTTACAACACAAATTGCATAACACCATATTTTATATTGATTATAAAAGGGCTCTTTTTGATTGCTTGATTACATAAATAATAGGTTTATAAATAACTTTTTATATATGGTCCGTCAGCAATCTTTATTACCCTTTTGAATTATACGAGTTTTGGCATTATACCTTACTTAGTAAACTCAAGCAATAACAATTAAAACAACATGGCAGAGTACAAAAAGCATACACAAACAAAATAATACATTTAAAATGATGCCCACTTGTCCCTAGAGAGAGTATTTCCTACCTCTCTGTAGACTCTCTGATAAGACTTGATATTTTTTTGAGTTTCAAAGTTAGTCACCAGATGTCATTTTGTTTGTTTACTGAATTTATATAAATTGTATAGTGTAACATAAATATAATTTTACTCAAATTCTTATTTTCAATTCGGGAGGTTGATCAACGAGTTCCTAGATATTATAATTGTGACATCCGTAATCTGACCCTTTGTACGTTTTTAAGTTAGGGTAAAATCTTTTCTTATATTTGAATTAACACTGATGTGTTCCTTAAATCTGCTATTAAACGACTTATCTACTCTCTTTCACAATCATAACAAGAAAACCTACATATCCCTGTAGCGTGTTGAGTTCAAGAATTAACACTCTCTCTCTCTCTCTCTCTCTCTCTCTCTCTCTCTCTCTCTCTCTCTCTCTCTCTTAAGAATTTTTTATTTTATTTTAAATTCTTAATTTCATTTTGTAGCTAGTTTAAATTTAAGTTTGTTAATTTTTATATTATCTTAGTTATTTTTAATTGTTTTAAATTTTTATTATTATCAAGTTGTATTTTATATTTTTATATATAATATGTTGTTATGTTGTATGGGGTTAGGTGGTAGAGAGGACTATACAGTCCTAACCTCGCCCCTTTATTGAATTAAATAAAGACAATTCAATTCAATTCTCTCTCACACACACACACACACAAATCTCTCTCTCTCACACACACACACATTCACTCTCTCACACACACTCCCTCTAACACACACATACTCGCTCTCACACACTCTCTCACACTCTCATCCTCTCTCTCTCCCTCCCTCCCTCCCTCCCCCCCCTCTCTCTCTCTCTCTCTCTCTCTCTCCCCCTCTCCCTCTCTCTCTCTCTCTCTCTCTCTCTCTCTCTCTCTCTCTCTCTCTCTCTCTCTCTCTCTCTCTCTCTCTCTCTCTCTCTCTCTCTCTCTCTCTCTCTCGATCCTATTACTTGCATTTTTTACCGAAATTAACATAAATTGAAAAGATTATTATTATTGTTGAAGATTATTTACATTGATGATAAGTTAAATAATTCAATAAATACACAAATTTTGTGTTAATAAATGTTCGCCGATCCTATGACTTGGATCTCTCGTCATAATTTTAACTTCAAATTAAATATCTCATAATTATTGTTGAATAATATTTACATCGCTAATAAGTTAAAAAGGTCTATTTTTTTAGTTTTAAGGCGAAAAACCATTTCGGTCATTATCGCCTTTAACAGGTCTATACATATTCAAACTCTCTATCATGAATTGTCCAAGATCACTTTCATTCACTTGTATTTCTCGTCATTTTACCTCGAGATTTATACAAGTCTTTAAAATACACTAAGTCTATACCATAAAATGTGCAACAATTCGTCTATTATCAACTTTGAAATGAATTAATGGCAATAGATTTTTTAAAACTAGTCTTAACCACATCAAATAGGATACAAATTACAAATTACTTGCAAGTGTCACAATCGCCTTCTCTTAATTACCCTAGAAATCTAAACCCACAATCTAAGCACATTCATTTAAAAGATTAATCAATATTACCATATTTTTTTTTTAATATTTTATATTACAGATAGGTGAAAATTTGTGATGTGAAAATATTTTAAAGGTACAACATTATTTTATTACAACTTATATTATCAGATTTAATATATCTACAGTCATCTACATCTTTTCGAAAAAAAAAAAAATTCTTTTTTGACAGGCTCTAAAACAAATATATGTATTATTATTATTATAATATGTATTTTTAATGCTGCACCAGATAAAACAACAAATATTACTGTCAATTCAATATGATTCTTGATTTAAAAGCTCAATTAGTTGGTCTACCCTTTTTGGAATTGCCTTTGTACCACATTTTGGCAACTTAAGCACAATGAATTGATTTTGCAACTTTAAAAATATTCTATAATGCTTCGTTACGGTGGGTTAGACTAAGCAAGCTTACAGTTGATAATATCAAATAAAAATATGTAATCTTTTTAAAGTTTTATTTTTAAAACATGTATTTTAACATACCTATATTTATTTCTCTGATGTAAAATATATCGAAATATTAAAGCATTTATTTTATTTTAGATCATCATGTACATACTTACATAAAATCTTTATCCAAATTAGGTAAGAGTCATCTTTCTTTGTTTTAGAGGTTTATATACTCTAGGTAGATAGAAATAGATTTAAATTTAAGGATTTATTATGTGGTGCAATTTAAAATCTGTTTTGTACAAGACCCATCCAGATGGTCTACAAGAATTGAGAAACATAATTGTTCAAAAGTGTAGAGTGACCAATCGCGAAACATTCAAAAAACCAGATTGGATTTTGAAAACAGACTCTTTTATAGGTTGAAAAGAAATGGTGAAAATATTGAAAATATCGAGCTATTTTTGTTAAGATAACACCTGTTATTATTACTATTAAAAAAAAAATTAATGGTACTGTACGAACTGGTTGGTTATTAAACAATTTAGTTTGTTTTTACGTAGTTTTTCTACAGTTCTACCAAAATTAGTCATTTTCCTTAACCACTTGAGTATGGTATTAGTACCAATTCTAATAATTTAGTAATAAATAGGTACTAAATCGTAGTATAAGTTTCGGCCCAGAAATATTAAGTGGCCGAATTACCATGTCACTGGCCAGGCCAAAGATATTCTTTAATAACTTGAGAACTGTGTTATTATTAATTCAAACAATTTAATACTTAGATACTAAAGCATGGTATTAATTTCTGGACCGAAACAAAACTTTGCCAGGCTATCGACATAGAGCTCATACAATAACTTTTGAGAAAAAAAAAAAAAAAAAAAAAAAAAAAAAAAAAAAAAAAAAAAAAAACAACAAACAAACAAACAATAATTTGCATTTAGAATTAAACTAATGTTTAAATGATTTTTTTGTAATCAGATTAAATATATTACAAACAATATTTGTTTTGAGGTATCTTCCTGTCACCTCAGCGCAGTGGGGAGAATCATCCACCTAGCATCATATTTAATTATGGTATGGTTAGTTATTGTTGAATGAGCTAAATAGGCGGAATTATTATAAGGTGATTAATCAATATAACATACCGACGAACTCTAATAAAACTCTAACACCTTTTCTTCACGTAACCTTTCTAATATACTTGTGGTTTTATTCAACTTATTCAATATTTACTGAAGGGCTTAATTTACTAAGCTTAACTCTCCATTTTTTTGTCCATTGACTTACTGCGTTGTAATTACTCTGTAATTTCTCTGTGACTTCTAAAAGGTACTTTATATAATAACCTGATATGGTACATTAAGCATAAAAATTATGAAATTAAATGTGGGACTATTTTTAACAATTATAACTGAGTATGGCATAGATAACCGCCAAAATGCTTTAATGTAGTTTGTTTAAAATTGCAGCATGAATTTTTCTATAGAAAATCTTGGAGGATGTGTAAATAAATAAATCTTCCTATTGGTTTCAAACTGCATCCTGTTTACTAGGAAATTACCATAATCACTCTAGTTAACGAATTTTATATCCGACTTTTCATTATACCTCGGTAAATAAAACAAATAACTTAAGTTCAACTCGGCTGACTTTAACTATAACTATTAAATTTGTGACCATAAAAGCACCAGAATGCTTGATTTTATTCGTTAAACGTTTGGTTGTACGTTGAATTGTGTGTTACTGTATAAATAATCTCTGTAAAACCTAAAAAATAAGAAAATTCTGATATCCATACACTTGATGGCACGGTAAGATTACCAAAATTCGAGCTAAACCAATGTTCCGAATAAAATTAAAACGGCAAAAAATATTTTATTATAAACGTTTATATTTTTAATCCATAAATCAACCTTGAGCAATTTTGGGCTGGGTGGTGCAATTATTTAAGTTATTCTTGAGATATAAACAAATTGGTCTATCCTTTGCAGCTGCAAACATAAATAATTCAAAAAGACAACTTTGATAAACAGACACTTGACAAGCCAAAAACTTCATTTTTACTTTAGAATTATTTTTGTATTGATCATTATTTTGTATTTAAGATAAAATAAAATTTTATTCTGTAACATGTCATAATATTTTTAATAAAGCTATAGACATTTCTGTAGTTCTTTGCCTAACAAAACTAGTTCAAAACTAACAAATACTTTTCTAATTTTGTAAAGTCTTTTTACCTTGCTTTACACTGCAAACAAATGCTGAAAGTTGTATAACTATATAAAATCAATTCATGATTATTCCTAAATAGTTCGCAACATAAATAATTGACTAGTCGTTGAAATACGTTGCAAAATATGATTATTGAAATAAACTTATGTAAATAAAATATTTTAAATGATCATTTATTATTGTTTTACAATTATAACTTTATTTACCAGGAGGCTTCCTAACTTCTTTTGTCTTTTAAAATACTTTATCGAGTTTTCCCATTTATCTTCTATCAATAGTCAATCAAATAACACACTCTCTAGTGACATGGTCTCTTTTAGTTACAAATATCAGAAGCTAAGAACTTAGCTTTTAATTGAATATAATAAAAATTGTGCGTCCGCGCGGTTAATTATTAATACCCAGCATATTATTGTGGTGGGGAGGGGGTCCATTTAAACACAGGCTCCATTATTTCCAAAATATTCTTGATGTTTGTTTCAAACCTCTAAGAAACATTATCCAACATTTTTCTTTTACATATCTCAAATATTGGAAATGACGAAAAAACTAAAATGATAACTTCAGTTTGCGAAAATAAAATTTCTTATTGGGATACACCTCAATACGGGATTGTATTTGAGATTCAAAAGTCCAACCTCCCAAATCCTCCTTAGGTTGAAAAGATCACAAATAATCAAACAAAATAGAACTTTTGATTCTTATGAATTAAGATTATTTTTATTTACTAATTGCGGAGTTATTAGCTTATACGAAGACCTTTTCGACACTGTGTATTGAAGTTTATTTATGCTACACAAGAGACTAGCGTAATATAAACATTTTGTAAAAAGGCGTTAAAATGGGATGTATTTATTTTTTAGTTTATAATAAAAATGTTGAGTTGAAGTTATTTGTTATACAATTAAATTAAATATGGTAGAATATTAAATTGCATCTTTTAAATGCATCTTTCGTCATATTTTAAAGTTAAATTGTTTACATTGATGACAATTTAAACTAGTCTGTAATATACTATGAAATGTGCACTGAATCTATCACTTGCATCTCTGGTCATAATTTATCGGTTTATTTGTTGATCTTATTATTATTGTTGAATATTATTTATATTGGTTACAATATAAACAAGTCTGTCTGTAAATATACAAAAACTCTACTACGAAATGTGGGCCGATCCGTCACTTGCATCACTCGTAATAATTTCTAAAGTTTATTATTGTTGTTGAAGTTATTTACATTGCTGTTAAGTTACACAAGTCGTTTTTTTTTTTTTTTTTTTTTTTCAATATGAATGTTGCGTCGATCCTATTATTTCTTGCATTTTTTGCTATAATTTAAACTTAAATTGATAAAACTTATTGTTATTGTTAATAATTATTTACATTGATGATAAGTTAAATAACTCGATAAATACACAAAACTTTTACTATGGTATGTGGGCCGATCCTATCAATTGGATCTCTCAGCAAAACTTTAACTTTAATACCTACAATACGGAAGACCATCAGATTTTTTTCCAAGCTTATTATTAAGCTATTCAATAAGGAAACGTGTGGTAGGGGCATTATCACTGGATTTTGTAAATTTTAAAAATGCTCAAACTGAAAGAATACAAAAAACTTAAAACTCAAAATTCTTAAATAGCAACTAATAAAAATTTTTATATCTAATAAAAATTTTTATATCTAATAAAATAAAATTAGTGTAAAATCTTTTCCATTAATCCATAATTAAAGAATGGTAAAATTGTTAACTTTTGATATGATTTTATTATTTTTTAAATAATATCAACTTGTATATAGAAAACATAAATAGAAACATATAATTAACATTTTCAAAACAGAGTTCACAATAAAATTTTATAATCAATATCACAATAAGTTTAAAACAATAAATATCTTTTTGAGTATATTTATTTCGAAAATTTCAGACAATATTTCCTTAATAGTTAGATAACATTTAACAACTTATTCTAATACAATACATTTCCTTCCTTTCCTTTATCTAGACAATATATTTGTTGGAATCAAATAAAACATTATTTTGGTTCTTTACTAATATTAGGGGTATAAAATAATTATCAAGTTCTTATAGATAACAGGATATTACCATTTACGTTTGTTTAACATTATAAATGATGATTTTTTAAAATAATCTGTTCATTTGTTTTTGTATTCCATTATCATCCAAATAGGTAAGAATGGAGATACAATATGGTAGGTCATAGTTTATTATATTATTGTTAGTTCCTTACTGAGACTTCACTACAGGATCCAAATTTATTGATTCAATATATAAAAAATGTTTATTACAGCTCTTTTAAATTACTTGTCTTTCATCAAATATACACTGTTGATCCCGGCATAAAAAAAGGGAAAGTATTTTTGAATCTAATCATATTCATATAATCATAATCATATTGTAAAAAGAACCATCATAAGTTCATTCTTTGATGCCTTATTTCCAGAATAGTTGTGATGGATAATAGGAATAATTTATTTTTAACTCATCTTCAATGGCATCTTAATTCCGAAACGTAAGTTAACAAAACATTCATTTATCAAATATCATTTTTGTAATCTTATCCCTTTCATGAATATCCTAAAATCTTACCTAAATATATTTCGATCGCTGTAGGAAATAAATTTCTACAAAACACATGTATAATTCTTTACGTTACCGGTACGTTTCATTGATGAAATCATCATCTTCAGTTGTTACCAAATCGAGAAACGAGATTATAAAGTTTTATGTTGTTTTTCTTTAATCAAAGTATTTATTCTATTTTTAGTATAATCTAATTAATTTGTTTATAATAATGTCCAGTAATTTTATACCAAGCAGGATCTAGTAATACTTATATTACTTATCACGCCATTAATTCAATAGTCTTATTTTTATATAAAGATCAAAATCTCAATTTCTGTGTATTAATTTGGGACATAACTTCAGATTTCATCATTGAGGAGAATTACGTCCAGAATTACCATTTACAAATATAAATATATTTTGTGAAACAATCTTCTTAAAAATATGAGTAGGCCTACAGTTAACTAGGGAATTTTTGGCAGCAGAATTGGTTGCAACCGGCATTTTTTTATTGTATAAGTGTCAAAAATAATAGTTAAATTTGAATTTCACCCGAAAATGTTTGAATACTCATGAGTCACTATCGTCTCTTCAACTTGGGTCTACAGACTGTACACATGATCGTCCGGATATCATCCTTTTTTTTTTTTTTTTAATTTATCATATTGAAAGAAAAGTTTAAAGTAATTTTTTTGACCTTAGTGTCTTGTGATGGCATTCTATTTTTGTATATTTTGCAGACATTATTTAAAAAATCATACAATTTAGTAAGTTTATTAAGTCTATAACTTTCATAAATCTAAATATAAACTTTCATAAATATAAACTTTCTTTTTATTTATAATTTTATTTTGTAAAACATTACTTTAACACTGGGAAAATTTCGATAAAAATTAAAAACGAAACTTAATAAGATTTTGGTAGAACTGAAAAAAAAAAAAAAAAAAAAAAACTATGTAAAAACAAAAACAGATTATTTAATGACCAACCAGTTAGTGCAGTACCTTTAAAAATGAAACAAAACTAGTAACAATAGTAGAATTTATCAAAACAATTTTTCCATTTCTACAATTCTCCAAAAAAGAGTCTTTTTTTGAAACATCAATCCACCTTGAGAGATTTTGAGCTCCATGGTAAAATTATTTTAATTAATCCCGAGATCTAAACTAATTGGTTTATCTCTTGCAACTGCAGCAGAAAGGACGTAGGCCTACAAACATAAATAATTAAAAATTCGACTTTGTTTAACAGACACTTGACAAGCCAAAAACTTCATTTTTACTTTAGAATTATTTTCGTATTGATCATTATTTTGTATTTAAGATAAAATAAAATTTTATTCTGTAACATGTCATAATATTTTTAATAAAGCTATATACATTTCTGTAGCTCTTTGCCTATAGTCAAAACTAACAAATACTTTTCTAATTTTGTAAAGTCTTTTTACCTTGCTGTACCCTGCAAACAAATGCTGAAAGTTGTATAACTATATAAAATCAATTCATGACTATCATTTCAATGTACATTTAAACAGGAAGTATCAGGAGAATATAATGTTAAAGGATGTGGAAGTTACCTGTGATTACTTTTTAAATTCAGATAGACCTCCTATCTAATCATATTCACTTGATAACAAAATTTTGTGGTTTAAAAGCAATATCAGGAGAATAAAATGTTAAAGGAGGTAGATGTCAACCGCGATTCCTTTTCAATTCAGATAGACCTCCTATAAAATCATATTCACCTAATAACAGGATTTTGTTGTTTTATTGCAGTATTCGGAGAACATAATGTTAAAGGAGGTAGATGTCAACTGTGATTATGTTTTCAATTCCGATAGACCTCCTATCAAATCATATTCACCTAATACCAAAATTTTGTCGTTTTACCGCAGTATTCGGAGATTATAATGTTAAAGGAGGTAGATAACAACTGAGATTCCGTTTGCAATTCAGAAAGACCTCCTATGAAATCATATTCACCTGATAACAGCATTTTGTCATTTTACCGCAGTATCCGGAGAATGTAATGTTAAAGGAGGTAGATTCAGTAGGGACAGGGGCACTTTGAACAAAAGTGGTGGGAAATGACCACGTGACTTAAGCCCCGCCCCTTGTATCGCCCCATGCCCCTTGCACCTCCCTTATTGTATATTTTCTATGTACATTTAAACAGGAAGTATCAGGAGAATATAATGTTAAAGGAGCTGGATGTTACCTGTGATTAAGTTTTAAATTCAGATAGACCTCCTATCAAATCATATTCACCTGATAACAAAATTTTGTCGTTTTACCGCAGTATCCGGAGAATATAATGTTAAAGGAGGTAGATTTCAGTAGTGACAGGGGCACTTTAGAACAAAAGTGGTGGGAAGTGACCACGCAACTTAAGCCCCGCCCCTTGCCTCTCCACAATAAACAATTCTTGCCCCGCCCCATGTCCCGCCCCTTGATCTCCCACTTGTCACGCTTCTTGCATCGCCCCTTGCCACGCCCCTTGCACCTCTCTTATTGTACCTTTTCAATGTACATTTAAACAGGAAGTATCAGGAGAATATAATGTTAAAGGACTGGATGTTACCTGTGATTAAGTTTTGAATTCAGATAAACCTCCTATCAAATCATATTCCCCTGATAACAAAATTTTGTCGTTTTACCGCAGTATTTGGAGAATTTAATGTTAAAGGTGGTGGATGTCAACTGCGATTAAGTTTTGAATTCAGATAGACCACCTATGAAATCATATTCACCTGATAACAGCATTTTGTCGTTTTACCGCAGTATCCGGAGAATATAATGTTAAAGGAAGTAGATGCCAATAGGGACGGGGCTCTTTAGAACAAAAGTGGTGGGAAGTGACCTCGTGACTTATGCCCTCCCCTTTTCCCACCCTTGCCCTGCTCTTGCCCCTCCACTAGCCACATGTCTTGCTCCGCCCCTTGCCCCTCCCTTTTTGTAACTTTTTAAGGTACATTTAAACAGGAAGTATCAGGAGAATATCGTGTTAAAGTAGGTGGATGTTATCTGTGATTCAGTTTTCAATTCAGATAGACCTCCTATCAAATCATATTCACTTTATAACAGGGTTTTGTGGTTTAAAAGTAATATCAGAAGAATAAAATGTTAAAGGAGGTAGATGTCAACTGCGATTCTGTTTTCAATTCAGATAGACCTCCATTCAAATCATATTCACCTGATAATAAAATTTTGCCGTTTTACAGCAGTATTCGGAGAATATAATGTTAAAGGAGGTAGATGTCAACTGCGAATCAGTTTTCAATTCACATAGACCTCCTATCAAATCATATTCACCTGATAACAGGATTTTGTCGTTTTACTGCAGTATTCGGAGAATATAATCTTAAAGGAGGTGGATGTTAACTGTGATTCAGTTTTCAATTCAGATATACCTCCTATCAAATCATATTCACTTGATAACAGGATTTTGTCGATTTACCGCAGTATCAGGAGAATATAATGTTAGGAGGTAGATGTCAACGGCGTTTCAGTTTTCCAATCCCAATAGACCTCCTAACAACTTCTATTCACTGGTTAACAGGTTTTTTGTAAGTTTTCAAAGTATCAGGAGATTATTATGTTAAAAGAGGTCAATGCGATTCAATTATCAGAGTTGCCATGAATATTTGGTAAGGGGGAAAAAGGCGGGGCATGAATAGAGGGGGATAGGCAAGGGGCGGGGCAAAAGTGGAAGGGGAGGGGCAAACGTGGAAGGGGAGGGGCAAGAGTTGAGGGGGAGGAAAAGGGGCGGGGCAATAGTTGAGAGGGTAAAGGGGCGGGGCAAGAGTGGAGATATCGAGGCAAGGGGCGGGGCTTAAGTCACGTGGTCACCTCCACCACTCTTGTCCTCAAATATGCCCGTCTCTACTGACCTCCTATCAAATCTTATTCACCTGGTATCAGGTTTTTGTCGTTTTACGTAAGTATACGGAGAATATAATCTTAATGGAGGTGGATGTTAACTGTGATTCAGTTTTTAATTCAAATAGACCTCCTATCAAATCATATTCACCTGATAACAGGATTTTGTCGTTTTATTGCAATATCAGGGAAATATAATGCTAAAGGAGGTAGATGTCAACTGCGATTCCGTTTTCAATTCAGATAGACCTCCTAACAACTTCTATTAACTGGATAACAGGTTTTTTTGTAAGTTTTCAAGGTATCAGAAGAATATAATGTTAAAAGAGATCAATGCAACTGTGATTCAATTACCAGAGTTGCCATGAATATTTGGTAAGGGGCAAAAGGCGGGCATGAGTGGAGGGGGATAGGCGAGGGGCGGGGAAAGAGGAGGAGGAGAGGCAAGGGGCGGGGCAAGAAGAAGTGGGATGGGCAAGGGGCGGGGCATAAGTCACGTGGTCACATCCACCACTCTTGTCCTCAAATATCCTTGTCTCTACTGACCTCCTATTAAATCATATTTACCTGGTATCAGGATTTTGTCGTTTTACGTAAGTATGCGGAGAATATAATCTTAAAGGAGGTGGATGTTAACTGTGATTCAGTTGTCAATTCATATTGACCTCCTATCAAATTATATTCACCTGATAACAGGATTTTGTGGTTTAAAGCAGTATCCGGAGAGTATAATCTTAAAGGAGGTAGATGTTAACTGCGATTCAGTTTTGCGATTCAGATAGACCACCTATCATATCATATTCACCTGATAACAGGATTTTGTCGGTTTATCGCACTATCAGGAGAATATAATCTTAAAGGAGGTAGCCCATTGCTGCTGTGATTCAAACATCAGAGTTGCCATGAGTATTTCAAATCCGATAGACCTCCTAACAACTTCTATTTACTGGGTATCACGTTTTTGTGTCTTTTAAAAAGTATCAGAAGAATATAATCTTAAAAGAGGTATATGCTGCTGTAATTCCATTATTAGAGTTACCATGAATATTTCAATCCCAATAGACCTCCTAACAACTTCTATTCACTGAATAACCGGTTTTTTTGTAACTTTTCAAAGTATCAAGCGAATATAAGTTTTTAAGAGGTCTTGATTTATTTTTTTTTTTATGGAAATTGCTGCATTCTACCTTAAAATAATCGAAGCAATAGCTTTCACAGTTTTTATGTTGTGGAAAGTGCTGCCTTTTACCAGAAAACAAATTAAGCAAATATTTTCTCAGTTTATATGGCTGGGAAGTACAGCACTCTACCATACATGTCCTGCAAAATTTTGCTACCTGCAATTTTCTTCTGTAAGAAACAGGAAATGTGTTAGGAATAACTCAATAAATTTAAAAAGGCATTCTTCTATTATTTTACATTTATTCATTAAACAATTTTTATGATTACAATTTTGCAAATATTTTTTTCTTCCTAGTACATGCAATGATTGGTATATAATAATTGTTTATATAATACATCTCACTACATAACCACTTGTAGTTACATTAAACAATTGACATAAAACTCTATAATTTTTGTTTCGCCACAATCATAAAACCAACACACAATACTGAACTCTTGTTTACATATGTGTAACACATCGTATCTTCTGAAACAAAAGAAATTGAGAACTATAAGAAAATCTGCAAATACTTAAAAATAATCAAGGTAAAAACATTAAACTACATTAACTCATACTCGTACATTAAACTAAATAAACAAACAAATAATTTTCATAGGCTATTCGCTAACATGCCAGATTGGGAGATACAGACCCAAAGTTTTACTTCCTTGTAACAATAAAGGATTATAGGCGAAGGATGTGGCATGGTATCTTAAACCGTTCCGAGATATTTGGATGAATACAGTAGTTTCAGAGTTACGAGCATTTAATAAAAAGTATTGCATTTGAAACGGGAATTTATATACATTTCAAACTACAATATCTCTCAATTGCATTAAAATATCAAACTCATTCCATTCTACATCTAATTTTGAAATTTTATAATATATTTTTCTAATTTATTTATATAATTTTTTTTTTAAATTAAGAAATCGTCATCTTTCATAGGCTTACTTATAAGTAACTCGATTTTCTGTAACCACAGTTATGCACAGTTTATAAAGTCACGATGTTGTTTTTAAGTATTGATGGCTGATGAAAACCTTCAATAGGCTACTTAAACACAAACATCTTGACTTTATAAACTGTAGGCTACACAACTGTGGTTACAGAAAATCGAGGCACTTATAAGTAAGCATATGAAAGATGGTGATTTCTAATAATTTTTGTTAAATTAAATAAAAATAATAGCTCGTATGAATTTGTTATGTAAAATTATAATTATTTCATCGTAATTTTTGACATAATTAAGGGTCATTATTTTCCTTCTCATTCAGAGTAGAAAAATTGAAGATTTGGCAGAGATTTGAGAAGTTTCAAACTGTTTGCGCAATTTTTTATTTAGGATCGTAGTTTAAAAATATATATATTTCAACAAAATTCTAACGAAATCTATAACAGAGTTTGGATTTTGGGAAAGAATTTTCGGTAGGCTACCCACTGAACATCGAACTTGTGGTAACAATACAGTCGGTGGAATTGTTTATAAAGTTCGCATATTGTGAAAGGCTGATTTTTCAGGACAATTTCCTGAATGAGTTCATTACTAACTACAAATGACCTACCACTTATTCCCTCGTCTTAAATGTTTGTTCTACTAAAACAAACAAACAAACCTACTGATGAAAATATCTTCACTCATAATTGTTTGACCGTTCACGATGTGTGCCTGCCGCTGACAAATTTTTACCATCAGTAATCTTAATACAGCATGCACTTTGCACTTCGTAAAGTTTTCTAATACAGCGCTTATTTTGAATGGCTATTATTAGAGGCAAAAAAACAGCAACATAACCTTACGACTAGCACAGCTGGGCGCGCACTGAGCTACTGAACACACTACCACAGGAGTGGTGCTGCTACCCCTATTACTTCTCGCTCTAGACAAAAACAGAGTTTGGTTTCCGAAGATCCTAATACAAAAAATAGAATAAAATATTTGACTGAATCGCGTTACTTACAACCATAAAATAGAATGTTCTGTATTCTGGAATGATTATATGTTTGAGACAATTAAAAATTGTCAAGAAATGAAATAGAAAAATTATTTTCAGAATTAAGAATCCTGATCACAGCTTAATTTGATAAAAAGTAAAATTATTTCTTGAAATGTAAAACTTAAATACATTGATAATTCCAATGTTTACTTGGACTTCAGAGATGTGGACATTATAGAAGTTAAGTAGAAATGAAGTATTGAATAAACACATGGCTATATAAATGGCTTTTACAAACGGAATAGTGTCGTGTTTGGTATCAATTTGCTTATATTTTCCTAAACATTTTAACTATGCTGAAAAAAATTTAAAATTGTGTCTCCCATAAAAAAGTTAAACAGTGCAGTGTTAACGCTAGTAGGTGAGTCATCACGGAAACAGCTGGGTGAGGAAGGGAGTGACGGGGGGACGGTCGCAGGTAGTCAAGGGTTCAGACGCCAAGTTAGTGTATACAGACTATAGTCTCATAGAACATTATTTCACATATAGGCTACAATAAAATTTTCCACACAGCACCGTTCCCAAAAATGTAGCCACACCAATTTTAAAGTTTGTCTCAGTAAAAGTAAAATTCATGGAAACTATCTCTAACAATGTAGAATATTAATTAATACTTACATTTCTATTGTCTCGACTTCTGCTACATTGGAGAAGCAAAGCTAACTCTGCTGGTAGGAGGAGAACCTGTAGCTTCGTCCAACAGTCGTAGGACTTTTAAAAAGACAGTCCGATGCCATTCCCAAATTTCTGAAATCAAAAATAAACTTTTGTTAATACAAATTGTTAATTTTTATTGGAGTATACAGATGATATTATAATGCAAGATAGTAAAACAAAATTTAGGGTTTTTTTTTGCAATTTGGATGTACATTTTTATTCAACTAGACTTGGCTAAGATCTTTTTTTTTATTATTACCTACACGAATCATTATTTACACACTTTTCATGAACCATATGAATGTTATACATTCAGAAACATAAACACTGTACCACTCTTACCAATATAACAAATTTATTATTTTTTAAACATTAATAATGAGGGATTTAACTAATTAACCTTACATATAAAACAACCTAATGATTTATATATTTTCACAATCAATACCCTAATTATTAAAAAAAAATACTCTTTGTGTTATTTTAAACTTTTCCTTCTCATTTATAACAACAGCCCCTAATAAAAGGAAAGTATCAACAGGCTGATGATGTAATTTATAAATGGTCAATCTTGTTATCTCAGACTGAAATATAGAGAGATAACAACACACAGTCTGCAGAGTAAACAGTTGATAAAGCAAGACCTCTACAAGACAACTCGTGTCTAACATACACTAACTAACACAACCACCCCACCAGCACGATAGTTATTATAGCAATTACTAAGCATATTGTAACCATTTATTTTTTAAAAATTAACCTCATCATCATAAATCCACGTTTCACAGAAAACAATGATATCTGGTTTAATATGTGAACTCTCCAATACTGTTAAAAAATGTGTCAAAGTTTTCCCTCAAACTACATATATTTTGACATAGTATATTAAAAAGTGAAGACATCAATTGTTTATTGGAATGAGATTTTACAAGACTGAATTTCACAAACTAAAATTACAAGTATGAAAACCAACACAAACACACCCCCTCTATCCTCCCATCTTTCACCTCTCTCTCTCTCTCTCTCTCTCTCTCTCTCTCTCTCTCTCTCTCTCTCTCTCTCTCTCTCTCTCTCTCTCTCTCTCTCTCTCTCTCTCTCTCTCTCTCTCTCTCTCTCTCTCTCTCTCTCTCTCTCTCTCTCTCTCTCTCTCTCTCTCTCTCTCTCTCTCTCTCTCACACACACACACACACACACACACAAAACGAAACAAATTAAAATTATTCGGAAGACAATCTACTTGAAGGTGGAGACATATAATTTAAATAAAAAGAGTTGTTTCATAAAATATTTCTCCATAGTAAGAAATTATACGTTGAAGTGAGATGTTTCCCTACATTCATTTAGTCAGAAATGGTAGGCCTACGTTGACTTGGCCAAGCTTGTAGAGACGCAGTAGAAGAACCTATCTATTTCAGGTATTTTCACAAATTGTTAACACAGTTACCAGAATTTATAAACATACATTAGAAACATAGACTCCTTTAATAAATGAAACTAGTGTTAAGATTGGGACTTTCCAATCCTTTATTTTGGTTTGGGTTCTTCAAAATACAAATGTTCGTTGGTTCAGTTTAAATCGACTTGTCTTTATTATTATTAAGAATACACTCTTTACTCAAAACAAATACAATTCTCTATTAATCACTAAACAATTTATCTTTTTATGAACCCAGAATAACTCCAATTATCGTGACTTCTAGACTTGGCTTTACTTTGATTTATCAATGTTTTCAAGTTAATTGCAAGTTAGTGAATACACAGCGAATTGCTCAACCTTGCAATATTCAAGCCTAATATTGAGAAAAATAGTTGAGCGGGTGATTTAAAATAAATAACCTTTTCTCAACGACTTTCCGGTATTGACTGTAGTAATTCTGGAGAATTTGATAACCATTTTCTTAATTGAAGTATTCCTTTTACGAGAAATGGGATGTTGCTTGTGTAATTTTAAAGCCGTGGACACATCGTGTGTACCGGTTACAATGTTGTCCTTTATAACTTGTGATCGTATGGGCACTGTAAACCCTCAATGTGTAGTAATTGATTGAATGCGAATGTAACACCACAAGTTACTGTAGTTAACATATAGATTGAAAACGGTTGCGATGTATGTTCTCGCCATAAGATTAATTGGTAATTTTGATCAGGAGGAGTAACTGTTAATTTGTCTTATGACACAAGAAAACACGGTGTCGCATCTTGGAAACTGAAAAATAATGTCACAAATTTACTTTGGAGTTTAGGACGTCAAAGTAGCACGTCATTTTAAGTGAAACTCTACTCCGCGTTTTAGTACTTAGGCCTACGTCGAAACAACACTAAGTTAGTGGTAGAAGTGTTTTTTTTTTTTTTTTTTTTTTTTTTTTTTTTTTTTTTTAACAGAGCGTGATGGGGCAAAATGTAGTGTTGAATGAGTTTCATAAACTAGCTGCATATGACTTGAGTTGAGATACAGTATAAGCGTGTTTCAATTCATGATTTAAATTTAAAGATTTTTCCACATTAGATAGCGTCTTCTTGCTTGATCAAAAGAATTTCCCAAATTGTTAGGATTAATTTTGAGACTAAGTTACGTCATATATAGTAGAGGCCAAAGTTAAAGGTAAAGGGGTTCAGGTAGACCGGGACAGCCCTAATCCTGTGTTGTCAAAACATTCGTATTGTTGTGAACCCAAGCGCCTAACCACCCGGATGCCACAGATCATTAGCACCGATTCCATTAAAGTAAGCGGCAAGACTTTTGTCATAACAATTCAACGGAGCGTCGTAGAACTATGATTCAAGTTTTGTAATAAAGGTCTCAACCAGGTGAGAAAAATGACCCGACTCTTAATTATATGCGATCAGCAGTTCAATTTATAGCATTTGTATTGGACCGTGTTATTTCCAAGAATTTAATGGATCGGTGCTAATGACCGGTGGCATCAGGGTGGTTAGGGGCTTGTATTGGGTTCACGACAATACGAATGTTTTGACAACACAGGATTAGGGCTGTCCCGGTCTACCTGGACCCTTTACCTTTAACTTTGGCCTGTACTATATCTACAGTCATTTTCGTTTGTTATATTTGAAATATAATTGTCTTCGCATTCAATTTATTCAGCAGTGGTTTTGTTAAAATAGGTAACAAAATTCAAGAGACCAAAATTGTTCCAACAGTTGACCTAAATTGAGGTCATTAAATAATAAAGAAAGAGGAATAATTTTAAATAAATATTAAGCGTGAATAGGTCCAATCAAAGTGTAGCCAAAAATATTTTCTATTGCTATAGGTAAATGTCCACGAAATGTAGCCTATTTTATGGCCGGTGATTATTTGACCATATAAATCTGCGTCAATTAGGAAGATCTATCTGGTCAGGATTATTGACATGTGGATCAGCGAGTTTTAAAAACTTAATTTTTAAATTTTGATTTAGTTCTAGTGTATTTTTCCATTTTGGAGGTTAAGAAGCGATATTATCCAAACAATATTATTGTGATTTTCTTCAAATATACAACCGTCTAGAAAGGACACATTTATTTTTGCAAATCCTTTAATTTCAGTCAGACATTAGAGATACCATTTAAACGTACAACAGAAGGTTTGATGTAAATAGCGAAGTTAACAGTGCAGCGAGTAGTCAGTCATTTGACTACCAGTATCTAAATAGCAGTAACTAATTGAGATTTATTTTTGTTGATGTGTTGGGTGGAAGAGAGAAATAGTTAGTCCTAACCGAGCCTAAAAAACAAAGACACTTATTGTTGTTATTATTAAGTTACGTTGACTTTAGCGGTACCTCATGTTGTAATTATATATTGAGACAAAATCTATTAATTATAATATAAAATTTTATATATTTGTGCCAATCGCTTTGATTTTCACTAAAAATTTCACTAAGGTAGGACCGTAACATATCGACAAGTATAGAACTGATCCCCTCTGTGATACCTTGGCTTTAAGGCATACATTCAGCAGAGGTCAGCTTTATTATCCCCATGACATTATACAGCTGTTTTAAAGTCTTTGCAACAAAATGCTTCCCTCGATCCGCCTGTATCATTACTAGCATGCCATAATGGTTCAAATGTCCTCAAGAACTGATTTCGCCGTTGTTTGCGCATCCGCCTTATCTGTCGCTCTAACAATAGCTAACTTTGCTGTATTATCTGTAGCCAACAAAATATATGGTCCCAAGTAGTCTGACGTCACTTTCGTGAATGGTTTAACATGTAGTCGTATAGACTAGGTTGTAACAATCCCGCGAGTTTCTATCTTGAGGTTTTCATCACCTGATCTGCCATCATGGTAGGTAGGCCAGTAATATTTTGCACGTATCTTAGACAAAGTCTTGGCCACTCCGGAATGTCCACCCGCCGTCTGAGAATCGTGATAGGCTTGCAGAAATTAAAGAAAAATCACCTTGCTTCTGCCAGTAATTTAGTTTCACCACGCTTGTGTGTAATATGCTGTCTGAGATCATATACAACCTTGAAGCTCTTAACTCTGCTTTCTTATCTCGTATGGGTCTGATATTGTAGAAATTCGTCCTCCAATTGTAATTTTTCTATATTCACTGTCCGAATGTAATTGATGTGGAACTCCTCTCGGATGTATGGCTGCTCGTTCTGCTGATTCTCTGGATACCTACTGAGACTGTCAGGCACTTTCATATCTGACTCTGGCTTATGTTTCACCAAGGGTCGAAAACCATGGTGAAAGTTTTCTTAATCAGTGTCCAAGACATATTTTTGCTTCCACTCCAAATTCTCAAAATACGTTAACCTACATTCTCCAGAAACAGTGGAAAATATATGACCTTCTTCTCGTCATTCCACCCATTCGATAAAGCTGCCCGCTCATAACATGTGACATGACTCAAAATATCTTCTTTAGCGCTTCCTTCAAATTTCCTTGCGTCAAAAATAGTAGACGTTCAACCATCATAACCATCTGTTGTGAATCACGCTGTAGAGTCCCTCCAATCGTGTTTTCAACTATGCCTGTGTTTTCACGTAACTAAACCTTATCGTAAATGCTTTCCTCATGAAAAGTTACGCATTACTAACTAGAGCCTCTAGTTTTTGTAAGATCCAATCGTCGCAAAACACTATCCTGGGTCATTCCCAAACTATACTAACTCTTATCAGCTGGAGATAAAACTTTCGTCTCGTCTACTTTGTTGAAATTTTTGAATTTACTCAATGTCAGATTCATCAAAGGGAAAAGAATTCTAATTCAACTTACGTAATAATGTGATTGGAAATAAACAATCATTATTAAATAATAATAATAATAATAATAATAACGACAAAAGGAAAGAGTCCGCGTATGTTTTAAAATATCCTGGCTATTATGTTCAACAAAATCCTAAATAAACCTCCGTTAAGCCCTTTAAAGTCCAATCGCGAGATCTCCATTTATGTTCCGATCAAACATAATAATGAAAGAAACTATATTTCCTACCCCCTATATCTAAAAATCCACGATTACCAATCTAACATTTTAAACACAACCGATTACTATAAAATCGATCGTATAAAAAATTATTGCAAAATTTTAAATAAATTAATAACAAAAACTTGCATAATGAAACACTACATCAATCTTTTCATTTTCAACTGTGTACATAACTGCCGTTCACACACAATTAATACTCTTTTAAAACCAAAATCCTACCGATGCACCATTTGTTAGGAATAGAAATTCTATTTGTCAGGTTAAAAAAATGAATAAATCATGGTTCAGCGGTGAAAGTGATCCAGAATCTTAATGTTAATACTCTAGGCTATACAATGTTATTTTTATGATTCTCTAATACAAGTTAAATATTGATTCTATTACGTATATTGTTTTACAACGTTCTCCATTAATATTTTATTATTAAGGTCTTTTATTTTACATCCTTTCATACTCTTTCTAATTTCATTCTAATTCCCCGCTATTTTTCCAAATGTATATGCCTATATTGTCTCTAATCTACCTCCCACCACTTAATCCACAAACATTAAGTTATGGTTTTACTGTTTACAGATTTAGGGTGTGATTATGACTGAACCAATGAGTTTTTAAATAAACTGGAGTCTTGATTGATAACATGTACCCTAAATTATGGTGCATGGTGCATTGTCAACTCCATAACTATATATACAGTCCACTCAACTTCATGTTCTCTTAGCTGTTTTAAATTAATTATTCAGATCTATTATTCCCGCTTCTATTTACCATCTTTTCCTTTGTTTCTTCCTCTGCATATTTCCTATTTCTATAATATACAATAGTTTTCCAATCACTTTCACTGCTCTTCGATTTTTCCTCTCCTTATTTAATTTCATTACTTTTTGATCTATTAAATATTTTTGTTATAAAATATCGGTTTCATAATTTTTATTTTAAATTATTCGTTTCGATCACTGTATGGTGTGTGAAAATGGCGAGTCCAGACCTTAACTGACAACTATAAATATTCTTAAATTCATTTCTATTACCAATGACTACATAAATACTATAAGACACGACATAGGATAGGGAAATAGTCTACGCTTTACGGTTGCTGTTCCTCACAAGTTTGACACACAGCTATCAGAAAGCGCTAGCAGCAGGTGCTTGACTGTACGCATCCCACTTGGTTGAGACTGTACAACTGTTGACCCCTCTCTCACAAACCTTCTCACTTACTTCCGTCAGCATAGTCAGTGTTGTCAGTTCGTGCGCTGAGATAAGCGATTCTCGACCTTCCCTCGCATCTCTGGTCCCATATATGTGGCATCAGTGCCTTTTCTCTTACCCGCCTTAAACATTGTTTTACCGTAGAGCCACCTAGCGCCAGTCACATCAACTTCAGATTCTCTAGCAGCACACCCTAGCGGGTATTGGTCAACTCAAGAATAAGCGTAGAATATTTAACATGGCCATGTCGTGTCTTATAGTATTTATGTAGTCATTGCTATTACTTAGCTCCTGGACGCGTTCGATTGTTGGTAGTCTAGTGTTGTTGTCTTCCGGCCTGGGGGCCCATCCTGTCACCTTGATTGATTCTGCGAAATATTTTCTCAACCCATCCTTCTTCTGCGCGAGCCCCGGTAGGTAGGGGTGGTCTTTCCGCTAGAGGAGTGACTGTGACTCTTATTTAATCCAGTGTAATGTTTTAAAGATTATGTCGGGCTAACTTTTGTTAAACGGCATTACCGTGATTTGCGAGAATGCCTAAATAATAGATCGGACCGCGGTAATTATATAAGTACATCAAAGTCGGATAAATACTTAGCTTCTACCAAATTGAGATAAACAGGATCACGCATGTGTCAATATTTTACGCGTCAGTTTTAAAATCCCGTGATATTATGTGTTTTATATTCTTGAACAAATTTTAATGTGATTTCACAACTATTTTAGCCATTTTAAAAAAGTAAGAGAGCGCCAAACAACACAAAAACATTTCTACTGATCCGCCGACGGAGTGAAGCAATGAGGGGAGTGGGCAGGTGGTGGGTGTTTTCGATCGAGAGGTTGGTAGGCCTACACGTTTCTATCCACTACCTCATTCGAATCACTCGCCCTCTATTAGGCCGAGTACTTACTGTACTTATCACATTAGCTGAATGCACTGTCTCTACCTAGCACTCGGCAGGTGTAGGCTATTCTATAGCCTAGAGATACTTTAAATGTTGCCTAATTATTACATGAAAGAACGTGTGTAGGCTATGTGTAAATATTAGGTTAAAAAGTTAGTGTGGGCCTGATAACTATGATTATAATGTTTGATTAAAATTGTAATAATTAACGTAGAAACCGACTACAGGCCTAATTGTATCTGTGAGTGCAAGTGTAATGATTAGTTTAAAATGTGACTACAACGTCATAGAGGCTAGAGGGAATGAATAGCCTATAGGGCCTCATTGTTATTCTATAAACTGAGTTAAGGGAAAGTTAGTTATAATTCTATAAAGCGAGGGTAACTGTAATGCTAAAGCTATAAAGCAAGTTAAAATAACATTTGAACAAAATATCCCACAAACAATATTTTTATTAACCTCAAACGCTTTTCAACGACAATGACGCCATTTCGTCGGCCATCTCACGAATGGTCGTATCTCAAAAAATCAATTTTGAGATAAGTCATCTGTAAGTTCTGCTAAGTGAGATCTACATCCTCACAAATCGTATCTCTATCTTAAACTGCTTACAACATATGACCGCTGAATGTTTACGCGTATCTCATATTTGCTCTGATTCTCACAAAATGTCAAGATTTTACGTAACTCAAGTTAGGACATTTAATGGAGCCCTTTCAAGGCGTCATGATATAGGCTAAAACACGAAGTGTCGTATTTTAAAAGCGGTAGTGGGGTATGGTCACAGGTAAGAATAATTATTATACCTTTCTGTGCTTATCTAACGGTAGCATAATAGCTCAACTCTGCCCTTAATTCTAGTAGCCTACTGTCATATGAAGTGTAAGCTAAAGATAGTTGTGTTTTTAAAATTATTGCTAAATAGTGTGTTATGACTTACGTACATAAAGTGTATTTAATGTTAAATGTAGAATTAGTTCAAGTTAAATGTTTCTTTACAGGTAGGCCTACGTAGCCTACAGTATAAAGTATCCTAATAAACTATAAATATTGAAACTGGGGACGTTATGACATTTCAGAGAGAAATCTGATTGATATTTTAGTCTAATAGGATAATGGCAATAAAAATGTTGTTTTATCTACGCTGTTTTAATTGACAAGAATAGTAGGCCTACATAATTATGTAGTAGGAGCACAAATTAAAATGCGGTAGTAGGGAGATTGTTGGTCTTAGAGGCAGAAGAAAGAATCAGTGATTCGGATGGTGATATACCACTTGCAAAAAATTTTAAATAATTTTAAAATTTTTGACTTTAGTGATGATGAATATGAAGATTGTGACCGCGTAGCTTAATCACTAAGCTCAAAAGCGTGACGTATTGACAGGAATGACTTATGCAATAGATAGCTTACTTTTATGCGCTGATCACTACGAAAAAAAAAATTGAAAAATCATAGGAAGTATTTGAAAAAATTAAATTAAATTAAGCTGTTTCAAGAAGGCAAAAAACCAAACGATATCATCTAACTGCGAATGGAAATTAGATATCAGTCTGTAAAACTTGAATCTTAAATACACAACCCATTACTGATAGAATCATTCGTACTGCCATTTCAAAACTTACAAATGGTTGAAAGATACAAGCAATCAAAAAACATATAGATATGCTAATCCAACAGCAAATAGAACAAAGCTCCCAAAATGGAATCGCATTAGGCTACTCTAGATCAAATATTTCAAAAGAGTACCTTCATCCAGATTTAAAGTTTTTAAAATGTAGGCTATAATTTATTTTTTAGATTGAAACTTATGTTTGTGCTAGTGTTGTGTAGTGCTAATGTATTCTAATTTCCTGATGATGGTCGAATTGACCGAAATCGCGATAGATAAATAAGGTAAGGCAATTTTTAAAAAATTTGGATTAGTTGACGCAATTTAATAAATTTGAATTTATTTTTATCTGAACCCGGAGTTGGCCATCACACACGAGTTATACCACATACGCCAGAGTTTTAAAAACAAAGGATTTAGCTTTCCACTAGGCCTACAAAAGAAAGGCCCGTTTTCTCTTGGTTTATCTAATAGAAAAGGGAATGAAATTAAGACAATGTTAGACTTGCAACATGTTATTTATTTGCCGGCATTTTTTACAAACGTAAATTTTAAAATTATAATTTTACATTTTATAATTTAGCAAGAAATATTGTTTTGACTACGTGTATTATGAAGTATCTAGTACAAGAGGGTCTTGTAAGATATCGAGTGTGTAAACCTATGATCAACAAGGTGTAAAAATTGTAACATTGTTTGCAGATTGAACTTCTGACTAAAACAAAAACAGCGTTGTTGCAGCTATGCTCTTGCGTGCAGTAAATAAAACTATAAATATTCAGGACATATCCTTACGTTTTTTTGGAACTAAGTATGGACAAAACTAAGGGGATTCGTACCACAGCACAATATCTAGTGTTTTGGAAAGGGCGCCAATCTAGAAAGGAACTGTGAACACTAGAGTTTTTTCTGATTTTTTTAGACTCAAACAACACTCAAAAGACATTAGATTTTTATTTTAAAAAACAATGAAAAAAGATGACAAAAATGAAGAAGAAGAAAAAATGGAAAAGAGGAAATGTTAGGTTGCAAGTTATGGAATTTAAAGTGACCAAAAACCATGAAACTAGTAGTGTCTAGGCCTATATTTTATACAACAGATCTACGCACACAACTTTCAAGGAAGTTTCACTTAAACGGAAAATAGGCCTGCCTTTGTCTCAGCTAAACATGACGCAAAACAAATTCAAGAAAGAAAAATTTTCCGATTTGGTGGCCCTGTGTATAGGAGAATCAGCTGTTATTAGACTTGAAGAATACAAACAGTTTTACATTCCTTTAAAAATTGAAATTAGAATCTTAAAAATTTAGGTTAGAATGTAAAAACAAAAAAGTATTTTACTTTTCCATTCTTTCTTTTTTTTGTATATCAAGCAAAAACATGAATTTGACATTAAACATTAATTAATAGACTACTGATTTTTGTTTGTTCTGTACAATTATATAGCCTTCAATTTTTTTTTTTTTTACTCTTTTATTAATTATTTATAATTTTCAATGGAGTTTTAGTGAAAAAACATTTTTATCTGTCGTATAATGGCAAATATCTGCATTTTTAATCTGACAAAGCGTGGAATATCAGTTTTAAAAAATCAACACTTAGCTGAAAATTCATACTTTACACGCAATAAATGTTCCTTTTCATCTACAAAAGTTAAAAAAAAAGAACAAAATGGATCATATATGGTTTGTAAGGGTTTAGCTTTTGAAATAACTGCAAAAACTTTAATTTTCTCTCCTGAAAAATGAAGAAAATGAGATTCGTGAAATGGCCGACGATTTTTAGTGATGCATGAGCTACAACAATCAAACCTCGTTATTGTAGCTCATGCATCACCAAAGATGGCGACATTGTCGTTGAAACGCGTTTGAGTTAATAAAGATAATATTTGTGAAAAACTGTGTTCAAGTTTTACTTTAAATTTGAAACATCTCACAATTCAAGCTCAATATTTATTTATAAAGCGAATGTAAGTTTATTGATTTACACGTAGAATGAGTATACCTAAGCGAAGTAGGTTAATTATGTAAAAAAAATATTACACCCTAATAACAATTAGCTACGGTAATGAGGGGTGTAAGCTAAGTGGTAGGTCTAAGTGTAATAGAGAAATTGTAGGCTAAGTTTAATAGATTTAAGTGCGAGTGTATAATGATTACGTTAAATTGTGAGTGTAAATAATTGATCAGCTTAAAGAACGAGTCAAGTGTATTAGATTTAAGAGCAAGTAGCCTAGATATGTTTAATTATTAGTCTACAACTATTAGGCTATAGAGCGAATGTATCTCTAATGGTACAATAATGAACGGTTTTAAGTTGTACATTTCGTTATGTCATTACAAATGTGTTTCCTTATTCTAAAACAGTTTTTAAGATTTGATAAGTTGCTTAGGAAGCAATTTGGTGGGTATTTCTGTTTTCTCTCTCTCTACTTGTGTTAAAATCATAGCCATCTCTATACAACACCGAGGCTTGGCTGCAAGATGCGCTGGGTGGAGCGAGGGGCGTTCCCTACCAATCAAACAGATTCTTTCCTCCCCACTTTCTCCAATTACCTCCCTACATAACGACTCCCGTCCGCAATTCATAATTCCATGTCCACGAGAAACAGTTGTGTCCGAAATCATTTTAAAGTTTCATCAAAAGTGATTTTCATTCTCGGTATCACTGAAAAGTGTTCACTTTTGATTTCTGTGTTGTTTAAGATTGCGTGTTTTAACAAAACTGTGCACTTGCCGGGAGTTTTTGGAAAAATGACAATACAAAAAACAATAGTAGGCTATAAAATGTGCTAATATTTGAATTAATTAAAAGGTAATTTGTTTAAATAGTTATTCACTATAGTTAATTGTTTATAACCTATTATTACACTTGGTATTTTCTATACACCTAACGGACTTTGTTAAAAATATCCAATTTTATAAGTTTTCATTATAGACCTAATATTTACAGTACCTATTAGGCTATAGGCTATTAGTGTCAGTAAAATCGGTAAAAGCAACAAAGGTAAAAACCATGTTTTTATAAACGTGATAAAGAATGAAAACAATAGCCACTTACAGTATAACTTGCAACTGTTCTAAAAAAGAATAACATTTTGTATTCATCGCCTTCTAACTAAAGATATTACAGTTTAGCCTAGTGTGCGTGAATGGTTTTTACACTTTTGTTTAGGCAGACTATATAGATCTTATATGTTAGCCAACATAGTGCTATGTCCCCGTCTATCATTAAATAAGTTGTCCTTTATAAGTTAAAAACTATAGGCTGTAAATATTATTAAAATTTAATCAAACAATAGTCTACTATAACAAGCATACTGCTAAGTAACATGATAGGGCATTTCATGATGAAATAATGAAATAATTTAACAGCAAAAAAAATATATTGTGCAATTCAAAAATTATAAGTGCCATATTTAATGATTGGTAACAAAACATACTTTTAAAAGCAAGACACAAATTTTGGTTTTAAAATAAGTACACTACCAGAAACACTAAATTTGAGGCTTAAAATAAATCATAAAACAATCCTTCATATTCTTCAATAAAAACACTGTTACAACAATTATCATCTACTGGATTGAAAATAAGTTTTGTTAACATTTTAACCTTTCCTTTTGAATTATCGTCAAGTCAACCTATCAGTCAATATTTTAACAATTCCTGCAAAGAAACATTTATAAAAGCCTATGGTTGTTGATAAGCTCTTGTTTTTGACAAAACTAAATTATTCCAAATAGTTGTTCCTAATTAAATATAGAATAAATAATTTATTCAGGACTCATCTATTAATATTTCCTGTAGTGTAACTTAACTCACAATTAAATAGATGTGGAACTTTTAATCTATTCAATTTTGATTAACAGATAAAACTGAACGCTAACCAATACAATGAAATATTATTTATTTTATTCTATATCTTGTAGGTTTAATATTGAAATATGGTCATTATTGCCCCTAAACTGGTGATTATATGGAAGTTCAAGTGCTACATAAAATTTCGCTGTATAATATTGCCTACATAATCTTGAATTGAAATCTGTCTAGACTTGTTAATCCATTGTTATTAGACTACTAAATTATAATTGTTAAATACAATTTTCGGATTTTATTTAAAGCTGTGAAGTTTCAGTTCTTAAAAAAAATAATAATAAGCGTAAGTTTATTTCATAAAAAAACATAAATATTTGCATAACTTTTTCTCAGTATAAATTGCATCCCTATGTCTACACTTAAACTTAAAACTACAACTCTTTACAATAAAAATTACATTTATACAGGAAATCATCTCATTCACTTTGCCTTGTGAATGTTTTCCACAAAATTGTGTGACCGTGTAGCCAAACTGGACTGTTTTGGCCTTACTTTTGCGATTTGTACTTAGAATATGTTTTTAGAATTTGAAAAAAAAACAACAGTATTTAGTATCCAGTCCCCTTCTTTATAAGCATAAACATACCTACATATACATCTATCCACGCAAATAGGCTACATTTGTTTTTTAAAATAGTATCCACTGAACTTAAAAATTGATTCAGCACCATCAATACATACATTTAGGCCTATACATTGTGTTTATAATTTGTTAAATTTTGATTGTCTATGGTATGATTTAATTTTGACAAGTAAATGGTCATTATATGAAAAGAATATCTGAAAAATTTTCGTTCAATATCTGTTGGACACAGATTTCCGGCTTCTTTTAAGACAATCGTTCACATTTTTTTATTTATTTGAACTCCTTTAAAAAAAAAAAAAAATGCCTAAAACTTTTTAGCCTATAGAGGTGGAATGGAATTCTGTAAATAGTTGAAAAGTATGTTTAAGTTATATGAAATATTTCGGACTATGCATTTTTTGATTTAAAGTGGTGGAAATTCGTTGTAAAATGTAGGCCTACTTCCGATATTTAATGGTTTATGTGTGTAGGCTATACATTTTTCAAGAAATGTATTATTAAAAAAACTATTACTTACTATGTATATTAGAAAATTGTTCTTCTTGTAGCCCATAAGCCTTAATATATCAGAGATTTTATTTGTGGCAAGTACATGTCTGTATTTAGTTAATTAAAGTAAAATATAACTTAATAACAAAAGAAACATGTTGTTACAACAACGATAATTGCATGAAGTGCTACATTATTGTTATGTGGATAGTAGGTCTATTTTCATAAACTACACTTTCAAGTGTAGGCCTATGGGCCCTACAGATATTTGGGACTTTATAAAGTGTGCCTACATCGCATTTCAAACGATGATTATCTTGTTTCGACATCAGAATTGGAGGGATTAGTCTATCGGCTACTATTGCTTACAAACATTATAATCAGCATAATCTTTCGAAATAATACAACGAAGGAAATAAATAAAAATGATGAACATAGTCCTAACATTAGACTACAATTAATTTTGTTTTTGATTTTATTGTTTTTTTTACTTTTATTTATGTAAGTTATCTGCGTACAGAAATTAATTAGTAAAGGCAGCACAACAAATGTGTAGGCCTATTAGTTGTATCAGATTTGACTATGATTGACACATTCAAGATAACGATGTGAATGTGTCAACTAATAGGCCTACACACCACTTTTTGAAATGTCGCTTTAAAATTCACATTTTAAATAATTCCAGGTGTTAATTAATTTCCGTAGCATAACTTTTGCATCTTATCTGAAACTATTGCCTAAAATGTGTCACAATCGAGGTTAATGTTTCACTGTAGTCTATTAATCACGCCTTAGTCGAGCAAAAATCAATAGGATATTCAGGATTCCTACATTAATTATGCGTGTTAAGGATTTATCTTTTAAAATTCACGTATTTTTAAATATTTAAGAGCCAGCATGAATTTTAATCCCGTAAGAATAATGTTAAATTTGAAGTTAAAATGACTTTCATAATAATTATTAGAAAATTATAATTCTTACACCATTTTAAACAGGAAAAAAATCTTGTAGAAAATAGGTTACTTATTTACTTTGTACAAAATTCATAAAACATTGCCGTTAATCGTATTAATTATGAAGCCTATTAATTAATTTATTTATCGCTGTTATAACAGTTAACGATTTCTGAAAAATTATCATTGCGCTAAAGAAATTTGTGTTTTTACAATATTTCCAAATTTGATAGAAATCTCCGGTATAGGCTATTAGTCCCAACGATTATGTTAATTTTAATGAAGAAATTGGAGTAGGCTGAAACACTGATAACTAGAATAACACTGATAAAGTAAAGTAAGCTTGCAATTGTGTTGTATTTTATAAAACAAACTTACAAAAAATGTTAAAAAAATAACTGTATTGGATATTTAATTACAATTAAAAAGAAATATGTTTCAATAAGATGGGATAAAGTAGAGAGAAAAAAATCTGCTTTGTACCCTATGTGCTCTCGTATGGAGATGAAAACCCCTACTAAGTTTTACGGAATGGTAATGCGTTGAAAACCGTCATTTCAAATATTAAATCATTAAGATGATAATTTATTGTTCGTTAATGCATTGGCGTATATTTTGAGACTTTATTAAATAACCAAACATGCACGTCAGTTTACGTTTTATGCGTTGATCTACCATCAAGATTTTGTCTCTTTTATTGTCATCCTAAACATAGTTGCCCTTGAAGTTATCCTATACAAAAATATTTTGTTTATATGTGGCTAGGTTAGGTTAGTTTTTATAAAACTGATATTAGTTTTGAATTTTAAAGCAGTTTCTTGAAGCCAACGATTTCGGCAAAATAACTTTACACTTGCCTCTTCACTTATAATTTTTAATATCAATTTACACACCCCGTTAGTTTAGTTTAGTTCTATAAAATCGACGTTACTTTTAAATCTGTTTTTTTTAAGCTACCGATTGTATGTAGGTTAATTTTACACTTGTTTGCACAATTAGAATTGACATAATCTAATGGTACATATGATTAGTTTTTTAAATTCAATTTTAGTTTCTAATCTGAATATAATTTCAATAGAAAAACTTTAGGGCAGACTAACGATTTGTGTATTTTTTGTATTGTAAAAATCTTAAGTGGACAATTATAAATTCAAGTGTAATAAAAACTAACCTAAACTAACGAATAACTAACAGTGTATTTTTATCATAACATTTGGCAGGAAAGAATAAAAAATTTAAAAATCAAAATTTTAAGTCGGTTTTATAAAAACTAACCTAAAATAACAATTTTTGTCACTTTTGTATTGTAAAAATCTTAAGTGCACAATTTTAAATTCAAGTATAATAAAAACTAACCTAAACAAACGAAAACCTAACGATTTGTGTATTTTTATCATAAAATTTGACAGGCAAGAATAAAAAAAAAACGAAATTTGTCAGTTTTATAAAAACTAAACTAAAATAACGATTTGTGTGTTTTTATTACAATATTTCTAAGCGGACGTACTAGTATGAAGCTAGCCTGCCCAAATCGGTGACATGAGAAACAGCTCTGAAATTAAAAATGACCCTAAAACTAACTATACAAACATGTATAGGCCTAAAACAAACGTATTTTTGAACAGACTAACTTCACGGGGTTTGTTTTAGTTGATCACTATTTATTACCACAATTTATAAATTACTATTGTAAGGCACAATTTTAAATTATTATAATCTACACTAGGTTAATCTATCCTAGATAAGCTTCAATTTGAAGAATGGAGTGTTAACGATTACCATTAAAGCAGCAAATGCATTACACGTAGCCTATAGGCCTAATAATCATCATCACGAAATAGGCCTAACTTAGTTGTTTGTAAGATAACGCAGTCTAAAGCCACGAACCACTTAGAACAAATGCTACTGATAAATTATTTTTAATAAATAATACTAACTTTATTTTACAGTAAAAAAAGAAAAATTCAATAATAATTCTTTCTTAGTAGGACATACTTATATATATATATATATATATATATATATATATATTTTTTTTTTAATTGAAATTTTTTGCCTATATTTAAACATAAAACTAAAAATTGCTACACTTCTGACACATTTAAAATTACACATATTTCATTTATGCAGAAAATCATTTTACCATAATCTGTTTTCTGCAAAAATAGGTAACCCTTTAACCAAGATAAGCGGTTTTGAGTTTATCTTCCCAATTCGTACCTGAAATATGTTTTTATAACTTGATAATTTGAAAGAAAAAAAGGCTTTAGTATCCAATCTCCTTCTTTATGTACATAAAACATACCATCACATACGGGTAAAAAATACACAAAAAATACGGGCAATACAAAAAATTCTCAAACACTTGAATGTAAGTTATGATAGATAGGGTTATAAGTTAATGCAATGGAAGGATGTTTAATTCTGTAAATAATTGAAAGAAAGATAAATTTTATCATTAAATTTAATGTTTCTGACTACATGAATTTTTGAAGAATAGGTCTAACTTACAAAAAGGTTTTAGTGTAAACTAGTAGGTCCTCCCCCCCCCAACAGTATATACGATATTGTAATCTTGATTGAACCATAGTAAAGTACAGTTTTAAGAAAATCTCTTGGGAAAAATATTCGTAGGTTATATAAATATCTATTTACATTGAGTAATAGCTTCTTAATTTGATATATATATATATATATATATATATATATATATATGTCCAGTTAAGAATTCAAAATTAAATATTTTATTTCATTTACCTAATCAATATTCGCACAATTATCCTTTACACATAAAATAAAATGAATGGCACTTTAAACCTCGCAACGATAATTTAGTCTGTTCACTTAAAACCTTGAAGTTTGATAGTATTTTCCAATCTTCCTGTACTCCTTTCAGTTTCAATAACAAACACAATAGTTAAGAAATATAATCATAATTGTTTTACAGCATTTTTATTAGTTCGCATTTAAGCCTTTGAGAACATTTTGTATTGGTTTTATAAACTCGATGTTCAGTTTATGCACAGAATTCATTCCTTCTCCATTCTCTGATCGCAAAAAAAGCTGTAAAAAGTCCCCCTCACCATCAATGAAATCTGTGATTGGGCTATAACGCAAACGGTTAGGTAGGTTAACGTAAAAATTGATATGTGGGAATAATGTCATTTACTCATTTTTGTGTGCGGATAATACAAAATTTGTGAAAATCTGCCTTAAGATCAATATAAATTTTTTTTCGTTTTCTTTAACTATTTAAGAAAACTCCGTGACTTGGCAATTCTAAAGAGGTCTATTGGACGGCTTTTCAGTAGGATAATGTGTAGGCCTAGTGACTATTTTGATAACCTCAAAGTTTCCAAACAAAACTCATGTGTTGCCATCAATAAAAAAATGTAGGTTTAGGAATAATCGGTTAAAAAGTACGAATAAAAATGCTCCATTCCTCCATGGACACTCACAGCCAGTTTCTATAACAGACATTAAATTATTTAATCCACCATTAAATTTAATCTTTCATTAAATCATCAATTTCAGTTTCTAGAACATTCATTAACTGCTAATCAACCATTAAACTCTCATTAATTTAATGTCCTAAAATCTCTCAACTACCCTAAGTATTTAATTGTAGTTTAAACTTTTTTTGTGAGTTTTTGTTGCGTTATTTATTCTTTGTTCTCTCTGATTTAATTACTGTTTCAAAATATTGTTTAGATTAAGATTACAAGTGATTTCATGTAATGTGTATATTTAAATATCTATGAATTGTTTACATTTTATTTGTTATATTTTTAGTATTCAAAAGATTTTTTTTTTTTTTCAAATTATCTACTGGCATCAACAACATAACCTATAAATTAATTCACGAGTATAAAATTATCATAGTAGTATTTCAGATGAAGAATTAACAGAAGCCATTTAGTTATTAAGTAGTAGAATTTACAGAATAATACAAGTTTCATTTAATTATTTGTCGGACGAAGAATTCAAGATCAGATTCAGGTTCTGTAAGGAAGGTTCATGAATTACCTAGGTCTAATTTATAATTATCTCTCCCACACTACTGCCAGAATTATGTCACTGTCCCCGATGGACAAATTGTTGATTATACTAAGATTTTATGAAATAGATCTTGTATATGTGCTTAGAACTACTGTTTGTAAGATTATAAAGAAGGTTAGGCTACACTTCATATAGCCTTATTGGGTAAACATTTTATAAAAATACCTCAAACTCTAGGAGAGTTTGTAATAGCCTAACTCAAAATAAATTTTATATTTACTTGTTCCTTTTCAATATTATTGAAATTCTTTCCTCTTTTCTGTTTCTCCATTTAAAAAACTGAAAACTTAGCAACTATGGAAACAAAATTGTAAACAATCGACATAACCTAAAAATTAGAACATTCGTTGATCATATGTTTGAAAACAGCCATTTTCCTCCAATTAATCGTTCTTTAAAGTTAATGAGAAGTTAATAGGAGATTAGGAAATCATTGATTACATATTTTCTAGAAAAAGAAAGCAAAATTTAATTAGGCATTAGGTTAATCTCGTATTTACTAATTGATCGTTAACCGAATGTTCTAGAAACAGGATCTGAGTTACGTAATAATCCCCGAGAAAAATAAAACTGAAACATTCAGGATGATCCTGAAACCAAAATATTAACATTAGAAAATAATAATAACAAAAAAATCAATCTAAAATTTAATGAAATTAAAAATAAAATCTCTCTTCAAATAGGAGGAAGAATCTCAGATTACGACATAAGCAGTTTATTCATCGCCTTCTAATAAAATGTTATGTACAAGTTTATGTACCCGTGAATAGTATTTACACTCTTGTTTAGGTAGGCTATAACTTATAATATTATGTGTTAGCCTAAATTGGGATATGACCCTGTCTATAATTTATTAATTACACGAAATAATTTAATTTTAAAGATAAGATATATGCGTAATTGAAAATAATAGGCCTAATACCAGTGTTTTTTATTTAACGATTGGCAAACTGAAAAACCTTTGAGTACTTTGAAGATGGTTCCCTGATATAGGTTCTTGATAGTTTCTTCGTTTTTATTTGGTTTTCTGTAAATATTAATTTTGTACATGCAGTTTTTTTATTGTTATTTTTCTAGGTAGTTGCAAATTTAGATTTTTTATGAGACTCTACATATTGGCCTATCTATATATATTTTCAATTTAGTATTTGTTTGTTCTTGTTTCTATGAATATATATTTATGTACTTTGTTTGAGTATTAGGGCACGATACTAGTTTAGTTATTAAATATCGCCCTGTGATCGGGTTATGAATCTGTTTGGGCTACTTTTGCAGCAATAATTCTTCTTTAACATTTATTTGTAATTTATATGGATGAATTATGCATTTATTGTTGCAATACAATTATACCCTATTCCCTTTTATTCTTTGAATTTTAGGAAATCAAATGAAAAGTAAAAAGTAAATTAAGTTAAAGCTGAAGAAAAAGAAATAGGTTAATTTTATTTCACTTTCTTTGAATCTATGAACTTTTTAGACCAGAACTGTGAATATTTCATGGATCTGAGATAATTGAAAAGATTATTTAAAAATATTAGCCTTTTCAACAGTTTATTTAATACATTATAAAAATTATCCTTTTTTTTTTAAATTCTTCTCAAGGTCACTCATAATGTCAATAGCCTAGTAGGCTATGTTATACAGTATTGAAAAGTAACTGAGTACTGTATATAACTTATAGACTACTTTTTTTTTCAAATAAATAATAGTTTTAATTGGCTGTAGTTTTTGTATTCATATCCAGTCTTTACATACATTAAATGCTAATATGATATTGTATCTATTTATATCATTGTTTCGATCTTTTGTTTTAAAATTATAGAATACTTTTGTTTAACTAAATATTGGTTTAATTAACTATAATGTTTCTACTAATATCCAGTTTTCACCATTGTTGCTAATATATCCTTATTTTTATGTAATCAGATAATTTATTCTGTAAGATTCTGTGTATATGACTATTAAAATATAATATCTTTAATAAATGAAGATTTATAAAAAAAGTGTGTTTGTGTGTGTGTTATAATACTTTTTACTTAAATATATATAAATATTAATTTGAAATTAAATGCCCCTTTCTTTTTTAAATAATTAGTTATGAAAACCTCTCTCTTAGGTATCACAGTGATGCTATCTTAAGCTAACTCTTTCTAGGCCAGATAATAGTCACTTCTTATATTTTTGTTTGTAAATTAAGAAAAGTATAGCCTCTCTCTCTCTCTGTCTCTCTCTCTCTCTATTTTTTTTTTAAACTGCGCCTTATATTTATTTTGTAGGATAAAATATTAGTTAGTTTAATTTCATAATTAAAAATATGCTTTACTTTCCTCTCTCACTGGACACATATTACAACACTTTATATATATATATATATATATATATATATATATATATTATTAAAATACACCTAAACCACTAAACACATTTTGAATAACAATATATTTATAATATTTCGTTCTTTCACTAACATTGAAGTTCACAAACTTATAGGCCTATATATACTAGCTCCGTTTTAAAAATAGATATTATTTTTAACACTCTTTAAAATTAGACTTATTTTACAATTTTTTTTATGGGAAAGAATTCCCTTTTCTCCAGGATTTTCCTTTCCCCCCTCTTATTTAAAATTTTAATATTTCTTTAATCTTATTTGTTATACTGGTCACATAGTTATTTTTATTTGATGAATCAAAGGTTTCACTACTTCAATATTACTATTTTTCTGCAATAATTTATAGTTTAAATTTCCACTAACAATTGCACATTGTGTGCGACTTATTTCAGACATGTGATATTTCATGCATGTAACTTTGAAGGGGTAATTACTGTTCTTTGTAAGCCTAAAGTTTTGTTAAATAACTTACACAACATATTTAGCACGCTTTCGGTTTACTTTCAATGTGTTTAAAAAGAAGTTTGACCAGGTCAAAGGAAACTGACATGTGGTATAGTCTAAACATGATTTTTGTTGTTAAATAAACAATATAATTCATTCAATAGTAGGCTACGTTTAATATAATATAATAATTTTAAAGCGTAACAATTGTTATGTTTAACGATAAAGTAGGCCTAACCTAAAAAACACTAAGCAAACAACTTACACTCTTATTCAGTAGTTAGTAAATATTTTACTCCAAATTCAAAGTATTTCAACAAAAATAAAACTAACGAAACCAATATTTTCTTGACAATCTTAACTAAACTTAACTGAATTTAAACAAAAATTAAATTTAAAATACCATCTTCAATGATGTCTCTAATTCATTGCACTAGTTCTAAGCCTAATTAAAAATAAATAAAAGTAATTAAAATTAAAAACGGAAAGGATGAGCAAGGCAATAAAAATAAATGTTTACAAAAGAACAGTAAAAAGATGCAAATAACAAATGACAAAATTTAAATCCAAACTGCGAATTTTGATTTCGGAATTTGTATCGGATAGGATGATTACATGTAGTTACCTTCCAGCAGCGCGAAGACAAGCAGGTGGTAAAAGAGTAATTTTTGCCAAACGATTAAAACAAAATAATATAAAATAACGCTAATAATAAGGAATAACGATATCAATAAATATAAACATAAGATAATATCAGGTGTGTTGTAATTAATTGTTGAATAATTTACTCTAAAAGATTTTTGCTTCGTTTTCTCCGTTCCAATAACATCAGCAACAAAAAATATCCTATGTTTTATTTTGCATAATCTTAATCAATTAATTACAGTAATTTTGTATGATTGTTGTTTTTTTAAGTATGCTGTGCATGTGACTTGTTAATTTATATGATGGGCAAGACATGCATTGTTATACGTACGTGGCTTCTGTTTTAATATTTAAAATAGTTTTTCTTCCCTCGTCATCGCATAGTAATAGTTCAGTAGTAGTTATTGTCAATCAGCACATAAGTACTACAGACATTCAGAAACCCTAATTGTTTACAACTTATGACCTACATATAAATTAAGAAATTATAACACCCTTAAAAACACACTTTTGTTCTATATTCCTATGACTAGAGATTTAATTTTGGGTTTTATTTTCGTTGAGCAGAAAACAATTTGCTCTAAACCAGACTGAAGCACAACTTAAAGCAAATTCACAACTAAGCCAAATTTGTTCATGATCTTTAAATACAGAGAGAGAGGCAGGCAATTTCTGAACTCTCACCGCCAACACAAACCAGTTGTTTCCAATATTTTAAATTTCGTCTGAACAGGTCAACACATCTACTGCCTGCATCATAAAACTAGGGTTTTTCGATTAGGATGTTGTGATTAACACAGTCAAAGGCCCTGCTCAAGTCAGAAAAAATAGACAGGCCGATGACTTTATTCTGAAAAGCCTCGATGACATCACCTAGATGGTTCACGGCACGTACGGTAGACTATACTGAATAAGACAAAATAATAGTTATAAACACGGTTGTTCAAATGAGGAAGATCTGAGAACACAATTCATAATGACGTTTAAAATGATCGACATTTCACTGATAATGTTTTCATGAATAGACGTTTATTACGTGTAGTCCTCTCCATTGAAGATATTTTATATAAATCCAGTAACGTAGTTGAGAGGGAGTTGATCATTTAAAGCAAAAGATTATCCCCAAAATAAAACGATATCTTTCTTCAATAATTATATCACTTATAAATGTGTTCAAGAACTTTTGAGACAAGATGTGACAAGCGCTAATGACCAGGTGTGGCCGCGGCTCCAGAAGACTTCCACCTGGAACTGAGAGGGAACTTGGGAATCGAAAAATTAAAAATACAAGGAAGAAGATAAAATAAAACAATTAAGACAGATTATTAGGGAAGTTGGATCATTATTTTGGAATATATTAGCAAGTTGTATTTGAGAGGAAAAAAAGAGTAAACCGTTTTGAATTAGGTGGTAAAATAAACATGCGTTTTACCAAAGTTTTTGGTGTGAATGGACCTTCCAAACGAACCATTGCTCGGTCATATAGTAATTAACACTGAAACACGACTTCCAATGTAAATATATTAATTACAACGTCAAAACAATGGGTTTTCTTCTTAAAACAACATAGCTATAACCACACCCGTTATTCTTTACGGTCAAGAGGTAAGATTTCACGGATCCAATGGCGGATCTACGGGGGGGGGGGGCTTTCGGGCTGAAGCCCCCCCAAAACCTCTAAAAATATTTTTGAATGAATGTAAATTTTATATCAATATATTTAGTTTGAAGCTCGTAAAATATATTTATTAGCAAGAATGACCTAATTCCACTACTACGTCTTCAATTATATGATATCCGTTAACGTTTTAATACTTTGTATAATGTCTTAGTTACATTTACATTGCCTGCAATCAATCAACATAAAATATTTTGATTTTTGTGCTCGCTCCGTTTATCTAGTTTCATTGAAACGATACGCGCACTATCGAGGACGCGCATACAGCGACTCAGCGGTTAAACTAAACGTGTTATTGTTTGTGTTGTGGAAATGTCTAAACGTAAACAGACAAATATTTCGTGCTTCTTCAAAAACCCAAAGAAGAGTAAAAGTGAAGACGTTCACATGCAAGATGGCGTCGGCGCTGGTATATCGACAAGTCTGAAAACCTTTAATATGTAACACACATTTTTACTCCATAAAACAACGTTAAACTACTGTTTTGGTAGCTACAATATATGAAAGTCCTTTCATAAAATTTTCCACCGTTCCGCCCCCCCCCATATAAAATTCGAGATCCGCCACTGCACGGATCATATTAATTACGAAACTCTAAGATACGATGAAAGGTTAAAAAAAATCCAAATCATTGTTAAGACATTTAAAAATACACTATAAGTCATATGAGGGAATGATGCAAATAGTTTACTACAAATAATGACTATTATGGTTATAATAGTCAAATAATAATGTTCGTCTTAAATAATAAGTTTATTTCACAGGAAAAAAAATGTATGGGCATACATAGTTTTCACAATAAATGAAAAATATAAATAGCACCCATAAGCCTATAATCAACTACAAGTGTTCACAGATTAATTTATACACGGAATCTTCTCATAAACGATTGTCCTTGTCAACCTTGTCAATGTTTTCTAAAAATTAGGTAGCATTTTAGCCAAGTTAGGCTGTTTTGTGTTTACCTTCTGATCTGTATTTTGTTTATAGGGTTTGGAGGACAAACGAGGGTTTCACACCAATTCTCTTGCTTTATATATATAAATATACAAAGAAATACATAAATATTAACTAATTATTAAGTCCTACTTTTTCATCACACCTATAATTAGCTAATTAAAGTTTATTACCTTTTGGTAATCTCCAAGTCGTTAGTTAATACAAACAATATTACAAATACATTTAAATCAAAATTATTCACTATATTTCTCCACTGTAACATTGATACCTTATCCTCGTTAATTATATCCATTGTCTTATTATTATTCTATTTAGTTATGATTTTCTAGTAGGCTACTAATGACCATTTAATTTATAGTTATGAGATGGAAAGTGGTTTACCGGTATTTATTTAGCAATAAGTTCCGTTAATAGACCATAATTTCGCAAGAATCGGGATTTATTTACTATTCACGCACGTAAAATTTTTTTTTTCAAAGTTTCATGTAGGCTATTATAATTAAAAATTGATTTTGTATTCTCGAAAGTTAGTATCGAGTGTCTTATTAATTTGAGAAATTTTGATTCTATCTCGAATGATTTCATTTTATTTTTGAGTAAATATTTAAAAATAGTCTTGGACTATTATCAGAAAATAATTCTTAAAATATTCTATATTTGTCTTCAGTAAATATCTGTTAGATACAGATCTCAGACCTCTTCTACAGATCTGTATCATCTTTGTGTATTTGGAACTTATTTTGAAAATACTTAAAACTATAAAGATGACACAATGAAAGGATAATTAATTCTGTAAATAGTTGCAAAAAGTAATGAATGAGTTCCATGTTTAAATGAAATGTGTCTGACATAATATATACTGTTTAAATTCATATACTTATGCAACCGATACAACATTTGTTTTTGACTGCTCAAATCATAGTTACAAATAACATACATAGTTGTTCATATTAACTATGCAAATATTAAGAGACAAGTTTATTTAAGTACATATATTAGCTTTTACCCTGATTGTTACGTGTACATGGCTATTTCTACTTCATTTTAAACAAGAATTATATTGGAAACTGGGCAATTAAATAAAAGACCAAAGTTTCGTTTGTTATTTTGAAAACTTTAAAGCCACGATACCAAATTTTAATAAAAATACTAACCACAAGAGTATTTATTAACATGTGTGTAAATATAGAGAGCCAAAAGTTTTCTTTTTTTCTGTTTAAAGAACATGTTCATTTAGAAATCGTAGTGTCTACGAGAGAGATTTGCTAATATATATATATATATTATTTATTTTCTGTCAAATGTAGTCTGAATTTGTATTTGTATTTTACCTTTTATGTGGCTACATGTTTCACTGCCACAGGCAGCATCATCAGGCCAGCTATCTATGTCCACTCAAACACTTATATATACACAGCACTTATTGTAACACATATTTTCATACATTTTTCGTACACGACACATAAATAAATAAATTTGTTCAACATTGCTATACTTGAGAGGTACCTCATTCTGGTGTATTTCCTCTAAGACTTCCTAAGGCTATCAACAATGAATATAATATAATAAATATAATTCAAAAATTAGTTATGATTTAATTTTATGAAGGTACTTTATAGTAGCAGCCATTTTACTTGAAATACAAAGATAGTATTTTGTGAAATTCTACAATTAACTTAGCCTTGCCGACCATGGTATCGCCAGTTTACTGGGCAGCTCACAGACCAAGAAAAAATATTAAAAATCAAATAATTTATACGTAATTAGGAAAATAGCGTTACTTGTCATTCAAAACCATTACAAAATTAAATTTATACTTAACTATTTCATTACCTTTAATCTTAATACTATGAATTGCAATTTATAATTTTGAAAATAACTACCTTCCATATTTCTGTACTGAATTTTGTTTTGCTATTTTTGCTTTTAAGCATTTATTAACAAAATACGGCTTCCATTTGGATTGGCGATTCGGGTGATGTCGAATTGGGCCCATTAATTGGACCCTGTTAGGGTCGTAAAAAATGACGGTTGAATTGGGCCCATGGTCAGTTCGGAGGCAGTGTCGAATTGGGCCCATACTTCTACAATCATGACCTACAAAATGGAATGCTCGCCTCCACCTTAGTTTTAAATACATTCAAACATCTAAAATAGATGTTTGGTTACGGTGGTTAGGTTAGGTTTTGATATAAAATGTTGCGTTGAAACAGACATTGATCACATTACGTTATTGAGTAGGATTATTCGCAAGTTTAAATAATAATTCGTTTAAAAACTAATGTCTGATCACTTAACAAAACTAATGTCGCCCGATCACCTAACTAATGATAAATGTTGCCCGATTGACCAGGGGCCCAATTCAACTCCGACTCTTCGAGGATTGACGGTCATCCGCCTAGGAATGTTTTGACCGTGTGCCCAGTTCGACCGTGTCCGGCGATTCGACCCTAACGGACTTTGAAATGGTCTAAGCTTGCAACGTTCGTTCTGGTGAATAACCTACATTTAAATAACTCGCTTCGCTAGGTTAAGTTATTAATGTTACATTAAAAACATTGTAATAAACACTATTAGTGAAACTGTAATGAGTTTCTGCAATATAATATATGTATTTATTATGTTATTTGCAATTGAATTACAAGTCTGATTCTCTCACTACTAACCCCACATCAACTTGATACTTGTTCAACTTAATACGATTTTTAACTACATCTCGATCAAGTACTCTTATATTTAATGGATAAAATGATGTATTTGGTAACATCGAGAAATTTCTGAAAACTGAATGCTTAATAAAAAATAACGATAATCTGGTGAACAAAAATGAGGATTATTTTGAGGCAAATAATGCCTATAGTGAACCTAAATAAATTACATACCTATGCACTTGTAAATTAAATAATTTTTATTATCGATAGATCTGATAACAAACAGAAAATCATATAGATGAAACGTTGTGACTTTTAGTACAATCCTCAGTCTGATCCAATTTATATATTATCAACACATATTAAGTTACTGTAGGCTTTATATTCCTATATAGTTATTAATTGAAATTATAATAATGACTTACTTTCTATAATAATGAGTTACGCAACTATCAATTTAGTCCTTTTAAATTAGAACGAATGGCTTTTCACTTAAAAGTCTGAAGTTTTTAGAAAAGAACACAGAGAGTGTGTTAAAATCTTTCTCTATTTGTTTCAGTATTATCAATGGATGAGGTACGATGTAGTAATACTGTATCATGCTCATATACAGTTTATCAAAAAATGTCCAACAACAACCTATTAATATAAACTGAAAATAATGGGCCAGCAAGTACTGATCCTTGAGGGACTCCGCATTAAATCATAAATATTACAAATTGGGGATGCTAATATGTTTATATTTGTATAATTTATGTTGGAATTAAATTTAAAGTTTGTACTTAGTAAACGTCTTAAGAAATGTCATTATCGTTAGACGGATGAATAGCTTTTAATGAGAAAATAATATTTTACTGTAATTTAGTGTAACCTGGTTTACATCGCCTCAATAAAAAAATAATAAATAATTGATAAGGGACACTTTTAAAAAATAGCTATGGTGTCAACTTTTAGAGTACATAACGTGCAAGGTGAACATTTTTTTGAACTGTTAAAAAATATTGAGTTCTGTATTTATGAAATGAACATTATTTAATTGCTTTCGGAGATTTTAGGTATAAAATATTTGGGACTAATACTTCATGACGAATTAAGCTGGAAATATCATATAAATATTTTGATATAAAAACTATTTATAGAGGCTATTTGCTATTAAGAAAATTTTACTATTTGAGATCTTTTATATTATTTCACTTTTAAAAGTAATTTATTTTGCTTTATTTTATACAAGAATACAATATGGGGTGGAACTATTCTGACACTGTTAATTCAATATTTTGATTCAAAAGTACATAATTAGATCTACGCCATTTAAAGCACTAAAGGAGAGTTTATTTTCTTTGTTTAAATTGCTGGCTATATTCTACTTATTGCTTAAATATTTTACATTTCCGAAAGCAAATTTAAGACATTTTCAAAAGTTTTATACATATTAGGCCCCACGTATTTTAAATTTATTACTTAATAAAAAAATACGTTTAAAAACGGTTCTTCTTTTTTACACGGGCGAAGTATTAAAATATTCTTATTTAATGATTTTAGTTTTAATACTATAAAATTGTATTCTTAATTTAAACGTTTTAATAATGTAATATTGTTTAGATAATATAAATACTTTAATATTGTGTTTTTATCTACGAGAATAATTAACTCGTATTATTTGTTGTGTGAGAATTAACAACTCGTTTGTTTAACCAAAGTGATGTCAATGCAGTGTTTTATTATTTTTGTAATGTCATGGCATAAGAGTTTTCTTTTTGAATTTGTTCTAAATTTTCTTTCTTTTTTAATAAATTGCTAGTATAAACTGTTCTAATTGTTAACAATATTATTCTAACAATATTTTCTATTTGATTAATTACTTTTACATAATGAAAGAAGTGTCTACTTTTAATTCTATTAAATTGCTAGTATAAACTCTTCTAATTGTTAACAATATTATTCTAACAATATTTTCTATTTGATTAATTACTTTTACATAATGAAAGAAGTGTCTACTTTTAATTCTATTAAATTGCTAGTATAAACTCTTCTAATTGTTAACAATATTATTCTAACAATATTTTCTATTTGATTAATTACTTTTACATAATGAAAGAAGTGTCTACTTTTAATTCTATTAAATTGCTAGTATAAACTCTTCTAATTGTTAACAATATTATTCTAACAATATTTTCTATTTGATTAATTACTTTTACATAATGAAAGAAGTGCCTACTTTTAATTCTATTCAATTGCTACTATAAATTCTTCTAATTGTATTTCTTGATAGAAACAAGTTATTAAATGAAAATATTTCACAACAATATTTTCCATTCTTAATTGCATTTACTTAGTTAAAAGATATCTAATTTTAATTGTATTACACTGCTACTTTATATTCTCATAATCGTATTTATTGATCAAATCAAGCAGATTAAATGAAAAATTTCCGCAACACTTTTTTCTATTCGATTAATTGCTTTTACATAGTGAGAGTCGTATCTAATTTCAATTCCATTAAATTTCTAGTACAAATTCGATCATCCCATTTTCACAATATCATTGCCAACTATTATAAATTTATTATTTTTTCTCCTAAAAATGCCACTATTTGTATTCATCTCACCAATGTAATTAAATAGAAATAAACTACTTTTCAATACATAAATGGGGTTAATTGAACACTCAATATCGTTGCCAACTATTTTCAATTAATTCAACAAAAAATCCGATTCTTTCAATTCATCTCAGCAATGTAATATAATTTAAATATTATACTTTTGACAAAGTAAATCTGATTAATCTAATATCGTTGTCGACTATTTCCATTTAATGAAGTGTTTCGATCAACAAATGAGATTAGTTGAAAACCTCGTAGTATTGTAATAGAATTAACATTAGAATCGTTAATTAAATGCAATTAATTTGAATACACAATATCGTTGCCGACAATTTATATTAAGTGGCTTGTTTTAGTTCAACAAATGCGATTATTTGAAAACTCCTTAGCATTGTAATAGAATTAAAATTAGAATTACTATGTAAATACTATTAATTCAACGCAAAATATTGTTTTAACTATTTACAATTAATGACTTTATTAATGCTATTTTGAGAACTTATCCTAATAATGTAATAGAATTTATAATATTCTATGGAATTCTATAGAATAATATTCCTATAAAGTATAGGAATGTGTAATAGAACCACATTACATATTTTCACTATGTAGATATGATTAATCGAATGTACAATATCGTTGCGAACAATCATCACGTGAATCACTCAACAAATGCGATTGTGAGAATACCACCTTAAATAGCAATACAATTACATTTAACGACATTTTTCGCCTATTTAAAATCAAATAAAAGAATACACGCCTTTTTTGAGGTGTAATTAAAAATTGAAGATTATTGTGATCTGAGGCTAGTTTCAAAACAGTACTAAAGTATAGAGCAATTATTAGCCTTGCTAACGCTATTAAACGAACACACTTTACAGTTGAGGTTAAATTCACAATAATAATTATTTAAAAAAATTAAACGAATACTAGCTATCATTGTGTTTAATTTAAAACCATTAAACAAAAGCGATTGAACGATCCTCACAATTGTTGAGTTTGATTTAAAATGATTAGTCAGAAGCTATTACATGAATCCTCGTTATCGTCGTGTTTAATGTAAAGCAATATAAGAAACGCTATTAAATCAATTTCTTGCTGTGGTTGCGCTTAATTAAAACATTATGTAAACGTGATTTAATAAATCCTCGCTATATCTGAGCTTAATATAAAATGATTAGTCAGAAGCTATTAAATGAATCCTCGTTATCGTTGTGCTTAATGAAAAATAATACAAGAAACGCTATTAAATCAATTTGTTGCTGTGGTTGCGCTTAATTAAAACATTATGTAAACGTGATTTAATAAATCCTCGCTATATCTGAGCTTAATATAAAATCATTAGGCAAAAGCTATTAAATGAATCCTCGTTATCGTAGTGTTTAATGTAAAGCAATATAAGAAACGCTATTAAATCAATTCTTGCTGTGGTTGTGCTTAATTAAAAACATTATGTAAACGTGATTTAATAAATCCTCGCTATATCTGAGCTTAATATAAAATTATTAGGCAAAAGCTATTACATGAATCCTCGTTATCGTCGTGTTTAATGTAAAGCAATATAAGAAACGCTATTAAATCAATTTCTTGCTGTGGTTGCGCTTAATTAAAACATTATGTAAACGTGATTTAATAAATCCTCGCTATATCTGAGCTTAATATAAAATGATTAGTCAGAAGCTATTAAATGAATCCTCGTTATCGTTGTGCTTAATGAAAAATAATACAAGAAACGCTATTAAATCAATTTGTTGCTGTGGTTGCGCTTAATTAAAACATTATGTAAACGTGATTTAATAAATCCTCGCTATATCTGAGCTTAATATAAAATCATTAGGCAAAAGCTATTAAATGAATCCTCGTTGTCATCGTGTTTAATGTAAAGCAATATAAGAAACGCTATTAAATCAATTTCTTGCTGTGGTTGTGCTTAATTAAAAACATTATGTAAACGTGATTTAATAAATCCTCGCTATATCTGAGCTTAATATAAAATCATTAGGCAAAAGCTATTAAATGAATCCTCGTTATCGTAGTGTTTAATGTAAAGCAATATAAGAAACGCTATTAAATCAATTCTTGCTGTGGTTGTGCTTAATTAAAAACATTATGTAAACGTGATTTAATAAATCCTCGCTATATCTGAGCTTAATATAAAATTATTAGGCAAAAGCTATTACATGAATCCTCGTTATCGTCGTGTTTAATGTAAAGCAATATAAGAAACGCTATTAAATCAATTTCTTGCTGTGGTTGCGCTTAATTAAAACATTATGTAAACGTGATTTAATAAATCCTCGCTATATCTGAGCTTAATATAAAATGATTAGTCAGAAGCTATTAAATGAATCCTCGTTATCGTTGTGCTTAATGAAAAATAATACAAGAAACGCTATTAAATCAATTTGTTGCTGTGGTTGCGCTTAATTAAAACATTATGTAAACGTGATTTAATAAATCCTCGCTATATCTGAGCTTAATATAAAATCATTAGGCAAAAGCTATTAAATGAATCCTCGTTATCGTAGTGTTTAATGTAAAGCAATATAAGAAACGCTATTAAATCAATTCTTGCTGTGGTTGTGCTTAATTAAAAACATTATGTAAACGTGATTTAATAAATCCTCGCTATATCTGAGCTTAATATAAAATTATTAGGCAAAAGCTATTACATGAATCCTCGTTATCGTCGTGTTTAATGTAAAGCAATATAAGAAACGCTATTAAATCAATTTCTTGCTGTGGTTGCGCTTAATTAAAACATTATGTAAACGTGATTTAATAAATCCTCGCTATATCTGAGCTTAATATAAAATGATTAGTCAGAAGCTATTAAATGAATCCTCGTTATCGTTGTGCTTAATGAAAAATAATACAAGAAACGCTATTAAATCAATTTGTTGCTGTGGTTGCGCTTAATTAAAACATTATGTAAACGTGATTTAATAAATCCTCGCTATATCTGAGCTTAATATAAAATCATTAGGCAAAAGCTATTAAATGAATCCTCGTTGTCATCGTGTTTAATGTAAAGCAATATAAGAAACGCTATTAAATCAATTTCTTGCTGTGGTTGTGCTTAATTAAAAACATTATGTAAACGTGATTTAATAAATCCTAGCTATAGCTGAGCTTAATATAAAATCATTAGGCAAAAGCTATTAAATGAATCCTCGTTATCGTTGTGCTTAATGAAAAATAATACAAGAAACGCTATTAAATCAATTTGTTGCTGTGGTTGCGCTTAATTAAAACATTATGTAAACGTGATTTAATAAATCCTCGCTATATCTGAGCTTAATATAAAATCATTAGGCAAAAGCTATTAAATGAATCCTCGTTGTCATCGTGTTTAATGTAAAGCAATATAAGAAACGCTATTAAATCAATTTCTTGCTGTGGTTGTGCTTAATTAAAAACATTATGTAAACGTGATTTAATAAATCCTAGCTATAGCTGAGCTTAATATAAAATCATTAGGCAAAAGCTATTAAATGAATCCTCGTTGTCATCGTGTTTAATGTAAAGCAATATAAGAAACGCTATTAAATCAATTTCTTGCTGTGGTTGCGCTTAATTAAAACATTATGTAAACGTGATTTAATAAATCCTCGCTATATCTGAGCTTAATATAAAATGATTAGTCAGAAGCTATTAAATGAATCCTCGTTATCGTTGTGCTTAATGAAAAATAATACAAGAAACGCTATTAAATCAATTTGTTGCTGTGGTTGCGCTTAATTAAAACATTATGTAAACGTGATTTAATAAATCCTCGCTATATCTGAGCTTAATATAAAATCATTAGGCAAAAGCTATTAAATGAATCCTCGTTGTCATCGTGTTTAATGTAAAGCAATATAAGAAACGCTATTAAATCAATTTCTTGCTGTGGTTGTGCTTAATTAAAAACATTATGTAAACGTGATTTAATAAATCCTAGCTATAGCTGAGCTTAATATAAAATCATTAGGCAAAAGCTATTAAATGAATCCTCGTTATCGTTGTGCTTAATGAAAAATAATACAAGAAACGCTATTAAATCAATTTGTTGCTGTGGTTGCGCTTAATTAAAACATTATGTAAACGTGATTTAATAAATCCTCGCTATATCTGAGCTTAATATAAAATCATTAGGCAAAAGCTATTAAATGAATCCTCGTTGTCATCGTGTTTAATGTAAAGCAATATAAGAAACGCTATTAAATCAATTTCTTGCTGTGGTTGTGCTTAATTAAAAACATTATGTAAACGTGATTTAATAAATCCTAGCTATAGCTGAGCTTAATATAAAATCATTAGGCAAAAGCTATTAAATGAATCCTCGTTGTCATCGTGTTTAATGTAAAGCAATATAAGAAACGCTATTAAATCAATTTCTTGCTGTGGTTGCGCTTAATTAAAACATTATGTAAACGTGATTTAATAAATCCTAGCTATATCTGAGCTTAATATAAAATGATTAGTCAGAAGCTATTAAATGAATCCTCGTTATCATCGTGCATTGTAAAGTAATATCAGAAACGCTATTAAATCAATTCTTGCTGTGGTTGTGCTTAATTAAAAACATTATGTAAACGTGATTTAATAAATCCTCGCTATATTTGTGGTTAATATAAAATCATTAGGCAAAAGCTATTAAATGAATCCTCGTTGTCATCGTGACTAATGTAATATAAGAAACGCTATTAAATCAATTCTTGCTGTGGTTGTGCTTAATTAAAAACATTATGTAAACGTGATTTAATCAATCCTCGCTATAGTTGTGGTTAATAAAAAATCATTAGGCAAAAGCTATTAAATGAATCCTTGTTGTCATCGTGATTAATGTAAAGCAATATAAGAAACGCTATTAAATCAATTCTTGCTGTGGTTGTGCTTAATTCAAATATTATGTAAAAGTGATTTAATAAATCCTTGCTATAGCTGAGCTTAATATAAAATCATATATAAATGAACATTTACTATCATTACCAATATTCGCTATAACTGTGCTTAATTAAAAATAATTGATGTAATGCGATTAATCGAATCCTCACTCTAGTTGTGTTTAATTTAAACTTACTAGGCAAACGGGATAAACGAATCTTCGATATAGTTGTGCCTAATTTAAAGTAACTAAGCAAACGCGTTTAAATATAATCATGAAGCAAACGTGATTAAATTTATGCCTGCTATCGTTGCACTTAATTTAAAACGTTCGTTATGAATCATGGTTATGGTTGCGTTTAATTTAATGTTACTATACCAACGTTATTACAGGAATGGTTGCTTTAATTTGCGTTTTATTAATGTTACTATAACAACGTTATTACAGGAATGGTTGCTATAATTTGGTTAAATTTAATGTTACTATACCAACGTTATTACAGGAATGGTTGCTATAATTTGCGTTTTATTAATGTTACTATAACAACGTTATTACAGGAATGGTTGCTATAATTTGCGTTTAATTTAAGGCCAATAGGCAAACACGATTAAGCGAATCTTCGTGTAGTTAAAAAAGAAGACATTGTGGGAATATACATCAGCCTTGCAGTATAATTAAAATAGCAAGTCATTTTCACTATTCGAAGATATTAAAAGAATAAAAATTGTTGTAACCTAATTTAAATTACTGACCTTTTTCATAATCAAATACGATTATTCCCATATATCTAACGTTTTAATGTACTTGTAATTTTTGCTAGATAAATGCCACTAAACAAAAGAAAGAACCTGTAGTTACAATATAATTCAAATTAGTGACCTTTTTTGCTAAACAAATACAAATATTCCCATACATCTGAGCGTTGTAGGTGGCCTACAATTTAATTATCTACCACTTTCGCTGAACAAATACGATTAATCTTATAAACAGTATAGTTGAAGTTTAATTTAAAGCACTGGCATTTTTCGCTAAACAAAATATGGCTATTGGCGTACATCCTAACGTTGCAGTTGAATCAAATCACCTACCATTATCTCTAATATTATGCTATTTTAACATTTCTTGGAGATAAGACAATTTACTACTAATCCAAACGATACATTTGTACAGGCTTGTAATGCTGCACGCTGATGATGGGGCTGTAATTGCAAAAACTGTAGAGTCAACCGCAATAGCTCTACAGTTGCTACAACCGGATTAGTTGGGCTAGAAATACCTACGCCTGAGGAGATAGTGTTACGAAAGATTTATGGTCCAGTGAAGGAAGAAAATGACTGGGGAGTAAAAACCGACACTGAGCTAATGAGACAGATTTGGTAGGAAACATAAAGGTTGGAAGACTGTAGTGACTTGAACATGTGCAGATGGCGGATGACGTACCCACAGAATTTTTGTAGCATATCTTGTGGATGAAGAAGACGAGATTGTGGGGATATATGATGTGGAGAGAGACCTCATACCTCTTAGGGTAAGAAAGTGGGGGGGGGGGGCTGCAGATATGCACGAATGGATTGCTGTTGTTGCGGAGACCTATGTTCTAAAGGGACCGTAGCGCCATGGGTGGAAAGTAAAGTTATTAATATATGTTATAGCTGCAGTCTGATTGAAATGAATGACCCTTTTCACCTACATATTATATTCGCATACATCTTAGGCTTTCAGTACGATGAAAATGTGTGACCTTTTTTTATTTGATTATGATTAGAAGTGTTTAAATAAAATTAATCTAGAGAAAAAATTAGAAAAACTAATTCAAAGTTAAACCTATGAAAAATATTAAACTAGGAAAATTTCGTTTATCTTTTGCACCGAATCCAATTGCAGTAACAACAGACAGATATGATTACAGATTTTGTGGTTTAGTAGCTATGGAAATACATATAAGGAAAAAAAAACATAAAGAAAACTTCAAAACTAACAGAATGGCCAACAAAGCGACTTGAAAACTATTTTTCAGCTTAAGGAATCTGTGATGCACTTTTTACAAATTAAATGAGTGTAGTTTGTTTCCCTTTTTGTGTGAAATTCATCGCATAATTACTCTGTTCAAGTTTGTTTGATTATTTAAATATAGGCTTATTTCAAATTACAGATATAAAACTTTGCTTTTATTGCATAATTTTTCCTGGTTAAGTAGACCTGACTTTTAAACGTAGGCCTACTTCAAATCACCGATATGAAACATTATTTCATTTTACTATGCAAAGTTTTTAATATTGCATAATTTTTCCTAGTCAAGTAATTTCAAACACTATGGATGCTTCTCTAATATACGGGAAATGAACTTCAATCTTGCAAGGACTAAAATCATTAGGTTTATATTTGGTATGTCATTATCAAAAGGTGCACTTAAAATATGTCTTAGGCCACCTAAACATTTGGCCAATGGCTTTATAAAATTTCACGTCAATTTATCCTCAAACGTAGCATTTAAGATCCCAAGGAAGTATTATTGTTGGTCGTTATTAAAAAATTAAAAAATACATTAAAAATAATTACTATTATAAACTCAAAATATAACCAGGAGTTGAAAAAAATGGGCTATTGGGATTTTGAAGCTACTATTTATCAAACGATTCCAAAAATATTTAGTTAATTTGTGAATGTTAATAAGTAAAACCACTACGAAATCTATGGTACGCTGTAATGGGTAATAATGTAACAAACACAGTTTTAGATTTTCAAAGTTTATAAATACGTGTTTCTTATTAAAATGAGGCTGGGTTGTATGTGTGTGATTATTCTTGATGTTTTGCCAGTTGACAGTGGAGTCATGTGACACATTAAAATTAAAAACCGTGAAACTAACCCAGAGAGCACCTACCTATACTTGTAACTTGTGACCAATATAAATAGTCAAAAGAGAAACAGAGAGGGTGAGTGGGAAAGAGAATGAATGCAGGTGGATGTGACTATTGAGGAATTTCTGCAATGGTTTTAAACAGTTTAGTTTAGTTGCATTTAAAATATTGTAACTTTATAACTAGTAGTTGTTTGACAACCAAAGACAACTAAAATCAGTTGAAAACACTTGAAACTGTTTCAATCAAATCATGATAGATCGGTAATGTCTTTAAAATACGTATTTTATTTGATTACTGTTATTTTTTATGTTTCAGTATTTACTGTCAAGTGGATGAAGAAGAAGATAAATAAGTGATTAATTAATAATTGTCAAACGTCTATGATAATTTCAGTGGAAAGAGAAGATAACTGTGATTCTGACTTGTTATGTGCTAATTCAATTATTAAGCAAAACTTAAGTTGCATAAAAAATGATATACGACCTAGTTGATTGTTAGGTTTGACCTAATTCTAAATTATCTTCGACAGAAAAAGTGGTTTTAAAGAGTTGAAATGTCTTCTAGTGCAAATTCTGATGACGAATCTTTTAGTGAACAGATCAGTACTAAAACTGAGAATGATTATGGTACGAAACTGGCAATAAATTTGTGCGCACCACCCATGGCGACGAATCGAACATCGTTTTGTATCGAGGCACTTCTAGCACCTCGCGATGATAAACTACCTTCCGGACAACAGACAAACGTTTCACCGATGTCCGCACCAAGCCCTGACACTTCTCTTTTGAGCTATCAAATGTTTACGGAAAACACAAACAGTTCAAGAAGTCCTTCAATATCTCCCGGCTCTGAAGACTGTCGTTATTTGAACAGTTCAAACATCGGATTGGGAACGAACCATAACCTCGGACTGATCCCTCGGCCTGGATTGTTGACCATGTCAGCAGCAATAAATCAACAACTTAACAACCACGAGAACATCTACACTTCATATCAACCGCCAGGGTCCGCATTCCAACCTTTACCGAGGACAACATCGCCCGTCAACAAAGCGCACAGTTCGACGACGGTTTCTCCTGGACACATACAACAAATGCAGTTAGAATGGTTGGCAAGAGCTGGTATGTTCTACGCTGGACCACTGCTACAAGATTTAACAGGTTGGTTCACAATATATATATCATTTCTTTTACTTTACATCCACTGTTACAAATGGCTTACGTGTTTATATTTATCATTATTAAATACCCAAATTAAATTTAATGTAGAACAGCTAATTAGAAGGGCTGTTCCATAACAGTGAACAAATACTCCCACTACATTAATTACAACAAATTTATACAAAACCATTTTTATATGTGTATTTGATACGAATCGTGCACACATACAGGCTTACGTCCATGTGATAACAATTTTCTTTATTCAGATTAGTATTATTTCATAAGTGGAAATTATTAGGAATTAAATTATATTTTGCTAAATTATTATCCAGTTATTATTGAATTACAGATTAGTTTTAGAAGAGGTTACTCTACTCTACTGTTGATATTATATTTAACTAATCTTCTGATCAAATCTAACTGAACAAAATTGTGACTGGCGACGAAAATTAGGAAAAAATTGCTTCTTTTTGATTTCGCATACGCGTTTGATACTACAGTCAGAATATTTTTAAATCATCTTGTTTAGGAATCTCCAAAAATTTGTTAATGTTTTACAAAAAATTACAAAAAGCCACAACTGTGGTGTAAAAATGGTGTTAATATTTGCTTCAAAACAACAGTTTGGTTTAAGGCAGTGTTGTCTACTCAGTCCATTTGGCTTAGGATCAATAACCTAGATATTCTATGTTATTGATCCTAAGCCAAATAATTTCCGATACACGATATTTGGAATCTACTTGTTAACTTTGATAAAGCTAAGATAATGGTATAAATATAATTTTCTTTTAAACCTACACCTGCGAGTTTTACGAGTCCACAACGATATTATTCAACCTACTCGCTGCGAGCTTTAATTCTTATGAGTTACCGATCGATCTCCCAAACACTTGAAGTTTTGAGGATTTCCTCATATGCTGCCATCTGGTGTTCCTATAATATCTACTTCACTAATCTATTATCTAATTGGAGTTCTATAATAATGTGTCTATGTTCGGCATACGCGGCTTATCGGATACATACCATTTACTTACACCATCATACATACCATTGGTGCCAAGTGTTAGATCCCAAACCTCACTTAGTAACTAAGGTAGGTGTATTTCCTTTATTGAATATACTGTATAAAGATTAGATGCTACAATATAAGAAAGTAAAGACTCACCTCTATTGTTGGTATCACTGTTTTCCCACAGTGTGTGATGTGGATTGCATCAACTCCCGCCAGGAGTTCAACATCCCCACGAACGCAGTGTTCCCCCACCTTATTGAATTTGGCGGTTGGTGGGTTGTCAGCTAGATTGTGTGGAAAGTGAAAATCAGCTTCCGACTTCTTGTGCCCACAAGTAGGTCTGTGATTACCACTGATATATCTCTGCAACATAAAGAAAATAACACAAATATCTCAATGTTATTCCTAACTACTATACAGGTTCTAGGTTAGGTTATATTGTTAATTTATCATATACTAACTTACCTCCACTGATAGCTCTGCAATTCTGCCACCAGTCATCCAGGGTTGCTGTATTAGGGCGACATCGACTTGTTACTGCTCAAGCAGCCTCCGTAAAACAGCGGTTGCCGCCTTACTATGATGAAAGTTTGCTTTAACTACCCTCATCCTTCTTTGGATTGGAGATAACTCTGAAGTTTGCTTTGGAGAGGTCCAGATGCAGTCTGTATTTCACTGCTTGAAGTGACTTCAGTGACGCCTTGTCGACCACTAGTACCAGAGTCTGACCACGTTCCTCCAGATTCCTATCGACTACTCTCCAGTTCTGCGTCCTTATCCCTTTGTTTTGGGGTTTTCATCATCTTCAGAACTTGTTCTGGTAGGAGTTTCCCTAGAGGTTTAGGTACACAGGCCAACACCTTCGTTGTTCTGACCACAACCCTGGCTAGATCCACCTTCCAGTTTTGCGCTCCTGAAAGTCGTTTCTTGTTGATATCGAGATGTTCGACTCCATCTCGAACTTTTCTACAACAGGATAATTTGACACTCCCTGAGTGCCTACAACCTGCTGCAGAGGTTGGAGAGTAGATTCCACAGGGTTATTTTCAGCCAATATGTCCTCCACCTGGTTTCTTCTCCTTGAGTGTCTTTTCCAAACTCCCCAAGGTCGTCTACTTTTTCTTGTTTTGTTGAGTCCATAAAAGTCCCACGAGTAGCTAGGGACATAAACGTCCACCCATACAGAACCTCGCATTTATATAGGTTGAAACTAGAGGTCGCCTTGTATCCAGAGTTCGTATATTCAACACTAAGCTCACCCTTAGCCATGAAGTCATCGACATATGCTGTTCCGCCTTAGTTTGGGTTGTATAACGTCTTATACTTTTGCCGCATTACAAAGTTCAACCACGTCAGTACGTTGCCCACTCTGCACCACATGAAGGAGTGTAGGCTCGCATTTGAAACGGACTCACACTTCCACGTCATCACACCCTCAAGAGAGCATATGGTGCAAGAAATGTATGTAAGGTCTCTTCGCAGACTATTTTGTTTTAATAAAATAATCTCATTATTTGATATAATTTAATATTTATATTAGATGTGGTTTCCAAGTCACTCTCGAATCCACAATAAGGCTCAATAGCCTACTTTACAGCTTCAACCTTTCTATACATTACAGTATCATGAACATATAGTATTGTTTTAAACAGAATTCAAACATTTATACGCCAGAGGAGAAAAGCTGATAACTTCCCTTTGTTTAAATGTGTAAATTGGTATTCACTGTAGATCATTTAACGCTTAGAAAACTAAAGCTGTAACCATATATTTCGGAAGGCCATTGGATCCAATGTTTCTTCCACGTAATATATAGCCATGTCGCATTTGCCAGCAGAACTCTTCCATTACATAAAATGTTTATTTACACTAGTAATAAAAGTGGCCCTAATACTTATTTTGCAACCCCCCGAATCTCAAATTTAGTAAATCTAAGACGTATTTCATGCCCAGAAAATTTCCATTTCCATATTTGCTGTCATTTAAACCATCGAAATTGTAGAACTAAATTTTAAAGAGTTCATCTTTAGTACTAAAACTCTCTTTAAAACCAAAAGGATTATTACTAAAACATTCTCTTTCTTTAAGAAGTTCTCTTTACAAGATGTTATGCAGTTTTTAGCAAGCTTTGTATGAACCCCGATTAAAATGTAAAAGAAGATTAGTGAGTACTGAAAAAAAAACTGGTTAAATGGTTTGAACTGGACTAAGATTACTTTATTTTGTAAGCATGTATGGACAAAGAGATATTATGATCTAGTAAACTAATTTAATTACCAACTATACTTTGTTTTCGTAATTGCAAAAGTTAATAAATAGAATTGTATTATTATACAATTTGTATCTAATTTACCGTCTACAGTCATATTTATCGTGTTCATCACAACACCCGTTTCGACTATTCAGTCATTTTCAAGTTTTTATTTCGTATAGTTATTATCCTTTGTCACATATACACATTTACGCACTTACACATTAAAAAAAAACACATTTTAAACATACAATTGAATACAGAGTATTTCAAACTAACTTCAGGAAACGATTCAAGACATCAAAAATGAAGAAAAACGTTCCTATGCTCCGATTTACCAAGAATCAAAAGTTTATCTTATAAATTTTCAAGATGACAGCTGTTTTGTACATTTAATGGTTCTAGAGATATTCCACATTAAAAATTTTAAACGACCACCATTTTGGGAATTTATAAGATATTGTTTATAGGAACTGTTTTCTTTATTTTGAAGCCATAAATCTCTCCCCGAGGTTAGGACTCGTATTTTCGACACACCCTGTAGTAGGACTACTACACACAGTAGTTGGAATGACAATTACAAATAATTTTATTTTTATTGAAAATTAAGTAATTGTTGTTGCCTGTACCTGCATTAGAGTAAATAAGTTTTGAAAATAATTTTATTTTTATTTTACTGTTTGAGTTAATAATTTATATACAGGCATAATAAATATGATTATTTTTCAATCAAACTGGATTATTATTTTTATAATTATTTCATTTAAATTGTAGAAGAAATATTAAGTTATCAATAAATATGTATTATTAGGTTTTTGTAATGAATCAATTGTACACATAATTAATTTTGCAATTTGGTTTAAGAGGAGAAATAAAATATATAGTTAAAAAGATGTTACATTAATTTATAATATTGTTTTACGGTGTTACAATACCGTAAATTGGTGTTAGTCTATTTGCTCTAACGAAGACAAATGGTATCGAACTGTAGAATCATAGAGTGAGGGTTGATTGTACATTTAGTTTAGTTATTCTAGTAATAAAATGAGTGATCTGTCTATTATTGTATCATTTAAATTAAACATCTGCAAAGGAAATTGTAGATTAGCATCTCAGAAAAGTTGTACTTTAGTGTAAGGTGTGATGTAATTACTTGAAACGTAAAACTATGCTAAATTCAAGGTTAAATTCAAACTAGTTAAATTCAACTAACTAATGAAAAGGTTATTCATCTGTAAATATATATTTGTAACCTACTAATATAGTACTTTGTTCTTATAGTACACACAATTTTGCTGACTTGTGGTTAATCTAGACGTTTGTAAATTAAAGTATGTTTTCGCTTAGTATCTTATATACAGGGTATCAGTTTAGTAAGTAGACACCTTCTATAACTTTCTTTGTATTGATTGTATGAACTTGCTGTGTGTTGCATTTATATTTTGAATGTGTTGGACACCTATTTGACTGCAGTTATCTTGTTTCCCCCTTTCCAAAAGAGCCAAGTAAAAATTTTCAAATGGTGTAAAGGGGGTCGAGTGACACCTCATTTTAAAGATATATTGAAAAGAAGATGATTGGCAAAAATAGAGTTAAAAAATCTCACCTAGTTTAGAAATGCCGGCAAAAAAACGTACCAAATTACGGATCAAATTAGGTTGTAGCCTACAACGGACACTGTTCTAAGTAATTTTTTAAACAATTCCCATTTTGATGTTAATTTCAATTGAACTGCACAACAAATGTGCATGAATCGTGATATTTTGGTTTTGTTTTTCAAAGGCTTTAGCAATAACAAACATTTTTCTAAATGTAATATCTTTTTTTTTCAGTTTGTTTATTAGTTTTTAATAACGTGTCGTAGACTCAAAATTAGTATTGTTAGAAATTACAGTTAGTAAAATGTAGTAATAAACAAAACGGATTAGAAACGAGTAATTAAATACAAAATAAAATACCTTAAATTTATAACATTTGCTCGAAATGGCCTCCATTTGATTCCATACAATGATAAAGATACTTTAGTCAGAGTTTCAGGAGTGATTCTTCTACACTCATTTTAAATTCTTTCTTGTACCTTCTGTAGGGAAATTGGTTTAGTGGTATAAATAACTGACTTTAATTGTGTGTCCCCAAAAAATCCAATTAATTCAAATCAGGTGATCGTTGGCCACTCGATCGAACTCCTTCGACCTATCCAACGGTCAGGGAATCGCTGATTTAATAAATTGCGGACTATTAATGAATAATGAGGCGGAGCACCATCTTCCTGGACAAATATTCTTTCATTTTGTAAATAGTCCCCATTATTGCTCACGTGATTTTCAATCAAATTTTCTAGAGCAGGGATAACTTCATTTTGCAAACACTGCAAGTATATTTAATCAGTAAGATTACCACCAATGAAAAAGGGTCCTATGATGGTGTTCCCTAGTATTCCAGTCCATACATTCAGTTTAAAAGGATGTTGTGTGTTATTCTCGAAACCAATGCGGGGTTTCCTGAGCCCAATAATGCATGTTGTGCCTGTCCACGGTACCATTTAACATAAAACTAGCTTTATCTGAGAACAGAATGTCGTTTGTAGAAATGGTTCTATTGTTTATTCTTTCTGATATGACTTCACAAAATTGAATTCGTCTGTCTAAATAATCGTCGCTTAACTCTTGTACAACTCTTAACTTTGTATGGATGAAACTTGTAACGTTTAAGAATTTTGAAAACAGTACAACGGCTTGTATTGTTTCTGCGAGCAATTACTCTTCCTGACTGCATAGGATTTCCGCAAAATTCCAATTTCAATTAACTCATCAACTTGAGGATGACCAGGCTTTTTCTAGTCCTCAACACTTCCAGTTCGTAGAAACTTAGATACACTCTGATGACAGATTGTTTTTTTAGGATGCAATTCGTTAAAACAACCGGCAGTTGCTCGTGCTAATCTTCCTCTCTCCCTGTATAACTACATTAACTCCACTCTTCCTTCAATTGTAAATTTCATTTTAACAATGTTTTTTTAAAGATCGTTAATGATGTAAAAATAAAGCACAAGTTACAAAGTATTTCTAGTGACTGAGTAGTTTCCAGTCTAGTTGGAATTTCTCCTCATATACTCGGAAAAACCAAAGAGATAACAGTCCCAAGTTTATTATTACTGATAAGGAAGTACAATGGTTGAATGATAACAATTTCAGGTATTTCCTAGTGAAAGCTTCAAGAAAGTTTTCTATAATCCCTAGTCAGCTGCCAATCATCTTCTTTTGAATTCATCTTTTTAAATGAGGCGTCACTAGACCCACTTTTCTTTAAATAATTTTTTCAACCCCACCCCCAAGCCGAATATCACGGTTCATGCAAATTTATTGTGCAATTCAATTGAAGTTAACATAAAAAATGGGAAATTAGAACACTGTCCGTTGAACAACCTTATTTGTTTCTAATTTGGTAAGTTTGTTGCCGTCATTTCTAAACAAGGTGAGATGTTTTCACACTATTTTCGCCAATTATCTTATTTTTAATAGATCTTTAAAATGTGGTGTCACTCAACCCCCTTTACTATTTGAAATTTTTTACCATTTGAAAAGGGGGCACTAGATAACAGCAGTCAAATAGGTGTCCCAGACATTCAAAATATAAATGCAACAGGCCGCAGGTTCATATAATCAATACAAAGAAAATTATAGAGGGTGTCTACTTACTTAACCGACATCCTGTATATAACGGTAGTAGATATATTTGTTGTTTAAAATAAAAATCATGCCGACTTTTGGTTATTTAGGAAGTTTCTTGACAATTTATTCGGTTAGAATGTTATATAAATTGGTGTAATTACGTTAGTTGATGATATAATCACTTAAAAAAAAACTTTGCAGACTTATTACAGAGTATTAACTTTCATAAACAGAGTAGGCTATTATATTACTCAGCATGTAATATAAATTGATATAATTTTGTTAACTTTGAAATAATCACTTTAAACATAAATCTTTCCACACTTGATGCGGAGTGTCTGAAGACTCGAAAACTTGCTTTTGCTCTTTTGAGGTTAAGCAGAGAATCTGGATATAAATTAAACAATTATGAAAATACTAAATCTGAAAACAAATTTTTATGCAAACGAAAAATAGAACAGTATATAAATCATATCTCTGAAAAATAAGATGTGTTTGGAATTCTGAAATGTTATGGCTACTGATTAATAAACTAAGTCTCAGAGTTATAAAATAGGAAATAATATCTCAATTGATAATTTTAACAGATATTTTGAAAATTTATTGAAGATTCATTCAACTTCTACTCTGTACGCGAAGCCTTTGTTTTTTATCCGTTTCTAGATGTGAAAATCGTTTTAAGAAACGCGAAGGAAAACGAGGTTCCTGGAATAGAGAGAATTCTAAAAAAACCACCCTGACTTTTTACTGAATTTATTACTCACAAATTTTAATAGAATGTTAGATATAGGAAAGGTTCCTGAAAGTTGTTAAAATAATATTATATGCTATAATATTGTTCATAAAAAATTAGACTTCAATGAAGTACAGAACTATAAAGCGATATTCTTCTATAATACTTTAAGCAAATTGTTTACAGGAATTATGCTACTGAAATTAAATAAATGGTCGAAAGAAAATAACATATTAGGGGATTACCTGGATGGCTTCCGGAAAGGTTTCTCTACAATAGACAATATTTATGTTTTTAAAGAGTTGTTTACATTTAAATGTGTGAAGAAACGAAAAATAAACTGTTTTTTGTGTGGACTTTTCAGCAGCTTTCGACTATATTAATAGAAAAGGATCATTTTATAAATTAAGTAAACTCGGAATACCAATTAAAATTTTAACTTTTCTGAGAGGTTATCTTTAGAAACTGAATCGGCTGTAAGGGATGGTAATCGTTGGTTTGTCGGAGTGGTTTATTTCAACATCAGGAATAAAACAAGGATGTTTAGTCCAAGTTTACTCGCACTCTTCATTGATAACTGGTACGATTGCACAAGACGAAGTGTAGCCTACAGATGATATTGTTTTATTGGCAGAATATCTTAAAATATCACCAGACATCAAAATAACCTTAAAACCTATTGTAAAATGTGGAACCTGAATGTTAACGTAAACAAATAAAAAATGACGGTTTTTAAAAAGAGAAGGTGTAAACTAGGAAAAGTGAAATATGATCGTTGGGAAACCAAGCAGTTGAGATTGTCAATACTTATTACTTTCGGATCCTTAACATCGCAGTTCATCTTTCATACCATATCTTCAATTTAAATAAAAATTAGCAATAATGGGTTTAAATACAAACTGAAAAAATGTATTTAAAAATCAAAGAGTAACACATCAAGTTAAATAGATAATATTATCAAGCATAAAAATATCAAGCATCGGAAATTAAAGCAGCGTGTAGTCGAAACGCTCTACAGACATCGGAAAGTAACGAAGCTAGTTTTTTTAAGGAGCCGCAGACATCGGAAAGTAAAACTTACAATTTTCGTAACCCGTCTCCGACATCAGAAATAATATCTTCACAGACAAGAGCAAGTTAACCGGTTGTCCCGACTCTCCACAGACATCGAAAAAAATTAAAAAAGTAATTTAATTGTAAATATTTATACTCGAATTAGTTGTTTACATTGAATCACAGGTATCTAGGCGTATCAGAACAACTCTCAATCATCCTAACTTTAACGTCTAATCAATCATCTAGACGCGTGATTTAGGCCTACTAGGGATTTAGACATCAATGATGTTTCGATTTTGGATTAAACAGCTATCAGTCATAAGAAGTTGTCGATTATAACGGACTTATAATTTTGCTCTTACTACATTGTTTGGTTACACGTATTGTGACTTCGTGGCCAACAAGAAGGATAACCAATAGCATCATAACTAAAGTTATCTACATCTAAATACAAAAATTTTAAACGTTTAATATACAGATGTAATCGGGTTCAGATAAAAATATCTTCAAAAGTTTAATTATTGCTTTTTAAGCAATAACTTGCAAATTCGAATTTTATTTTGATTAGTCCCTACATATTTTATTTAAATTTATCGGAATGTATCTTAGAAATGGTCGTTTTTACGACTGATTTGTGCACATTTCCATTTTCAAGCAGTCACGATTCAATCATTATTATTTAATCTTCTAGGTATACAAACATACGAAAAGATTCTGAGTGTTTCAGCTCGGCAGACCTACGAAATCCTAAACATGTATTGTAAAATATCGGTTCTAACAGTTTTGATTGAAATATGGTAAATTGGAACGTTTAATAAAATACCATAGACCATAATTTAAAAAACAAACAATATGTGACGCTTTTCAAACGATAAACACACTACTGATAAAACATTTGTTTTTCTACAAACGTCTTAGAATTTGTTATATATAACAAGGGATACTGACAAAATGCATTAAGACGACCAAGTTTAATATATTTTGTCTACAATTGTTGACAAAGTGGCATTTTGTTCATTTAAATTAGTTTGCAAAACAGCTGATTTCTCAACAGTTTCACTTTGCCCACTACTTTGCTCACTCCGAATGGCAACCGAACAAAACGAAATTTAGGTTAAGTTTATTTGAATTGATTTATAATATACAGGAAATGTCCCGTATGTAGGTTAGATTAATTCTTACATGCAAAATAATATAAATAAACAACAAAACAACGTTTTAAAGTTGAAAAAGGAAGTAATTATTCATGAAGATGATTGACAGTGTATGTACTGAGTATTTTTCGTTTGCCGAGTTTTGAAGTTGGCAATCCCGTTTCCTCAACAATACACCTAAGTTATTTGTAATATTCATAAATAACCTCAGTTTTGACGTGAGAACTTCTACTCAGTGTTGATGTGTTGTTTAGCACTACTGCTATATTTTGTGTAGTTAGTTTTAAAATATTGACAGTACAGAGGATGAAAACCTGTCAAATACCCCGCCATATTGTGTTACTGCTGAAGTATGTTTTTTATTTGTCACAAAATAACAACTGTAGACAAAGTATAATGTGCAATTCGTGAGCAAAGTGTCTTTTTTAAACTCGATAAAATTGACGCACTCGGCAAGCCTCGTGCTTTTTCTCTCGTTTAAAAAAGCGCCATTTTGCTCACTAGTTGCACATTATACTTTGTTTACGGTTGTTATTTTGTTTTAAGATCTTTTTATTTATTGATTCCTTTTTGCAAAATAAAATTAAAACAATTTTTTTTTTTATAGATTATTGAAATCGGCTATTTGATTTACAATCCATGGCTTTACTTTAGAGAGAAGTAAATTATTTGTATTTTTTTATGTTTATATTCTATTTAGTTTGATTTCAAAGAATGTATTTGTGTGTGCGTTAATTTTCTTTGAAAATTTGATTTTGTGTGTTCAGTTTTTGTCTGAATGAAAGCGTGTGCGATATATTTCATAGATGAAGTTTTCCAATAAGTACAATAGTGTTATCTATGCCAACGTAGGGGGTGCCACACAATTATCAATAAAGGTAGGCTAATATTTAGTATTTTTTGAAATTATTATATGCACTAACTATGAAATACTGGATGTAGACAGTTAGGTATTTCCTGAAAACAACAACTTATTATTTTATATTTATTTATATATTTATAGACTTATTGTCATCTTTTATCGTACAAATACTACATTAGACAACATGCAATTCCATTACATATTGCGTAGAATTACTTCTTATTGTAATAACAAATAACAGCAGCAAATCAATCATATTAACGAAACCATGTGTCGCTATGTACTCCTTTCCACCAAAATGTCGATTTTCAAAACCTGAAAGAGAGCATGTGTCACTATGTATCCAATACCTCCATAAATGTCAATTTTTAAATGCAGGAGCATGTAATCGCTACTTACAATCTTCCTCTGAAAATACTGTTTTTAAAAATCCTGAACGATAACATGAATCCCTATTACCCCTCTTCTACAAAAACGCCGAATTACAGTATGTGTCCCCCCCCTTCCACCGTAAATGTCGACTTTTATAGTTTAAAAGAAAGCATGCATCTCTATGTAGGCCTATCCCTTCTTCCATAAATGTCGATATTTAAATTTCAAAAGACCATTTATTAGCGATGTTTTACCTTAATCCAAAATGTCGATTTTTAAGTCATGGAAAAATAGCATTTATCGCCATGTACCACTTCCTCCAAAAATTTGAAGTAAAGCGATTCATAGCGATACATGATCTTTTTTGAAATTTAAAAATCGAGATTTAAGGAGGAAGTGGTATATAGCGATAAATGGTCTCTTTAATGACTTAAAAATCAGCATTTTGGACTAACGCGATACATGCTCTCTTTTGAAATTAAAAAAAAACCGCATTTATGGAGGAAGGGTACATGACGATAAATGCTATTTTTTCATGACTTAAAAACCAACATTTTTGTAAGAAAGTGGTATATAGCCTAGTGATTTATGCTTTCTTTCAAAATTTAAAAACCAACATTTTGAAAGGAAGTTTTAGGGAGTGATTTTCATGGCTCTTTCACGATTTAAAAACCAACATTTTTAAAAGAAAGTTGTGTATAGTGTTATTGTTCTGTTTCATGATTTATAAGTAGACATTTTACACGCAGGGGGTAAGTAGCGATAGATGCTCTATATCAGGAATTACAAAATCGCCAATTACGGATGAATACACTTAGAAATACACCTCTCTTTCAGGATATAAAAATTAAATTTTCGAAGGAGGGATATATAAGGATACATGTCCTTTTTCAAGATTTTAAAAATCAACATTTTTATAGAGGAAACGTACATAGCGATATTAACACTCTCTCAGATTTATTAACCAACATTTTCGAAGAAAAGTAATATATAATGATGCATGGCTCTCTTTTAGGATTTAGTAACTTATTGGATATTTTTTAAAGAAGGGAGTACATAGCAAAACATGATCATTTTTTAGTTTTAATAATCAATAATTTTTGGGTAAGTGGTATATAGCGAAACATTTTTTTCTTTCATTTTGGAAATAGGGGGTATGATATAGTGATGCATTCTAACTTTCAGATTTTAACAATCAAAATTTTCAGATACATTGGTTTTAGGGTACAAAGCGATACTTCCTGGATTTAATTAATCGAGATTTTATTGAAAAGGAACACATAAAGATACATTGTCTTTTGAGTTCAAGTTTAAACTTAACCAGTACCGAGGAACAAGAAGAGAAGGCGCACCTGGAGCCTCTCGGCACCTCATGAAGATAGGTAGGCCTACTTTTTTTCCCCCATTAAATAGGCTCTTGATTCCCATTTACCGAGGCCTTGTCGGCCTATCAAATGGGGGTTTTCCTCTGGTGTTGTGGTGTATTCCTCTTTTTTTGTGTTGTCCTTTAAGTTGTATGTGGGATCTGGTGAAGATGAATAATTGATGATAATGAAATGATGAGGTGATGAAGTGAACGACTTACATGATAACCTCTGATGTTGTGTTCCCCTATGAATGGTAGATAGCGATATGTACAGTGTGGAGATGTGATTCTTCATCCGGGTTGTTGGTCGTCGGAGTTGAAATCCGAGAATATCCTCTCCGCCGCTTGGAAGAAATCCCGCAGCTGGCTGTGACGTTCTCTTGTGGTCAGAGCACCCTCTCCCGAGTGAAGAGTCACATCGAGAAGGGAGCCCGCCCTCAGGTGCCCCATGACTGGGCACTCCAGCACTATGTGTAGTGCGGTCCGGTCTTCCCCGCAGTCGCACTTTGGGTCAGGAACCAGACCGAAACCATGTAGTTTAGATTTAAAGAATCCGTGCCCAGTCAGGAACTGAGACGTCACAGGTCCAGGAATCTGGTACTGGAATAGGTACTGGGAGCAATCTACCACTAGCACACCACTACCACCAAGAAACCATTCCTCAGCTCTGAAACTCCTGGACAAGCTGAGTATGCTCCCATGGTATTCATGTCGGTAAGGTTCCCCAACCCACGTTTGATGAGTCACTCACGCGATACCCTCCCCCACAACATCACCTACTGGGGGTGTCGCCCGTTACCCACCTACATGGGATAGGGTAGCCCACCAGCCGAAGCTAGTACTAGCTTTTCCTCAGTTTTCTTGAACCGACACTGTGGGTTGTAGTGAAGAACCCGATTTTAGGAGGCTCCCTTCTCTTAGAGCTCACGTTAGCAAGGTTCCCCAAGCAACGTGTGATGAGTAACGATACCTTATCTCACATCATATACCGAGGGCGATGCACGTTACCCACATACATGGAATAGGGTAGTCTATCCCTCGGTTTTCGAGGCTAACAACGTGAGGTACAATGTTGACCCAGACATAAAGATACAGGGTGTCTTTCAGTACTTAAATATCTTCATTTCCAGAGGACTAGGGTAAATAGAGATAGATACTCTCTATCAGTGTTTAACCACCGCCACTTTGGAGGATGGGCTATATACAATCTCGTTCAGGGTTAAAAAATCAGAAAAAGAGGGTTCAGAGCTAAAATTTCCCTGTTTTAAGATTTAGAAATTGACATTTTTAGAGAAATTTTTACATTCTCACATTCAATATTTAAAAAAATCACATTTTTAGAGAAACTTTTACATGCACACATTCAAGATTTAAAAATTGACATTTTTAGAGAAACTTTTAAATGTTCATATTCATGTTTTTAAAATTCGACATTTTTAGAGAAACTTTTAAATGTTCACATTCATGTTTTTAAAAATCGACATTTTTAGAGAAACTTTTCATGCTCACATTCAAGATTTAAAAATTGACATTTTTAGAGAAACTTTTAAATGTTCACATTCATGTTTTTAAAATTCGACATTTTTAGAGAAACTTTTAAATGTTCACATTCATGTTTTTAAAAATCGACATTTTTAGAGAAATTTCTACAATATGCACACATTTAAGATTTAAAAAATTGACATTTTTAGAGAAACTTTTAAATGTTCACATTCATGTTTTTAAAAATTGACTTTTTAGAGAAACTTTTAAATGTTCACATTCATGTTTTTAAAAATCGACATTTTTAGAGAAACTTCTACATACACACATTTAAGATTTAAAAAATTGACATTTTTAGAGAAACTTTTACATGCACACATTCAAGATTTAAAAAATCGACATTTTTTAGAGAAACTTTTACATGCACACATTCAAGATTTAAAAGTTCACATTATTAGAGAAATTTTTACATGCTCACTTCAAGATTTTAAAAATCGACATTTTAGAGGAAATTGATATTAGCGATACACACCATCATTCAGGATTATAAACATTGACATTTTGGTGAAAGGATTGCTTAGCGATACATGTTCTGTTTCAAAATTATCGACATTTTCGGACGAAGGGTGTACTTGTCGTTACATGCCCTCTTTCACGAATTAAAAAATCGTCATTTAGATGATAAGTGTGTACTCATGAATACATGCTCTCTTTCACGATTAAAATTGATATGTTCTTAGAAAGGAGTATTTATTCTGGCTATCTTTTAAGAGGTAAACATTTTTACAGGAAGTCTATAGGTTTCTTTCAGGGTTTAAAAAACGACATTTTCGGACAAACAGTGTATATTGCGATACATGTTATTTCTTTATCAGTATGTATTAACTAAGATCGACAATTTCTGAGGAAGGTGAAATAGAGTAAATTTTAATACTCCCTTTCTCTGATATATAGATTGTTCAATGTTGATCACTAAAATACCTCCTTCCTCCGAAATTTCGATTTTATAATCCAGAAATAGAACAAATATCAATACAGTTCATACCATCTTTCTCCGAAAATATAGATAGATCAATCTTAAAAAAGAACATGTATCGCTAAATAATTATAAGGTCTAATTACGTTATTTCGATCTAACTTTGGTGAAGTGTGAATGATAACACAATGCGCCAGACCGAAAATAAATTAAACTTTCTGTAATGTTGAAAATACTAATATAAATTCGATTGGGGTCATGGTTTATTTTAGCATTTTGGGCTAATTCTTCAGAAGTAATATTCTTTTCCGTGCTAGATTGGTTATAAGCCAATCATGGTTGTCTTAGCTTGGTACGATTTTGAGTTATTCGACCACGGTTAATTATTGACACTTATAACTTTCATCTGTTATCTCTAGAAGGTTTAGGTGCCTAGATATCATATCTTTACCACCCACTGTTAAGGTTATAATTATTATTTATCATCAAATAATTAATTTTCATAAAATTCCTTACGCAATTTACTAGAAATAATAAGTTATCTATAAGGTACTTTAATTTCCACTAATATTGTTTATATTTTACTTACTTTCGTCATTTAAATTTTAAGTTTTCTTAGATATTTTAAGATAGAAGTTTTAAAATTAGTCTTTAATTATTACTAACTTAGTGTCTCCATTACTTAGATATAATATGTTATCTATAAGGTACTTTAATGTCCACTAATATTGTTTATATTTTACATACATTCGTCATTTACATTTTAATTTTTCTTAGATATTTTAAGTTAGAAGTTTTAAAATGAGTCTTTAATTACTAACTTAGTGTCTCCATTACTTGCATTACTTAGATATAATACGTTATTGGTAAGGTACTTTAATTTCCACTAATATTGTTTATATTTTACAGCTTTATAACACACTCTGAATTCTTTTATAAATTTCAGTCCTTGCTAAGGCTTCAGTTTATTTTTTCATGGTTATTTTAATTTTATTTCAGTTTTAATTACAGATTTTAATTTTAGATTCTTAAACACACTATTTCTATTGTCACTAGTTTTCACGACATAAACTCATATGATTTGATTTAATTTTAAGTAGACTAAATATTGATTTAAAATTAGTTGTTTTTACTTTGTGTCTCCCCAAACCAGAATGAATAGTTTCTCTCATCATAAAAAACCCTCCCCTCTTACTTTTACATTATTTTAAAATCTTCCACCCATTCTTATTGGATGAAACTATCACGTGACCCTTTTCTATTGGATTTGCAAAGTTTGTCAATGTTTTAGTAAATTGATTAAGATGTTGCAGCCATCAGCACTGGTTTCTTGAATTAAGTAAGTTTACAAATTTATTATTTTCCTTATTGTTTCAAGTCGAAAAACCTGTCGGTCATTATCACCTTTAAAAAAAATGGTGATAAAGTGGTGACAACCCCTATGATTTACTCTAAGAATAGATTTTGGCTCAATTTAACATTATCTCAATAAAAATACAAACTATTTTAAAAATAAGATCATTTCATAACGGTATTTAGGTATTAGATTATTTTTAAAAATTTTAAAAGGGGTAACTTTAAAAAACTTTAACCAAAAACTTTAACCAAAACTTAAAAAACTTTATTTTGCATTTTTAGGGGTGACGCCACAACTTTGGGTTTTCGCGACCTCGATTTTCGGAATCAGGGACCCAAAAAACGTATCATGAAAGTAGCCTCTATTCGTGGCATGAATTGAACAATGTCACCCCCGCGTGTTGAATTGACTAAATTCTGTAAGAACGTAGTTGCCAAGATGTATGATATATCTGTGAAACGGTGTCGTCCAATATCTTGTGTATGCAATATTATATATAGGCCTACTTTATGAAAATGTGAAAAAATTAGAACGTTTTACAAATATTTGAGTAATATTATATCTTTTTTTAAAATATCACGATTTAGAGAAATTCACTGTATTTAAAGAATGCATTTACAACGGAGCTAGAAAACAAATTTAAAACATTTTCTTGGGAACCTAATCGTATTATGATAACGAACTTATCAATCAATATGCTGTTGTCGAAGTCAAGTATCTAATTATGCCGCATTAAATTGATAGTATTTTCGTTTGACACATCGTATTTCCTTAATCAATTTTAAATTATCTTAAAACTCTAAAGACAGAATTCTGTTTCCTTGATTAGTAATAAAGAATTTTTCTATAATTGATCGATTGTTTAGACTTCGTATTCAGAGAAATGGATTAATTACAATATACTATTAAAATTTGAATCTGGACAGTAGAAAAAAGAAAATAAATCCTTAACGCAGGAATGGAAAATATTTCTCAAAATAATTCTCAATACATTTTCGATGACTTGTGTAGGTTCTTGGCCGAAACAAACTTATAAAACCGCTCGAAGAAATAAATTACACGAATTTGAGAATAACTTTTAAAAAATACGAAAATGAACCTGTAATTAAAAAAGAAAATGTTTTTGTTAATGGGAATTCAAACATTTCGATTAATGTGTATCTCAATATGAGTGTATTTGAGCGTTTAATCGGATGTACGTGTGACTGTTTATTTGAAGTATAACTGTGTGTGTGTGTGCGTGCGCGAGCGCGAGCGCGAGCGCGTGGTTTTGTGTTTTGTATGTCTGAGTGTGTGTGAGCGGGAGTGCATGAATGCACAATGTTTATTTTTCTTTCAAATTTAATACTCACCAAACAATAAATATTTCCTACAATACCAAATTTAAAAAAATTTTCTTGTCACTCAGGAGCGAATTATTCAGTGAGTAGGCTACGTGAGTGGCAATTCCGGCGATCCACACTTTTTTACTGTAGTCTTGGGTTAGATAAAGCTATTTTTTCTATCAGATCTCTCTTGACTAACTCTTGCTCTTTTTCGATCCCGACTCTATTAGAGTATTCAAAGGCTAAGGGTTTATTTTATCTTCTTTTCTTTTTTTTATAAGGCGATATGACCGAAAGGTTTTTTGCCTTTAAAGAACAAGAGAAAAAAAAGTTGTGTAACTTATCGGATAAAAATATAAAATCATAAAATAAATGTGTGTAAATATATTTATAATGTATATTTTTCTTCTTTCACACATTTAATACTGTATTGCATCACTAGAATCCTGCTGTATAGTCTGAGCGAAGTGCAGTAGAATTTCCGACAGAATATTGTTGAGTAAGTACAATTTGATAAATATTTGTGGAAATTATTGTATAGCAACAGTTTTAATGACAGTACATAACACATTTTACTGCAACTATATTATACAGAGACATAAAAATTGAGTGTATGTTGGCATGAAGTAGTGTGAGATCAATAGAAACAAGTCAATATTCTTAGTTTAATACTTAAAATTCAATACGGTTTTATTATATGTATCCCAACCATTATTGATTTCTGTACTTTACTATAAACACATGTATGGTCTGTCTTATGGTACAGTGTGATCAACGAGGACCTATTTCTTACATAATTTCCAGTATTAATAAACTACATATCGAGGTGGAAATTTGTTTTACGGTGCGATTCGTTAGCAGCTGTTTTGCTGGCGATATGACGTGACATTTTCACGTTACGAGTCTTATATTGTAAGAGACATTGTTTACATGATAAAAATCTGTCTCAGACCATATATGACTTGTATTTTAAGGCACTAAATAATCGGGCATAAAACAATATTTTTGTCTGGATTTTTAGGTTATGTTACCAATATTTCTTTTTAGTCGTAGCTTTCTTAATTTGTACTGTAGAAAGGTTATATAAAAATATTGTTGTATGTTGGTTTTAAAGCTGCGTAGAATGAACTATGCACCACTTTATGTATAAAATATAGAAACAAAGTTAACTAAGTAACGTACCAAAAAGAACAAAAGATTGTACTTAAAAGAGCTAAATGTTATAAACTCTCTACAGTCTATTTTGTTGGTCTAACACAAAAGTAAGGTACCAACAAGAGCAAAATATTATAAAATCTTTACAGTCTATTGTTTTGCTGTAACACAAAAGTAGGATACCAACAAGAGACTAATATTTTAAACTCTCTACAGTGTATTTTTTGTAACTCAAAGACAAAAGTATCGTACAAGGAAAATATTACAAACTTTCTATAGTCTATTTTGTAACTCTAACACAAAAGTAAGGTACCAGCAAGAGCAAAATATTATAAAATATCTACATATTGTGTTGCTGTAAGACAAAAGTAGAGTACCAACAAGAGAAAAAAATATTATAAACCGTCTACAGTGTATTTTGTAACTCAAAGACAAAAGTAAAGGTACAAGGGAAATATTACAAACTCTCTATAGTAACTCTAACACAAAAGCTAGGGTATCAACAAGAGACAAAAATTATATACTTTCTACAATCTATTCTATTGCTCTAACACAAAATTAAGGTTCTACTGGTGAAAAATGGAGGGAAAATGGCGTATCCAACGAGACGAATATCTGATAATAAAGCTTACCGATATCAATATATAATTATATATATTTTGACGCATTCTTTAATTTATTGGTTGCTATTATTTCCGGGTTCTAAACTCAATGAGTTTTATGTAAACAGTTGGAAAAACAAGAAGAACTCCTTAAATTTGAGCAAGCATAGTTTTGTTGACGAGTTTTGGGAACAACCTTCTTGGTCTGGTCTAATTATTTTGAATTTTTTTGTAACCCTACCAGTCAGTTAAATTTCCTTAAATGCCAGGCAGTTTTTGGTTTTTCTAAACATATTTTCATAAATTTGCCATAAATGAAAACTATGAAATGTTGTATATAGTTTACTCAGCATATTCCACATAACAAGGTGATAAAAAAAACAATATAGTCTATTGAATTTTTTTACTCTAAACATTTTTTCTTCATTTTTTTTAACGAAATTTTTAATTTGAAATGAGGTTTTCATTACAGTACATACATACAATCCACAATGTTATTTTGAATAAAATGGAGCTTAAATGTCAAAAATATACGGGAAAATGAATTTTGTCTAATTGCTATTTAAAAATAGTTAAAATTTGGGAACTACCGATTGGAAAAACTTTTCACCCCTTAGGTTACTTATAGCTAGTACTGATGTATAATCTTAGCGGTACCTAGCTTGAACTATATGTTTCTTCATCTAGTCTTCGGTTAGATCTCTCTCTTACATCTTTCATGTCTCTCTTGATCAAATCTTGTTCTCTTCCGATCCAGACACTATTAGAGTATTCGAGAGCTAGGGCTCTCTTTTCTTATCTTCTCAATTTGTAAATGTAAAATTAATAATGAAAAGAATATTAATTTGATTACGGTGCAAGGGTAAGATCTGCAGTGATTGTCGAAGTTAACTTTTGTATATTACTGTTATTTAATTTTAATTCGATTAGTTAGTTTTGTGTTAAGGAGTATTTTACGCTCTGCTTTTTATGACAGTATTGGTTTTCCGCTTTAAAATAAAAATAAAATAAAACCCTTTTCATTTCCAATTAGCGTGTAATTCATATATCAACATTATCACTGCCATAATATATGAGTGAATATGGCAAAAAAATCTGGATATCCTATAACTCAAGAGCTAAGAAATAAATTTGAGTTTCAATTAACGTTCAATTCATACAAAAAAGTGTCATTGACGAAACATGTGTTGTCGCTGAAAATCTTAATAAAATTTGTCTAACAAACAACTATTTACTTTGGAACAACGGAACCAATTTAATGAAACATAGTCTAAAACCCGGTCAGATAATGTACCTACATATGAAAGAAAATTGTATTAAAATCGGTTCAGCGGTCAAGAGTTACAAGCTAACAGAGAGACGTTGCGTTTTGTAAATGTGGAGATTGGTTTATTTCCACCAAACATTTATAATTATGTGTGATGAGGAGAGTACTTTTTTTCAGCCAATTATAATTAACAAAATTACAAATCTTTGTTTGCACAAGCCTTATGCCCACGGTCTGTGCTTTACCCTAGAATTCCATAGTTGGATTAAGTGACAACATTTGTAGCTAGTGCTAGTCTAATGGACAGTATGTTAACACAACCATTAAGCTACTATTATCACGGGTACTTAAAGTTGCTGTGCAAACATGACCATCTGGCGGCCTCATGTTCACTGGTAGATAACATTCGTTCGATCGTCCATCACAGAAGCGATTGTCACGTGCTATTTTACTTATGAACGGAACTCATTTTAATTAGTTTTCTTGTGTTCAAATTCATTGATATCTGCATGTTAATTTTTGGCGTAATATATAACGGAATAACTATTTATATTGTAGGCTGTTTTGAAGATATAAAAATTTGTTGACTACTAAAAACGTTTACTAAAAATGGTTGAAAAAGGGAAAAAATTGTTATATATGGATATTTTCTAAAAGCCCTACACTTGAACAAAAAACAAAAACTCCAAACATATGTTTACCTACAATACAATGTGAGTGATTTAGCCCTACTTCTCATTTCCCTAACACTAATGATGATTTTGATCACGTTTTGGTCAAATGGAGATCCAAGGTTTCAACACAAAACTCACTATCCGCCCAAATATTGAAGTTGAGAGCCATTCAATAAAAACTGATACATGGGCCTCACATTTAGCCGTGTTTCTCGAAGATAATTCTACCGATTTCAATGAAATTACGACAAGTTATATTAAGTAGGACAATGTTATGTTAAGTATAGTGTTTTTCAAAGCTGATTCTACTGATTTTCATTAAATTAGGTTAAGTGCTGAGAATAAATACCGCGTTCCTAAAAAGTGATTACCAATTTCCATCAACTTGGGTTTAGTTTAAGTTAGGTTAGGTTTAATATCGTGTTCCAAGCTGATTATTTATTAAATTAGGTGAAGTATCAAGGTTAGGTTGAGTTAAATGTGTTTCTAAAAGCTGACTACACATTTTCATTAAATTAGGTGACGTGCTATGGTTAGGTTATGTTAAATAAAGTGTTCCTCATTGCTGATTCCACCAATTTTATCAAATTAACTTAAATCCAATAATTTTAGGTTAGGCTAGATTGGGTTAAGTTAAATATCGTGATGAACTCTACCGATTTCCATTAAATTAAGTGCTAAGATTAGGTTTTGAGTTAAGTAAAATCGTGTTTCTCGATTTCAAAAACTGTACCGATTTCAAAAACTGTACCGATTTCAATCACATTTGGTTAAGTGCTAAGGTTAGGTTAAGTATCGTGTTTTCAAAGTTCACTCTACCGACTTTAATCAAGTTAGGTTAAGTTATAGGTTAGTCTGGTTAGGTTAATTTTTGTTCCTAAATCTAATTAATTTTTAGCTAAATGCTAAAACGAGGTTAGGTTAAATATCGCATTTCACAAATTTGACTAACGATTTTAATCAAATTAGTTTAAGTGCTGAGGTTAGATTATGATAAGTTAATCGTTTAGTGTTTTTCATAGCTGACTCAATCGATTTTCATCAAATTAGGTTAAGTGCTAATATAGGTTAAATAACGTTTTTCTTAAAACTGACTCTACAGATTGCCATCAAATTGGTTGTGTTAAGGTTAAGTTAGGTTAGTTTAAATGTCGTTTCTGTCAAAGCTGATTACTGATTTCCTTCAAATTAATGTGCTAATGTTAGATTAGGTTAGGTAATGTTGGGTAGGTGAAATATCATGTTTATCAAAGCTTACTCTACCTATTTCCATCAAAATAGGTGAAATGATAAGATGTTCAAAATCGCAAATATGGGAAAATATTTAATAATTTTTTTAATTTGATGCCGTCATTATAAAAAGTTTAACTAATTGCATACTACTTTAGTGAAAGAAATATATTTTCAGTATATATATATTCTTCTTCTTATATATAGGCCTACACAGTTTTGATCTTATTGTATAAAGTAAATGTGTACACAATATTTACAATTTTTTTTTCTTAATTATGTTTTCTTGTCGGTAATTTTGTTTGTACATGTCTGCGAAAGAAAAATTGTGCATAATATGTTGTTATATGTAACTTCCATTACATAGCAGGTCCATAGTTAGGCCTGTGTTCCTGTCATTGTTTGCTGTGTCACGGGTAACTAATGTTTTCATAAGCCATAGATAATGAATTCTTAAACACGGACAGAGATCTGAGAAGGGATGTCGGAGACCAGGAGATGGTAAAACATACACGAATCAATAACACTTGATTCTTTCTGTGGTCCAAAGTTATGCTGGCTTGTTATGTTCATGGCAGTCAGTGTCTCATTGTGGGATATTTAAAAGTTTGTTTTATTCCACAGTACCAGATGCCACTGATTAGATAAATTGATCATTTTGGGATACCTTTAAAGCGGTTTGTCGTATTAACATAACATAATATATTTTTTCGTCATACTGCTTCAAAAACAGCTGTTTTCAATACATGCATTGAGATGTTAATGTTGTTCTTTTTAGTCCTAGGACCTAAAAACATCAGCTGAGGTCGAGGTCATCAGCTGTTACTTCGTTTATACGAATTAATTAACGATTGTAAAGCATCTATAAAAACAACCGATACTCTCGATTGTAATTAGCCTTTAAAACAGCTGTTACCTTCGATTTGAAGGTAAATAGGTTATAACATTTTAGTTTTTTTGAAATTGAATTTTTATAATGTTTGCAGTATAACGAAAAATATAGTTAACCACTTGGACCAAAAGAAGCTTTTCGATCCAAAGTTAGGATCGAAAAGCTTCACTTTTTGTCCTAGTGATGAAATATACTATTAAAACAGAATTACCTAAAGTATTTAAATGACGTATGCTGTTAAAGTAGTATTGTTGACGTCTGTAACAGTATATCTTAGAACACCCTTTATTCTTACCTTATTTGGACAAAATTATTAGTCTAGTAATTCAATATAACTTAACATAAATCTAGAAGATGTCAGAAATTCTAATATCAAAGAGGCTATAAAGACCGATCACTCTTTACAGGGTGCTGTATTTACTGAACACACTTTATGAATATCCTAGCCTTTTAGTTGAAAATTAATTGTGTTAATAAATTGTTGATGAAAAATTAGCACTGTGGTGAATTTTACAATTTTGTAAACGCTAAGTCTCCTACCACAAGTTAGGTACAATAAAAAAACACAAATAAATTTTTGTCAAAAACTTATTTATGTTGTGTTATTGTACCTAACTTGTGGTAGAAGAATTAGAGTTTACAATTAATAAATAGTTATTAAAAAATCTTCTTTAAAGGATATCATTGTTGCATTTCAATTTTTATTTTTAAATTGTAAGCTTTTTCAAGACGAATATAACTATAAAACAAACATTTTTAACGATAGTGAATTATAGAATATAATTAGAAATGTTTATTTCCAAACATTTTAAAGAATAATTAAAAAATAATTTCCTTAATGTTATTTTCGTATTGAACAAGTTATTTAGTTTTTAATTACACAATAACTATGGAAAACAATTCCTCAAAACCACAATAAAACACTAGCACAAAAACTGTATAGTTATGTTTATTCTACCTTATATACATTTCAATAGCACTGCTCTCATCTTCAAACGTACAATACACTCACATAAACATAAGGTAGAAAACATATAACTATACAATCTTTGTGTTGTTAGTGTTTTATTGTGGCTTTGGGGAATTTTCTTTCATTGTATATTCATTACAATCGTCTCTCTAGGGATTCATATTACACAATAACTGTAAAAAATATCGGGATGACATTTTATAAGTACTATTTTTGATAGTAGAAGTGAATTTTCCTGGGAGAAAGTGGCAAGCATATCTTTGATTAATTTATACTTATTCCTCAATTTTTACAAAGTTTTTTTTCAAAAAGGGGGTTCATAATTTATAAAATCGATTTTGCATTAGTTGGAAGTCAGTTTGTATTTTTAATTGATAATCTTCATTAAAAGAAAATACTAGGCCTACTTTAACCTAAAGATATTGTTTGTGGTTTAGAAGATGTATTCTTTTTCTATGTTTTAAGCATTACGGTATTATTTATTAAATATAATAAACATTTCTAAAATTTAATACATTTATTATACAATATTGTACTTTTCACAATTCGTGACCTAAATTTCGCCAGTTTCGGTATTTCAATGGCAGCAAAAAACGGACTTAAAAGAGGTCGGCAAGACTCAATAGATATTGTGGAAAGTACAATAATGTGTTTATTTGTTTAATGTAAAATGCTACCATACAAATGGCCGTTAGCGTACATAAAGTTTTTTAAATTGTTAACTAAGTAATATAATTATTATTTCCATTTAAAATAAAACAAACATACATATATGTTACTTATTTTAATTGCACTTTTTTTTTATATACACGCCTTAACTAACTCCGTACATATTTGAGTCAATTTTTATTTACTACTGTCCTGTTTGTAGGACTAAAAATCTTTTATAAACAAGACCTTACAAGATAAACAAGTAAATTTTGGAAGAATAAAATTATCAATATTGTTTTAAAATATATTTTTTACTTAACTAGTGTTATATATAACCTATAAATCAATTCCATAACAAAAACTTGTATAATATTATTTTTTTAAAGTTTTTTCAAGATTATTGTTAATAATACAAAGTGACCTTCTCGCTTTTAATTCAGTTTAAAGAGCTGAAACACAAACATCAAATACTTGCTTTACCAGTGACAACATTGTACACTTATAGGAGGGAACCTATTACCTATCTATGTATAGGTGGCCCGGTGATTTACAAGTTTGCTAAATATGTAGAAACATTAAAAAAATTTGTGAAGTGTGTGTGTGTGTGTGTCACTGAGTCAAATAAATGGTGGGGGAAATACATGGTCCAGTTAGCTGGCAAACCTTTGTGCGTTTCGTTCTGTTTTAATGTAGCCTACATACCAACTTTAAAATATTTATTACGTTGGGTTTTTATCGAAACAATGGAAGGAGAAACTTCTAAGAAAATAATTGGTGTAAGTAAAGTTCTACATAGTCAATATAGAGAAATATGAGCTAATGTGTTTTAAAGGAGCAGTAAGGAGGGAGGAGCTATTAATTTAAATAAAGTGCAGGAACGTGTAGTAGAAGCCACTGGAATATCTCGTAGTGCTCTATAACGAATTTTAAAAGAAGAAAAAAAATTGTGTGCTCTCCGGAAGGCCTACAGAATTTAACACACCAAATAAAAAAAATAATACGAAATTTAAGTGTAGTTAGGCGAACGGTTAATGAATTCCAGTTAACTGTTTTCGCTCAAGAGGTTAGGGTACTTGGAGTTTAAAAAGAAAGGATAAATTTTAAGGGAAGTATTTGGTCCGTAAATAAAATTTTAGAGAATTAGGATTTCGTTGGTAGAAAGCAATTAATAACAGGAAAGAGTTTATTGAAAATTCAGATAGGATATTCCAGAAATGCGACTGAAGTATTTGAAATACAGAAAAGCAGAAACACCGATTATGTACTTACATGGAGAGATTTATGTTTATTCTATTCAGGAAAGCAAGATGTTAGTTTAGAATTTTTTAAATTTCTCAACTCGCACAGTAACCTTATTTTGACGTACGTGTATAATAAAGACATCCGTTATGTCGATGTATGTAGTAATGGTAGTAGCGTTTGTTGCACTTTCCCGCCAACTTTGCCTTCTTCTCACTATCCTCTCACGCACCCTAAATTTTACTATAGCATCAGATTTTAATCAGATTCGGTACGTGAGTATATTTTGGTCATATTTCGAGTATGTTTATCTCATTACACTCAAAATTTAATGGCACCTCTCGTAAAACACAAACATAAAATAGCAATTTTCTCAAAACTGGTTCTAACGATTTTGGTAAATTTTTTTTAATGTGGTCTCTAAGTACACATACAAGATATATTAGTCGCCATCTCTCCAAAATCGCTGGTTTGTGAGTTACCGGTAAAAATCAAAAATCAGTCATAGAGATCTTATAAAAAAACGTAATTTCTCGAAAGCAGCTCTAGGGATTTACTTCAAATTAAAATGAAATATGAAGATTAATAACCCAAACCAGTGTGCAAAACCGAAAGTAAAATAAAACTATTGTTCAAAAAAACCCAGCCGTAACAAATATACGGAAAAATAAAATACTAGTTTAAGATTTGAAAAATTGTGTTCTGCTTCAGAGTAATGTATAGTTCAAGGGAAACGTTCAAATTGTATTTTTTTCTAAATTTCTAACGAAAAAGTTTCAAATGGATATCGAAGATTTTAACCTTTTTTATTGTTTATTATTTCATTTTGTGTAGAGTATTCTGTGAGAAAATTTCTACAATATGTTTATGTACAGCTTACGGTTTATTACATATAGTTTGTTTAAAAGAGATAATTTTAAAATATGGCAATTAGAGGAGAAGGTCCAAGTACGGGTTAGTTGGTTTCAGTTTCTACGGTCATGTCTATACCACTTTAGTGATTTGACACATTTTATTATGTTTTAAAGATGTATAAATACGGGCTACCCTTACAAGATACTAAAAACGAGGTAAATTAAAAACAATAGAGTGAAAGAAAACTTTCATTTACTATACTAAATACCTTAATACATTTAAATTTAAAAAATAGTTAAAGTTTAATAAAAATTATTATTACTTTTTAAATTTCATTAAAAAAATTCAATAATACTTATTTAGGGTTGAAGTAACTTTAAAAAATTAAAATATATAAAAATGTTGACCACATACTATATTTATGTAAACTCTATATTTACAAAAGTCACATATTATGTATCCATCTTTTTCTGCACCAGCACAATCGCTGTGTGTCCACATATTACACTGAAAACACAATACCCAAAGTTTTCCCTTTGAGTCTTCAGAGAACAGATTATCTCAAAACATGCAACTTGCATCATTGTCGTGAGGCTTTTCAATGTCGCTGTCGCTATCAATCGGAGAACGATTCGAAGGTTCGAAATCATCTTCTGAGTCCGATGACAGCTAGTTTCGTTTTGAAAGCAATTTTCCTTTAATTCCCATTGTTTTATTAGTTGAAGTTTTTTTATGCCGTCTGGGGTTTTGAAGTTGACGATTGTTTTCTATTGATGACTAGACCTAGACCTACTTTTATCTTTGTTATTCAGATTGTCTTCAAACGTCAACCTCTTTTGGGCTGCATAATATTCTAAACATTCGGGTAACATTTTTCTATATACTATTCTAGTGATCGTATTTGGGCCTCCAGCTTTGCGACCTTGATTGGTAACTTTTAATTGTAGGAATCGGTGAAATATCGAACGGACTAACTTGCCTTGTGGAAGGTCTGATCTGGTTGTGAAGCAGAGGACGATGAAGGTTCTTTCAGAGTGAGGTCTGGGCCTTCGGTGTTGTGTAAACTGTTTTTCCGGTTTCAAGCTCGGACGCTATAAAATTTGCGTCGGAGAAAAATATTCTTACTCAGTGAGAAAATTCCGGTGGCCCTAAATCCATTCACGGGTATCTCTCCATTCTGGATTCGGAGATACGCCTTTCCAAAAGAGTTCCATAATATCAAATGGTGTTACAGATCTCATAGAATGTCGGAGCCTTTGTCTTATTTCCTCACTGTAAAATGCTTTCAATGGAGCCATAAAGGTCTTATCTAATAGCTGGATCTTTAGCGTTGAATGAGGAGAAAGTGAAACTTTAGTAACATGGTTTGCTCTAGCTATATCAACAACATCAACATTGCGAACCTGTATGTAGTGTCCATCTAAAATAATAAAATGGGTGGATCTTGTTTTGGTCCAACCTGTTCAATGAAATGTGCAAACCACTCGGTGAAAAGGTTAGTTTACACTCATCAGAAGGGCGGGCTTTGCCGATGGAACACGGAGGGGATCCTTTCATTAACAACTGAGTCATACTTGTAGACTACGCAAAAAAATTACAAAAATAGGGAGAAAATGTCCAGAAGCACGAATCCGGACAATTACTGTTATTGTTGCACCTCGTTCTGCAGAGGTTAAAGTTTTTATCTGTTTTTTACCTTTTATACCAATAACATGAGGGACTTTACTTTGAACAATGGAAAGTCCAGTCTCGTCGACGTTATAAATCCTTCTAGTAGAAAATTTACTTTTGTCCTAAGCTTCTTCTAAAATTGAGAACAATTTATTTAGATTTTCCTTGTTGAACCCTAGTGATCTTGCAAAAGAGGTACCACATGGTTTACGTATAGACAAACGATCCTTATGGCTGTTCAGAAAACATCAACCCATGATCTTCCAGCTTCATTTGATTTGAAAGGATTTTTTATATTATTTCGAGCTGATAAGCCATCCGTCGCAAATCTCTTAATGTGAACTCATAGAACCTTTGCTCCATAACAAATAAGTAGGCCTACCGGTACGATACCAGTTCTTCTTAAAGTTCTTTATTTAAAAGGGATTTTCTCCCCAGCCTAACATAAATGGCTTGAGCAGGACTAAAGTCAAGTTTTTTACTTAAAGTTTGCAGTGTTGTACGCGGAACATTAAAAATCTTTGCCGCTTTCATCGGTCCCATTTCCCCTCCCCTTACGGCCGTAATGACTTTCTTCATATCCTCTTCTTTCCAACACAGGATTTTACACTTTGAAATATATTTAAGTTTAATTCGGGGCATTCTGTAATCAAAAAGGCCATAAATTAGACTTCTTGTACTTAGACGAGCTTATATGTAGCTCGTATTTAGAGAGCAGTTGTAAAGGGACACTTTTGAGGGTTGGCAGCCATTACCAAGCTATGCTCTTCGTTAAATAACGGGAGCTAATAACATCAGTAGTGTATTATAAAATAACTGTAAGTTTAGTGGATTTGTGTAGAAAAAATCAAATTAACATACCTATACAACTTTTCAAATAACAAAACCGGCAGAACAACACGTTTTATAACACTATGTCAAAATCAAAACCACTAAGCTTCTACTTCTTTGTTTCAAAGGAACAGTTTCACTTTATTTCCACCATGCTTAAGGTAGTCGCACACACAGGCGCGCGGAACCGCGCCGCCCTGTGGAAAGTTCTGCTGGTTCCGTTGGAGGGGGGGGTAAGCACATTGTAGCACCGTCTGACGCCACCGCACCGGCCGACACCCACTCTCAGTTGTAATTTAGTTTCATAAAAGGGAGAAATTTAGTCATTTTACGTAATTTAGTTATATAAAAGGGGGAAAGTAAGTGTCAGATTTCTGATACGATTTATTTTCAATATTGGCATATGTTTTAATTTTAATAGTCTACTAATAAATTAAACCAATATTACGGCTCTTAAATGAAGAAGATTGTTTTATTTCCTTAGGGTAATTAAGGTGAAATTAATACTACACAAATTAGTTTTAACAAACATTTATTCAATTAATGGAATACTGAAGTAGCCTACAAAATGTAAAAGACTACAATTATCAAAGGAAACAATATTGGTTACAATTTACTTAGACTGTATTCTTGGCAGTGATTGAACATTGAACATAGATTTGATATCAAAGTTTATTTATTTATGTATTTAGAGCCGCGCCGCGTCGAACCTAGCGGAATTATCCCACTCCGACTTCTCCCCAGAGTTCTCTGCCGGAATTATTCCGCGGCGACTGGAGGCGGCGCGGCGTGGCGCGGCTTGGTGTACGCAGTTACATTAGATTACGTGTAAAGAGTTCAGGCGGAATTTTCTGAAGGCGGCGCGGCGCGGCGCGGTTCCGCGCGCCTGTGTGTGCGACATCCTTTAAGCACCTACTTCACGCGAACGTCCACTCGCCTCCATTTAGACCGTAGCCCTTATTTGGACCTTCTCCTTAATAGACTATCTTTGTAATTACCAAGTTTTTTATTGTTTAAACCTGGAATTACTGCAATATTTAGTCTAATTACGTGTAATAAAATTTATCATTTTTATATCATATATAAATATATTGAGGTTGATTGGTGAGATGTTTTAAAACTAAACTAAAACTTGAACACAATTACTCACAAATAATCATTTTATTATCTCAAACGTGGTTCAAATATAATATAGCTATCTTTACTATAGTTATACATGAGATACGATAATCAAACTATAGCTCACGAATCACAGATGATGACGACATTGCTGATGAAACACGTTTTATTTAATAAACCTATTTGTGAGTAGGACTAATTGTGTTCAAGTTTAATTTTAGTTTTATATCTTCTCACAAGTCAAACTCGATATTTATTTATATCGAAATAGTAATAAATTGAATTATCATAACACAAAACATTCTAATTATTGTATCTGCTCTTGTATCACTAAAGATGTCGTCATTGTCGTTGAAACACGTTTGAGATAACAAACATATCATTTGTGAAGATTGATATTTATTTACATGCAAACAATAGAACTAAATTTAATTATCATAACATAAAACATTCTATATAGAACAACTTTATAATTTTAATTTGCTAAACGAAAAAAACCGGATTAAATCAATTTGGTCGTAAGGATAATAGAAGGAATGTTTAAATTTATTTAAACAATACTTTGGAACTGTTTGATTTTCATTCAAAATAATCCAAATCCAAAACGTTGCTTATACGACGCTTCTTTCAGAATGAAACTGAAACGCAAAATAATTGTTTATCTCTGGATACACTAATGCGCTCTATCGGCAGCCACTCTAAGCTCGATCTCGTGAACACCCATTCCAGCATTATAACAACCACATCTCCAACGCAATTAGTTAATTGAATTGTACAAATAATATGATCTCTCCCTAAGGGCCGCTTCTTCCCATCCACAGTACAAATTAAATTCTCCCAACCCCACTCAAACGTGTACAGTTCTAGATTCAGTATTTATCTTATTTTAAACAGAATTAGTCATAAATTAAGAATATAAAATATGTAATGCTTAAGGTTATGTGTAAATAAATAAGTTTACTACACAGGTTGAGTATAAAGTCTGTAAACGGTAAAATAATTCGAAAAAGGTGATAATTCCTAGTTAAATTAGTGGGGAAATGGCCAGATTAAGAAATAACTGCAAAAAACGGTATAAAAAAGAATGCACAAACTTTCTCACATAGCCTACCCATTCACAAGCGAGGTACTAACCAAACAAAACTGTCAAAAATATCAAATATAACTCTTTCATATGGCTGAATGACTTCGCGATGTTTTGGATCTGACGATGACGGTTTAACCGTCGAAACCGGTTATCCACAAGGGTGAAATTTAGATTTTCTGACGGAAAAAAATTAAGGTAATTAACCTATAATATAAGAGACAATTTCGTCTCCTCCCGTAATCAATTTTTGAATGATCCAGTTTTTCGTAAATATTTCTTTAAATATATTATCCCTGCTGAAAAAAAATGTACACAAATAAATAACGTAGAATTTTAAACAAAATGATTATGTTAATATTTTTTTGTAGAGTAAGATTAAGCACAAAATGTTTAGATTATCATAAGTTCCATGCACTTTCGCCAAAACTAAATCATGTCTAGACCAAAATCAGACAAAAAAAATTGGATAATTCGTTTTCTGTTAAAACAATAATGTAGATATACTAACTTATTTAAGAATGACTGTATTATTATATAAATTTACCTTTGAAAGATTTTCAATCCGGCATCAAATTAGGCCTAAGTGGTAAATTTATCTCAAGAAAGCGCCGTGGAGAAGTTTCTAAATCGTCACCTATCAACAGTTTCTTGATAATCAGCTATCAATAGTTTCTAAATGATGAATGTATAGTTAAGGATGATCACTATTCATCATAATTAAAAAGAAACTCGACAATCTCAGTTTTTCGACTTTTTATAAATTAGAACTTTACATTCTATCATCTCATAAAACACGTACAACACTTTTTCAAGAAATTTTGTAACTTACTACACCAAGATATTGTAAAATTATCATAAAACTGTATGTGTTTCATATTTATTTAAAATGATTTATTTTTAAATTATTCGATTACACAATATACAAAATGAGTACACTTAATATCGGGGTTCAAAAGTTCAAATAGTCCGTAACGCCTGCCTTGGCTGTTTTTACAACACAATATAAATAGGGCTTAAAAATATAAACACTTAATCTATACAATTTGGATATTTGATATCTTAAAATGTAATCAATGTTGTGCTTTAATGTAAGTGGATAAGTTGATGGGTGAATATGATACAAAATTGATAATGGAGTGTGTTAAAAAAAAAGATTTTCGTCATACTGCTTCAAAAACAGCTGTTTTCAATACACGCATTGAGTGCTAAAGTTGTTCTTTTTAGTCATAGGACCTAAAAACATCAGCTGAGGTCGAGGTCATCAGATGTTACTTCATTTATACGAATTAATTATCGATTGTAAAGCATCTATAAAAACAATCGATATTCTCTATTGTAAATAACCGTTAAAACAGCTGTTACTATCGATTTGAAGGTAAATAGGTTATAACATTTTAGTTTTTATGAAATTGTTTTCTTATATTATTTGCAGTATAACGAAAAATATAGTTCATCTCTTGGACCAAAAGAAGCTAAGTTAAAAATGAACTTAAGCCCTATATTGAAAAGCTTCACTTTTGGTCCTAGTGATGAAATATAGAGACTATATATTGTGTATGTTATTAAAAGTTCTTTAGTTCGCAGTTTCGACTTTGTTGTTAAGTCTTTAATGAATTTTGAGAGAGTTGTAATTTTTCGCAGGTCAATTTGGTCTGAAAGTAAATGCACAACATGAATCAATCCCTGAAGTGATAAATAAAATTGTACTTCCACTCACCAGTGGTTCCGAGATAGAATATTATATATTATAGCTAAGTACTTAGCTGTTTTGACTTTTACTCGAAACACTTAACCTAATCTTCTTCCTCGGGTTATGTTTTTGGTTGTGATGTTAAATATGTTTAACTGGGTGATTTTCATATTTTGTATAATCTTATAAATTTGACATTTCGGTATTGTTTACACTATTAAATAAAATTTTAAAAAATAATAATAATAATACATAATACAGTACAATGGACGAATTTATTTTCTAAGGGGTATTTTTGTTACTCCTTATAAATTCACACATATTTTTAGATCTCACAAACTTAAGATTCAATATATCTTATAATATATTGATATTATGGTTACCAGTCAAATTATTTACAGGAATCGAAATGAAAGCCTATCAAAAAGCGGTGAAAAAGAAGCTATTTTAGAGTTACCAAAGAGTCATTCATCGAAATATTATTGAAAACCAATATTACTTGTCGCAATCTGTTAGAAATCGGTGTGTTCGTTTTTGAGAGTCGAATGATATAGTTTCCATGATTACCAAGGTATTGAGGGATAATGGTAAGTTAGTTACCATTTTAGCTCAGAAATCGCCGAATAAATTAGTAACTGATTCACTGTACCATTGTTAGTCAACAGTATAGTTCAGTGATCGTCAAAATATCTCAGTAACTGATCGACTTTACCATGTTAGTTGACAAGTTAGCTCAGTCGTTAAAAAACTAGCCTCAGTAACTGTGAAATTTAACCACAGTTAGTTAACAGTTCTGATCAGAGGTATCCAAACTCCCACAGTGAATGAGGAACTTCGCCATAGTAGTTAACACTTTAAGCTCAGTGATCGATAAACTATCCCAGAAAGTAAATAATTTTCCATTGTTAGTTAAGAGTCTTACCTCATTGACCACCACATAAATCGGGAACTCGGCAACTTTACCATTGTAAGTTAACAGTTAGTTTAGCTCATTAATTGACAGACTACCACTGTAACTATGCAACTTTACCATAGTTAGTTGACAGTTGAGTTCAGTGATCGCCAAAATCCTCAATAATTCACCATCTTTACCAGACCTAGTTAAGAGTTTTATCTCAGTGATCGCCAAACTTCCTCAGAAGTGATACTGTACATCTCTCAGTAACTGTACAGCAATACCATAAGTAGTTAACACTTTAGCTCGGTAGTAGCGAAGTAACAGTAACTGAGACACATTTCCTTACTACTTAACAGTTTTGGCTTACTGATAGAAAAACCCCTTCAATAACTGTTTTACCAGTTACTTCTTCGGTAACATAGTAGTTACCAGTTTTAACAGAGATCTCGCCAAAACCCTGTTATTAGTTTAGTTGAGCGATGTGAAACTCAACATTATCATAATATGAAAGAAGTGATTCCCAAGCCACAAATAAAACACTAACACAATTAACATTAGAAAGTTTAATAAACACTTACGTACATTTCGGTAAGATAGCTACCATCCTCAGAGGGATATAAACCAATATTGAGTGTATACTGAGTAAATATATAAAACTAAGCGGTCATGTTATCGTTTATCAAATGTTCATCGCTCGTTCCCTTTACGTTCACGTTACGTTCAACCTAACGTAAAATCCTCTTGAAAGTATAGGCTACGTTTAGATAAAAATTGTAACAGAACGGTCCATCCAACAGCGTTCAGCAGATGAGATAGAAACTGTAATTCGTAAGTGTAATATTTGTAAAGATATTAGAAATGAAAATGCTGGTGTCAGCTCGTTGATGAAATCCGATGGAGGATTTAATTTGATGAAGTCTGATGGAAGATAAAAAGGATTTCCCTATATCGCCCGTGTTAAAGCTGGTCCAGAAATGTAAATAATGGTTTTTATTATTTGATGAAGTCTGATAGAAGATGAAAAGGATTTCCCTATTTTGCCCATGTTAAATCTGTTCCGGAAATGTAAATACTGGTTTTTATTATTTGATGAAGTCTGATGGAAATGAAACAGGATTTCCCTATTTTGCCCATGTTAAATCTGGTCCAGAAATGTAAATGCTGGTTTTTATTATTTGATGAAGTCTGATGGAAATGAAACAGGATTTCTCTATTTTGCCCATGTTAAATCTGGTCCAGAAATGTAAATAATGGTTTTTATTATTTGATGAAGTCTGATGGAAATGAAACAGGATTTCCCTATTTTGCCCATGTTAAATCTGGTCCAGAAATGTAAATGCTGGTTTTTATTATTTGATGAAGTCTGATGGAAATGAAACAGGATTTCTCTATTTTGCACATGTTAAATCTGGTCCAGAAATGTAAATAATGGTTTTTATTATTTGATGAAGTCTGATGGAAATGAAACAGGATCCTTATGTTTAAATAGAGAATATTTTGCCCATGTTAAATCTGGTCCAGAAATGTAAATAATGGTTTTTATTATTTGATGAAGTCTGATGGAAATGAAACAGGATTTCCCTATTTTGCCCATGTTAAATCTGGTCCAGAAATGTAAATGCTGGTTTTTATTATTTGATGAAGTCTGATGGAAATGAAACAGGATTTCTCTATTTTGCCCATGTTAAATCTGGTCCAGAAATGTAAATGCTGGTTTTTATTATTTGATGAAGTCTGATGGAAGATGAAACAGGATTTCCCTATCTCGCCTATGTTAAATCTGGTCCAGAAATGTAAATAATGGTTTTTATTATTTGATGAAGTCTGATGGAAGATGAAACAGGATTTCTCTATTTTGCCCATGTTAAATCTGGTCCAGAAATGTAAATAATGGTTTTTATTATTTGATGAAGTCTGATGGAAGATGAAACAGGATTTCCCTATATCGCCCGTGTTAAAGCTGGTCCAGAATTGTAAATATTGGTTTTTATTATTTGATGAAGTCTGATGGAAGATGAAACAGGATTTTCCTATTTTGCCCATGTTAAAGCTGGTCCAGAATTGTAAATATTGGTTTTTATTATTTGATGAAGTCTGATGGAAGATGAAACAGGATTTTCCTATTTTGCCCATGTTAAAGCTGGTCCAGAATTGTAAATATTGGTTTTTATTATTTGATGAAGTCTGATGGAAGATGAAACAGGATTTTCCTATTTTGCCCATGTTAAAGCTGGTCCAGAAATGTAAATAATGGTTTTTATTTTTTGATGAAGTCTGATGGAAGATGAAACAGGATTTCCCTATTTTGCCCATGTAAATTTGGTCCAGAAATGTAAATAATGGTTTTTATTATTTGATGAAGTCTGATGGAAATGAAACAGGATTTCTCTATTTTGCACATGTTAAATCTGGTCCAGAAATGTAAATAATGGTTTTTATTATTTGATGAAGTCTGATGGAAATGAAACAGGATCCTTATGTTTAAATAGAGAATATTTTGCCCATGTTAAATCTGGTCCAGAAATGTAAATAATGGTTTTTATTATTTGATGAAGTCTGATAGAAAATGAAAAAGGATTTCCCTATTTTGCCCATGTTAAATCTGGTCCAGAAATGTAAATAATGGTTTTTATTATTTGATGAAGTCTGATAGAAAATGAAAAAGGATTTCCCTATTTTGCCCATGTTAAATCTGGTCCAGAAATGTAAATAATGGTTTTTATTATTTGATGAAGTCTGATAGAAAATGAAAAAGGATTTCCCTATTTTGCCCATGTTAAATCTGGTCCAGAAATGTAAATAATGGTTTTTATTATTTGATGAAGTCTGATAGAAAATGAAAAAGGATTTCCCTATTTTGCCCATGTTAAATCTGGTCCAGAAATGTAAATATTGGTTTTTATTATTTGATGAAGTCTGATGGAAGATGAAACAGGATTTTCCTATTTTGCCCATGTTAAATCTGGTCCAGAAATGTAAATAATTGTTTTTATTTTTTGATGAAGTCTGATGGAAGATGAAACAGGATTTCCCTATTTTGCCCATGTTAAATCTGGTCCAGAAATGTAAATAATTGTTTTTATTATTTGATGAAGTCTGATGGAAGATGAAACAGGATTTCCCTATCTCGCCTATGTTAAAGCTGGTCCAGAAATGTAAATAATGGTTTTTATTTTTTGATGAAGTCTGATGAAGATGAAACAGGATTTCCCTATTTTGCCCATGTTAAATCTGGTCCAGAAATGTAAATAATGGTTTTTATTATTAGCGTTATTACAGTAGCAGTAGATGGGGAAATGAGAGGCAGGGATCAGTCTCCAGATCAGCGGCATCAAAAATTACCGATTTCTAGTTTGAGCCAGAATCCCCATTTTCTATAGCAGTTACATGAATTAAGTGCAATAACCACAAGATCCAAGCCAGTTATAACTTAAATGGAGCTCAAGACCACACCGACTTATAAAAAAGATTGTTAAATGGTATTTTCCAGTTGCAATTGATTTCTGTATCTGTGTATTATGTACGTGTATGAAAAAAAAAAAAGAAAAGAAATGTATATATAATAAATTTAGGATATTCGAATTAGACCTACATAAGTGCATTATTTTTGAGTGTTTGTTTATGATTTGTCACCAGACCTATAAAGTAAAACTCCAGGGGATATTCTTACGCGTTATATTAAAATCTGCCTACTTATGCACTCGTACCTGCAGCTCACTAAAACAATTTTATTATTTGTGTGTATTTACGAAACTTTTATTATTTTGGAGTAATCAGCTGTGCGCATTGTAGAGAGTTGACAAATTTGTTTAAGCGGGGTAATTAATCGTGGCCAGACAAGCAACCTATCAGATGCAAGGTTTTTTATTTCTTTTCTCCCTACATACTGTAAAATCGGCCGCCATTTTCGACAGACAGATCGAAATGTCACCCTGAGTTTAGGTTAGGCCTACTATTTAAAAGGTTAATTATTTTAGCAGACACAAAAATAAACGTAAATAGTTTAAATATATTTTTTTATTATTATTTTTTATTGTTTGTTTTGTTCTTTTGTTTGTTTTTATTATTTTAAAAAATCTCTGATTCTAGCCAGTAGTAGGTTTTTCCCACCAACAAATGCGCTTTACCGATCATTTTATTGCTTAAGGTGTAGTTAAGGATGTCCAAGAATATGTTACACGTATTTGTCCACCCATTTTTTGAGGCGACTCCATTTGCAAAAATATAATTTGGCTGCAAACTGTTTCTTTGTCGTTTTTATAGATGAACGTTTCACCAGCGCATTTAAGAGTAGAGTGTTAACAGAGGAAAGTTATTAGTAAACTAAAACCTGATATGAGTTACGTTACAATCGAATCATTGTGGGACAGTTATATTGGTTGTTACTATTATTTTGGTACAAAATTACTAAAGCTCCCTAATAAACTATTTGTTTATATAAATTCAGTTTAGAAAAAACGTTTTTAGGTATTAATGAAGTGAAACAAAATTTCGGACTGTAAAAGTTAAATATTTCCAGTTCTATATCACTGAGAACGTGGATGTGCTAGAAGTAAAGACACCGATTTATTATGTGAATATTTATTAAAAGGTCTATATTGCCCATACTGAGTGTGCGGCTTCATCATTGTACTACCAAAAGATCCCTGAAATAAAATCAATATGGTCGCCGGTTGTAAAACAGTTACATTTTTTAAACTGACCAAAAAATCGGTAAATTTTTAGTCCATCTGTTTTGTCTACAAATATTTCCCCATTTTCGTCTATTTTGTACTATTAAAAAAATATTATAAAAATTAAAATTAAGTGTAGCCTATATATGATGGCGATGTCACAAAAAATGTGTAAACTTATGTTTAAAATATAGTTTGGATACACCGAATTATACTTTAGGGAAAAAATGCGATTACATTTCTAATAAATTCTACTTTTTTTTTAGCCGGATAGTATATTACGGAATTATACATATAGTTTAAGTGTATTTAAAAGAAATAAAGTATTAAATGATATTACAGGACCAGACATATTTATTTATATTGTTACTGTATATTTATTTATCAAGTTAATAATTCACAGATCGCACTAATAAGTTAAAATCCTAACATAAAAAACAAAATCAATAATATATATTAAGTAGTCACAACCTTCAACCTATGGCATAACCAATGGAATGACTAAAAATAACACTTTTAAATATTGTAAACAAACCTGAACGATCCAATTACTATACCATTACATCCGAATATAGGCCTACAACGCAAACGTTCGATTTATTTAATTTAAGAACACAAACATACAGAAACACATAATAAGACATAATTATATCAACTGGATTCATTAAAATATATAATATAACTAGAATAATACACCACAACTTAGCATAACTAAAAACACATACACGGCCTCTTCTCGCTAACAGGAAAAATAAATCAGATGTAGGCCTACGCCGGTAATCTGAGATACAATTCCAGCAGATGTTTTCAAATAAAGACACGGATACAAAATATACTATTTATAAACCAACATTCTTAACATAGGATGAATTTAAATAATAAAATGGAAGTAAATGAATAAATATGGAAGAAAAATGATGAAATAAGCCTATATTAATATAGAAATTTAATAGTCTATAAAAGTTTAATTGTCAAATAATTAGATATAAACTCTGATATTTATTCAAATAAATATCGTAAATTCTTAAAAAGAGGAAAAAGAAAATAGAGAATTTATAAGATTTTTTTTTGCAACAATGAGTTTGGAAATTTCAACTTTATTTATTAGCCCAAAAAAATTTTGAATTAAATTTATAGTTATAAAGAAAAGTATTAACATTAAATGATTCACTAAATTTTTGATTTTTGAACTGCATATATATATATATATATATAATCTATTAAGAAAATTAATACATCAAATAATAAGAAATCTCTTTGAATGAATATTTTACTAGCCCAAAAGCCTAAGGTAATATCCAGCCAATCTCTACCATTTATATAGTGAAAAGCTGTTCAAGATGAAATAGTAAATTTATTTAAATTCAACACAAATAGAATATTTGTGATTTATGAAATTTATTTATAATTTCTTTTAATTATAAATATTGATTTCAAGACTATGAACTAAATTTAATTCCTGTTTAAAATAAAACTTGTAAAAGAAAGTTATAAAGAAGTTTAATACAAATAAAAGATTATATTTGTGAATATTAATCTGAGTAATTAGTGATTAATAGTAAAGTATAAAAATTAATATTAAAAAAAATATTATGATTATCTATTATGTTTCTGATGTGACATTGCATATATTTTGATGCCATTCTCAGCTTTTCTTAACACTGCTTTCATTTTCGATAGAGTAATACCATTATCAAAAATACCAAAATACTTAAAAATTACTTGGAAAATGGTCCACTGAATACATTACCAAGACAACGTTAGGAATGGGAAAAATATAATTTATATTATTATACAACTAAATTTTAACCTTTTTGCAAAGCTGATGGTTTATTTTTATATATGCATTTCATTTCAGTACATTCTTCTGATATTACTAGAAGTTAAAACAATGCAAGGAATGACAAAGAATACACTGAAATCAATTTTATACGTCTTAGCAGAAATATAAATTATCATAATAATTACATTATGTATTTTTGTCGTAAAATTCACATGTTTATATAAATATACTGTATATTACTTTTATTTTAAATATCTACTTTTACACTAAGGGAATGATTTTAATGGGTTTTGTCTGGCTATATCTGCAAGTCTGTGTGTCACTAATTTCTTAGGAAAGTGTACTATCAAAGTACATGCTAGAGATTTATAAAAAAGAAGTATTCTGAACTCCAAGCAATAAAATTAAAATTAAATTAGACACAGAATTTCTCACAAATAATATGTTTATTAACTCGAACGCGTTTCAACGACAAAATCGCTATCTTCAGTGATGTATGAGCTACAATATTCAAAGTTATTGAACTACAATTGATAACAGTTATAGTTTGACTATATAGTAGCTCAGTATTTATTTACATCTAAACAATATAATTAAATTTAATTATCATAACTCAAAATATCCGTAAACAAAATATTTCAGTGCGTGTTACAAAATAAATAAATCGAATAAATTGCGATGTTTTAAAATTTTCAATTCTGGAATTCCTGGAACTCCTCTTTTTGAAAAACAAAACAAACCTAAAGGTATTAAGTAAATTCCTGACTGTCAATTTTTATTTGTTTTGACTATATCAAATAAATTGCCTCGGTTTACAAATTAGGTAGGCTCCTTTGAACGATATGTCGGTTTCAACATAAATTATTCTGACAGTACAAATCATTAAAAATCAGTCCAAACAATCAACGAGCTGGGAGTTGGACTTTTCAAGCTTACAAGGGGTGAGGAGAATGAAAAGGGGAGAAGGGAGAAGTAGGGGAAGAGAAGGTGCAATTAGCAACCCCGTTAGTGTAGTTTTAACAGAGGTAGAGTTTACTGATACTAATAAGATTAGCCTTGGCTTGATCCAATGAAAAATTGCACATTTACATTGGCAAAGACTAAATGGAACAAAGAGACAAAATGTTGACTAAATATGGTTAAAGTGTTGGGCTGTTAATTTATTTAATATGAATAGTGAATAATGATGAATGATAGGGACAAAGTGTCCTCTAAACATGGTTAGGTCATTATTAATTTTATTTATTTTAAATAGTGTAAAGCGTAAACCAATGAGGGCTAGTGAATTTTAAAACTCGTACTATGTAGAATAATAATAACCATTACTAAATTACATCGATAATTTAGTTCTATTACATTTAAATTTGTGTTATTTAAAAATAAATAGCTCGAAACAAGACTTTTTTTGAAAATACTGATTTGGAAAAAATCGTAGACTACATATTTTGAATTTGGTGTGCCAATTTTCTTTTACTGACCAGGAACCAGAGCAAAAGAGTTGAGGTCACAATCTTTGTCATTCGAAGGGCAGGGGATAGGGGTGAATATGGTTATTTTTTAATATTTAAAAATAGATATCATAAATGAAAAAAATTGTTGAAATGAAAATTGTAGGTTATGTAATTTCAAACATTTTGGTTTTTTATTCGTCTCTTTCAAATGAAAACTAACGCAGTTCATGAATTTTCGAAGTTCTCTGTTAGATTAATATAATTCGAATCTCGTACTAAACCTTTTTTTATAAATAATTAAATCGATAAACGATAATAGATATAAAAAATTAAGAGAAATCAAAATTGTAGCTCATGAAATGAACATTAGTGTACAATAAAAATTATACTTCAAAATCATAATTTCTTCCTCGAAATTATTATACATGGAATTTGTTGGATTGGGCAAATCAATAATACAATTTTGGGAGGTAACTCCTCGGCTAATCTCGCATAATAGTGAACATTGTATGTAGGAGTATTTTAATCCTTTCATTCACAAGTTAATTGTATCTGGAACTCCGACAACTTTCATTGTATAAGGACGAATATAAACACAAAATGTTTCAAATTGTATAAACCTCATTTTAACATTTTTTTTTTTAGATATAGGCTATATTGCTAATTTTTACACATTTACAAAAATCATTTTCATCCCCTTCTCCTCACAAGATTGCCTGGACAACGATAGCGACCTCAACTCTTTTGCCCTGGTTTTCCTGATCGCTTGAAGAGTTATCACGCAGAATTTATAGAACGCAAAATTTATTTCCGAATAAAAGCGGTTGTTTTACTGGACTATTGCTAGTCGTTTAATAATAATTAGTAACGGGATTTAGAATTAAGATTCCCATTACCTATTAACAAATACTATTAAACTTATGACAGGTATATTAAAACAATGAATTAATATTGACCATTGGGGAGCGCATGTCACTCTGTACTGTACTGAGAGTTAAAATAAAATTACATCTATGTCGCCTAATCCATCATAGAACGCCCAACTTGCTTACGAGTATAGGCCTACCGTAGCTATTCAGACAAAGGCGACTTTAGATGCCCTACTCAAAAACACGAGTCGCTCTTTTACTAATATTAATATTTACACAAATTTATACTGTTTCCTTTGTAAAAATAATTAGTTTATGATTTAAAGTGTAATATAATCCTCACATAATTTCTTAGATGGAGGAATCACGACGGGCACATTTAAAGTCAGATTTTTGGAAACGTTTGGTCACTTATTTTGGGTTTTGTAAAAAAAAAAGTTTTACGAAATATAGAAGGGCCAGCCTTCCCATATATATAACCTTGTATTTAACGTATAGAAAAATTTATTTTCAAATTAGGGCATCTACTTGTTTTATTCTAGTTTTTTTTTAAATAACCAGGCTTTGTGGATTGAGTTTCAACAGGTACAAACAATTTGTATTTTTTGTATCTGGTTCAAGGTCAAAACTCAATAATAACTTTATATATATATATATATATATATATATATATATATATATATATATATATTGTGATAATTTTTGTTTATATAAGTAATGAAATAAATAGGTAATCTGCTGTTTTGTTTTTAATTTATGAAACCGAAAACTTGGAAATGATAATTTTGAAAAGATAAATTTTGGAAATAAATTTTAATCATTTTTGTAAACTTATGTGTTCATTTTTAGACGTGCACTGTGCATTATAAAAAACAAATTTCAGATAAATAAAATAACACCTTAGTATAAAAAATAAACAAATAGAATAATAAGTTTCAAAAATTCAAGTCCGTGAATTATTAGTATTTTTTGCGCCTAGAATTAATTGCGTACAATTAATAACACAGGAACTCAAGCTTGAGTTGAAATAAAAGACTAGACGAGTGTCAGAAAAAACCTGTTGTAGTAGTCCTATGTGTAGTACAGGACTGAAATAGATAGTGTATCATCTTTATACATTGACCGAATAAAATCTACATTAGCTTTCAAAAAAATGTCAATTTTCTTTTAATGAAATGAAATTGATTTGGTATTTCTACAATACACATAAATTACCCTTACAAACCGAAATATTCCTATTTCACACCAAAAAGAGATTAAATTAATCTTTTTGAGATAAATTGATTTTTTAAAACTAAACTGACACATAAATGGGAATCAAAAGATTAAAACCCGATTTACAAACATAATTTATACTTAGAAATATATATTTTAAAGATTGCAATGATTACGATTTGCATCATATTTCCTAAGTTTTACACTAAGTCAGTGATCGTGAGCAGCTGTGAGCTACTCAAGATTGATTTGATATACATCACATTAAATATTACATCTTACTTTTGCAAGGAAAAATCAATTGAAAACTCAATAGTCTAGTTCTAGTAAAATTATTTGTTACTAATTAAAATAGTCTCATTGTTATGTTTTTATTTACACTTACTTTGAGTGAATAGAATTTATTTTTTTTAATTTGTTGATTTTTATTTATATGATGTTTACTTATAAAGCCCTGTGTCAGAAGATGACGAAACTAAAAATTTTACAATAAAATCATCTTTATCGTACTTTATTTTCATTGTGATTATAATTAGTGTTGTTATTACAGATATTGGAGCAATTTAATAAATATAAAGTAATTAAATCAATGTACATAGCAAATAGTAAACTATTGTTAAAATATTAAAGATACTAGTAAAATGTGAATCAAATATTTTAGTTTAGAAAAAACTATACTGAACAACAGTTATTAAAAGTTGCTTAGTTAGGTATAAAGTTAAGTATTTGCATATTACTTGAATTATGTTTTATAAATAGTTGTAAAACACAAAATGTATAAACATTAAAAATTGTAATGTTTTACTTAAAAAGATGAATAAAAATCTTTATGACAAGTAGGCCTAATACTTCAATTTTATTAAAATAATAGAAAATAAACAGAATTGAAAAACTTTACTTTACAAGGAGAAGGATGGGCTTCTACCAAAAATTTTCTTAAAACCTAGGTATTCACTGACATTAGTATACAATTGTCCAAATATTCACATGGGTGTCTGTTTCTATATATGTTTTTATCATCTTCATGTTTAAGTCTAAAATGTACTGGCAGATCACGACTGCTGGACTAAGTAATCACAACCACCCTCCCTTTACATTTAAAATATAATTTAATTATCCCGTTTGTTAATCTTAAACAATTTAGGTCTTTGTGGGGTTGATTAAAAAAGTTTCGGGATAAATATGTGGTATTCAAAGTGCATGTTATGAGTAGAAAACTAATTTCCTGTAATTGTTAAATTAAGAACAATTTTTGAAAATGTATTAGATTCTGATGTTAGTTAAAATAAAAGTGTTTGCAGCTATGAAACTTTACAACTTTCTGAATATCAATTAAAAAATGTAAAATGATTTTACAAATTAGCTTAAAATCGAGTCTAGATTTAGTAATGAAAAAAAAAAATATATATATATAAGACTATTTTGAAAATATTTTCGTACAAAATTTTTGTTTGCTTGGTCTGAGACATCCAATTGACGGAAGGACTATGCAGTTTCATTCATTAGTGTAGGACATGTCCGTAACATATTTTTTTGTAATAATTAAAATTGCAAACTAGGAATTTTTTGTGTTTTATAAAAATATCTCAGGTCTATATAATTATAATAATCTATATTTGTGTTAGGACAGATAATTATGCGGAATACAATTTTAAGCTATTCCTAGCCTTGCCACCTTATTAATTCTTAGTTCACACGTTTTGGTACATAACATCTCTACCGCCACCTCCATCTTCAAATCAGTACATAAGTAGTTTCTGAATTTGAAGGTATTCTGAAACACATCATTTAAGAATAATAATGTCAGAATAATTCAACAAAAACTGTATACAATATAACTCATAAATAGTACATGCTTACTTAATCTTTGAGATTAAATAGGCATGTACAATATATGAGTTATAATCAAGGATTAAATAAAGCAATAAAGCTAAAGTTTCAAAATTATTTTAATAATATGAACGAGCTATAATTGTTTCGCCTTGCGGCATAATCGGGCAACTACAATTACTGTTGTTGCCTGATGATGCCGCAAGGCGAAAAAATTGTAGCTCATTTATATTATTAAAATAATTTTGAAAATTTAGCTTTATTACTTTATTTAATCCTTGAATATGGAGTTTCAACAAGAAATATCTGCTGTTACATTAAAATTAAAAAATAAATAAATATGAGTTATATTGTTTAACACTGTGATTGTATACAGTTTGTTATGTCTTCATACTCTCTGTTACGCTTAAACTATATAGTACATCTTTATATAGAGATTAAATATGCATGTACGATATATTAGTTATACTGTTTAACACTGTGATTGTATACAGTATGTTATGTCTTCATACTCTCTGTTACGCTTAAACTATATAGTACATCTGTATGGAGAGATTAAATATGCATGTACGATATATTAGTTATATTGATTAACACTATGATTGTATACACTATGTTATGTCTTCATACTCTCTGTTACGCTTAAACTATATAGTACATCTGTATGGAGAGATTAAATATGCATGTACGATATATTAGTTATATTGATTAACACTGTGATTGTATACAGTATGTTATGTCTTCATACTCTCTGTTACGCTTAAACTATATAGTACATCTGTATGGAGAGATTAAATATGCATGTACGATATATTAGTTATATTGATTAACACTGTGATTGTATACACTATGTTATGTCTTCATACTCTCTGTTACGCTTAAACTATATAGTACATCTGTATGGAGAGATTAAATATGCATGTACGATATATTAGTTATATTGATTAACACTGTGATTGTATACACTATGTTATGTCTTCATACTCTCTGTTACGCTTAAACTATATAGTACATCTGTATGGAGAGATTAAATATGCATGTACGATATATTAGTTATATTGATTAACACTATGATTGTATACACTATGTTATGTCTTCATACTCTCTGTTACGCTTAAACTATATAGTACATCTGTATGGAGAGATTAAATATGCATGTACGATATATTAGTTATATTGATTAACACTGTGATTGTATACAGTATGTTATGTCTTCATACTCTCTGTTACGCTTAAACTATATAGTACATCTGTATGGAGAGATTAAATATGCATGTACGATATATTAGTTATATTGATTAACACTGTGATTGTATACACTATGTTATGTCTTCATACTCTCTGTTACGCTTAAACTATATAGTACATCTGTATGGAGAGATTAAATATGCATGTACGATATATTAGTTATATTGATTAACACTGTGATTGTATACACTATGTTATGTCTTCATACTCTCTGTTACGCTTAAACTATATAGTACATCTGTATGGAGAGATTAAATATGCATGTACGATATATTAGTTATATTGATTAACACTGTGATTGTATACACTATGTTATGTCTTCATACTCTCTGTTACGCTTAAACTATATAGTACATCTGTATGGAGAGATTAAATATGCATGTACGATATATTAGTTATATTGATTAACACTGTGATTGTATACACTATGTTATGTCTTCATACTCTCTGTTACGCTTAAACTATATAGTACATCTGTATGGAGAGATTAAATATGCATGTACGATATATTAGTTATATTGATTAACACTGTGATTGTATACACTATGTTATGTCTTCATACTCTCTGTTACGCTTAAACTATATAGTACATCTGTATGGAGAGATTAAATATGCATGTACGATATATTAGTTATATTGATTAACACTATGATTATATACACTATGTTATGTCTTCATACTCTCTGTTACGCTTAAACTATATAGTACATCTGTATGGAGAGATTAAATATGCATGTACGATATATTAGTTATATTGATTAACACTGTGATTGTATACAGTATGTTATGTCTTCATACTCTCTGTTACGCTTAAACTATATAGTACATCTGTATGGAGAGATTAAATATGCATGTACGATATATTAGTTATATTGATTAACACTATGATTGTATACACTATGTTATGTCTTCATACTATCTGTTCTGCTTAAACTATATAGTACATCTATATGGAGAGATTAAATATGCATGTACGATATATTAGTTATATTGATTAACACTGTGATTGTATACACTATGTTATGTCTTCATACTCTCTGTTACGCTTAAACTATATAGTACATCTGTATGGAGAGATTAAATATGCATGTACGATATACTAGTTATATTGATTAACACTGTGATTGTATACAGTATGTTATGTCTTCATACTCTCTGTTACGCTTAAACTATATAGTACATCTGTATGGAGAGATTAAATATGCATGTACGATATATTAGTTATATTGATTAACACTGTGATTGTATACAGTATGTTATGTCTTCATACTCTCTGTTACGCTTAAACTATATAGTACATCTGTATGGAGAGATTAAATATGCATGTACGATATATTAGTTATATTGATTAACACTGTGATTGTATACAGTATGTTATGTCTTCATACTCTCTGTTACGCTTAAACTATATAGTACATCTTTATATAGAGATTAAATATGCATGTACGATATATTAGTTATATTGATTAACACTATGATTGTATACACTATGTTATGTCTTCATACTCTCTGTTTCGCCTAAATTATACAGACCACCCATGCGCCATGTATAGCGACTAAACCAAATGATCTAGTCTTCGTTTTAACTTAAACCCTCCTATTTCGACCCTAGAAAATTCAGTAAAAATTATTTCAAATCTCCAAAATGTCTTAAAAGTGATTTTTTAGAGGAAGGGGGTTGTTTTTAGAAAATTTTCAAATGTAAAGGTAGGTCGAGTGATACCTCATTTTAAAGGTCTCTGTTCACCGATCATTTTGGAAAAAGTTTTAACTTATCTTACTGCGTATGAACAGGGTGTTCCAAAACGTCAAAAAAGTAGTGTTTTACATCTAGTTTTACTGTTACCATATAACATAACCTGCATAAACCAAATTTTTATCCTAGATTCATCAAAAGATGCCCTTTCCAAAAATGTGCTTAAGTTGCCCTTACTCAAACATTTTCAAATTTTAAAAATTAATCAATTTTGGAAAAATAAACAGATTAAAACTCAAAAACTCCAAATAGTAACAATAACCTACTATTTATCTTGTTTCGGAAGGTTTACAGGTGCTCAAACTGCAGCCCATTGCTTTCCAAACAAAGTTCTACTCTGGAATTTTCTACTCTATCTACAGCTCGCAGTATTTCTTCACCACTAATTATTAAGTTCACAGCATCTCTAATTCTCTGCATCATGTCTTTTCTCGTTGTTGGTCGTACTGTATAAACTAAGTCCTTTAATCTACCCCACAAATAAAAATCCATGCAAGTTAAATCAGGTGATCTTTGTGGATAGTTTATGGACCACCTCTTCCAACCCATCTTCCAGGATATTGTTCGTCCAGACTTTGTCGCACATTTTGAGCAAAGTGAGCTGGTACTCCGTTGTGCATAAACCACATATATTGTATGGCATCTTCAGGGAAGTCCATTACTAAATTAGGTAAATAATCAAACCGAGAGTAATTGTAAGTTTCTCCATCTAAGTTACGGTCAAAAAAATGGACCAACAATAAAATTCTGTTACCAACCAGGTATTTAAAGTTCAATATCTCTGGTTGTCGATCTCTCTCATCCAGTGTGGATTTTTGAATGCCTGATACCTGATACCTGGTATTGTGGAGGTTCACTTCACTATTGCTCCGAAATGTAGCCTCGTCACACCAAAGTTACGGAAAAAGTTTTGATTTTGTTGTAATTGTTCTCTGGCCTATAAACATTGTTCATTCGTTGAAGGTAATCATCTCCGTGCTGTTCTTGATGAAGTGAAATCCTACACGGGTGCATTTTATTGTCTTTAAGGATCCTCAACACTGAACTTTGACTAATACCTGAATCGAGAGCTATTCTCCTGGAGGAGTCATGGGGGTTTAGTTGAACTACTGCCAATACATCCGGTGCCCTATCTCTTCCTACGGGGCTAGCGAGTTCTTTACCTTTGTTGTGATCAGGTTGGACTCGTCCTGTTTAACGCACACGATTGGCGAGCCTTTGAAAGGACATACATGAAGGATTTTTTCGGTATGGATAACGTTCTGCATACAGATTTGCAGCAGCTGCGTAATTTTGAAAAAAATCTCCTAACACTATAATCATCTGGAATGCCTCCTCATTTGTGTATGCCATCTTAAAGAAACACAATACTGTACAAACTCTCACTATGGACACTTTAAAAAAATACTGATAATAGCAGACTGCAAGTTTACCTGCACAAAACAGTACTCACTCATCAAAAACCAAACAAAGTTAGGAATAGAGAGTACGACCGTTATTGGGTACGGAACAAAGGTCATTCCAGTTCATATGCATTGAGATTGTTCAATCATGAATATCGTTGTTTGCACCTGTTATGAATGAGAACTTAAATTTGTATCTGCTTATAGATAAGGAAGCTGCTAAATTATTTTTAATCGTACTTGGAAAATTTAAAATCATTTACATATTTTTAATGCAATGCTTATTTATAATGAAAAATTATTTGAGCAAGCGTAATGTGAATAGGAAAGACTGGTGTCAACACCCCCCTGCCGCTCCACCAAAAAATGGCGATAAAGAGTGTTGGAAAATAAGTTTCTCAGGCGCCATTTTGAAAGGGTTAGAGATAAGGTCAAACTTCAAATACAAAAAAATGTTTGTTTTTTAAAGACATTTTAAATGGTGTGTTTCACGACTAACGTTACTATTTGGAGTTTTTGAGTTTTGATCTTTTTTTTTTTTTTTTTAATTGCATGTATTTTCAAATTTGAAAATTTTTTAGTAGGGGGTAACTTAAGCACATTTTTAGAAAGGGCGTCTTCTCATGAATCTAGAATAAAAATTTGTTTATGTAGGCTATGTTATGAGGTAACAGTAAAACTGTAAAACACTACTTTTTGACGTTTTGGAACACCCTGTACATACGCAGTAAGATAAGTTCAGTTAAAACTTTTCCCAAAATGATCGGTGAACAGATACCTTTAAAATGAGGTAGGCCTATCACTCGACCTACCTTTACGTTTGAAAATGTTCCAAGAACGACAGCCCCCCCCCCAAAGCACTTTTTTGTCATTTTTGAAATTTGAAAAAATTTTACTGAATTTTCTAGGGTCGAAATGGGGGGGGGGGTCGGGTTTTAAGTTAAAACGAAGGCTGCAGCTCATTTGGTTCAGTCGCTATACCTTGCGCACGGGTGGTCTGATTCACCCTGTAGAGTATATATTTATTCATAGATGGTTTTGGTCCATAGGAGCTACACTTGAGCAATTGAGATAGCCAATTTTGAGATAATTTTTTTTGACCTTTTTCTTAAGACAACTAATTTGGAATTAATAGGCCTAAACAATTTTTTTTTAAATTATCAAGATGGGGCAAAATATGTTCACTAAAATTTATTAAAATCTGTCTACTCGTTTGAGCTGTAGAGCACTGCACAGACACCAGACCCTAGACAGACAGATAGACAGACGAAAGATAGACATCGTTTATAAAAACATTATTTTGACAAGGTTGATCTCAAACTCGACATAAATTGTTTGACCCATCGCAACTCTTTCTAATAAGGAAGTAAAAATATTTATATAATCCTATTATTCTCAGTCTCATAATTTGGAAAGTTATTTCTCTACCGCAACAAAATTTATATGGATTACCAAGAAAATTAAAAAATAATTTAATTAAATAATAATAATAAATATAAAGGTGTTTCAATGGGCAGAATTGTTAAATTTTGGAAGAAAGGAAAGATGGTATCTTTAACCATTTTTTATAAACATAACCGGTCTTATTTATTTATTTTTTTTGAGAAACCATTACATATTTTATAGTAATTTTTAGCCATCCTAGCCTTGTCACCTTATTATGTGTCATTTAAATTAATTTCAGAGTAGCTCCATCATCTTAAACTACTTACATACAGAGTACATATTATTATTTATTTTATTGTTCTGTACACTATTATTATTAGTAGACGCCTTTCGGAATACTTACATCTTCAAAAACCAGTTATGTACTGTTAAAAGTAGAGGTAGGCCTACAGTACTTCGAAACGCGAACTAACAAGTTGTCAAGGCTAGGAATAGCTAAAATTGTACTCAAATTAATTATCCAAGTCATAGCAGAAATATAGACTATAATAGACTAAAGAGATATTAAGTAAATAATAACCTCAACATTGCAATTTTAATTGTTATAAAAATATGTTTTCGGATATGTCCTACATTGTGGAATGAAAACATATACTTATATTAACTCCAACCAAGAAACAAAATATAAATTGATGTCCCGGATAAAACATTTATACGATTTTTTTCGATAATCCACTAAATTGGAATTACACAAAAATTTCGTAGATAAAAAAAAAAAAAAAATACATTTTGTTTTATTAAATGTAGACTCGATTTAAAAAAGATTTGTATATGTTTTTATTATTTCTTCTAATCGATAGTCATCACGTTATATTTGGTTATAACTTTGTTATTTGCTTCAACTTTTATTTTAGCTGAGTTTAGAGTACATACTTCAAAACTTAAAATTTTGTTTTTTTTATAAATAAACTGCACAATTATCTAAATTGTGTAAAATTTACGAAAGATAAATGTAAATTTGATTTTTAAATACCTGTAGACACTCATGTAAAGAAAGGGGACGTTAGTTTTAACTACCTGCATACAATTATAAAACAGGGAAGTTGTTTTTAACTACCGGTAAAAAGATGAAGTTGGTTTTAACTACCTTTAAATACTTATATAAATTGGAAGTTAATTTTAACTATCTGAAAAACACTTAGGTAAAGGGGAAGTTAATTTTAACTACCTGAAAACACTTATGTAAAAGGGAAGTTAATTTTAACTACCTGTAAACACTTATGTAAATGGGAAGTTAATTTTAACTACCTGAAAAACACTTAGGTAAAGGGGAAGTTTGAACTAGCTATAAATACTTATGTAAATGGAAAGCTGGTTTCAACTATCTGTAAACAATTACATAAAATGGAAGTTGGTTTTAACTATCTATAAAGTAAGTGAAGTTGGTTATAACGACCTTTAAACACTTATATAAATGGGAAATTTTGTTTTTAACTACCTGTAAACACTTACATAAAAGGGAAGTTGGTTTTCACTACTTATTGTATTAGTTAAAAAATGATAAATATTGTAATTAGGATTGAAATCTTTAAAATATATATAACAGTTTTTAACCTTGGGCGAACCTATATAATCTTAATTATGTCTAAGATAGTTTTAGTTTAATTTAACAAAATCAATTTTTCTCGATTTGATTAATGTAGTTTCTTTTTAGATTGAAGTAGGATTAATTTGATTTATACAATATAAATTAAATTTTGTGTGTATTGTATAAGTATCACGATGAAGGAATCAAATCAATTCCATTTCATTTCAAAAAATACTTCTTGTAAGATAGTGTCAGCAGAAGTTTTAAGTTTTGAAACAAAGGAAAAGATGGTTTCTATGTCGATTTTTTAAAACATCACCAGAATTGTTTTCTTTTGAAAAACCCTTATATGTAACATAAGTTACATGAATGTGTGTGTTACATTCTATATTTGATTAAAGTAAACTTAATATTTAACAGCTATTATTATTATTATTTTTTTAACTGTAACAGCAGTAACTACTTGTTGAAACTCCATAATAAGGATAAAATAAGCACTGAGCTACAGTTTCAAATGTATTTATTAACTTATTTAGCTACAATTGTTTCGCCTTGCGGCATCTACGGGCTAATGTATTAGCCCGTAGATGCCGCAAGGCAAAACAATTGTAGCTAAATAAGTTAATAAATACATTTGAAACTGTAGCTTAGTGCTTATTTTATCCTTATTATTATTATTACAGGGATTGAAAGGTCATAGTGTTATAGACCTACAATTAATTCATAAATATCACTTTCATAATAATGAAAGATAAACAATATTTAGGCCTATGTTTTAATGAGTCGCTAAATTAATTTTAAATTTAAAGTAAGTTAAGCCCAATTTGCAAGTCCCATTGCAATGAAACAGAGGGGTATAATTGGGAAGCTGGGATCGTTGGCAATTAGTGGAATAATAGTGGGAGGGAGGGGGAATGTCACCGAATCTCCCCCAAGCCTCTCATCCACATTGCAGGAGAATGTTTAACTAAACGTTATATACTATTCCACTGGTAAACGTACTTTCTAATGGTTAAGACAAAAGTAAAGAGATCAACTGTGTTTGCTGCATGTTCTGCAAGGCTCTCATATCACATTGCAGGAGAATATTTACCTGAACACTATCCACTATCCACTATTAAATATATTTTACAATTGTTAAGACAAAATTAAAAACATAAACTGTGTTTCCTGCATGTTGTACAACGCTCTCATATCACATTGCAGGAGAATGTTTACCTAAAAGCTATACACTATTCTACTAGTAATCATATTTTACAATTGTTAAGACAAAATTAAAAAGATCAACTGTGTTTGCTGCATGTTGTACAAGGTTCTCATATTACATTGCAGAAGAATGTTTACCTGAACACTATACACTATCCTCTATTAAATATATTTTACTATTGTTAAGACAAAATTAAAAAGATCAACTGTGTTTGCTGCATGTTTTACAAGGCTCTCAGATCACATTGCAGGAGAATGTTTACCTAAACACTATACACTATCCACTATTAAATATATTTTACAATTGTTAAGACAAAATTAAAAACATCAACTGTGTTTGCTGCATGTTTTACAAGGCTCTCATATCACATTGCAGAAGAATGTTTAACTAAACGTTATACACTATTCCACTAGTAAACATATTTTACAATTGTTAAGACAAAAGTAAAGAGTAAAAACTAAAAAGTAATTTTGCTGCATGTTGTACAAACCTCTCAACTACATTGCAGAATTTCGAAAGAACCCGTAATGAGAATTTTAGTTACAAGATGATTACCTGTAAGCCCTGTACTTCAGGAATGAACTAAGAACTTAAGAAAACATTAGACAATAAAATACATTTCTTTCGAATTTATTGTTCTGTATTTTAAGTATTATTCATATAAATACAGATATTCAAATATTATAATTCATACAAAGTAATACAGGTAATCATATCAACATAAATAGCAAAAACTAAACTCTTGAATTGACGGGTGTAGCAATGAATAGGGGTGCTCTTCTTTCTTATTATGTTAATTCGATAATGAATGCATAGTTTATCGCCTTAAAACCCCAAGAAGGAAAAAGAAAAGGGATTGAACATTGTCTTAACGAATAAACTCTGGAAACACTCTAGCTCTTAACCATTTCTATAACTACTAATTTAAGTATCATATGTAAATATTGTTTTGGAGACCGCTAAATAAATCGACTGCTTTACTGAAATTGAAATATTATCTTTGGCTATGAAATACTAAATATACATACATACATCATAAACGTATGTTAATTAATTATTTATTCTTTTAAATCACCTTCGATAGTTCTTTTTTTTTAAACTATGGAACCATATTTTCAAGTGAATTTACAATTCTGCCGTATCTGGTTTTAATTACAAAAAAAAAATCGTTTTTTGGAAAATTCCTTTCACTTATAAATTAATATTGAGCTTGACGTGTGAGATAATATTAGATAGAACAAAAACTCGGACACAAGATCTCACAAAAATTATGTTTACTTAGTCAAACGTGTTTCAACGACTATGTCGCCATCCTCAGTTGTGATACATGAGCTACAAGTTTAGTTATTGTAGCTCATGTATCACTGAGGATGGCGACTTTGTTGTTGAAACGCGTTTGACTAAGTAAACATAATTTTTGTGAGATCTTGTATTCGAATTTTGTTCTATCTTCCTTTCACTTCTTCTAGTGGGGATTTTACTGGACCAAATTTTGACTTATCAATGAAATCTTCACCACTTAGGCCTACGTATAGGCTACAGTGTCTCCTCTAAAGTGAACCAATAGCTCTAACTATATTATCTAATAACTAACTTCTAATGGGGGCACTCTCCTTACTTTTAGGTTACTTTTTTGATGTGTATTCCAATTTTCAAAATTTGTGCGCAATTTTTCAATATGACACTCAATTTGAAAATGTCTTATGGAAATCCATATATTTTATGATGTTTTCAGATAGAAAATATAATTTTTATTCGTTGTGTTTTTTAATAAACGTAACCGTTTAAAGGCTAGAGCCACTTTTTTAAGTCATTTATGTATTATAACTATTAGGCCTACATGTAATAAAATGCATTATTATATTTTAAGTAGATTGTTAACATATAATTTGGCAAAAATAAAATCTTTTCATAATTGTTCAATTTAACACGAAAGGAAAGTTAACTATCTATATCAAATGTTCATTTATCAAAACCAATAATAGCCTAGAGTACTTATTTTAGATACACGATGTAGATTGTAGATCAACTTCATTTTAAAGTTAAAATTATCAAAAGGGTACTTTAGTGTTGATTTTGTTTTTGATTGATTTTCTTTTTTATGTAAGTTAAAATTTTGTGTTTTCATTTGTTGTATATGTGTACCTTATGTCTGTATGCACATATTTGGTTGATTGTGTATGTAATTAATGTATAGAAATATAATTTGTTGTAAATAGTTAAATTAAGTTTATATGTTCATTTTACAAAAAATTTCTAAACGTATTCCAAACTTGTTTTCCATTTTGATTATATATTGGCATATATGATCAAATATATATTTTGACATTTTAAATATTGAAATTAAATCAATATTTTGTAAACATTTATTTATTCTCGCTTTATTAAGACCTAAATTTTACATATATAAATAATCCTCTATAACTGAGCTTAATTTGCTGGAAACCTGAATCAAATGATATTCAGGTTACTATAGGCTACACTAAACCTAAACCAATGATCACCAAACATCCTCTGTAACTGGTCAACTTTACCATTTCAAAATATCCCGTAAGCTACATAAGGTTGAGCTGAAATTTGTTCACTGACATATATTTCATTATATATTAGTTTTTATTTTGTTTCTGGGGGTGGGGATTGAAAACGCAATGACCCTGAGGGTAAATCAAGTATTCGAGGGCTAGGGGTCTTTATTTATTTTTTCCCCCTTTTTTTGTAAGGCGATGATGATAGAGATGTTTTTCGACTTTAAATAACAAAAAATTTGACATGGTCGTTTTAGTGACTACTGCACTAAACTGTTAAGATGGTTTACTTTCTGCCTTTCTTAAGCTATAGCATCGTGTTATTACTTATTACTTTACTACCTTCGGCCTGTCTCACGTTTTTTGTGACAGGATAGTTTAATTTGTAATTTTATTTATTTATCGAAGGCAATAATAAATACAGGTCAATAATAATATAATTTAGTCAATAGGCCTAATGCAGGCCATTGTTTTTATTATAGTGTCTTTAGGTAAAACCAAGGACCCTTGTGATTTCAATACTATTGAGGTATATTATTTATATTGAGGTAATAGACATTTAAAAATAAATAGATGAAGCAGTGTTAAAATGATTAGATTATTGTAAAGATGAAATCGTAACATGTGGTATTAATCTGTCGCAGCCAATATATCGTACAATGGGTCTATATCGATATGTGCTTTAAAATACTGCTATTAAGTAGAGATAATAATTTCTTTAATTGGAATACATGGTCGTGAGAAATCTATTTGACTCTATTTACGCATAATTATTTGGTTAACCTGTAATGTCTAATCCAATAATTGTTTATTGACTTTCCTCCTTTTTGACACTTTTTTGTTCTTGAGTAGGCTTCATCATGTCACATTATTATGTGTATTAAATGTGACATTTGTATGACCTTATGAAAAAATCAAAGAAACACGTGTAGTCCTGACAACTCGAGAAGAAAAAAGCATAAAAAAAGCGGTAAGTCAATAGAAAATGATTAAAATCTATTTACCCGACATATTTGTAACACTGTTAGTTGTACGCAAGGAAGTTTTAGTACTGAAATAAATTACAATGTGGTGTGATTATATTCAGGCTTCGTCGTACAGTAGAACTTACAGAGTATGAATAATTCGAGGAGGCCTACACCATTTGTTTGCTGCGGATTTTTCTGTCCAAATGGCGGTGCTGTTTTGAAAGGCGACCCCCTTCACCCGTTGCCATGGTAATTACCCATCCTTTCCCGCCCACCCCTCACATTCATAGTTAAAAACAATCCGCCCCCGCCTATAATACATTCTTCAGAAGTGAAGTCTAGACTCACGATTCGCAGCACTCGGATTTATTACAATTAATTACAAATGACCGGATAGGGGAATAAAAGTAATAAAACATTAGAAAAGGATATCAGAATGCGTAACAGTTTAGATCAATTCCAAACCAAAAACAATTTATAGAGTTTAGTCGCGAAATTAATATTCTTTTGTCATTAGGTTATAAAAAATATGAAAAATATATTTATAAGCTTCTTCGAATTTGAATATATTAGCTGTGTACGCAACTTTTTCAGCTTGGACATCCGGTTAATTGTATTTTTTAAACAATACAAAGGTACATCAATAAGCACTTCATGTATTGTGAATCTTCCTTTCCCTTTCTTATCCAATGTACGAAATAGATAAGTCCCCTAGAAACAACGATAAAAGAACAAATAAAAAAAAATAAAAAAATCCTAAATAAACGCATGAATGTGGGTGGTTAACTTGACCGTCACTCACAGCAGTTAGTAATAGAATAATGTTCGAATTTTACCCCCATGAAAGGTGGAAAATCATCATAAACAGTTAAAAGCCTAGCGTCGATCGCACTATTATTATTACTCTCCAGAATTGACGGATTTCAAACTAAAACTACCTACAGGGTGGTTTCGAAACATCTGTAACAATTTTAATAATTCTTTCAATTCTAAATAACGTTTTAAAATTATGTACCAACTTTGATATTGATAAATTGTCAAAGATATAAGAAGGATATGGGATTTTCTCCTAATCGCTAGCAACAAATTGTTAAAAATTGAACACTATTTTAAAAATTTTGTTCAGTCCCTATTATCGTTTAAATCATATATGCGAAAACATATTTCGTTGCTGAAAACTATAAGAAAATGCACAAAATGTATCGAAAAATCTGGATTTCTTATTTTTCAGCAGCAAAAATGTTTATAACGGAGTTTTTGTCATGTCATTTTTTAATTGTGTGTTTTTCAAGACTATGTAACAAGCATTTTTTATCTATAACAAATCATAAAATATAATTGGAATTGTTTATTACCAAACGTTTTTAAAGCATTCTAAAGTGCATAATTAAATAATCCTTTTAAAGTTGCTTTCAATGGTAATGATCAATAACATCCCACAAAAACAAAACAAAAAATTAACAGCTAATCAAACTTTGTATTAAAACAATTATTGACAATGAAAGATTTTATGTTTTTTAGTTAAGCAATAATAACTGCAAAAGATATCAGGATGGCATTTTATGTTTATATTATTTGATAATAAAAGTACACTTTCAATTTAGAAAATGACAAGAATAGGTTTGGATAATAATGATTATTAACATTCATTTACACCCGAATTTTTACAAAGTTTTTCAACATGGAAGATTAACAATTAAAAAATTTGATTCCACTATAGTCGAAGGTTGTGTGTAAAATTTTATTACAGAAAACTTGCTCAGGCAACATTTCCCCAACAAATGCGATTCAAACTACTGAAAAACAGTTTTAATTTTCTATACAAGTGTGGATCGCCCCGCCAAGAAATGATTATTATTCTACGCATCCTAGCAAACTATTTGATCAAAAGCCAGTTTGTGGTATTTTACTCCGAAGTTTTTCCTATAACGACTACTGTTGTGTAAAACTGTGAAGTGTTTCTTGTATCTTATTTTCAGGATTAACTTAAAATATCACTTTATTGGGTTAGTAATTCTTTAACTCCCCTGTCCCCCCCATCTCCTGGTGATAATTCCATACCCCTCGATATCCCCTCTCATCCCCTTGATACTAAGGTCTGGAGCTACCCCTGTGCGTATCAATCATGTTTGATTACCTCCTTAAAGTCATTGACCAAATCCGCAGTTTAAATCTTACACCATAAACATCGGGTGAAATGCAAGTTGGAGCACGTCCGCTTATAACACTTTCTTTGCAGTAATGATAGCAGCTTAAGAGACGACCAATTGAGTAGGTTCCAAACTTTGTCTTTTATAGTAGCTAATGTGTGTGTCTTTGAAGAAATTGTCTTGGCTGATTAGATACTGTGTTTTCCTCATTTCCTGACAAACACGTACTTTCAAAGTTATGAATTTCAGGAATTTTGTAACCAATTCCAATTTCTAATTACACATTTCTTGAAATTTCTGTCGGAATACCTTGTAAAGCTTGGAGTAAAGATCTTCTCTTTCTCTTTTCTTGCTGTTATCCAAATTCAAGTCATTTTTCACCAATGTTTCTGCAACATTTGTTGAGCAGCTATGTTTTAAATATATGATTGTGTCATTACTTAAAACGACAGGATAAGTTAATTTACTTTTAAGAACAGCTTAACTGTAACATCTTCATTGGGCTTTCTGACCCTGTATTGAAGAAGAGGTTGCTTTCTCCTCTTTGGAGTAATGAAATGTGAATACTCCTTTACCGATAACATACACACACACACACACACACACGCGCGCGCGCGCGCGCGGGATACGGTTTTGTAGTTGTAACTTCTTACAGTTTGAACTGTCCAACATTAGTTCTGGTTTTCATGTATATATTCTTAATATTAGAAAACACATTCTTGTGGATGTCTGTTAATTTTTCCGTTGTCTTTTTCTATTTTGATGTGTTTAATTTTGTAAGTGATTTTCCTTTTGTTCTAAAATGTATTTCTAAGATACTTTGGTCATAACATAGCCAACAAACTGAAACATGTATTCCTCTAACAATCCAATAGACTCAGTACCTCAGTGCATTTAATTTAGAAGTCACAGCTACATCTCGTGTAGTGTAAGTCAGCGATGTTCAGAAATAAACCACTTTGAAACCTGTTTTTTTTTTTTTTTTTTTTTTTTTTTTTTTCAGTTGTAAATAACTTTTTATTATTATGACCAATTTTGTTACTGATAAAATGTATGTTGTCTCTGAATCTTTAGAAATATACAAAATATAGATTACCTTGTAATCGTTGGAAAAAATTGTTAAAAATTGGAAACTACTTAAACGATTTAAAAACGTTTTCAGTTCCAATACCAACACTGTCACAGAAAATACATGTGTTGTCGCTGAAAAATTTAAGGGAGTGCGCAAAATATGTTGAACTATTTTTCAACAGCAAAAATTGATTGTATCTCTTAAAATACTGCAATGATTACAAACGATTTTTCTAATTAATTTTCTAATCATGTTCCAACTATGTTATTAATAAAATATATGTACTCATTGAAAGGTTTATTAAAATACGTAATCCGGTTTATGCGAGACTTTTAATTTAATTTAATTTTAGCATTATTAGTGGTTCTTAAACAAAAGTATTATTTAAAATTGTATAAAAAAGTTATTATGTCATTTTTTGATAATGAAATTTAGAATAATGTTTTAAATCAGTTTCGCGGCAAATTATTAGGAAATTTTAGAAATTTAATAGTTTAGCGTATATTGAAGATCTGTTTTATGATTTTTGCAAATTAAAATTTCTGCCCTTCTAAAATTCGGTAAATAATGTTTTTAATTTTTTTCAAATTCCAACTAGTCTTAACGACTTACCAGCATCTTATTACTTAAACTAAATTATACTTGAAGTATATTTAAGAATCTATCTAAAAATGATCACTCAATGGTTATGTAATATTTATCTCTTTAATACACATAACTTTCCCAGATGATTATCACTGTATTGAGTGCGGATGTTGCACTATTTTTCATATACCTTAACTTATGTTGACGATGATAAACACTATGGATTTTCACTTTTAAACCACACAAAACACTGCACTAGGTCCCGTGAATTTCTTTGTCTTCAGCATACAAGTTAAATGACGTCAACAGTTATGTGGTTATGTAAACTGGGTTCGTGTTTTTGACCAAAGCGCTAGATTTCTGCCTCGACTGTTTGTAGATTAAGATCCCGTTAGATGTTTATACTTCTAACGAGGCCTACCATTGATTACGCTCCTTTTTAGAGATCTTATCTCTTGGTAGTTGAGAGTTGGTGTTCTCCGAACATTACCCCATAGTTCGGCATTACTAAAAATATTTCTAAAAACAAATTATTTCTTATTTTGGATTTTTAATTTATTTAAAAAATGGTTTCTATCCAACAATGAGCTCTCCAATCAAGAAATCCAATATTTCTACGTCAGGCTTAAATATTACGTATACAAATAATCTATGAGAGCTGTGTTTTTAATAAAGCTACTTAATACTGTAGTTACTGTATTAAAACATAAGTAATATACTACTACTCAACGTTTAATTAATGCAGATTACACAGTAATTAATACTGTAGTTACTTCATTAAAACATAATTAATATAGTAATATTCAACGTTTAGTTAATACAGATTACACAGTAATTAATACTGTAGCTACTTCATTAAAACATAATTAATATAGTACTACTCAAAGTTTAATTAATACAATTTACACAGTAATTAATACTGTAGTTATTTCATTAAAACATAATTAATATAGTACTACTCAACGTGTAATTAATACAGATTACACAGTAATTAATACTGTAGTTACTTTATTAAAACATATTTAATATAGTACTACTCAAAGTTTAATTAATACAATTTACACAGTAATTAATACTGTAGTTAGTTACTTCATTAAAACATAATTAATATAGTACTACTCAACGTGTAATTAATACAGATTACACAGTAATTAATACTGTAGCTACTTCATTAAAACATAATTAATATAGTAATATTCAACGTTTAGTTAATACAGATTACACAGTAATTAATACTGTAGCTACTTCATTAAAACATAATTAATATAGTAATACTAAACGTTTAATTAATACAATTTACACAGTAATTAATACTGTAGTTACTTCATTAAAACATAATTAATATAGTAATACTCAACGTTTAATTAATACAGATTACACAGTAATTAATACTGTAGCTACTTCATTAAAACATAATTAATATAGTAATATTCAACGTTTAGTTAATACAGATTACACAGTAATTAATACTGTAGCTACTTCATTAAAACATAATTAATATAGTAATACTAAACGTTTAATTAATACAATTTACACAGTAATTAATACTGTAGTTACTTCATTAAAACATAATTAATATTGTAATACTAAACGTTTAATTAATACAATTTACACAGTAATTAATACTGTATTTACTTCATCAAAACATAATTAATATTGTAATACTAAACGTTTAATTAATACAATTTACACAGTAATTAATACTCTAGTTACTTCATTAAAACATAATTAATATAGTAATACTCAACGTTTAATTAATACAGATTACACAGTAATTAATACTCTAGTTACTTCATTAAAACATAATTACTTCATTAAAACATATAGTAATACTCAACGTTTAATTAATACAGATTACACAGTAATTAATACTGTAGCTACTTCATTAAAACATAATTAATATAGTAATATTCAACGTTTAGTTAATACAGATTATACAGTAATTAATACTTTAGCTACTTCATTAAAACATAATTAATATAGTAATACTAAACGTTTAATTAATACAATTTACACAGTAATTAATACTGTAGTTACTTCATTAAAACATAATTAATATTGTAATACTCAACGTTTAATTAATACAGATTACACAGTAATTAATACTGTAGTTACTTCATTAAAACATAATTAATATTGTAATACTAAACGTTTAATTAATACAATTTACACAGTTATTAATACTGTAGTTACTTCATTAAAACATAATTAATATTGTAATACTAAACGTTTAATTAATGCAATTTACACAGTAATTAATACTGTAGTTACTTCATTAAAACGTAATTAATATTGTAATACTCAACGTTTAGTTAATACAGATTACACAGTAATTAATACTGTAGTTACTTCATTAAAACATAATTAATATAGTAATACTCAACGTTTAATTAATACAGATTACACAGTAATTAATACTGTAGCTACTTCATTAAAACATAATTAATATAGTAATACTCAACGTTTAATTAATACAGATTACACAGTAATTAATACTGTAGTTACTTCATCAAAACATAATTAATATTGTAATACTAAACGTTTAATTAATACAATTTACACAGTAATTAATACTGTAGTTACTTCATTAAAACATAATTAATATAGTAATACTAAACGTTTAATTAATGCAATTTACACAGTAATTAATACTGTAGCTACTTCATTAAAACATAATTAATATAGTAATACTCAACGTTTAGTTAATACAGATTACACAGTAATTAATACTGTAGCTACTTCATTAAAACATAATTAATATAGTAATATTCAACGTTTAGTTAATACAGATTACACAGTAATTAATACTGTAGCTACTTCATTAAAACATAATTAATATAGTAATACTCAACGTTTAATTAATACAGATTACACAGTAATTAATACTGTATTTACTTCATTAAAACATAATTAATATTGTAATACTAAACGTTTAATTAATACAATTTACACAGTAATTAATACTGTAGTTACTTCATTAAAACATAATTAATATTGTAATACTGAACGTTTAATTAATACAGATTACACAGTAAATTAATACTGTAGTTACTTCATTAAAACATAATTAATATAGTAATATTCAACGTTTAGTTAATACAGATTACACAGTAATTAATACTGTAGCTACTTCATTAAAACATAATTAATATAGTAATACTCAACGTTTAATTAATACAGATTACACAGTAATTAATACTGTAGTTACTTCATTAAAACATAATTAATATTGTAATACTAAATGTTTAATTAATGCAATTTACACAGTAATTAATACTGTAGTTACTTCATTAAAACATAATTAATATTGTAATACTCAACGTTTAAGTAATACAGGTTACACAGTAATTAATACTGTAGTTACTTCATTAAAACATAATTAATATTGTAATACTAAACGTTTAATTAATACAATTTACACAGTAATTAATACTGTAGTTACTTCATTAAAACATAATTAATATTGTAATACTAAACGTTTAATTAATGCAATTTACACAGTAATTAATACTGTAGTTACTTCATTAAAACATAATTAATATTGTAATACTCAACGTTTAATTAATACAGATTACACAGTAATTAATACTGTAGTTACTTCATTAAAACATAATTAATATTGTAATACTAAACGTTTAATTAATACAATTTACACAGTAATTAATACTGTAGTTGCTTCATTAAAACATAATTAATATTATAATACTAAACGTTTAATTAATACAATTTACACAGTAATTAATACTGTAGTTACTTCATTAAAACATAATTAATATAGTAATACTCAACGTTTAGTTAATACAATTTACACAGTAATTAATACTGTAGTTACTTCATTAAAACATAATTAATATTGTAATACTCAACGTTTAATTAATACAATTTACACAGTAATTAATACTGTAGTTACTTCATTAAAACATAATTAATATTGTAATACTCAACGTTTAATTAATACAATTTACACAGTAATTAATACTGTAGTTACTTCATTAAAACATAATTAATATTGTAATACTCAACGTTTAATTAATACAATTTACACAGTAATTAATACTGTAGTTACTTCATTAAAACATAATTAATATTGTAATACTCAACGTTTAATTAATACAATTTACACAGTAATTAATACTGTAGTTACTTCATTAAAACATAATTAATATAATACTACTCAACGTTTAATTAATACAATTTACACAGTAATTAATACTGTAGTTACTTCATTAAAACATAATTAATATTGTAATACTCAACGTTTAATTAATACAATTTACACAGTAATTAATACTGTAGTTACTTCATTAAAACATAATTAATATTGTAATACTCAACGTTTAATTAATACAATTTACACAGTAATCAATACTGTAGTTACTTCATTAAAACATAATTAATATTGTAATACTCAACGTTTAATTAATACAATTTACACAGTAATTAATACTGTAGTTACTTCATTAAAACATAATTAATATTGTAATACTCAACGTTTAATTAATACAATTTACACAGTAATTAATACTGTAGTTACTTCATTAAAACATAATTAATATAGTAATACTCAACGTTTAATTAATACAGATTACACAGTAATTAATACTGTAGTTACTTCATTAAAACATAATTAATATAGTAATACTCAACGTTTAATTAATACAGATTACACAGTAATTAATACTGTAGTTACTTCATTAAAACATAATTAATATTGTAATACTCAACGTTTAATTAATACAATTTACACAGTAATTAATACTGTAGTTACTTCATTAAAACATAATTAATATTGTAATACTAAACGTTTAATTAATACAATTTACACAGTAATTAATACTGTAGTTACTTCATTAAAACATAATTAATATTATAATACTAAACGTTTAATTAATACAATTTACACAGTAATTAATACTGTAGTTACTTCATTAAAACATAATTAATATTGTAATACTCAACGTTTAATTAATACAATTTACACAGTAATTAATACTGTAGTTACTTCATTAAAACATAATTAATATTGTAATACTCAACGTTTAATTAATACAGATTACACAATAATTAATGCTATATTATAATAATACTGTACTTATAGTATTACTTAAAGTATTTATTTGTTAGTTAGATCTAATAACAACTAATTTTAATATGAAACTAAACACAATAATATTCAAATGTACACATGATTTGCTGTTTTTGGCTGCCAATCCGACTGCTCTTACTCTTTTTTCGAAATCTATGAATAATGTTTATATTCGATTGTCTGGTACATCCCTAGAGTTGTATGTGAGCTTTAAGACCCTTTAGTACAACAGTAATTTATTACGTATCATAAGCTTGGGTTCATGTTCCAACACCCAGTACAGCTTTCTATATTTCAATTTGAGTTTTCCATATTTATTTTTAACATGCTCCTTTCATCGAAGCTTAGTGATTGTCTCTATTTGAATAAGGAATAGTTGATTAATTTATAATTATAGAAGTTTGTTTTTTAGTCGATTGATGGAAGTTGAGGTGGGAATACTTATAAATCCTGACCCCCTCCCCCTCTAATAAAAACCACTCTCTATCGACGTCGAATGCAGATAATGGAAAAGTTAATTGTAAATTTCAAAGCTAATATCTGTTATATGAATAATAAAGTGACTGAGTAATCACTAATATTTAGATGCATTTAATGCACGTTATTTCTGCATTATTAACGAGTATATAGTTATAATAGTTTAATAACATTGTATGCATGTTTTTGTTTGTCCTTCTTTTTAAAAACTTAACTTGTATATTTTTTATATTTGTGCTTAACATTTAAAAATGTGTTGGTCGGAAGAAAAGTTTTATTTTTTACTCTTGAAAAAAAAATGTCACCGTGATGCACATTACCTACTTGTCATCATTTTCATAAAATTTACAAAATGGCTCACAGATGAACGTAATAATGCTATCTTTTTCTTTACAAAATCTTTTAGTGAAAGTTTAGTGTAGTAGGCTATACTCTATTAAAAATATAAATAAATTTTCCAAGATTCATTTATTTAACTTACCTTAAAAAGGAAAACTAATATTTTAACGCGCTATTCACTTTTTCGCAGTAAAAGTTGAAAATGAACGTTACAAATCGGTTACGTCAGTCGACATATTACATTGTCTAGGTAATTGCTTTTACTAAACTAATTACAGGTTACGAGCTTCTAGACATTGTAGAATTAAGTCAGTATCCTCAAGATTGAAAAAAAAAAAATCATTTTCTATGAAATAGGAATATTATGATGGTTGAAATATTTGTTTAATGTAAATAAAGATAGTATAACTTTACCTCACCTTACTTGTCATGTACGCCAATGGTTATGACAGCGTGGCAGACGATTTTGTGCAGCCCTAGAACAAGTTAGGTAAGGGTAAGAAGATATATTTACACATTTTAACTAATATATAGACTACAATAAATACCATTTTATATATGATATTACAATATCGATTTGTTATTTCAATTAAAACTAAAGCGATTCCTATGACGGACAATGCGCATGCGTCATATATGATACAAGAGTTTTAATATTTCAAGTTACGATTGTGAAAATGTAGTCATCGAAGTTTCATTTATTAACAGGGTTTCATAATTTTACATCTAAATTTAACTGTAAAAATAAGAATTTTTATGTCGGAATTTCACTGTTTAAAAGGAAATTCCCAGTTAAAAATATTGTTTTATTTTATGGGATTAAAATTAAACTGTTTTGGAAGTGAATATTATAAAGTAGTATTTTTAAATAATGAACCATTTCTGAAACATGTTGCGTTTTGTGATCATCCTAGACTTTTTAATTTAGATATAAAGTATGTTTCAAATTTCTCCACATTCAATGTGAGTATTTCGATTTATTAATTTATTCGATACGATCTATTTTGTCCTACAGATATAAAGTAACACACAGACATACAGACATACGCCGCACGATCGAACAAATTTCGTGTTTACTTTGAATTTATTACACTTGAACCAAAAATAATGGCTGAATTAATTTAGAATTGTAAATATTTTCCTGCATAACTAAATTTGATTTACCCTAGAATTAGTATTACAAACAATATCAGAAAGGTACATGTCATTAACTAATAAACACAGTTGTCATAACTAGGAGTTATCACACACACATTAACTACCGTTAACTAGGTACTGTATATCACATTAGTCATTGGTTCAATTAGAAATCTCCTGTCGTCACGCTTTTGACTTGCTAAAGTGGTTTAGAACATCTTAAACATCGATGTTTTTTTCTTCTAAACCATAGAAATATTGTTTTATCAATTAAAATACCGATGTTTTTATCTTCTAAAACATAGAAGTATTGTTTTATCAAGTAAATCATCGATGTTTTTATCTTTTAAACCATAGAAATATTGTTTTATAAATTAAAACACCGATGTTTTTATCTTCTAAACCATAGAAGTATTGTTTTATCAAGTAAAACACAGATGTTTTTATCTTCTCAACATAGAAGTATTGTGTTATCAAGTAAACATCGATGTTTTTTATCTTTTAAAACATAGAAGTATTGTTTTATCAAGTAAACATCGATGTATTTATCTTCTAAACCATATAAGTATTGTTTTATCAATTATAACACCGATGTTTCTTTTCTTCTAAAACATAGAAGTATTGTTTTATCAAGTAAATCATCGATGTTTTTATCTTCTTAAACATAGAAGTATTGTTTTATCACGTAAATCATCGATATTTTTATCTTATTGAACATAGAAGTATTGTTTTATCACGTAAATCATCGATGTTTTTATCTTCTAAACCATATAAGTATTGTTTTATCAATTATAACACCGGTGTTTCTTTTCTTCTAAAACATAGAAGTATTGTTTTATCAAGTAAATCATCGATGTTTTTATCTTCTAAACCATATAAGTATTGTTTTATCAATTATAACACCGATGTTTCTTTTCTTCTAAAACATAGAAGTATTGTTTTATCAAGTAAATCATCGATGTTTTTATCTTCTTAAACATAGAAGTATTGTTTTATCACGTAAATCATCGATATTTATATCTTATTGAACATAGAAGTATTGTTTCATCACGTAAATCATCGATGTTTTTATCTTGTAAAACATAGAAGTATTGTTTTATCAATTAAAACATCGATGTTTTTATCTTGTAAACATAGAAGTATTGTTTTATCAAGTAAAACAGCAATGTTTTTATCTAAGAATTATTACCAACGTTCATCGTTGAGGCAGTTCTTTATCATTTTACTTCTGAAGTAGATATTTAAGTTTTCTGATTCTTGAAAAGCTTCTTTCAGTTGTAGCCGGGAAGGTCTTAAATATTTTGCAACAATATTTTATTATTTTTGGAAAAGTTTTCGTTCCAATGGATTAGTCTGTCGATGCAATTCTTCAACTTTTCTTTCCTGTGTAACGTACTACACTATGGAGAGTGAAAGTTTTAGCCCTTAACATTGTGGCTGAGAAATATCCGCCGTCAGTTTTCTTACTGCCCTAAAGTGTCCAATAATAAGCTAGTTTTGTGAAATTAATTTATTGAACTCTAACATTTAAAATGGTAAATATTTTTGGATAATTACTTTTTCTTATCAGTAACATTTACTGTAAGAAAAAAATTTAAAGCCCATTTTATACCATGTAAGTTCACACTTAGGCGTGAGGTTGAAAAATTGATTGCCAAATTAATCTTTGAAATGTATTTATATATTTAATAGAGATGAGCTGTAGCATACACTAGAATTTTACTAATTATAATTTCGTACAGAAAAATATATCATTATTACGTCCCTGTCAGCCATTTTCTACATTTTACGAAAATGACGATAACTAGGTATATAATCTACATCCTGGTGACAATTTCTTTAAGATTAAAAAAATATAACTTTTCGTCCGACTGACACATTTTTAACAATAAAATCACAAATATATATATATATATATATATATATATATATATATATATAATACATACAAGTTAAATTTTAAATACGGAGGACAAACTAAAACATACACAAATTAAACTACAAATTGTATACCCGAGATGTAAAATGTAGTTGTGAGTCGTAGAACGTATTGTTTTGCGAAAGAAAAATTATAGGCACGAATAAAGTGTAATACTATAATAATGCATCTAAATATTGGCGATAGTCATATAATTATAATTGGCTACGAGATTTAACTACCTTAACTTTCCAATTAATACTTCTTCTATTCTTCGGCGCAGGAGAGTGGTTTTCATTATGGGGTGTCACGATTTATAAGAATCCACAACCACCCCAACTTTCATGAATCGACTGAAAAACACTTCTATAATTATAAATGGATCAACTGTCTCTTATTTAAATACAGCAAAAGACTTGAGCATGGGTCTCGATACTAAGTTACCAAGGAAGGAGCAAGTTAAAAATAAATATTACGACCTCCAGTTGAAACATAGAAAACATCCACCGGGATCAGTCGAGGTAGAAATTAAGAGCTTTAATAAAAACACGAAGCCAGTTTACTTAAGCACATAAATGTTGAAGTCGTTTAGAAGCAAAGAAAATCACGGGATATAGTGCAATTTTTTGTGGTTTAAAGGTGAAAACTATCCTATCGTCTTAACAAAAACATAAAATGAAGTATACGAAAAGAGTGACCTAGTCCTCGAATACGCTAATAGCATCAGAGTCGGAAAAGAACAAGAGTTGGCCAAGGGAGAACTGATAAGAAAGATGAAAGAGGGGGGGGTCTAACCTAAAACTAGATGAATAAAGCAAAGGTACCTCGAGATTTGGTATAAATGAGCCATTGTAGGGACCTATTGAAAGTCATTTGTGAAAGTTCTGTGCATTAAAGTACAATATTAAAGAGCTTGTATACCAATGGGTGATAATTTTTAGATAAGAATTACTGCAAGTAATGGTTTAGGTTAAGGAATAAGCTGCTGGTTAGCTTATGTACTGAATTTTAGAAGCTCAAGAAACCCAAATTTACAGAAATAAACTGATCTTCAAAAGTAAAGACGTTGATAAAATGCTTTTTCCTTCAGTGTTTATTTTTCTGTCCGGAAAAGTCTGGTTACGGTTCTTTACAAAATCCTTTTCATTTAACACAGGCGTACAAAACCGCCGCTCAACCGATATAGAATATTTATGATATTCTAAATTACATTACCAGAAAAATAAACATTACATAACTTGTTTGTACAATTTTTAATAATACTTTTGCTTTAGAAACCACTAAATAAAAAAATAATTCTAAAAAGAAATTTTAAAATCTTGCAGGTTTTTAGGAAAACCTTTCGCACATAATAAAATATACACAACTCGGTCAATTTTTCCCTACAATTTTCCCTATAAACAATTCAAACAAGTCGACGATTATGCAGACATCTAGTAGGAGCTACTGAAGGGAAATTAAAAAATAAATGTCCTTCTTTAAAAGGATGTTGGTTTTCGCCACTTCAGTACTTCAGTAATGGCAGTTATTCACAACTCTACAAAGATAAAAAAAAAAAAAAAAAAAAAAAAAAAAAAAAAAAAACATTAATAAAAAGATTAGGGTTATTATATTAATTATATTAGTTCCTATATCACTAGTTTTTTAATAGAACTTTACTCTTCTTTCTATTAGTGTCATCCTGACAGAATTTGCCGTTACTCTCGTCCTCACACAAATATTACTGTAGTCTTGGCAAATTTGCATTTTATATGTGTGGTAAGAACACTGAATCCATGTTAATTCCATTTACAAATAATGAAACGTGCCGGATTGACTTACTTGAATTAACCGCAAAGTGACCCACAACTTTCATTGAACATTTGGTCGATCAGTCTGTTTTTTTATTGTAAATACAGACTGTTGTAAACTGATTGCAACCCAAAACGTCTTTATTATCAAAATTAATTTACGATTAAAAAAATTGAATATCTGTGTAAATAAAAACAATAGCCTACATATGAACAAACGACAGAGGGTTTAGTGGAAAATATCATTATCTCAAACATATAATTAAATTGTCGACTCGAACACTAAAATAATATAAATAATAATAGTAATAATTTAAAAAATACTAAACTTATGCGTAGTTAGTAATTAAATTACTTCACCTATCTGTATGTCCATAAATTCTTACAAAATAAACTAATCTTAGTCCAGGTTACACCATTTAAATATTTTTTATGTCGATACTTGCTAAACTCCTCTCACCAGATATTTTTAAGGAATTCCTTATCAACACTCTGCTAAAAAAGTTATACAGTATCTTCTTCCTTTTTAATACAAAAAAACATAATTTTGAACTTCTAATAATAAAATACTTATTTAAATAAATCAGTTCAGTCCTCATTTAATTTTCTAAATTCGAGGTGTGTCTATTAAATAACGCGACTGGTGCAATAGTTCACCTTTATACAGGAAGCGTTTTAAGTCCCTTCCCCCTTACCTTTTTTTATATGGTTTAAGTTAGAAAATTGAAACTCCATTACAGATGTAACTTATTGGACGTAAATACCTTGGTTTTGATGCACTCACTGACTGTCTAATTCCAATGGGGGACGGTCCACAGGAAGTCGGAAGAAAATCTTAAATGATAGCATCAGTCCGATATATACATCAAATTAAAGGTCTTTGTTAGTAGAGCACAGTGCCGTAAATCGGATCTCAAAAGGTTTATCCTATAGAAAATGACGGGGTTTTAAATTTTACAAAAGAGTACGTGCTAGGAACAGCTTTTTACCAGCACATTTACTCTAACAAACTGTAACATAACAACCGGTTTTGAGAGTGTTCCAGTGTTGTAATGTCTCTGTCAGCCAAAAACTGCTTCACAGAAAGTGCTGCGTAAGAAGGCGCATTGTTCTGATGAAGAATGAAACCATTTCCCCACAGTTCTAGTCGTTATTTTCTGACTCTTTCTCTGAACTTTGTCAAAACTTCCTTATAATAATAATACTGGTTCACTTTTGTACCTTTTGGAGAGCATTCTCTCAAAATAACGAGGATGGCTTGGAACGACTTGTTTTGACGAGTTTGTTTAATTCTTGGTGAAGACCTTTAGTCTCAGGACTATACTGGAAGTTGGTTTTATCACAAGCGAAGATTTCTTGAAAAAAGTTTGGGGCCCCCATTAAATTTCTGCATCATGTCAGCCCACCTTGCTGACATTTTCCACAAAGTGTTATTGAGTCGCCGGTCTTATCGAACAAGCTGGCTAATTTTTTCTACATTTTCTTCAGTTCTTAAAAGTGTTAGGTCATCCAGGACTCTCATAGTTTTCAACGTTCTGACGTCCTTCACTTAATGTTGTGTGTCACCCAAACACACGTGCACGAGACATTCAGTTTTATACAATAAGCTTCAATAACCATTTGAGGTTAGCGTTACATTTCTTTGCCGTTTTTTTTCAATTTTACTACAAATTTCAATTGACAAGTTGCTCAACTTTAAAACTCAACATTATTCCTACACACAACAGAAAACACTTCACTTAACTATGACTCACCATCAACTGAACAGGCCGTAAGTGTTGTTGTTTGTCATGTAGGTTCATACACGTTCAAGGTCTTTACCAATGAGCTCAATACCAGTTCTCCCAGCTTTCTCTAATAGGTTATTTAATAGACACACCACGTATACCGGAGGGTAAATTTGGACACTATTTTCTGAACTAGTTACATCGAGAGATATATCTGTCTGGATGTTTAACTTTAGAAAATTTGTCTAGGTGTCTATTCTTCGTGCACATTTATTCTAGCTTTCATACATAAGCATTATGTTTATTCTTTCTTTTTAAACTCTAAACCAATGTCGAAATCATGTCGGGTTCTAAAAAAACAACTTTAAATGCATCAAATCCTCGACATATTTAAGTAAGAAGGAATTTATTTTAAAACATTTATTCATTTCCTAAACATACAGTATAACAGAGCAGTACAGTTCTTGTCTAACACACCTCATATAAGATGAAATTTATATCTATTCACATGAAAGTTGTAAAATACATTAGATAATTCTCTCACATATACAAGCAAAATATACGAGAATGTGTTTGAATCTAACGCAATTACAAAGGCACTTTTTACATTTTCTGCATGATGAAATTTTAAATCGGTTTATTGAAAATTAAGATAAGATTTAATCAAATAGAAAGTACCATCAAAAGGTTAATATAGAAATGGAAAAGGAAAATGGTAGAAAGTCACAATAGCTAGCAAGAAACACATGTCGAAAATATAGGAGGATCTTGCAATTTAAATAAATATCCTTTAAATAAATACTATCACAATTATTACGAATATTAAATATTAAAATATTGGCGGGGGTATTAAATAATTCCACTGTTTAAACGAAGTGAATTATAATAGTTTAAGTCCGATTCTTTTAAGTGAATTGATAAGTGTTGAAAGGATATTCTAAACCATGCGAGTAAATCAAATTGTATTCATATACTAAATTTTAAAGTAGTACCATTAACGTGGGAGTGAAATTTTTCATTAATTAGGTTGGTAGCAATTTTTTAAATTAGAGTAAAATCCTTCTGGATTAATGTTATATGTAATCGTACATTAAAACGATAAGAAAAATATTCTAATGGTAAAGTTGAGTTTGCCTTACGTTAATTAAATCCTATCACAGCCAAATGTAGTAAATTCCTGCACTTCTGTAGTTGCTGGAAATCCCCTTACAATAATAAATTAGACAATATAAATGTACATTCAAAAAATTAAATATCACTCCTTTTGAATTACAAAATATTGTCAAAAATTGCAGAGTGTAAAAGTTGATTTTTACCTTATTTTTAAAGCTCTGGTGAAATGAAAACCGAATAGGGAAAATATAAATGTGTTTTAATAATCAGTTTACTTTGGTCAAATCATAGCATTTACATCTTATTTTTCCATTTTTCTCAAATCAATAACACTATTGTGTAGCATCGTTTTACCACTTTGACTTCTCCCTCACTTTGAAGGGTGTGGGTGGGGGTGGAGGAGGATCGGCACCATATATAAGTAATACAAAAGTTGACCACTTCACCAACAATGAAAACACTGTAAATGATTATCGATGTATATTTAGGTTTTCTAGATATATTGAGTGACAACTTTTCAAATGAACACAAAGATATAAATTTATAATTCCTTAAATCTTGGTTTGAATGTTTGAATCAATGTCAGTTCAGATCTCTTTAATAGTTATTTCCCTTAAAAGTAAATTATAGAAAGCAAGACGTTTAAGTTTTTGTACTATTATTGATATCATTGTTATGATAATGGGATGCATTTTGTATTTAGTATGATGACTCAAATAATTGATTAATATGAGATAACATGTATACATGGTTCACTGTTTCTTAATTTGATTATATTTTATAAAATTTCTATCTTGTGTATTTGTTGTATTGTATATTTTGTATTTGTATTGTGTGTTGTGAGTGATTTTTGTATAGTATGACAAGTCAAATGTATACCGCAGCACTGCTGCACTATGTATGCCATAAATGATGCAAATAAATAATAATAATAATAATAATTGTTAGATCTACACCACTGCTTAACCAATGATTAATTTTATTACTCATTTTAATGTACCTGTACTGACTATATTTGTATACCGTATATTCTGTATTTTTTTATTTGTGAAATTTTTATTTAATTTACAACTTGCTAAAAATACATTCTTACGTTCAAATTTATATACATTCATTTATACAGTAAATGAGGATCCATTATGATTTTTTAAATGCAAAATTAGGTAATCCTTTAGCTCGTCTGTTTTGGGTTTACCTTCCCGATATGAACTTAGAATATGTTTTTAACATTTGAAAACAAACATCTCTGCAAATGTCCAATATTTGTCTTCGATAAATATCTATTAGACACAGATTTCAGACCTCTTCTACCGACAATTTCTCTCAACTTAGTATTTGTATGAACTGCTTAAAAAAATGCTTAAAACTGTATATAATATATATATATATATAGCCTATATACATATATATATATATATATATATATATATATATATATATATATATATATATAGAGAGAGAGAGAGAGAGAGAGAGAGATAGAGAGAGAGAGAGAGAGAGAGAGAGAGAGAGAGAGAGAGAGAGAGAGAGAGAGAGAGAGAGAGAGAGAGAGAGAGATGGCGCAATCGAAGGATATTTAATTCTATAAATAGTTATTAAAAGGGACGAGTTCTACGTTAAAATGTTTCTAACTATGAATTTTTGAAAAATACTACGAGGTTTAATATAGAATAGTAGGTTCCCCCATTTTGTAAATCTTGACTGGACCAAAGCAAAGTACAGAGTTTTAAGTAAATCTCTTAGGCATAATATTCATAAAATACGAATATACACATTGAGTAATAACTTCTTAATTTGATTTATACGTTCTTTTCAACTTACTAAAGGTATGACTAAATATTTACTTTTTAATTGTGGAATATATTTTCGGTAATTCATAATTTAGAATCATATCATATAACAACTTAGACATATTTCAAAATCAAAGAAATTGAAAAGTATTTTGTAAAATAGGTTTCGTCTAACTAATATTATTGTAATGGGTTTCCACTCGAACGGACCAGATTCTAAATAATTCGTAAAATGCATAGAGTTTAACGAATGTTTTTGTGATGGGTTTCCACTAGAATGGACCAGATTCTAAATAATTTGTAAAATGCATAGAGTTAAATGAATGTTTTTGTGATGTGTTTCCACTAGAACGGACCTGATTCTAAATAATTGGTAAAATATATAGAGTTTAAGGAATGATTTTGTAATGGGTTTGTACAAGAATGGACCAGATTCTAAATAATTTGTAAAATGCATAGAGTTAAACGAATGTTTTTGTGATGGGTTTCCACAAGAATGGACCAGATTCTCAATAATTTGTAAAATACATAGAGTTTAATGAATGTTTTTGTATTGTGTTTGTACTAGAACGGACCAGATTCTAAGTAATTCGTAAAATACATACAGTTTAACAAATGTTTTTGTGATGGGTTTGTACTAGAACAGACCAGATTCTCAATAATTTGTAAAATGCATAGAGTTTAATGAATGTTTTTGTATTGTGTTTGTACTAGAACGGACCAGATTCTAAATAATTTGTAAAATACATAGAGTTTAATGAATGTTTTTGTAATGGGTTTGTACTAGAATAGACCAGATTCTCAATAATTTGTAAAATACATAGAGTTTAATGAATGTTTTTGTAATGGGTTTGTACTAGAATAGACCAGATTCTCAATAATTTGTAAAATACATAGAGTTTAATGTATGTTTTTGTATTGTGTTTGTACTAGAACGGACCAGATTCTAAGTAATTCGTAAAATACATAGAGTTTAACAAATGTTTTTGTGATGGGTTTGTACTAGAACAGACCAGATTCTCAATAATTTGTAAAATACATAGAGTTTAATGAATGTTTTTGTATTGTGTTTGTACTAGAACGGACCAGATTCTGAATAATTTGTAAAATACATAGAGTTTAATGAATGTTTTTGTAATGGGTTTGTACTAGAATAGACCAGATTCTCAATAATTTGTAAAATACATAGAGTTTAATGAATGTTTTTGTAATGGGTTTGTACTAGAATAGACCAGATTCTTTATAATTTGTAAAATACATAGAGTTTAATGAATGTTTTTGTATTGTGTTTGTACTAGAACGGACCAGATTCTAAGTAATTCGTAAAATACATAGAGTTTAACAAATGTTTTTGTGATGGGTTTGTACTAGAACAGACCAAATTCTAAATAATTTTTAAAAAAAGAATAATCTAGTACAAAATATTGTTCGATAATTCGTAACTTAAAATATTGCATTGATTACAACAGTTATATTTGCAAAATAGAGAGTTTTTTTTTAGTGTCTTGGGTTCTAAGTGCGGATTTTACAGAAACCGGTGCCAAAATGTTCTTTATGATCTTTTGAATACGCTTGTTCGCATGTTCTTCCTATTTTTATTATTATTTATAAGAAAATGTAAACCATGAAAATCGACAATTGTGAATATACTGCTGTATCTTAACAAATAATTTATACACACATTTCTTTCAGTGATATTGTTACAGTCGATTTCAAATAGAAATATTGAACTTTAATTTTTTTAAATTGTATTAATCTCTATACTTTGAGGGTTCACAGAAGTATGCCATTTTAATATTAATTATTCTAGCCAAGATCAAATATTACTTTTATGTATTTTCAGTTGATAAAACTATAAAATATTTTAAATTGAACCGAATTGGTAAAATGATATTAGTACACATTTTAATTTATCAATATATTTCAAACCTCAATGAATTAATTATGTGTAGATAAAAATGATGAAATCAGGTAATAATTTGTAAAAACTATAATTAAATCATGTTTCTTATATTTTGTACCGAATGAGAAATAGTTTTGAAATTAATGTTTGCATTCTTTTTTCGTATTTTGATCTTCATAGGTAAGTGCATATAATTTTTGTTTTGTTTTAAACTGAAATTAGCATCCGATAAGTTAGAAAAAAAAACATGGGTCTCACGAAGTTCTAAAAGATAGTTAGAAAATGTTCCGTGTAAAAATGATATATTGAAAGTGATCGAAAATTAATTGCTCTATGCGGAAAATACAAATATGTCACGAAAAAGGTATAGATTGCTTAGCTTCTTTTTCAAAATGCTTCAATAAAATATTATCAACAAAACATGAGAGTGGATTGCCTACAGTCGTACCTTCTGTTTACAAATGAAACTTCCCATTAAAAAGGAAATGGTTTATATTTAAAAACACAGTCATTAAAAAAAAAAAGAAAAGTAGATTTACATATTTATGCATTAATACATTTTATGCTAGAATCACAAATAACAACAATTACCATAATTTCGTTTTTATGTTTGCTAGACGATAGTATCGCACATTTTGAATAATATTTGGAAGTGAAGCGATAAAACGCTATTGTTGTACGAATAACAATTGGTCACTGCCATCCAACCTCCATCGTGGCTATTTTTCGCCGTAAACGGGTCTCGAGTGAGCTATATAGGAACATTGCTAGGGCAAGCTCAAGAGACTCATACAACACAGTGAAACACGTGGGTAGAATTAAAACCTAACCAGTACGGTGATCATAGTTTATGTATATATTGTATTGCTTATATTATAACTTCAATTTGGATCTTTCTAGAAAAAAATTATTATACCTGATTATTTGTGATAGTCAAAGGTATACTGAATGAATACTAAACTCACGTTTACGAAATTAAAAAGAACTTCTAATAAATAATTACAGTACACTTGGATCGTGCAAATTTCAATGAATTAATACAATCTTTATTGCTTGAAGATATCACAATTACGTAGCAAGTATTTATATTATATAAATAATACGACATTCTATTATAGATCATGACAAAAATAATATCGTAATCACATTATATTAAAATAAACAAAAAACAAATGGGGTAATAAGGTTTCTGTGTTTTGCTTAAACTTAGATGTAATTTTTGTAACATTTAAATTTGAAATTTGGGCATTTAAAAATAGTTATAATTTTCATACTACATAATGAATCTTATCTACTACTAAAGATAAAGTCCATTACTACTAAACTACTAAAGTTCATTTTACAAATAATAAATATTATAATTACAATCGTTATAACACGTTTTCCGTGTTTTGCTTAAACTTAGATGTAATTTTTGTAACATTGAAATTTGAAACCTGGACGTCTAAATATATGTCTTTGAGAAACATTTTTATTTACAATCTTTTATTAAAAAAAAAATAATTAATACCATTATTGTAAGAAAACCAGGAAAAAATGTTTAGTATGTTTCGTCGTAGTAGAATCCTGTTTAATGTAGTAAAACTACTGTTTTAAATGCTTTAAACAGTTTAGGCATAATAGCGACAATTACATTCTGTTTTTATTTGTTAACACTTAAACAAAAATATAATTATTTTCAAAATGGGTATTTTCTGTGAAATACTGAAATGTAATCAACTCCGTTAATTTTCATTTTTGCCAACCACTATCAGTACAAAATATATAAAGCATTGCCAAACCATGAAAACATAAAAACCAAATTATTTTATATGTTGTACATTTATATGTATATACATTTTTAGCTCTATGCTACTTTTTTATACATAGAAAGCTACTTTTACATACATTTTTTCAACTACTTCTTTTTCCACAGAATTCATTCGTTTTGAATATAATAAACCATAAATACTATTCGCTTTATGATTAATTAATGTAAACAAAATTTTAGTTTTAAATACATACACGATAACAGTTATAAGTTGTAAATTTAAATGCTATAAGCCTAAATGTGTTTATTTGATTTCTCAACACTTAAGAGAATTGAGAGTGAGAGTTAGGGCCTTTTTTCTTATGAGGGCCATATATAGGTCAAAGTATAACAATCATTAAGACGAGGACAAAAAATAAAATACACATTTTAGTTTTGACGACTTTAAAGTTTGTAATGAGCAAAACACTACAGTGAAACTAACCAAATTACTTGAATCACTCTAATTTATGTTTAAACAAGTTTTCAGACATTGAATTAAATAATGCATAGAATCGATCAAAAATTTACCATTTAAAGAATCTACAATAAAGTTAAGTTTAATAAAAGACTATAATTTTTAAAGTTGAATTGATAATTTCTTATTCATTTAATAATTTATATTATTTAGTAAAGCGTTTTTATTGCTCACCGTTTTCTTTTTAAAAGTTTTAAAAATTTTGTAAATATTTTACCGTCTGAAAATAATAATTATGAGTTTGAAAACACGTAACATTATAATCTACGTATTTAAAAAAGAACGTTTATTTTACACTACACAATACAGAAGTGAAACTCACGCATAATTTACATATAGGCCTACACCAGGAAGGGAAACAGGTTAGATTTTTGAGGTAATTCCCAATGAGTGCGCAAAATTTATTGAATATTTTGATTTATTGTTACGAAGTTTCTAGAGATTCATTTACCTTCGACTCAATGGCTGTTGCAACTTCTACGTGCATTCTACGTACCAATATTGATTTCCGAAAAAGCTTTGCGTAGAATTTCTTAATGGTCAGTTTAATTAGCCAGTTTTAAACCATAACCTATCACAAATGGAACTTATTGAGTTAAATAGATTGACTATAAATTGGTTCCTCGTTATGAGCTGCAACGAAATAACTCAACACTTTTTTATGAGTTAAACTGTACGCTTCCCCTGTCTCTTTTAAAATACGCACTAATCTCAAATCCTGAAATTTTTTCTTTCAGGACATGTTTCCGCGAGAAAAGAAATGAGTTTACCAATCCACTGGAAGTTTAGGCTTCATTAATTTATCTAGCCTGGAATGTATAACTCCTTCAACAGTTTAAGTCACCCCAAACTGCCGGTACCCCCTTTTTTGTACAATACTTCCAGCCAAACCTTGTATTAGGATTAAATTTTGATTCTTCTCTTTTTGACCAAAATATAATCCCATAAAACGAATTTCCGTTGTAGAGCATTTTATTTGCCTTGAAACTAGTTTATGATATATTCGTATTTGATATAGGCTATTTGAGCTAATTAAATTATGACTTTGAGAACTCATGGATATATGTTTGTTGATGGTACAACAGAAATTCATAATTTAAGTAATTACTGGTAGCACTTGTGATGTTGCGTTATTATTAATTGTTTTTTCCTTCTTCTGTGCTCTCAGACACATTGAATGCCACTCTCGATCGCTCCGGTTCATGTTCAATAACCGGTGTGATAATCACTAACCTTATCAAATACAATACACAAACATAAATGCACGAAGTAATATTGAAATAACCTACGTTATAACTAATATAATGTACACTATTGAGCACTCAGAATGTAAGGATGAACTTAGCGATTTCGCCGGAGTAATAGAAAACTGATTTTAGTCACGTCAATAATATTGTCAGACGAGTGGGATGCAGTGTTTTAATATACGTTTCATTCAATTCACTCTACTGAGCGTAAAAAATTGTCTCTTCAAAAATATTATTTATAACTACCAAATGAAAGACAACACAATATTCCACAATAAATGTCTTATTTTTCCAAACAATAATCATCCTTAGTTGTTACAAACACACTGTTACTGAACTACAACGGCCAGAATAGAGCTCGGAAATATTTATTATTATCTCCTTTGTTACCACTTTTTCTTTGTTGTTGTTTGATTTATTATATTTTTGATATTATGAATTGAGGTTATCCACTGATAATGAAGAGATTTCTAATAGGATTTACTTCCTGTCTTTATCAGCAAATCAAAGAAAACACTTTATATAATGAAAATTATTTTTCAATGACTAAACCACTAACCGTCTTTGCGTTACAACTCCTTAATCCCAAGAAGGTTTGTGTACATGTACAATTCAAGATGATGACATAGTCGTTAAAACTTCATCTTTAAGAAATAAAGTGATTGTTGTGGAAAATTGTGTTTTTTATTTGCTGAATGGAGTTTATACAATTAATTGTTGCTCATTTCAAGTGAATACTTACAATTAGTTATTAAATGTTAAGGGTGTTCTTTTAGAGTTTGTCAATGAAATTTTGTTAGTTTTTAATAAAATATACGAGAGAGATTATACGAGAGAAAAGATAATATTTTTTCTACCTGTCCAGGGGAAAACCTGTCATTGCTGAGTATTTATCTTTGACATCATCTTAAACTTCATCTTTAAGAAATAAATTGATTATTGTGGAAAATTGTGTTTTTTATTTGCTGATTGAAGTTTATACAATTGTTGCTCATTTCAAGTGAATACTTACAATTAGTTATTAAATGTTAAGGGTGTTCTTTTAGAGTTTGCCAATGAAATTTTGATAGTTTTAATAAATAACTGATTATACGAGAGAAAAGATAATATTTTTTCTACCTGTCCAGGGGAAAACCTGTCGTTGCTGAATATCTGTCTCAAAATGCACCGTAAAATTATCTGCAAAAAATAACGAGCGGATTGACCACAGATGTTTACAATTAAAAATGGAAAGTTTTACATTTAGTAAACAATGCGATCGATTCAAAAATAAAAAACTTATATAAACAAAAGCGTTTTTTTATTCTATACTGTATTTTAAAGTTCTTTTATATCTATGAAATATGTCAATCAGCATTGTTTTTTCCACTTTTAAAATAACAAGTACAAATATTTGAACGGTTATGAGGTGTGTCTATTAAATAACAAAACTGATGTAATAACTTACCTTTATTTACCTATATTACAATTAACTATAATACTTGTCCCCTTCAATTAGTCTACATTCGCACTTATACACCGATGCAGGCTTGTTTTCAACTGGTCGAAGGCGTAGATGAGATACATTTTTGTCAGCTGCTTTACTACATCTACTGTTTTCTTGTTTACTGGATTAACTAACACAAAATATGCTAATTTGAGCACAAATTTCACTTTAAAGAAAAGAAAGAAAAAACCCCATGACGTCAAATCTGGTGAATATGGATGATGTTTCAGTGTTTGTTGGCCAAAAACAGCTTCACAGAAATTGGAATACAGTTCTGGTAGGTTTTATTTTATTATTTGTATCAGCTTTGCTAAACGTTTATAATTAACGTTCATATGTTACTCTAATTCACTGATGAATACATACAAGTTACATCATGTTATATAGGAAATCACAGGAAACAAAACAGTGTAGACTAACTGTTGTGTAAATAACAATTTATTTGATATTTTTGTAATCATATGAAACTCGAAAAGGACTTAGAAGGTTTAATATCTCAAAATTAAATCAAGCTACTAACAAAATTAGGAAAAATATGTAGTATTTTGTCCTATTAAAATATGAAAACCTTACGTAATAGAAAATTCCTGTTCAGGAGTAAATAGGAAAATATCAAAATGAACTCTGAGCGAAAATCTTAAAAAATGATGTTTCGTAACTATAATAATAATAATATCACCAAATAAATAAGAGATGATAAAATAAAGAGATCTATGGACTTTAACACAGAGTAACTTTAACCTAACCTAACTCGTGTAATATAATATATATTCAAGTTTCAACATTAACACACCCATGCACACATTAAACCTTTCCTATATAGTATATAATTTCATTTTACAAATGTTCCATGTATCCTTTGTTTATAGACCTTTTATTTAAAAATAATTTAATAAATATCAAATAAATTAAGTTTCCCTTTATTTGAAATAATTAATTATGAAACACTTAATAAATGTTTCCTAGCTTAGGTACTACAAAAGTTAACTATTTCCAAGGTCAGATAATAAAAACTTATTCAAAATTCATGTATTTAAAAAACTTAAAATATTATTATTTACATTTATTTTGCACAATATAAGTTTACTTACGTAATTAACCATAGGCTACGCTTCATTTCCCTTTCTAGGCACTGGGCACATATCACAACACTTCATATATTATTAAAAATACATCTTAATCACTAAATACACTTTGGAGGACACTTTATGTATAATATTTACTTCCTTTATAAAAATTTAACTTCACAAACTTATAAGATTAATATGATTTTTTTTCCGTAGTGATAGGATCCGGAATGAAAGAGTTTCCTTTCCTCCGGGATTTCCCTATCTCCTCTCTTAATTTAAATTTAAATATTTCTTAAATATTATTAGTTAAAATGGTCATGCGAGTTATTTTTATTTGACGAATCAAAGGTTTGCAAAACTTCTGCAAAAGTGCCGATTTTCTGCAGTAGTTTACAGAGTTTAAATTTCCACTAACAATTAATTGCACATTGTGTGAGATTCATTCTTGACAGATTCTTTGACTTTACCGGAAATGACTGTCTAGTATACATAATCCTGCATTACTGTTCTTTGTAAGCCCGAACATTTTTCAATATCTTAGAGTATCAATATTAAAAAGGTAATAATTAAAGTTCTATTTCAAGGTAAATAATTTTTAGGTATTTAATGTAGACCTTCTTCTTTTCAAGTAAAACCATTTGTAACAGTGTTTTATACAAAGCTACCTAACCAGCTTGTCCCGTATTTTAACAATACACTTAACAATGCCTACTGTGAAAGTTAGTTGTCTTTAATACTTCAGAACAATATTTTTCATTTGTTTGGGCACAGATCTAGGAAGGGGCTAAGGATCGTTTTATTCCCCCCGCCCCTTTAGGTGTGAATGTACACTTTATAGAATGGGTTTTTATATTTTTTTACAGTCAATGTTATGATAAGAACAAAGTAAAAATAATGATCTATACGAAATACTATCTTAAAGATTTGGATTTAAGAAAATTATTTTAACACAATAAATAGTTATTGGGTAATTTGTAAGTTCAGTAGAAATGTACGAAGGGGATTTCATGACGGAATATAGCACTGAACTCTCTCTGGAGAACAAGTTGTACTGCAGCGCACCTAGAAGAAAACTAAAGGGCGAAGAATTACATCGTTAATTCACTGCAATGATGACTTTTCAAAAATTCTGTTGTTGTAAATATTGCAATTTTCTCGTATCTGTCTTAATACCGAGTACCGTGGAAGAAAATGTCCTAATAAAACACTTTAGCAACTCAAAACCGCGATTGCTGGAGACCTATTACATTTCGAATAGAACCCATGACTTATGTGATAGATATGATTGTTGGACTGTAGCAAATGTTAATGATGTGGGTCTTTCTGATATTTTATGCAGTACTAGGTAAACTAAATCAAATGTAGTATACAGTCAAATATGTACAGTACAAAACTAATTCAGTTATTTTTTTTATTTCTAGTTTGGTTTTCAAATGTAATGAAGTAAAAGTATAAATGAAGTTTGTTCGATTGTCCGTGGTGTCTGAGGTTGCTTACATTTTTAATCTGCAAGTCTGTAGATTTTAATTAATGAATAATCACAAATCTCGATCAATTTGAGACATGCTTTTTTTAATTTATATCTAACTTCACTAGTCTAGAATGAATACAACACGCAAATTTTGAGTGATATTTAAACACGAATGTTTCGGTAAAGTTTGAATAGCTAAAGATCCGCGTCTGATACTAATTATAATGTGAAATTGCGGGAATAGTTCATTATGATCAAAATAACATTCACAGAGTGTAATAGGAATAACAAATTTTCTCTAAATTATTAACCAAAACATGAAGTTAATAATGATCACTGGGGTAATTATTACACGGGGATTTCCAAAATACTAAATAATAAATATTTAATTTTCGTTTTTACCTTCATAAGTGTTTTTTCTTGAAATTAGGTTATAAATATATATATATATATATATATATATATATATATATATATATATATATATATAAGCTATGACGAATTTCAGACTTCATAAAGGTAGAAAAATAGTGATATTGGATTTTTTTGGGGCTTGACGCCTAATCCACTTCAGCCTAAAGGTAATCGTCGTGTAAACTTCGTAGGTCACGTGGTTACTCAGCTCAAGCTACATCTCATGTAGTGTACTCTCCCATGGCGGCGTTTAAACTAAAAGCACCTATAACTTTGAAGCGGTTTTAATAATTCTTTCAATTCTAAATAACGTATTAATTATGAACTTTATTATTGATAAAATAATTGTTGCTGACACAATCATAATTAATTCTGGTTTTCATATAACCCGTGAAGACAAACATTGTTATAATTTAGGAACTGGTAACTGAATTCTAACTTAACAAGACCAGATGTTGTACCTACATAGTATATAAAACATTATCAACAGTTCTCGTCCTACAGACAGACAGAGAGACTTTGCTTTTTATACATGTAGAAATAAATGAATCTTGGTCGCAATCAATAAAACTCCACCTTCATCAGTTGAGAAACATGCGAACAATACTTAACACATATGCACAATGTAAAGTATAAAGCAAACGGCTACACGCATAATGTTTAAGTTATAAAGCAATGTTTGTTTCTAAATGCAATTCCTTGTGTAAAGTACTACAAGCATATTACAGATTACAAAATCCAAACCATATAACCAATTTCCCCTCGCCAAAGTAATAAATTCTTTTAAGACTTGGACATCGTGGAAAAAATCTGCAATTCCTCCCTTCTCCCCCACTCCACCCGCTATTCTTCAGCCTCAAAGTGCCTGCTTATATATGTCCTTACATTGGCGCCACAAATACATTGCTCATACAACCCTTACTCTTATAAAATGTAATCATGAAACAAAACACAATCCAATTTGCATCTATTTTAAGCGTGTTAAATTAAAGTGGCTATTATTACAAATGGGTTTTCATATTTTTAGAAAAATGTTAAATATATATTTAATTTGTTTCGAGCTCCGAAGTGTAAGAACGATAGTTAAATAAATTGTTACACATTCATATATTTTCTGTATTGTTATACAAATAATTGTTGTATAAAATATAACATTTATCTGACACTCTCTTATATTGTAGTGCGTGTTTGTGTGTAATGTTTTTAGTTTTAAATTTTAAAAAGTAATCGAGTTTTTAATTCTAAATTATTGACTTTTAAGAACGTGAAGAATTTTGAAAACAATTTTTTATTTCAAAAAACAAGTATCGTATCTTTGCCATCTGCAATACTGTAACACTTTTAGAGGTGCATATTGTGTGTGCGTCTGACTATGGTTGTGAAAGAACCTCGTTGTTCCTCTTCCAATTTCCTCCCCCCGCCCCAATCATATTCGTTTCTAGAAATTAAGTGTTTAAATCAAATGGAATCCATAATCATAATTGACAACAGTTTACACTTGTAACGCATTTAAAATAAGGTATCATTTGAGCTATGTCCCATTTTAAAATTTGAGTTATCCCCTTTATCTCCTTCTCAAAGTTGGCTAGTAAAAAAAGTACACTCCATCCAAAATTAAAACATCGCAAGCTGCACCGCGATATCTATTCAAGTTCTCTGGATATACTGAGTGGCTACTCTTCCAATAAACACTTTGTGTGAGTATATTCGTATGAGAGTTTATATTGTATGTGTTTCTCTGAAATAAAGGTCGAATTTCCAACAGACGACTCCAGGAGCCAGTATTTTCCGTGATATATCACTAAACCACTTCCCATTTAATTTTCTTACGCCGCAGTGCGCGCGCTTGTACACACACACACACACACACACACACACACACACACACACACGAAACGATTTTGTACTTGTAACTTCATTACAGTTTGAACTGTCCAATATTAGTTCTGGTTTTCATGTATATATTCTTAATATTAGAAAACTTTTTTAATATTAGAAAACTGAAGATTTTTCATAATAATTGCTCTATGAATGGCGTGGATTAACCACCAAGGAAAGTTCATAGATATACAATGATTTGTTGTTTAAATTTTAAGAGTTTACTTTAAAATCATCACATGATGTGGTTATCTTTAGCTGATGAACGCAATATTTGAAATATATGGATTTCATAATATGCATTTTGTTATTTTTTGTACATCGTTATTTCTAGAAATTGGTTTCAGAACATTTGAACTTTCAGTAAAAACTCTATTATAAATTGTTGCTGATATACTGATCGTATATCAGCTTGCCTAGATCAAGTATTTGTAAACGAATCGAAAGCTGCTATTTTTTAATGTATTTTGGATTATGTAGGCTTTTTTGATCATATATCATTCTTCTTTTTCAATTGGACAGACTATCCCATTTTTGCAGACCAAAAAAAATGATTAAAACTTGGAAACAATTGCACCAATTTAGATAAAACAATTACGATTGTCATTTTGACTGATATACCAACTGTGTTACTGACAAAACATGCGCTGTAGCTGAAAAATTTCATAAAATGCTTAAGTTAAATCGAAAACTCTGGATTTCCTGTTTCCAGTAGCAAGAAATGATTATAACTCAGGAACTACTAAGCCGATTTCTAACAAACTTTCAGTTCCAATTAGGATGAAAATCTTGTACCATAATCATAAAATGTATGTCGATGAACAATTTAAGAAAATGCTTAAAATATGTTGGTTTTCGTATTACCTGTACAGGCAAATAATGTTTTACCTTACGAACTTATTGGACCAATTTGTATCAATTATTCTAAAACCTAACCATGTATCGTACCTACACAGGAAAGAAAACCCTACGAAAATCATATCAGCGGTTCTCGAGCTGAGCTTACAAACAAATAGGCACACCAGACGTTGCGCTTTATAGGCCTATATGTACTGTAAAGTTGAAACGGACCTTTGATATTTTATGTATTAATGTTTTATGAATGTGGATCATGAAAATAAAATAAAAATATATTTCAGAATTCTATATTTTCTTCATCTCTCAGTCTCGAAAACCTATTTCAAATGTATTACCGAATTTTATTTTCTCCGAAGTTGTAAATCAAGGCTTATTGCTCTCGACCCCTATTGCACTTCCACCCCACCCCCCAATCGCAACCGCCTCTAACGTATTCATAAATCTTTCTACAGCAAATATTCGAGATAGGATTCCCACAAGTGAAACAATAAAGTTTGAGCACCAACATAATTCATTTTTCTTAATGCTTCTTGTAAAAAGTTCTTATATGATAATTGTGCACGTAGTTTTATGTTTTATTATGTTAAATCGCACGGGGGGTGATCCAGTATAATCTTTACCACTTTGACTTAACATTAAACATTTATAAGAAAACACACTAAACTGCATCAAATGTATAGAAAAACTGTAGACGATTACTATAGTAATATGTGTTATTTGGCTGTTTACTTTGTACTGGTGGTTAGCTGGCAAATTATACTATTAAACAGGTTATTTAGAAAGCGTACTGGATTACAAAAACATTGGTGGTGCTCAATGAGCTTTTCGGATTGGATTTTGTGTTTCTCGGAACATTCCAACCAAGGCAACAATTTTATAGATCACACGGAAACTGGAAACAACTGGATTCCTCCCCAGTGAAAATGGGGAAAATGACATACTCCAGAAGCTTTATGATATTCAAACCCGGCTAATTACTTTTGCCACAAAATCGCTGCCCAGATTACATTGACTGATAAATATTATGGAACATACCAAAGAGCTGCCAAGAAAGCAAAATTACCGCAGTACAAAGTTCAAGGCCATATAACAACTGAATAAGCCAGATAAACAGGTAACCGTCTGTGGTTGAAGATATTCTAACTATTAAAGCTATGGTCATATCGTACATTTTATCATGTTTATTTCTTAGCCATTTTGTTTAGAAACTCAGTATTTCATTGTTGATTGTATTTTTCAACTGTTTAGTTCTCTCCTTGTTCTTATTGTTACCTCATGAATCTTCTACCTACCCCACTACGATCTAGTAGTATCGCTTTTTGAGTTCAATCCACAAAATTATACGGTTTGAATCCAGAATTGTAAAGAAAAAGGGAAGCTAGACTGAAAATCCCAGCCTGTTTCTCCACACTTGCTGTTTCGCAATACATTTTCAACTAGCTTCCATAATATTCTATTTATTTTTAAAACAACTGAAACCGCAGTCCGAGAGTAGCAAAAGAACGAAATGATTTTTTATTTATAATTATATTAAATGACATGGAAGTACGAAATTGTCAGTCGATCGAAGCGAGTGTTTAAGTACATTTTACACTTCATAAAAACTGATGACTTGGCTAATATCAACAAAAAAGATGTAAATTTCAGCGACTATACAGGATTGTCCCCTAGTGTCTCATTAGCTTGGATAGAGTTTGTTCTTTCAACTGTGAAATTGTCATACAAGTAATTAATCCCTTAATTACACTTCTTCATACGAGGTGCAATTTGTTACTGTCCCTAGTATAATTACTAGTATAGTATAATAGTCTAATTGGATTTTAAACAATGAATTAAGTTCCGTGACTTTTTTGTGAAGTATAGAATTGGAGTCTTAAAATAAACTATTTTCACTAAATCCTTTACCGTATTTTTATTGAAATGGTTGTAAAGAAAAAGTCCTAAAAATACCTTTTAATATTAATCCAGTTGTAAAACATAAAATAGTTTTTCCCAAATTTAAAAAACACCAAATTATACAAAAAAAAATCATATTTTTTTCTCAATCGATCTTCATTACACTCAATTTCCTCGTGGTTCTTAATTGGACGGCCTAAATGATCAACAATTCTTTTAGCTGAATTATCGGTGTCATTTATAGAATGAATTATCTAACCTTACATAATCCTTTAATTAAAATTAACGGATATATATACATTTTGTTATTTGAAACATCTAATGGTGTGAATTTGGGGAAATATGATACAATTATGATGTTTAATAAGGTAATAAGTAATAATTGTGATGTTATTTAGGTGGTGTTTAAAATGGCAACTTTAGCCGTTCAGTGTTGAAAAATATATAAAATAATTATTAACATAACAAAACAACTATATGAAATTCACGAAATTGCTTCTCCTCAGTGAAGGTGGAAAAAAGAAAAATGGTGTCCGCCTAGAGCTTAATGATGTACGAAACCGTCTATTACGTTTTCCACAGAAATCGCTGCGCAGATTATGTCAAGAATATGACAAATATTATGGAACATAATCAAAGAACTACTAAGAAAAGAAAATTACGGACTACAAAGTTCATGCCATGCAACTGAAGAGCCGGATAAACAGAAAAGAGTTCGGTACTATCAATGGTTTCAGACTCGTACAAAGTTGAGGCCGAGCATTCTTTCCATCATACGGTTTATGGATGAGGCGTGGTTTCACTTTTCAATATAAAACATTAGATACTGTGCGGTCGAAAACCCACACGTAATCAATGAGCATCCACAGTATTCCGACAAGATTAGTGTTCGGTAAGCGATACCTGCCATGAAAATTTGTAAACCAATGTTATTTCATAGAAATGTTAACAGTGATATATATGCAATTGTTAAATTGTTAATGACACTGAGCTGATGTAAGTCTACTTCCACCATGACGGTACAACTTGCCACACATTTACGGTGCTTCAATGATTTTAATAACTATTTTCCTTAGAGACTGCATTAGTTCAAAGAATCTATGGTCATCCAGATCATCGACCTCACAGTTCTTCTAGTTTTATATTTAAGAGTTTTTCAAAGGAAAGAGTGTGTGGAGAACACTTGAACATACTCCAGACTGCATCATTCGAGAAATCAACAATATTGACGTCAACACACCCGAGGCGACGGGTGGATGTACATGTTTGAATGTAGGAGAAGAATATTTCTAACATTTAATCTAAATAAGTTAATAAATTTTCATTATCCAACTAAAATAGTAAGGATTTTCAACTAGTACATAAGAAGTAAAATAAATAACACATAGGTTTGCTGTTGAACGTAATTTGTGTTTTTAATAAATGTTTAATCTTAATTAAAATGGTAAAGGTTTATTGGATCAGCCTGTACTTTTATGTGCGTAACACATGTTTCATATGTCCCTGTGACTTTTGAGATATGAAATTATGAGAAAATATCTGCCGTCGTCAGTTATCTTCCAAAGAACAAATCCTTTAATAAAATACACGAGTGTTCGGACGTCATTTGCTAGTTGTTTTCGCTATTCTTCTCCTTCCGTAGTTGAATTTTTTACTACAGATCCTTGTTTTTCATCAAGCACAATAAAATGTATTTTTGTCGTCGATAATACCTGCAGTCTTCCTCATAGCTGACACTGTAGTTAATGACTTTTCCGTTGAAATGGTAAAATATTGCAGCGTGCACAAAGTAATTGTTCAATGTTTTTGTTTGATCTAAAACGCGATGACCAAATTAGTCCATATGATAAACAATTATTTCTATCAACACTCCGTGTATTAAGACCGTATGATATATTAATAATGTTACATTCTATACTTCAAACTGGTGTGCCGATGTGGAAAAGAAGTTTATCTTCTCCTCAAACGTTGGTGCTAAAAGCACAAGAAAGGAGTCAACGATGCTCATCATTCCTAAACACAGAACAGTCATGTACAACAAATCTCTTACAGTGATGGTGTGTCGCTCATGAAACTCGTTATCGGTTTCTATCAAATCCATTGAAAGCCGCACCCAATTTCGTGTCTTCTTGCTGTGGTCTGATTATTGCTTCGGGTCTGATTAAATGATTTTTGTTTTGTTTTATATAGAATGTTCAATGAATGAATGATTTTAAATTGTTATTTTTGAGTTCACTATGTAAGTCAATAATGTAAATATTTCCAAATTATTAAATCTTTTTACTAATTTTGAGTAATCTTCTATGAGCACTGTGGTGAATTTCACATTAATTTAGTTAAAAACTCCCTTAACCACAAACTTAGGAATAAACGCAAATAACTAATCACCAAACACAAATGGAATTCGTTTATTCCCTTAATTTCCTGTAGTACACATCAATAATAAAGTTATCATCATCGGAGAATAGATACTCCTAAACTAAAAACCTTTTTTGGTGTTTAATTATTTGCGTTGTTTCCTAAGTTTGTGGTTAATGGAATTATCGTTTTAATTTTGGTTGTATTTATTTAATGGTTGTAGCTATTCTTAAAATCTCTCTTCCTCAAACGATCTTGATTTCATTACAAAATCCGATTTCTGAACTTTGGTGATATAGTATTTAAAAAAATCTCATTTTAAGCAGTTTAGTCAAAAACTACCATTGCTCATGTGTTGGATGCAAAGGTGGTGATTTATTGATTTGTGATTCTCTCACAGTGATTGTAAAATCTTCATTAGACCCTAAACGTGATCAATATCATCACTGGTTTGAGCTGAGACGTGATTCTCACTTTTTTTGATATAGTAAGTTCTTTTCCATTAGGCCTACATACTTTAGTTAACACTTCTCTAATAATGATTGTAGTGATTCAGTCAGTACTTGTTTGGGATTTGGTATTGTGGTGTGGTGAATTGAATGAATATTGTGATTATGATTATCAAAGAGAACAGAGAACTATTCTCTCTCTATTAACTATCGCAGTTTTATTATTTTAAGTTACGCTAAGGACCTTTTGCATTTATTAAAGATTTTATTTTTAATGCTAGTAAATTTTAAAAGGGAAAATAAATGTTTTCACTTTTGATATAACATAATACATTGTCATTGTAATTTGTTCAGACAAAATTTTTTCTATAAAACTTGAACGTATAACTAGAGACACGTTTTATTCACAAGCTTCTAACAGTTTGTCGCGAAAACACAATCACTTTATTAACAATATTTAACGGGTATATTTAGTGGTCAATCACGTGAATCACTGTTTAATCGCTTTAAAATCGCTGTTATTGGTCGGTAGCGATCACTATTTACAATATTCATGTAAAATAACCATAAGTTTAATAATTAATAGAGGTTTTTTACCTGATAAACTTGGGTTCAGCAGTGAAAGAGGAAACATTTAGCTAATTTAATATTTTTATTAAAAAAATCAAACAAAAACAAATATGAACTAAGAGTGTTTTGTATTTCTTTTTAGTTAATATTATTTTTCTCTAAATATGTTTAAAAAACAAGATAAAATAATTTATGGATTAACAAAAAGGGAGCAAATCTGAAGAGAAATAACAATTACTAACCATTTTATATTTTTGAATAAAGTAATTAATTAATTAAAAATTAAATTTATACACAATATGGAGAGCATTTTAGAGCTCCATTGGTCTAATATCATCATTAAAGAAAAAAATCGACTTCATAAGGTTGTTTAGAAACCAGAAAGAAATTAAAATAAATTTGTCTTTAATCGGAGTAATTTTCCACTTGCATTCCGGTTAAATAGTTAGTTATTTACATAGTAACAATGGCACATTAGTGAAAGGAACACCCAAACCCACCCCTCTTATTTTAGTATTGGCAATGAAATGGCGCAATTCGTTAAATTAGGTTAGATCGCGCTCCCGGGGTAAAGACCCACCCGTTATGTGATTCAATTATCTCCATCCTGTAAAGGGCTTAGTTTTATTTATAGCTCCAGTAGACTTGACTAACAGATGGGGATGATTTTCCATTGTAAACACCCCAGCTTTAATCCACCTTCAGCAAGAAATGTTCTGGCCTGGCATTAGTACTGTACATGCCCATTCATTCATTGCTTTTTTGTGTGTTTATACTATTTCCAAACACCTCTTTTGTTTTGGTATTGTTCTTTTTCTCCTTTATAGTATACTGTGTGTCCCAATTTATTCATTGGTTTGTGTGTTCATAATATTTACAAAAATATATTTAGTTTGTTTCCTTTTAAACAGCTATACAGTATATAATGAATATATCTAGTGAATGTATTATTTATGTATAATATTTTCAAGTTACTTTTGTTTGTTTGCAGTGTTCTATTATAAAGTATTAGTTGCACCTAAACAATTATTTAAGTATAAAATATCACTCAAAAAATATATATTACTAGTCAAATAATATTAATAATAATATTTATCATACTCAATAAATGAAACGTGTTAAAAATATAAAATTTCTTCCCTTCACCATTATATAGAAAATATAATGGGTACAACATTTTTGGTGTCACATTTCACAGTTGGCAGCCTCATATACACAATACTTCACAAATGAAAACCTTTAGTCTACTATCATACCTTATTAGATTTTTTTTTCATTTTTCCCCCTTAAATGTACATTGGCATTTATTTTTGAATATGCAAAAGTTTCAAATTACAAATTTTGTATCTTCAAAAACTACCATAGATACAAACCAAACTTTATGTTTCTTGGTGAACGGATTGGGTACAACGTCTGGTGTATAAATTTACATAATAATTTAAATAAAATATACTCTATATTGAATATAAAAATAATAAATAAATAAAATACAATATGACAAAACAAACGTAAGAAATACAAAACCATTTGGTTCATGTGGCCCATGTGGGAATGAGAGACAAGAGCTTTCTAAGAAATAAGAAAAGAGTTTTTGTTAACATTCACCATAACGGTATAGAATGTGACATATTTGTAATCTGCAATAAATAATGATCGTAAACTTCATTTAAAGATTACAATTTAAAAAATATATATTAAAATTTGTTTTTAATACCACAAATTTTTATATCCTTCTATTTTTTCTGTACATGAGCCAAAACACTTGCACTTGAGCGACAAATTTAAGTTCACGATTTAGCTAGAATTATTTCAGTTGAACGGTTTAGCTATAAATTCCTTCTCATTACGCTGTTAACACAGACACTGTTGAGAAAATAAGGGTTTTAACCAAATCCCAAAAAGGACACCCATTTTTCTCAATGGAATAAGTTAGTGTAAGGGTTTGACCGAGGAGTAAAAAGTATCGACTCCCAAAGAATCTCTCCCATAACGAGAGGATTCGGTAATCTTTCCCACAAGGGGAGGATTCGGTAATTTTTCCCATAACGAGAGGATTCCGTAATCTTTCCCATAACGAGAATATTCGGTAATCCTACCCATAACGAGAGGATTCGGAAATTTTTCGCATAACGAGAGGATTCGGTAATCTTTCCCATAATAAGAGGATTTGGAAATCTTTCCCATAACGAGAGGATTCGGTAATATTTCCCATAAGGAGAGGATTCGGTAATCTTTCCCATAACGAGAGGATTCGGAAATCTTTCCCATAACAAGAGGATTCGGTAATCTTTCCCATAACGAGAGGATTCGGTAATCCTACCCATAACGAGTGGATTCGGTAATCTTTCCCATAACAAGAGGATTCGGAAATCTTTCCCATAACGAGAGGATTCGGTAATATTTCCCATAAGGAGAGGATTCGGTAATCTTTCCCATAACGAGCGGATTCGGCAATCTTTCCCATAACAAGAGGATTCGGTAATCTTTCTCATAACGAGCGGATTCGGTAATCTTTCCCATAACGAGCGGATTCGGCAATCTTTCCCATAAGGAGAGGATTCGGTAATCGTTCCCATAACGAGAGGATTCGGTAATCTTTCCCATAACGAGAGGATTCGGTAATCTTTCCCATAACAAGAGGATTCGGTAATCTGTCCCGTAACAAGCGGATTCGGTAATCTTTCCCATAACAAGAGGATTCGGTAATCTGTCCCGTAACAAGCGGATTCGGTAATCTTTCCCATAACAAGAGGATTCGGTAATCTTTCCCATAACGAGAGGATTCGGTAATCTTTCTCATAACGAGAGGATTCGGTAATCTGTCCCATAATGAGAGGATTCGGTAATATCTCCAAGTAGGTCTGAAAAATTAGGTCAAATTGCCGTTTAAAAAAGGAGACTTTAAATACTTTTACGATGGCTAGAAGGAGACCTATTTGTATCTCTATTCGTCTTTTAGCGTGTTTTATCTTCTTCGCAATTAATCTGTCTCTCACAAGTTAAATGAAATCATAAAATAGCGTTCAATTACAAATAAGAAGTGTATTGCTCGTAATCTCATCTATACTGCAGAAATATGGAAAGAACTATGTCGGTGTATTCTGTAAGTGACAACCTGAAAAAGTGTATTGTCCTGAACACTCTCTTTTAAGTTAACCAAGAATGTTACAAATTTACATTTTTGTACTTTGAACATTTCTTAAAAATGATCTTTTCTTTAAAAAGAAAAAGAAAAGAAAAGACGGACGCAAATATACAAACTCACATCTTGACGCAAACATGCACACAATCGCACAGATACAAACAAATTTACGAAAATTACGCCGAGCCAACATTTACATTTGAAATGAAATGTAGGAATTTGCAATTTATCAATGATAAAATTGTACTGTTTAAGCAAGCTTTTTAAACAAGTTTTTGTCCAAAATTTTCATAAAATCTAAAATTATATATATATATATATATATATATATATATATACATATTGTTGTTCTCACCTAAAAAATATTACAATCTCACCTTTCTGTTGAGATGTTACTCTGATAACTTATCTATAAAAAAGTTACCCAAGTAATTTTTTTATTAAGGCCACATAACTATTCAACTGTGATATTACCCACGTAACGTTTCTACTGAATTGTTACCCGCGTAACTTTTCTAATCATGTGTTACTCATATAAATTTGTTATTCCGGTATTAATTCTATTTTTAATTTAGAGAACATCCATTATCTTTTGATGTTTTAAATATAATGTCAAAATTGTACTATGAAAATCTGTCGCCGCTTAACTTAACTTAAGTTAGTCTATCGTAATATAGATCCTGATTAGAGGTTCCGGTGTCCAAAAAATATAAAACACTTTAGTCACAAACCTGGTGTCAATTTCTACACCCTCCTTTCTCTATGTCTCTTGTGAAACTCTGATAAAAATACCACTTTCAACACTTAACCTTATGCTGAACAATCACAATATAATTGTCTTCTATTGAATTGTTAGATCATTGGTGTTTTTAACAAGGTAGATAACGAACGAATCCCTGTATTTATTTTCTTTAAAGAAAAGTCGAAAATTGGGCAGAGAATGATTTAAAGTGGGTTTTGGCTTTTCACCGTTGATTGGAGAGGGGGAGAAGGGGGATGGGTTCACGGCAGGGGTGTTGACAACTAGTGTCAACTGTGACTAAGCCACGGGGACAGGGGGTGGGATGGGGTTCTGGTTGCTCATTGTCATGATAATTCAATTTTCATCTGAGTATCTACGAAGGGTGTTCAAGCTTTTTGTGGCCGACCAATTAGTTTGATAAACATCATATATTATTCAGAGAAGGGTTCTTCTATTACAACAACCCTATAAATGTCAATGCATCAATTAATTTGTTTTAAACGTGCCGGTAAGTGTTGCAAACAGTTTAGAACTATAATTACAACAATAGTAAGTCTATAAGTTGTTTTACGTTTTACTTACTGAAGTTTGATTTTCATATTTGTATTAGAAAATCCATTTGATGATCCAAAAAAAAGGAAGGATTTAACACTTGATGACTGCAGTCTATACACCAAGGTTTACCTAAAGGCTTTATCTGATTTTAGTTAGATCTCAACTAAATATACTGGTCGTCAAAATTTTATTTTTCATGATTAGTCAAAAAGGAAAAATTCAATTTTGAAAATTAAGCATAACCGCCGTCAAGGTTTACATACAGAGTGGAAATAAAGTCTATTACCCCCCCCCCCTACTTTCCCCCACAGTTTTCGTCTAACGATTTCAGGCTAAATGAAGTTTCTGTATAGCACAGTACGTTTTTTGATGTGTTAACATTTTCGGGCGCCATATTGGATTTGAGTAAATTTATTTAAATGGCAACATGGTGTTTTGGTACATGATTTAACATCATGCGTTAACACTTTCGGCCACCATATTGGATTTGAGTGAATTTTTTAAATGACAACGTGGTTTTTTGGTACATCAAGATTTAACATCATTAACATTTTCGGCCGCCATATTGGATTTGAGTAATTTTTTTAATAGGCAAAATGGTTAAATATGTCAGTAAACCACACAACTTGATTTATCATTTCATTACTAATGAGCGTCTTGTTTTCTTATTTAGAAACCAGTTTAAGCCTTTTTAAAGTTGTTTTATGGTGTATTATGAGTTTTACAATGTTCTATTTAGGTGAAAATTAAAGTCTAGTGCAGTAACAAGGGTCACACAATTAAAATATTAAATTTACAGTATTAAAAAATACCAAATTTCAAACATTTTCTATGGTTTTTCGTGAATAAGTGAGAGGTGAGATATATAAAAAATAAATATATATGCACTATGCACTGAATTCAGTGTTGAAAAACTATGTTAAATCAAGTATCAAAACACCATGTTGACGTCTTAAAAAATTACTCAAATCCAGTATGGCGGCCGAAAATGTTAACACATCACAAAGTGTAGTAGGTATAAGTAATTATACTGAAACTTCATTTATTCCGAAATCGATTTGACTAAAACTGTGAAAAAATTAGACAAGTAGCCTACAAGAGAGTTTATTTCCACGCTTTATACATTTTTTTTATTACTCGGAAAAAGTAATTTCCTTTTGTATCAGTTTTAGAAGTTAAAGTTTTAAAGAAGTTTTAGCAAACTGAAAGTTAATTTCGCAATGAAATTTTAGTTCGACAATGGTTAATTTAATATTTTTTGATCGATGACATTCAAATTAAAAGTTTCTAGGAAATAAACCCTAATTTTGTTAAGTACAATTTTCAGGCGTTCCTAGCCTTGTCATCTTATTATCACTAGTTTCCACGTTTCGAATTATCTACATCTTCAAAAACTAGTAACTAGTAGCGTCAACAAAGCTGAAAATTATCATCTACATAATTATGTTAGCCCTAGCAAAAATATAAAATATCATATAATGATAGACTAATTATACGTTTTTATGTTTGGTGTTTGGGTTTCTATTAGAAATATATTAGACGTTTGTGCCATGTTTCTACTATTAGTTTAATTACCAAACTATTTCTGACACTTGTTTCAGGGCCTCATCATGCTCTTCTCGGAAAAACCAGGCGACCTCGAACAGCATTCACAAGTCAACAGCTATTGGAATTGGAAAAGCAGTTTAGACAAAATAAGTACCTTTCCAGGCCCAAACGTTTTGAAGTTGCCACTAGCCTTATGCTCACAGAAACACAGGTATCAAATTATTTTTACAAACTATAGTTTTACTGGCATTCTAACTTCAAGTAGCTATTCTAAATAGATTACTTTTCTTTATTAAATTTTCAAGCCTATTATATTTAGTAGCTTCAGTTTTACTTCATAAGATTATTAAGTAACCAAAACAAGGGAATATTTCAATTCAAAAATTAATTCTTAACGGTATTTTGTTGAATAAGCTGTATTTACAAATTGTAATTTTACTTTCTCTGTTTATTACGCCAAAACATATAAACAAAAGAAGCAAACATTTCAATTCATAATTTAACTTTAACTATATTTTATTGAATAGGTTATGTTTACAAGTTGTAATTTTACTTTCTCGGTTTATTACGTCAAGAGTTGTAATTGACATTTTTCATAAAAACGGTGGTTACACAACACGTAATGACGGAATCAAGTAACTAAGACTCCTTAACTTTTTTTTTTAACTTAAGTATATTTAGCGTCAATAATAATAATATATAAGTTTTTTTCCGAAAATATTCAAATGTAATAAAAATTTAACCAACTTATAAAAAAAGAAAAACAGAATGGGTGTTTTCCCTAGATGTTTGAAAGATTGATTAATGTATAAACTGGTCATGTTTGACTGATGATTGTATAGACTTGGATGTAAATAATGTTCATTTAACTGTGTGAATGACAGTGAAGATGAGTAAATGAGTATTATTTATTGTGCAAAATATTCCAGGTTTATTGTTTTCAACTTTCTTGTTATTTTGAACATTATTTAAATTACAACTGATATAGTTATCAGCTGTAAATTTTAAAATGTTATAATATTAATTTTTATATGGTAGAAACTCAAACATTGCTTTTTCAGAAGCAATGTTTAATTAGCCTATTATTTTATGTAGGCCTACTGTTAATACATTTTTTTTTTTAGAATAGATAACTTATACTACCAACCGTAGGTACTTGGTAGAATTCCATTATTAATAATTAAATAAAAGGCAATTTGTACTTCTACAATATTTTTTATAAGTATAGATTATTGTTATCATTTTGTTTATTTTAAATAATAACTATTTTAAATCGTGTCTTTTACTTTTTGTAATAATTTCTTGTTTTGTTTTGTCTTTTTCTGAGGAAATAAATTTATTTCATTTAATTTTATTTCCAATAAGCTAAACTTTAAATACCTCAAATTCTTACAAAGAGTAGCATAACCAGAACAATGAACTGGTAACATAAACATATTTAACTATGTTAGATAATAAATGTATAGATGTGTATAGGTCATTGTAACTCTTATCTATACCAATATATTATGTATTTACACAAGAAATAATATTTTTTTATTATAATTACGTCCTAAAAATATAGGTTTCTTTTATTTGGTGTATATCATCTCATGTAGATCATTTTCTTTTCTTACTTCGACGAAGTAGTGAAAATAAAAATGTGATAAATGTTAATCATATTTTTCCAAAGGATTTCAGTTACAAATATTATTTAATTTATATTATACCTATTTTTTGCCACATTGGCATACATAACAGAGAACCTTTGAGAACATAACCTTTGAAACATTAACTTAACATCAATGCAAAATATAAATTCATTAAAACAAAATAAATATTCAGTACAACAAAACATAAAAATAATAATTGCATAACTCACATTTTATGAACTTAAACGACTTGCTAACTTATGTACAACATATTGTTTGGTATAAGTATCAATATTAGTGCTTACAAAATCTGTTAAACATTTCCTTCTAAACTGTACAGGACAAACAAGTATATTTTTTAAGACTCTCATCTGCCTTTTTGGTAAAAACATGAAAAATTAACTCGAATACTGATACTTCCCTAAGTATTTAAATCTAAATAAATTTTATCCCTCACAATCCAAAATAAAATGCACTCGACTTACAAACCAGACAAGTATTATTAGGCTTGAAATTATACTTTTCACCATGAAGAATAATTCAGTTATATTTCCCGCCTGCAAGACGTATCTGAGCTAGAATTCTTTAATTTTAAAATCAGAGCTTTTTTCATATTTTTAATGAGTTCACAATGATTGCTTGACATCGATAAGTCATCACCACCAATCCTTCGAAGCGTATCCTTCAGACTATTAACCCAATCGTATGGAGTCATAGCAGTAGAGCAAAGCTTAAGATATCACAAGTTGGGCAAACTTTCTTTATCCATTTTCAAAAGCGCCAACCACCAGTTAAACACTTGTATAAATACCTTTATCTCCATATGTATTCGGCCAGTTTCGAGTCTTATTAAAGCATTCAGTGTGTTTCGTGGAAGATGAAGTATACCGTTTTAGGTATACCAATTGTTTTATTTCTAGCATGTCAATGAAGGGCGGGGTCCATATTTGACAGCAGTATGACAAAATACTACTTACAAGTGAGTCAAACAGTTTGCAAACAGATCCCCAAACACTGGACTACTCCTTATTGATTAGATTGCACAGATGTGAAAGTGCAGTAAACCCCATTGAATAAATTGTCTCGGCACACCTTCTAAATTTACCAGATGATGAAAACCTCACCTCCAAATATTTATGATCATTAACAAAATCTATTGGCTCATTATAATAACAAAGATTTTTCAACTTCCCTGAGTTATTTTCATTGTAAAGGTTCAACACAACTAGATGTTCAATGAGCACTGTGGTGAATGTGAACAGTATAAAACATTGAAACCCCTACCACAAGTTTGGTAAACTTAACTTACGAAAAAGGTTTATCTCATAAGACCGGGAAGTCATAGTTCAATGAGCACTGTGGTGAATCTGAACAATATGAAACACTGAAACCCCTACCACAAACCAAACTTGTGGTAGAGGTTTCAGGGTTTTATATTGTTCAACACAACTGTTTTAGAAATGTTAACTTGAAGACCATTTGCTTCAATATATTTATGAAGAACATCCAATTTTCGCTGAGAATCGTATAAAGGAAAGCAAAACAATATCATTAGCAAATAGTAGGTCTAGCATTTGAAATTCCTTTTATTTCAATAATATTTCAGTTACAAATAAAAGATATTGTAAATAATTAGAAATAAATAAAATATTAAGTTTATATGGAACCCGTGTTTATTTTACACATTTTATCATTATGTAGAAATTTTATATGTATGTTTTTGTGTATATTGATGAGGAAATTTTTAAAAAAATGTATCTCTAACTATATGTTAAATTTACGTTATTGGTATATTATATTTAAACATTAATTGTTTCAGGTCAAAATATGGTTTCAAAATCGACGAATGAAATGGAAACGAAGTAAAAAAGCACAACAGGAGGCAAAAGCATCGTCAAAAGAGGAGAACGAAAAACGTGCAAGTAATAGCGCGGACACAACTGACCCTTCAGTCTCGACCCTTGGCGCAACGACCACCAATAAGAAAGTCGACAGTACTAGTCACTTGGGCGTTCAACATATCACACACTTAGCACACTTCTCTAGACAAAGGACGCAAAGTTTAGAACCTTCTGTGGAAACGTTATATAGACCTTATGTTTCATAAAATTAAATTAACTATCGTCTTGGACCATTATAGTAAAAATAAAAGTGGATTTCGAAATTAGTATTATCGGTATAGGAGAAAAGTGTGGTTAATATTAGATTCATATCGGTGAGACATTAATTTTAAATGGACAAGTATTTAAAAACAGTCTTTACCCGAACAATTTCTTTCAAATAGATGTAAGTTGTGAGCCTTGATTACGATGTGAAATAATCCAAGTAATTGAGTTTTTAATGTGTGGGCATATTTGATTTATGCCAGTAAATTAATTCGAAAATTCAAAGAACTATTTTACACAAATCATTTAGATTTTAATTAATTATAATTAGACAAATGTTAAAAAATAATAATAACAACAGAAAGTATATATACAGGTATTGCAGTTCTTTTCTTTTTTACCCAAGAAATTTCTAAACTTAAAAATCATTAACAGAATATATGGAAGAAATCTATTTCATATAAATAAAACATTCGGATTTATTTAAAGTGAATACAATTGGTTGTTAGATTATACATAATAAAGTTTTCACAAGTAAATAATAAACTTGCTTGAATTTTGTGTGTGTGTGTGGGGGGGGGTGTGTTTGTGCGTCTATTTGTTTTTATTTGTGGACCTGATTAATTTAAATTTCCACCAAACATTCCCCCACCACAAAATATTATTTTGTAATGTTGAAACAGATATTTTCATTTTGTGAATGGTGTGACTCCTCCACACCATGAGAAATGAAACACATATATGTCTTGATTTTAGAGCTCACTTTTTTGCTTTTGTGGGCTCAATTTTAAAATGTTCAATGTTTAAAGCCAATTATGTGCGACATAAAATCCATACATGTTAAAAGGAGATTGTGAATTCTGTTACTTAATGGTCATTTTTTTACCCTGAGTACCGTTCTTGTAGACTGACGTTTTACAACTGTTTCAGCTTGCAATTAATACAAAAACAACGAGTGAGTTCCGCTAACGCATTCAGGAAGTACATGACGTGTTGAAAAGATTACACATGAAAAATATTAACTTCCAATGCATACTCGGTCACTGTGCAGTTCCCGGTAATGAAATACCCGATCACCTGGCCGACCTAGCAACAAAACTACATCCTGTAACACCAAGGAAGTACTCTTGATGGGTGTGTAAGAGAATTTTTTTAAAAAATGTAGGAGTCCCTGGACAGAACATTGGACAAACAATATATCGGGTCCGTTCCCTCTTGAAGACTCAGAGAATCCATTCTACCATATCACTATATAGAGATGTACCACCGTCAACTGCCACATTTGTTACCCGTATAAGAATAGGGTATAATATCACCCATGTATACCTGAATAGACTTCACTTAGACGAAATCCTCGTTGTTTGGATTATGTCGGGGAAGATGAAACAATTGAACACATTGAAGCTACACTAAAAACTAAAATGACTACAATTAATACAGAATTTGGAAACTTCCTAAAACAGAGTAAATACTGGACGTTGGTAGAGTAGGTTTACAGGGCACATCGAGCCATAGGAGAATCGACTCTGTAAGCTCGTAGTAAGAGGTAAGTATATTTGAAGAAACTGAATAGAAAGTTATACTTGTTTTTGTATTGAATCAATATGTAGGCTTAATATAAGTTCCAATAAGTCATAGTTACAACAATCGTTGCTCAGGATTTCCTTTTGATTTCACTACATGTAGTTTTTAGTGTTTATATTCAATGAATACGTTAATATGTGCTTTTTCATATGTCATTTAATAATAAGGAGATCCAGGAAAACATTTACCATGTTAATCCAACATTAACGTTTATTAAACAAACTACATAAAACTGCATTAAATCTTTAGAAAACTCTGAGAGATTCAAAACAGCCGGCAACAGGTACCATTGTTGTAGTTACTATGGTGTTATGGGATATTTATGTGTTTGTTTACTGGTTTTTAGTTAATATGTATTCAATATTATCTTCAACAACTTGTTTTTACTGATTACGAACTCGTAAGTTGATAGCTAAAGTTACTTTTGAATTGATTTAATTGCTCGGATCGATCCAAACAAGTCAACAATTTTATCGATCACACGGAAGCTGGAAACAACTCTATCCCTCCTCGGTGAAAGTAGAAAAAATGACATGTGCCAAATGCTTTTTGATAATATTTGAAATCGTCTTTACTTTCTCCATAGAAATTGCTGCGCCCTAAGTCAAAAGACTTATGGAAAATACCAAAAAGCTGGCAAAAAATCAAAATTTCGAACGTAAAAAGTTCATGTCATACAAAAACCGAAAAAGCCAGATAAACAGAGAGTAGAGTTCGGTACTCCAATGGTACCAGGTTCATCAAAAATTTGTGACGCTTGTCATTCTTTCCATCTCATAGTTTACGGTTGTGGTTTCGCTTGTTTGATAAGCGACTTCACAAAAGTCTAGCTACTAAATTCCAGAAATAAGCTACGAACATCTACTAGGTTCCGACAGATTGGTGTATGGTTCACGATATCTACTATGGGCCAATTTAGTTTTATGACAATGTAAGACGGATCTACACTGAATTTGTAGAACTTGATGTTAGTAAGCTGACGAAAATCAACTTACAGTAGGATGCTGCAACTCAGAACTAACTTATCTTACAAAATCTATGTTGTTCGGCCAAGAAGGGTTGCACATCTACGAGACAATATCGCTAGAAAAATCCACTTAAAGTAGAATGCGACAACTGAGCCTTAACTTATCTTTCAGAGTCTATGCAGTTGGGCCAAGAAGGGTTACACATCTACGAGACAACATAGCTAGAAAAATCCACTTAAAGTAGGATGCGACAACTGAGCCTTAACTTATCTTTCAGAGTCTATGCAGTTGGGCCAAGAAGGGTTACACATCTACGAGACAATATAGCTAGAAAAATCCACTTAAAGTAGGATGCGACAACTGAGCCTTAACTAATCTTTCAGAGTCTATGCAGTTGGGCCAAGAAGGGTTACACATCTACGAGACAATATAGCTAGAAAAATCCACTTAAAGTAGGATGCGACAACTGAGCCTTAACTTATCTTTCAGAGTCTATGCAGTTGGGCCAAGAAGGGTTACACATCTACGAGACAATATAGCTAGAAAAATCCACTTAAAGTAGGATGCGACAACTGAGCCTTAACTTATGTTTCAGAGTCTATGCAGTTGGGCCAAGAAGGGTTACACATCTACGAGACAATATAGCTAGAAAAATCCACTTAAAGTAGGATGCGACAACTGAGCCTTAACTTATCTTTCAGAGTCTATGCAGTTGGGCCAATAAGGGTTACACATCTACGAGACAATATAGCTAGAAAAATCCACTTAAAGTAGGATGCGACAACTGAGCCTTAACTTATCTTTCAGAGTCTATGCAGTTGGGCCAAGAAGGGTTACACATCTACGAGACAATATAGCTAGAAAAATCCACTTAAAGTAGGATGCGACAACTGAGCCTTAACTTATCTTTCAGAGTCTATGCAGTTGGGCCAAGAAGGGTTACACATCTACGAGACAATATAGCTAGAAAAATCCACTTAAAGTAGGATGCGACAACTGAGCCTTAACTTATCTTCCAGAGTCTATGCAGTTGGGCCAAGAAGGGTTACACATCTACGAGACAATATAGCTCGAAAAATCCACTTAAAGTAGGATGCGACAACTGAGCCTTAACTTATCTTTCAGAGTCTATGCAGTTCGGCCAAGAACGGTTACACATCTACGAGACAATATAGCTCGAAAAATCCACTTAAAGTAGGATGCGACAACTGAGCCTTAACTTATCTTACACAGTCTATGCAGTTCGGCCAAGAACGGTTGCACATCTACGAGACAATATAGCTAGAAAAATCCACTTAAAGTAGGATGCGACAACTGAGCCTTAACTTATCTTACAGAGTCTATGCAGTTCGGCCAAGAAGGGTTATACATCTACGAGACGATATAGCTCGAAAAATCCACTTAAAGTAGGATGCGACAACTGAGCCTTAACTTATCTTTCAGAGTCTATGCAGTTCGGCCAAGAACGGTTGCACATCTACGAGACAATATAGCTAGAAAAATCCACTTAAAGTAGGCTGCGACAACTGAGCCTTAACTTATCTTTCAGAGTCTATGCAGTTCGGCCAAGAAGGGTTACACATCTACGAGACAATATAGCTCGAAAAATCCACTTAAAGTAGGATGCGACAACTGAGCCTTAACTTATCTTACACAGTCTATGCAGTTCGGCCAAGAACGGTTGCACATCTACGAGACAATATAGCTAGAAAAATCCACTTAAAGTAGGATGCGACAACTGAGCCTTAACTTATCTTACAGAGTCTATGCAGTTCGGCCAAGAAGGGTTACACATCTACGAGACAATATAGCTAGAAAAATCCACTTAAAGTACAGTAGGATGCTGCAACTCAGCCTTAACTTATCTTACAGAGTCTATGCAGTTCGGCCAAGAAGGGTTACACATCTACGAGACAATATAGCTAGAAAAATCCACTTAAAGTAGGATGCGACAACTGAGCCTTAACTTATCTTTCAGAGTCTATGCAGTTCGGCCAAGAAGGGTTACACATCTACGAGACAATATAGCTAGAAAAATCCACTTAAAGTAGGATGCGACAACTGAGCCTTAACTTATCTTTCAGAGTCTATGCAGTTCGGCCAAGAAGAGTTATACATCTACGAGACAATATAGCTAGAAAAATCAACAATATTGACAACAGCACACTTCTCAGAACATCTGAAACATGAAGCGACGATTCTCACTCTATGGTCTGTCTGTCTGTGGTTCGTTCCTGTCACACTGCCCTCACAGAGAGACAGATCAGGAAAGAAAGGAAGCGGTCTATAAAAACAAATTTCTCCTTTCGTGGCCTGTGAGAGCAGTGTGACGACAGTGGAAGACGGGACGAACCACAGACGTTAAGACCACACAGTAAGAATCGGTGTCTTTGCAAACTGAATCATTAACTATAATTCACGAAAATATTACAAATGACCCATCCATCTAAATAATGTCCATTGCTATATACATATATCCTTCTTTCATCCAATCAACCATTCTTCTACACATGAGAATAATCAGTTTATAATATAGGAGTGGGAGTAAAATATGTTAAGAAAACTGTTTAACTAATGTGATTGTTATAACCAAAATGAACTTGTATACAATTCATACTCATTTCCCCTTTTCAAAACCGTATGCATTAGAGACCAAATGTAGAGACCAAACCGTACGCATTAGAGACCAAATGTTAGAGACCAAATGTGTAGAGACCAAATGTATAGACCTAAGACTATACATGAGATTAAGTTGATTTTGTTTTCGCAACAATATGACCTCTTATTACGGTCCTAATAAATTACATAAACATGTTGGAAATATAATATTATTATTTAAATATTCAACTTGAATAGATATTTTACATTAGCTAGGCTATTTGGAAGTATACTAAGGCCAGAAACCAGTTTGATGTGTTCATAATGACAGTTTAGGAAACTTTAATGTAATAGCAGATATTTCTTGTTGAAACTCCATATTCAAGGATAAAATAAAGCAAAAGCTTAAAGTTTCAAATATTTAATAGTATAAATGAGCTACAATTGTTTCGCCTTGCGGCATCGTCGGTTTTTACATTTTTAAGTAACACAGTGAAGCTTTTTTAAAGTAATCTTAGAAATTTATTTTTATATTGTATAGAGAGTGATCTGGAAAAAAAAATTTTTTTTTTTAATATTAAACATTTAATAAGCTCACAAATAAATAAAACTACACCAATCTATAGAAAAACTTAGTAAGATTCAAAACAGCTAGCAATAGATATCATTGTTTCGGTTACAAAGGTGAAAGTGTTATTGATTTATTTATTTACTTTTGTACGTGTATAACTGGTAGGAAAACTTTTCCATTTGTGTTAAAGCTTAGAAATTACATAACACTTAAATGTTTTTTTTTTTTTTTTTTTTTTTTTTTTTTTTTTTTTTTTTTTTAATGTTAGGAAATTATAATAATTAATTTAATGTAAATGTTGAATTGTTTTCCTCCTCTATTAAAACATAACTTCTATCCTGGTCTATCTATTTCTCTGTGAGGACAGTGTGACGACAATGCATTACGTAATGAACCACAGATCATACAGTAAGAATCGGGTTCTTTGTAAATACCCGACCATGAGTCATTTTGTTAAGATTCACTTAATTTTACTGTATAATCGCAAATAATTATTATTTCCAAACTTTTAACTATTATTATTCTGTGTTCGTGTTAATCTACCCTTGTGGTTTCTATGTGTTACTATGTCAACCAGTTGTTTTGTTTTTCAACGTTCAGTTCAAGTTTTTATGCCGCAAGGCGAAACAATTGTAGCTTATTTATTCTATTAAATATTTGAAACTTTAAGCTTTTGCTTTATTTTATCCTTGGACAGTTTAGGAGGTTTTTGGAACCTCAAAACTTACAAATCCTCTTAATTATGGTTTTAAAACAGTTAGGCAAGATTCACATTTCGCATTACACTACAAACTATGTATAATTGCAAACTTTTAATTGAATAAATTTAATGAAGACTGAATGGAATATACTTGTTAGGGGGAAAAAAACTTTATGTGATCGTTTAGCGACGTTTAACGTGTTACGTGATAAAATTAATACTAAAAATCACAATTATGGCCGAAGTGTGCTTAAATGAGACATTTTTCAGAGACTATAATTGTTACCCACAATGTAATACATGCTATAGGAAGATCAAAATTTTGAAAATGAAAAAAGAAGTTCAACAAAAATATAATATGCTTAAACGAGATTTTTTTTTTACAAGAGATGTTAATTTTGGTCGAAAGTGTTTTACGTACTATTGAAGAAAAACAAATTGAAATTTTGAAATACTTAAAACAAAATTATATTACAAGTATTGAATCTTACACCAAAATTATAGTTATGGTAATTTAAACATGACTAGGGTTGCTATTTAATGATTTTGAAATATAACATTTTGAAGTTTGAAGATTTTTGAAGCTGTGTGGTATTTTGTGTAATACGAGAAACCCCACAATGGGACATTTTATGTTGAAGGTAGTTTTATGCTCAATCATGATGCACTTTCACTTTAGAAAAAAATTAATTGACTCTCATAGTTCGTAAAAATACGTACAATACTGCATTTAAGATATTTCAGGCCGCCATTTTGAAACGGGTATTGATAGGGTAAAATGTTTCTCTTATTATGATCTTTAAAATGATATACTGCTTGATACATGTTTTTATTTAAAATTTTAAAGATCTGAACGTTAGTTCGGAAAGACGTTATTTCAATGACAAGGATTTTTCACCACAATTGGTCACACTTCGTGTAAATATTATGTAACTTTATGCATAATAAACATTTATTTCGAGTAAAATGACTTTAATACTAATACTTTTATGCTAACTATAAACACGTGGCAATAGCTATAACTGAATTGATAATATAGTAAAATAACCTCAGTGCGCCTAAACGTAAGGCAACCCATCCGACTTTGACGCAGTTCAAGTATAGCCAGTCTGTAATGAAGGGGTAAAATTAAAAAACTTGAACTGAACGTTGAAAAACAAAACAACTGGTTGACATAGTAACACATAGAAACCACAAGGGTAGATTAACACGTACACAGAATAATAATAGTTAAAAGTTTGGAAATAATAATTATTTGCGATTATACAGTAAAATTAAGTGAATCTTAACAAAATGACTCATGGTCGGGTATTTACAAAGAACCCGATTCTTACTGTATGATCTGTGGTTCATTACGTAATGCATTGTCGTCACACTGTCCTCACAGAGACCAGGATAGAAGTTATGTTTGAATAGAGGAGGAAAACACTTCAACATTTACATTAATTATTATAATTTCCTAACATAAAAAAAAAAAAAAAAAAATTTAAGTGTTATGTAATTTCTAAGCTTTAACACAAATGGAAAAGTTTTCCTACCAGTTATACACGTACAAAAGTAAATAAATAAATCAATAACACTTTCACCTTTGTAACCGAAACAATGATATCTATTGCTAGCTGTTTTGAATCTTACTAAGTTTTTCTATAGATTTGGTGTAGTTTTATTTATTTGTGAGCTTATTAAATGTTTAATATTAAAAAAAAAAATTTTTTTTTCCAGATCACTCTCTATACAATATAAAAATAAATTTCTAAGATTAGTTTAAAAAAGCTTCACTATGTTACTAAAAAGTGTAAAAAACCAACAAGATTGACATACTATAAGTTCACATGAAATTTGTCGAGTTCAATGCCTTAAATTTTTTCATTGGAATTTTAACAAATTAAAATTTTCATATTGAAATAGAATATCGTTTAATATTTGATGTTTGGCAGTGAGAACGTTGATTTGTCACTCGCTTCGCTCTGGTCCAAACCTAAAAAGTAATTATATCAAATTTTAACTAAATTGGTTTAGTTTGGGCTTCAGTGACGTTTAATAACTGTTGTTAAACAAACAATGTATTTTGGGCTTATAGGAACCAAAAATAAATAGGTCCGCAAAAACACTATTTTTTAATAATTGTATTTTATACTTATAAACATAAATTAGAGACAGTAAAATTGAAAATTTTATTTTGTGATTAAAACAAATGTATTTGATGTTAGAAAAACGTATTAAACATAAATATTCACTTGATTTATTGGGTAATTTCCATTTCGAAAAATAGTTAATAGATTCTATCAAATTAGTGTCGGACCATGAAATGTGCACCAAATTAGGGCTCAAGAACAAGATTTGAGAGGTGGGTGCTTTCATTTTTTCAGAAAGGAAGAGGTCGTCCTACGTAATTTCCAAACGAAGAAGTCCATTCTTTTTTTTCTCGAAAACATTGTACAGGGGTTTCTCTAAAGAAGATTGAAAACGTTTTTCCATTTGGATAACTATACATTATAGCAAGTTATCAGTCATATTCGTTATTCCTATCCATCCCAGTTGTAAATAATAATGTACTAGGAACATTTATTATTCGTGAATTGTTATGTATAGAATCAATTTAAGAACAGAAAAAAAATCAATTGATTATTTTGATAAAGTACGATACAGTTCATTTTCATCAACTCTATGACGCCAAAGTTGTTCAAGTAAATGCGGACGGAAATTCCTCAACCGATTTCAATATAAATCATAATGCTTATTCGAATTAGAAGTATTTACAGTTAAAGTATCCGTTAAATTTACTATGACACTTAGAAAATGGTCAGACAAATTGTGAACATCAATTTAAATATTCCAAAACTAGGTAAACAAAATTGATATACAAAAATCTTAAAAGAAAAATATGAATATTTTTAGGGGCTATTTTGTATTTGAATCAACGATGAACAGTGATCTATTTTGGTGAGAAAGTGTACACTACCACCAAACCTAGTCCACAAGGATAACTGTAAGATTCGACAGGAACTTTAGAATAGACGAAGCGATTGTTTCTTGTTGTTGTTTAAAACTCAAACACTTTGCGATCATCACACAAGAGACTCCTCATCCATCGGATACTCTAACAGCGTCACGGTTGGAGGAGAACAAGAGTCCGTCAAGAGTGACCTAATAGGAAAGATGAAAGAGAGGGATCTAATCCAATAATACATGAAGAAAGGTGTAAATCCAGCTAGGTAACTTCGGTATTGCCATAGTTGTACCAATGACTACATAAATACTATAAGACACGACATAGGATAGGGAAATGGTCTACGCTTTACGGGTGCTGTTCGTCACAAGTTTGACACACAGCTATCAGAAAGCGCTAGCAGCAGGTGCTTGACTGTACGCATCCCACTTGGTTGAGACTGTACAACTGTTGACCTCTCTCTCACAAACCTTCTCACTTACTTCCGTCAGCATAGTCAGTGTTGTCAGTTCGTGCGCTGAGATAAGCGATTCTCGACCTTCCCTCGCATCTCTGGTCCCATATGTGGCATCAGTGCGTTTTCTCTTACCCGCCTGAAACATTGTTTGACCGTAGAGCCACCTAGCGCCAGTCACATCAACTTCAGATTCTCTAGCAGAGCGACCTAGCGGGTATTGGTCAACTCAAGAATAAGCGTAGAATATTTAACATGGCCATGTCGTGTCTTATAGTATTTATGTAGTCATTGGTTGTACTCACTATATGAGCCCATGAAGTATGTGAGTATTTTATGTGATCAGGTTTTAGTCTTTGTTATATTCAAACGAGGAAGAAATAGATGAAGTTAATGAATGCACTTGCCTACTTAGCAAGTATAATGATTATAGAACTGCAGGTGCAGAGGTGTATCTTAGCTCATATAGAGAAAACGGATACTGCTTTTGTACAGTTTTATCTCCCAAGGGAAATATAAATTGCAAAGTATCTTCAAGTAAAGTTAAACCAGTGTTATTATATGTTTTTGAAACATTGGAAAAACACAATACGTTAAAAATAAGCTACAGGTGTTTGTGCACAGAGGTTTAAAGAAAGATCTTAAGAATCTATTGGCCAAATGTGATGCCTACTTAAAATGTTAAGGCGAAGAGCAAACGAGAATGACGTTAGATCGGCAGGTTAGAATCATGTGACAAACTAACCACTGTGGAATGTTTCTAAGTAAAGTTTCTCTTGATAACCTATTGTTATTGGTTTTACTCTGTTTGAATTAAGTACCACACGTATGATTTTGATTATAATATTGTAAAGAAATGTTACACAAATGAAATAGGTAAATCTGCTTTATTTAAATTGTGACGCGTTATTCAATGAAATTTGTGTATCAAGACTTAAATGATAAAAATATTAAAAAATTCTTTCAAATGTCTGATTACAATGTTGGTGAAAAATGTTATTCTGTAGATAATAAGAATAAATTGGAGCATTTTCAAAGAAGATGTATTGGTATTACAACTGTTGAATGTAGGTCTCCTACCTAAATTGTATACTTTTAGAACAATAAAAGATTTTTATTTACGGAAAATAAAAATAAAAATATTAAAAGCGTATTTTAACGTTTTCATGCGGTCACTAAATATTAAATACATATCGTTTACTGATTATTGTTTTTATTTAAACATCAACATGTGTTAATTTTTTATGAAAATTTCTATATAGTGTATTTATTATTTCGCCTTATTTACCTAATTAAAAGTTTTGAAATAAAATAAAATTAAGTAATTCACACTGGAGGAGAATAGAAGAGAAGCCGAATTAGTGATGATGAGGAAGTAGAGCATATAAGGTAATTATCGTTGTTATGATAATGAAGAGACCTATAGTAGATAATGAGAAGGTGATTATTGGAAGCATGGGAGAACAATTAGTTCATGGAGAAGAAAAATACAATGTTTTTGTTAAGAAAAAGGCTAATAACATTTTATAAAAACAATACAAACATTGAAATACTTTTCTATAAATATTATTATAATAAAAGTATTTTCGTCACACTGCTAAAAACATCAGCTGAGGTCGAGGTCATCAGCTATTACTTCGTTTATATGAATTAATTAACGATTGTAAAGCATCTATAAAACTACGGATATTCTCGATTGTAAATAACAGATAAAACAGCTGTTTCCATCGTTATAGTTAGGGTACCACTAACACAAACTAAACAGCTGTAATAGCTGCAAACTTGCGCAACTTATGCAAACTTTTGAAGATAAATAGGTTTTACATTTTAGTTTTTGTGAAATTGTTTTCGTATATTGTTTGCAAATAATATCACTTGGACCAAAAGAAGCTTTTCGATCCTCGCTCATTTTCTGGCCTCGTCCGTTAAACTTGAGCTTGTATCGAAAAGCTTCACTTTTGGTCCTAGTGATGAAATATACTATTATAGTGTGCATTTCTTATTCGTTAAAAGAATTAAATATAAAGGACAAATAAATAAGTTTTACAAAATGTATCGTTCCATGTATAAAATAATATTTACGTAATCTTTTATAAAATTCCTTATAGAGGTAAGTACTGAACAAGTGCATGATGAATAATTAAAAAATACATGCAGTGTTGTCTGCTTCAATTTCAACTCCCACATCGAAAGATCCTGTCAGAATTTCTAAGTCGTTTTGAACAGTCAATTATAAAGAGGTGTAACACGATTGGTAAGTGGTTCACAGGGCCGGATTTCCCAATAGGCCCTGAAGGCCCGGGCCTAGGGCGCAAGCTCCCACGGGGCGCACGGCCGAGAGGAAAAAAATTTTTTTTTTAATATCTAGAAATAAAAATAAATTGCCATAACTTAACATATTTTTTGAATTGATTACAAAAAAAAATCATTCTGATTTTGAAGTTCATTGGAACAAATAATTGTTGGTAAAGTTAAACTATTTTTCAACATTACGCATCAACTTCGTTACAACATAGGCTTGATGAAAAAATTATTGGGTTTAGGGGCGCCAAAATGCTAAATCCGGCCCTGGTGGTTCATCGCCTTGATATACGATGACTACAATAATATACGATCGTTTTGTTGCCATTAATACTGTCATATTGAGATAGAGTTTTCAATTTAAAATAGTTTAATATTTGCAATATTAAAAAAAAAAAAAAAATTAAGCATTTTGCATTGTCTTTTTTTTCTTCTTTGAAACACAATTGACATCACCATATTTCATTTCTAACATAGAAGAGGTTTTTACGGTCCAAGATTGAAATTTAGTTTTTAGAAGTAGAGAATATTCCTGAATTAAAAATCAGACCTCTAAAGAAACTATTTAAGAGGGTTGTTGAAACACCGGATGTGTTTCAGCGTAAATTTAATTTCTCAGGTTAGAGAAATCGGCAGGTAAAGATAAACATACGCTCAATTAAAAAAAAAAAACCTCTATAAGTAAAAATTGAGAAATTTCAAATCTGGTATGCGAGGCGGCCATATAATTGGCCCTCCACGACCAATCCACAGACCTGGTAATCGCTTATTAAGGAATTTTCAAACTTCAGTGCGAAATTGAGGTGGGGCCCCGTCTTAGTGATCTTCGTTCAACTGTGCAATGAAAAAAAGGTCAAGCATATTGAAATATATGATACCATTTATGGTTTTCTCCATGAAAATGAATACCGTGAATTACACTCTACATTTACCCGAGGTCAAAAATATTAACTTTTTGAACACCGCGAACATGCTCCTAAGATACCACTCTGAATTATAGAAAGTTAATAATTTTCTTTTTCCAAGACAACGTTTATAATAATTTCATATAGCCTACATAAATTATATTTGCCTCAAAAATAAAAGATTATAAAAACATCTCAATCCCAGAAAAGGAGAGGCAAACCATTTTCAAAGTTTTTTTTTTTTATAATACACACAAAACTATGAGTAAATTTGACTATATTTGTACAAAAGTAAGTATTAAATTAAGTAAATGTAAAGTACGACGAGTTTTTGTTAAAACAAAAAACACATTATCGCAAACTTTTGTGTAATTTTCCTTTTTTTAAACCAAATTTGCTCAAACGCATGTGTTACAACATAATAATATCATTGAGAGTATTTAACCAGGTTTTTAACCAATCCTCTTGTTTCTTCGTTATAAACATAACAAAGCGAACCCGCCCACTTTACAAAGAATCTAAAAGAAGCTAGAATATAACATAGGTTGAAATATGATAATTGAGACAGAAAGATAAAGTGGTTTGTAGGAAAGTGATATTAGCTTCTGCAGTTTTAAGATAAAATCACTATTTCAAACCTCGAGCCGGAGGCCGAGTCTTGTTGGGAATTAATTAGGGGAAGAATTATTGTCAATTTGAGCACAACTAGTAACATGGTTGGCACAGTAAAGTATCACCTTTACACGAAAAAAAAATTAATATACCACGTCATTGATTACTATCATATTATTTCATGTTATGAAAGCAATTCAAATTATTTGTAAAGTACAGTACAGAAATAAGATAATGTTTTTAAATTGGCTAGTAGCTCTGGAAGTCTCGTGGTAGTCATTAATCTGGAAAGTTTTTACGAGCTCCCTCCCTGTAAAGGCTGGAAGTACACTTTCAATTAAGCTCTTAATGTCTCTAATAGGTCTCTGCGGACATTACTTTAATCTACACCTAATTAGGCTGAGGCCAATCGCAAAGAAAAGAATATCGTTTAGTATTTCTGAATTATATAACCTCTATTGTACATTTTATTGATAAATTCTGCGCGGACGACATCATTTGGAAAACCACAGCTCAGCTGACCTCAAAAAGGATATTTCCGAGACAAACTCGACATCAATTTTTGAGTCATTAGAAAACTATTCTATATCGGAGATAGAATTGACAACCTTTTTTGAAAATAGTCATTACATAAATTTTATTGGAGGAGAGAGGGACATGACTCTTTCTAAGACGCCGATAAAAAAAATGTATATTTAATTATTTTCATCAGCAGTAGGACAGAAAAAAATAAAAGACGCTTGTGTTATGCATAAACAAGTACGATAAATAATCGTTTCCCATTTATAGCACCAGTATAATTTTTATTGCTCCATAATAGACTGAAGTATGGGACATCTAGTTGGGATAGAACATATTCTGCTAGTCTGACGTCAATAATATCTCTTCAGAAAAAAAAATTATTCTTATTATCACTAATAGAACTAATCAATGCCACTATTTAAATTACTTTTTAAGTGTATGTACGTTTACAAAGTATTAAAGATTTGTTTTATATGCAACATGAACAAACCAATTTTACATACATTTTTTTCCAATTTCAAAACCTAGTAACTCAAATTCCTAGTGTATGGTTGCACTAGGAGATCAGTGTCCACCTACCACTTAATTATTTATTAAGAAAAAACTATTTATCAGATTTAAGTAAGCAAGATAAAAAAAAAAAACATTGTCGGCAACTTTTTCATAGTTTTATGTTTTTTTTTAAATGAAACATTGTAAACCAATTACATACTACCTTAAAATCTCAGTATTTAAATTTGTCTTTTTATTTTTTGAAAAAGTATGTTTATTGTATTGTGAAGTATGTTTAACTAAAGTAAATTGTATTGTTGTTATTTATATATTTTTGCAAAGACATACTTTTATATTTTTGTTGTTGTTAAATTGACAACTGTTATATTTGAATTTTGTATTTCTAGTATAGGACTTACTAATGTAAATAATAATGATTCTACTTTATTCTATCTTTTACAGGTCGTAGGTCATGAATATTTCAGTCGAAAGATGTATGTATAAATTATTATTAAAAGATACCAATTTTTGCACTTCAATCTTTTTAATTTTGTGCTTTTTCAAAACCAATACAACTAGATAACAAATATTTTTAAACGAATAATTGGAATTATTTATTAGCAATTATTTTTAAAGCATTATCAAGTGTATAATTAATTATAAATGAATCCTCTAAACCTGGTTAAACAGCGCGTAATCAAAATTTGTATTTTAAATATTGTTGATAAAATTTAATGGTTTTTTTAGATTAACTTTTTAATTACACAATAATTATAAAAGATATTTGGATGACAATTTATAATTACTTTCTTTGATAGAATAAATACACTTTCTATAGAGAAAGTAATAATAAATTGTTTGTTTTAATAATGATTATATAAGTTTATTTATATCCCCATCTTTACAAAATTTCAACTTTTTCCAACATGGAGGATCAACGATTTAAAGAATCAATTTCACAATAGTTGGAGGTTGTAGAAAATTAAATTCATAACTTGCTCAGGTAACATTTTTTCCGAATGCGATCGTAACAAGTTATTTTATAAAAATCGATAAACAGCAATTTTGCAACAGTTTAAAATTTATGTACCATTATGCATACAATCGTCCGGTCAAGTATTATATAATATTCGATGATTATATAATGATTTTATTGACTATGTATTAATCATCGACGGTTATATAATACTATGTAACCAAACATCTTGTTTTTTTTTCTTCTTAACTTAAAAAAAATGTCTGTATTACTCAACAAAACTGCAAAGTGTCCCTATTTTCGAGAGATCACGATGACCTTAAAATGTTACTTAAACTGTTAACTTTTTTTATCTCCCGGCTCTCCTGCTGATAATTCCACACTCCTCACCCTTACCCTCCCTAAAATAAATGCTAAAGCCGCCCCTGTATTATTATGCAAATTATTTCTAAAATTTAGATTGTTTCATCTGTCGATACATTATCGTATGAATCATTTGTATCAAAAGAAACAAAAACATTACCAGATAGTATTTCAGTTGACGTCCAGACCATTTTGAAAATGACAAAACCAGTTTTTTCAGGAAGACATTTACGAGCAATGTTAACTCTGTGGTCAAGGTTTATTTGTTTTGTTTTATATTATTTACAAACAGTCTTTTCATTTACAATCGGCTTAAGCACATTGATTTAATAACAACCTATAGTAAAACAAAATCATAAAATGCATAAAAACCTCATTAAAAAAAATCCATAATGCTTTTGCGATTTTGAAATATTCAACATTCTTAGTCGACGTTCATGGTTAATTTTCAGTTGTTGATCAATAAATCAATAAATCTGTTGCAATTTTGACTAGCGGTATCTACGATTTGATCGGGTCCTTAGAGGTTGGGAACATTTTGATCAAAACAGTTTAAAACAATTGTTAGATAATCTAAGTTTTGGATCTAGCTCATGGTAGCTAACCTCATTTAAGGGTTATTAAAACAATTTTTAAAATCATCTTTTTCACATACGGTTTCAATATACCCACACAACATTTTATCAAAACTGGTTAAAACACTTTTGGACTTTGACGTTATGCACCGACTACGTACAGAAAGACCAACTTCATTCAAAAACCACTTTTTTGAATTCAGGAAGTTGCAGAATTGGTATTTATGATTAACTTAACAAGATTTGTTACCCCCAAAAAACTTTCCATATACTAAGTATACCTTAGAAATAAAAAAAAAATTGTATGAGTACTTTGATAGTAGAAATGCTATTCATGGATAAAGTGGCAAGAATCTGTTTGGTCAATATTGATTACAAAAATTTATTTATTCCCAATTTTTTTTCAACACGGAGGGTCATAAATACAAAATCATTTTCTCAATTGGTTTTGTAGAACATTATATTCAAGCTACCTTCCTCAACAGGCTAACAAATTATTTTATAAAAACCTATCAACAGTAATTTTGCAATGATTTGAAATCTTTTTAAAACAGTTTATTCATCCAATCCCCACACGTGCTGTCTGTAGCCACCCCTTAATTTTATACATTCAAAAAGGTTATAAGTATGAAGTACAGATTGTAGAAGGTACATTCGAATTCCAATAACACTATATTCACATATAAGTTTCAGTAGTAAAGTTAATTAATATAAAGTACCTGGAAACATAGAGCATCCCTCCAGGTGGGGACATTTTCAATTCGTAATATTTTTGTTGGTTATGGCTTCTGAATACACTACTTGATTGTGTAGCAATAGTCTTAAAGAAAGTATGAAAGGATATGTGGAGTGAAAATCAAGAATCAGCGCATCAAATAAAAATTCTTATGTATTTACGTTTGCTCTTGGAAGAATTGTCCTAGATCACTTCACTGCTTCGCAAATAAGAGGAGCAAGTTTATTAAACATGTATTATTAAGAAGAAAAAAAAAAAAAAAAAAACTATAAGAGTTGTGTTGTCATGGGTCTTGAGCTATTTTGGTTTCGGATATCTTATGTTTAGATCCTGAATTAGCCTTATTATTTTTAATCTTCGGAATAATTGAAAAGCAAGATATTATAATAAGTTGAATGTCATATTTAAAATATCTGGATTGAAACGTTGTTTTTATTATAACAATGTAAATTAAAAACAAACGTGTAATGTACATTATAGCAAGCCTATTGTTATTAGGGTTACCGGCAAAGTTTTACAGATTTCAAAGGAAGTCTAAATAACCGGTATCGGATAAGAAATATTTCTGCTTAAAATACCGTAGACCTTATAATTTTTTTGTAATTACTACGGAAGTAATTTAACTTTCCTATTAACAGGTAAAAACCCAAGTGGAAGTCTATCACCTCTAATAAACATCTACTGCAGTGGGACAGGATAAATAGCTGGTTTCCAAACGTTGCACAAAGTTGCCGCTAGATGGTGTTGTAGATCGTGTCGTCTGCTTTTAAGATTAAATAACCATAACAATAAAAATTACACAATTTTTATAGTCTTTATTATCTTTTTTTATTGTAAATTTATTTATATAATGAATTGAATTAGTGAAATTAATATTTTAATATTTAAGTTCTGAGAAAAAATATCGAAAGTCGACACTCTCACTAAAGTAATACACATTAGTGTCAGTTACACATTGAGGTAAACTATTGAAATTCAGGAAATATCAATCTCGTTTTTTACTAATTTTTGAAGTGCTCAGCATTGCTGGGCATACAATACATAATCAATCCTAAGTAATATTATAATTGTTGGAGTTTTAAATAGTTCCTAAATAGTTTGTAAACTGAAAGGAGCTTACAATTTAAATGGCGGCTAATTGATTTTATTTTTATATTCAGTTATTTCTAAAATGGTGTGTGTGTGTGTGTTAGTCTTGTGTTGTTTAAGTTTAGTGTTTTGATAAGCAATGATTGAATGTTTTTTTGTTTTTTTAGTCTTGTTAAAATAATATAAAGTACCTGGAAAGACAGTGTATCCCTCCAGGTGGGGACATTAACAATTCGTATTATATTTTGCTGGTTATGGCTTCTGAATACACTACTTGATTGTGTATCAATAGTTTAAAGAAAGTATGAAAGGATATGTGGAGTGAAAATCAAAAATCAACGCATCAAATAAAAATTCTTATGTATTTATGGTTCTTCTTGGAAGAATTATTGTTCTAGATCACTTCATTGCTTCGCAAATATGGCCAGAAAGTTTAAAAAATATTTATTATTGCAAAAAAAAAAACTATCAGAGGTGTGTGGTCTTGAGCTCTTTTGGTTTCGGATATCTTATGTTTAGATCCTGAATTAGCCTAATGTTAATCTTCGGAATAATTGAAAAGCAATATGTTATAATAAGTTGAGTGTCATATTTAAAATATCTGGATTGAAAGGTTGTTTTTATTATAACAAGATATATTAAAAACAAACATGTAATGTACATTACAGCTAGCCTATTGTTATTAGGGTTACCGGCAAAGTTTTACAGATTTCAAAGAAAGTCAAAATAACCTGTATCGGATAAGAAATATTTCTGCTTAAAATACCATAGACCTTATAATTTTTTTGTAATTACTACGGAAGTAATTTAACTTTCCTATTAACAAAAACCCAAGTGGAAGTCCATCACCTCTAATAAACATATACTGCAGTGGGACAGGATAAATAGCTGGTTTCCAAACGTTACACAAAGTTGCCGCTAGATGGTGTTGTAGATCGTGTCGTCCGTTTTTAAGATTAATTAACCATAACAATAAAAATTACACACTTTTTATAGTCTTTATTATCTTTTCTTATTGTAAATTTATTTATATAATGAATTCAATTAGTGAAATTAATATATAAATATTTAAGTTCTGAGAAAAAAATATCGAAATTCGACACTCTTACTAAACTAATACACATTAGTGTCAGCTATACATTGAGGTAAACTATTGAAACAACAATTTGAGAAACAATACATAATAATTTTTGAAGTGCTCAGCGTTGCTGGGCATACAATACATAATCAATCCTAAGTATTATTATAATTGTTGGAGCTTTATTAAATAATTCCGAAATAGTTTGTAAACTGAAAGGAGCTTACAATCTTACAATTTAAATTGCGGCTCATTGATTTTATTTTTATATTCAGTTATTTCTAAAATTATGTGTGTAAGTCTTATGGTGTTTAAGTCTATAGTGTTTTAATAACAATGAATGAATGTATTTTTTGATTTTTTAGTTTTGTTAAATTAAGCGTGATTTCGTAAAAGTCAGATCCACTAAAGTTTCTAAATATTATTTTACATTCTCATAGAGGTTAGAATCACTAAAGTGTTTTAAATATTATTTTACTTTCTCGAAAGTTGTAAAACCACAAAAGTGTTTAAATATGATTTTACTTTGCCTTAAGCGTCAGAACTACTGGAGTTCAATTATTATTTTTGTAACTTTTTTAACATAACAACGAGGTCATCGAGCTAATTAAATATGTATTTGAATTTTATATCTTAGAAGATTTTGTCCAAGAGTCCATTAAAATAGAGAAGATTTTAAGGACTTGGGCTCCGGTGCTAAGTTCAAGGAAAACTCTGATAAATTGGTACAAGAGAGCCCAGGAGTGCAGAAACTGATTAGATGGTCGTGTCTGGTAGAAATTGGGATCTGATCATAGGCAGAGATCAGGTCAAATATGGTGACATTATTTGCACCGATGAACCATCTGAAACAGCTGTGAACATTAAATAAGTGAATCTCATCAACGACTAAGGTTTGGTTTTCGATAATCTATAAACATGCGCGGTTTTTTCTCGGGGTGGCTAATAAAAATGTGGGTGACAAATAGGCTGATTTGATAGGTTTCACTACAAACTTATCTAGAAGTTCCTTAATATGCTCCATCGTAAAGTTTATTTTTGGAGATGCCAACTAATAGGGATGACTCTTTACAGACACCGAGTTTTTAAGTTTTTAGCTCGATGTCGTATTCTTTGAAATGTGTTAAGCCAAGCTCCTTGGTAAGGACACCTTGAAAATTATTCACAATCGTGATATTTGTGTCTTGGTACGCCACTTATATATATGGCCTCTTTCGCGTTCCGTAAATTGGTACCTCTGTTCTAAATCTAAAGAAAAGAGAATTATCAGAGAGGGTCAAAACGATTTGATACCTATAAAATAAATCTAATCCAATGGTCAGTCGACTGGATAACTTGAGAGCCAGAAGAAAAGGAAATGACCAACTGAACCTGGCGATTTAAAAGTTACTGACGACATCGAGCCTCTCCTTAGAAGCAGTAAAGCAGTTCAACTTCACTGTCTTGTAACTCTTAATCAACCGAAGACCTTGGAGAAGTTGCAATGAGGTTTTACATCTTAAATCTGAGTCTAGAAGAGAGAGTACTACGATTAAAAAAAAAAAATTATTTCGTCTTCAGGAAGAGAACCACAATGAAAAGAATATAATAGCCTACAAGTGTTTTATAAAATGTTTTAGAGACTAGGATACCATACTAAGAAATTTTCCTCTTAATAATTTGCTCAGCTATTTGGTATCTAGTAAACGAAAAGATTTTAATATATATATATATATATATATATATATTTTAAAATCTTTTCGTTTATATATATATTGTAAGCGCAACAGCTTGGTACCTATCTCTTAATGTAAACATACATTTAGGAATGTTACTGAGATTAAAACATTTTCTATAAGAAAAAAAACTCTGAAAGCTTTCTAACTGTGAGCCATTTGTAAAAGACCTAACTTGAGCCCCCTATGTAACTATTGCGAGCAGTAAAATGGACTGCATTACTGAAATTTTATATTGAGCTATGAAGTTTTATTACGGAATATTTAGTGCATATTTTACTTCAGTTATTCTTTCTTTAATCTGTAGATTAAATGATAATTGCGGTATAAAACATCACCATTAGAGATTTACAACCGTACCTAAGTTTACATTTAATAACTATTACTTGTGTTTCACTCACAATAAACAGAGTTATTGCATATATTTATGTAAACAACCTTTATTATAGTTTCTTAAGTGGAATACAGTTTAAAACATCTAATAGAAAATATTTTAATTCACTTTCTCTGGAGTATTACGATTTAATACTTAAATAAAACTTAAACATTTATTTTAGATTGGTATGAGGAATATGTTTTAGTAGCCCTACTTCCCTAAAAGTTAAAAATTTATTTTAGATTAACACGTTTTAGAACTCTTCAAAGATTAAACATTTATTTTAGGTTTGAATGAGCTATACGCATTAGTACTTTCCTAAAGTTAATCATTTGTTTTATATTTATATGAGCAATATGCTTTACTAGGTACTTCCTTAAAGGTTAATAATTTATTTAAGATTGTTATGAGGAAAATGATTTAGTTCTTCCCTAATAGTTAATCATTTATTTTACAGTGATATGATGAATACCACTTCCCTTAAAGTTAACATTTAATTTAGATTGGTATGAAGAATATTCTTTATAAAGGGTGTTGATTCCCTTACCGCAAAATAAGGTACAATAACAAAACACAATTATTTAAAAATTAATGAACTATATTTTGTTACTGTAATTCCCAGATGTATATTTCAGTAACCATGTTACCATCATCGGAGGGTTCTAACCAAATAAAACCTCCGCCGTACCGTCATACTCCCCTACCTCAAATGTACCTGTTCTGGATGTACCTATGAGTCATTGTTCTGGATATTTCACTAAAGTCAAACATTTATTTTAGATTGGTATAAGGAATACTCTTTATTACTTACCTACTAAAATCATTTCACTAAAGTCAAACATTTATTTTAGATTGGTATGAGGAATACTCTTTAATACTTCCCTACTGAAATCATTTCACTAAAGTCAAACATTTATTTTAGATTGGTATAAGGAATACTCTTTATTACTTACCTACTAAAATCATTTCACTAAAGTCAAACATTTATTTTAGATTGGTATGAGGAATACTCTTTAATACTTCCCTACTGAAATCATTTCACTAAAGTCAAACATTTATTTTAGATTGGTATAAGGAATACTCTTTATTACTTACCTACTAAAATCATTTCACTAAAGTCAAACATTTATTTTAGATTGGTATGAGGAATACTCTTTAATACTTCCCTACTGAAATCATTTCACTAAAGTCAAACATTTATTTTAGATTGGTATGAGGAATAAACTCTTTAATACTTCCCTACTGAAATCATTTCACTAAAGTCAAACATTTATTTTAGATTGGTATGAAGAATATTCTTTAATACTTCCCTACTAAAATCAATTCACTAAAGTAAAACATTTATTTTAGATTTTGTAAGAGGAATATACTTAGTAATGCTAAAATTTACAATCTTCAATGGCCAATGTGATGATATTCACATTATTAATTGATAATTCCTCTAACCACAATAAAGGATTTAAAATTATAATCATAATAATATTATCGATAAATGACAGTTATAGTTTAGATATAGCTGTGATGATTATAACCATGATATCGAAATGAACTTCTTGGTATTAAACGGAATAAACTAAATAATTTTTTTTTGCAAACATTGTGTTTTCGTTTTTGTCCCGTAACTGTGGTTAGGAGAATTATTAATTAATATAAGTGTTGAGATTGCTATGGATATATCCGTTTTGGGCTCCCTACTTCAAACAAATTTTATTAAAAACGTTACTTTCTAATTTATACGATTTTGATGAAGTTCCGTTCTCTAATGTATCTTCGACGGTCAACAACAAAACGTATTCCTCCAATATGACGGTTTGCTATTTATCGACAAAACCCAAGACGCGAGTGCTTACGACTGGAATCTAATTGAAGAATTACTGACATGGCTAAATATTCCAGCATAAGTAAACATAATAATAATAAATAAACTGTGCAAAACAATTGCGCAAACTTTTTCACTCACCCATCCCCAAAACAAAATAAACCTACCAAAGCTATTCATCGCCAAAAAAATGTCAATTCAGTAGATGTCAGTCAAAAAGTGAAAAAGATTCATTTTTGAAATAATATTTATATATTTAAACAGGCCTAAACTTGTATAGCTTCCACCCTCAGGGTAAAACGTATTAAAATTGAACTTTAAATGACTGCGGTCAAACTTCATTTTGCCAATTATTTCTGAACCCTTATGTCTTTTACTTGCAATTTTTCACACGGGTTTAAAAATCCGGCTTGTGTGTAAATTAATTTTCACGTTTCAATACAGTTTTAACGATATCGGTTAAGTTGGTTTTGAGATCTTACGTCTTTATAACTGTCCCAAGGCCGAATTTTTTTACCGACAACTCGCAAACCAGAGTTTTTGGAGCGATGGCAACCAATACTTTTGTTGGGTCCTTAGAGGATACACTTGAGCAAAATTTAATAAAACTACTACGTCATTATTATTATTATTATTTTTTATAATCCATAATTTTGAGTTATCGAAAAAATATCCAAGATAAAGTTAAAATAAGCCCATTAGCAACTTTTATTAAAATCTGTTTACGAGTTTGGGTTTTAGAGACGCCAGACGCCAGGTAGACATCATTACTTAAAAACACTTTTTTGGATTCAGGGGACCGCAAAAAATTGACATAGATTTTTGACCCACATCACATATCTTTCTCTATACTACGTATTTGTGAGAAAGATAAAACTAGAACATTAGTGCCAAATATTTGTTTAAGGTCTCAATGAACGTAGAAAAACCAAGTTTTATCAATATAGGCAAATCAAATGAAATCGGTTTATTTTCATTTTCTGCTCCCCCCTCCCGTAAAATTTTACTTGGTAGACATAATAAACCGTATTACTCATGTGAGAGAAAACAATACATAGTTAAATACTTCAAAGATTCAAATCCTTAACGAAGTACCCTTTTAATATTTACTGAAACTTATTTGTTATTAGAAAGTTTAAAAAAAAAATCCTTGAATTCATCAATAGAATATAAAATAAAGGTTACAAAATTTAATCACACTAAACTATGTTCTTCCTTCTTCTCTTTGCAAGTGGCCGCAGCCTAATTAGGTGTAGATTAAAGAAATGTCTGTAGAGACCTATTAGAGACATTAAGAGCTTAATTAAAAGTGTACTTCCAGCCTTTACAGGGAGGGAGCTCGTAAAAACTTTCCAGATTAATGACTACCACGAGACTTCCAGAGATACTAGCCAATTTAAAAACATTATCTTATTTCTGTACTATACTTTATAAATACTATGAAATGCTTAAAATAGGCATTTCTACAAAAACAAAACTACAATAATAATAATAATAAAATAATAATGGATAAATTATTATTGTTTTAGAGTAGGCCTAATGGAAAAGGAGATACTTCACGCCTAACCACGTTGCTTGTGCTCAAATGTCTTCCCACATTTACTGAAACGATTCTGGCCTCGGTCACGTCGCTGGATTTTAAATAATGTAGACTTAAAAATGTTGTATAAGCTAATCCCGATATTTTATTTCAATTTATATATGTTCCTTTAGGCAATTAAATGTCCAGCAAAGGAACACAATAATTTGACCTTTCATATACGTAAAGGGCAGTCCATCTAGGGGTTGGTTATATTTTTCAGATTTTTTATATCATTTAAGAAGTGTGATTGTACGTGAAAGTCTTATATATACTGAAAAATAGTACCATGAATAGCTGAGAATTGACTGTCTAAATTTTTTTAACAAGTTGAGTAGGTTTGCTCTTATAAAATATTATGTTATGTAACAACAAGTCTTTCAAGTTTATACCATATGTCATATTTGTCTCAGATTATTTTGAATATATTGAAGTCGGAAGAAACTATTATGAAAAATCTAAACTAGAGAAAGATCCCAGGTTATGTCATAATAATTGGGGAAATTCTGAACGAGATGTCTGAAAAAGGATTTAAATACCTTACCCAGCTATACAATACAGTTCTGAAAACAAGCTTTTTCCCACTCCAGTAGAAAGTAGCTCAAATTATAATGACATTCAAACCGGGTTAAAAATCCGCAAGAAATATCATCAGTCCAATAATTAGTCTACTTCAAATCATATCCAAAGTTCTTGAAAAACTAATTCTGAAAATACTGTACACATAAAGTATAAAAAAGCTGATATCTAATCGTTAACTTAGTTTGGGTTTCGACAGCAACATGAGATTTTTGAGCAAGTAAATAAAATCATCCAAAATTTGGGAGAAAAAAATATTGTTCACAAAACAATAACAAAAATAAATCCTAGACGTAGCACAAGCTTTTGATAAAGTTTTGTATTCCTTTACTACAAAATCAAAAGATACCTACTGGTAAATTTCTACTGAGATGATATCTATCTTGAATATAGGCACTTCTTAATAAAATAATATAAAGACTCGACCACCAACTTACACGAAATACAGTAAAAGCGTGGTTGGTCCAGTACTGTACCTCTTATATACCAAGGATCTACCTACAACATCTAAATCAACCATTGCCACGTATGCAGATGATACCACTGTATTGCCCTCCAGTCATGACACTGGCACATAACTTTTACATCTAGAGACCTTAAATAATCATTTAATTCCGCAAAAAATTAAGTAAAGAAGCTGGAAATGCACTTAGATATACGACTGAGCTGGTAGAAACACATTTTCACCAAACAGAAAAAACTTAGACTCAAATTTAGGAAATATATCAGTTAATAGACCACGTAAACTTCTCACAGGAAACGAACACTATTATCGTTGGTGTCCAAGGAAACTTATCTCTCTTACTCAAAAAAGAACGCCAAATTTATTCCTCACTTTGCTGAACTCGCCGTCCCTCTAAATCTACTTCGGTGACAATAATTATTTTATGGTGCGGAACAAGAGAAGGCTTTCATACATCTGCGAGGGGCCATCTCACAACCCCCAGTACATCATTTGGCCGACTTTACTCATAAACGGACGCATATTTGTACGCCCTAGGAGCAGTCTTACTCCAAGAAATCGACGGATGTCACTAACCCATAGCGTACTCTTCCCGTATCCTAATTCTTGCGGAGTACAATGCCTCGTCCTATATGAATCCGAAAGTCTCGCAGTTGTCTTTGAAGTAGAAAAATTCCGCCAGTATCCAGAACACAGCTAGTTTCTCCTAGAAATCAACAACCAGGCCCTTTCATGACACTAGCCCGTCCACATCAGCTTGGTAAGTTAGGTCATTGATTAGCGACGTGGACCTCCCTCAAATTTAAAGTAGCTCACATTCTTGCACTTTAAATAATTCTTACACCAAGCACCTCACCAATTTCCTCTTAGCCTACAATGGTATAGATACACACTAACATGTGGACCCCGCCTTGGGTTCAATTATTAGGTAACTCGAAATTTATAAAATTATATTTAAACGAATTGAAAAAGAAAAAAAAAATAAAATTGTAAAACTAAAACTAATAATTTTTCTCTCTCCATATCTGTAAATCATTAAAATTATGTAAAATCCTAGAAACAGTAGATTGACTCATTGAGTCCCTATCAGAATATAGACCGTTGAAAATATGGCACACCTCCATTAGTGCCCTTCTTCTCTCTCCATATCTGTAAATCATTAAAATTGTATTGGCTGTTGGGCAGAAAGTCCACGTTATCCCTGCACAACAAGCTAAAGCTATATAAACAAGTGCTGAAACCCATATGGACTTATGGCATACAGCTATGGGGATGTGCTAGAAATGCTAATAGGCAAATTATTCAGAGATTCCAAAATAGAACTTTGAGAATGATAGCTAATGCACCATGGTATGTTCGTAATTGCGATCTACATAGGGATTTAAAAGTGACCACTGTTGCTGAAGAAATTAAAAAATGTGCTCAAAGCCATGAAAGACGGCTAAAAATTCACATTAATGAGGAGGCGTGCAAGCTTCTCAACAACGATGAACTTCATAGAAGACTCAAGAGGACTAAGCCTTTTGAGCTGACATCATAGATCAACATACTAGGAGCGCCGATGGGTTAACCTGGACTAAATATTACATGTTATGTTGTCAGAATTACATGTTATGTTGTTAGATTTAAGCTGATTGTTAGTTCTTAGAACTAGTTGCAGTAAAAATAAAGAAAAAAAAAAAAAAAAAAAAAAAAAAAATTAAAATTTCAATTTTTTGTTTAGAAGTTAATTTTACCATTTTAAAACTGTTACATACTTTTAAAGGATTCCAAAAGTGAACTAATAAATTATTACAAACTACTAACAAGTTGATAACAAACCTACTGGGTAATAACAATCATGTACTGGCTATTTGTAGGTGTAGAATGTGGTCAGGGTCGAGCAGATTAACCCTCATCTTCTCAGGATTATTTCTAATAATATAAAAGTGAATAAAATGCTACCTGCCTTATTGTCCTATAAACTTTGCTTTAAAGTGGAACATTCTATTGAAATCATGCATTAATAATTACATTCAAACAATGAGAGTAAACTAACAATGCTTATCATATGTTGTTAACTAACAGCTTATCGATGATACAAATTAAATCGTATAAAAAACCATAATAATATTAATTTTGAAATTAAATTTTTGAACCATGTACTTTTCTAAAATTGTGTATCTTAATCTGTGGGTAGAGAAAGTAAGCAGCTTCTTTGTTAGTTACAAGTCTAGTAATCAGACTGAAAATTAAAAATATTTAAACACTTCCATAACTAAAAAAGTGAAAATAGTTTTCTATTTTATTTTACACCAAAATGTCCGTCTCACAGAGGACAAAATATATCAATATGCTTACATTAAAAAAGTTCAGGAAAAAAATGTTGTTTATTTAATTTCGACACATTTTGTTTATTTCGATTCAAGTTTTGATGCATCTTTAATCAAAAGTACCTTTAAACATATTTGTATAACATTATGAAACTATATAAGGTTTAATTTATATAAATGAAAACATCAAAAAAGTAACGTGTCTGGAAGTTTTCTATTTTTTGGGTGATGTATAAAATTCCCGTGGAGAAGTTTGAGAAGACAGTATATTTTAACTTTTAATTTGAAGTTTTGGTTCTTTTGTGTTCTCCTCCTCCCACTCCTTTGTAATGATAGGTTTTTACGACGCCAGTAGTTGATAACAATGTAAGCCTAACAAACAACATTATATTGAATAAGGTTCAGCTGTTAGACAACATTCATAATATGCACTAATTATAACGCTGTTCATTGCGTTTCTGACTTTCCTACATTATGGAAGTCCTTGCTACTATTTTTCACGAAATTAAAGAATAAAAATGCATGTGTTGTGTTTTTTCAACAAGAGGTCATGTAAAATGTGTAAATCTAAACTTTAATAGAAATAAAATATCCTATACTACATTTAATGGGAGGATAAGGGGAACGAGCTACAATTAGTAGCGGGATATTTACGAGATTGTGTACACAGTTATATTTAATATAAACACATCCTGTGTTTCTGGAAGACGAGCACGCTTTGTATTCCTGGAAGACGAGCACGCTCTGTATTCTAAGAAGACGAGCCGCTCTATATTACTGGAACGAGCATGCTCTGTATTATTGGAACACGAGCCGCTCTATATTCATGGACCGACATTTATCTGTATTCCTGGAAGACGAGCACGATCTGTATTCCTGGAAGACGAGCACTCTTTGTATTCCTGGAAGACGAGCACGCTCTGTATTCCTGGAAGACGAGCACGCTTTGTATTCCTGGAAGACGAGCAGCTCTATATTACTGGAACGAGCATGCTCTGTATTCCTGAAAGACGAGCCGCTCTATATTCCTGGAACGAGCATGCTCTGTATTCCCGGAAGACGAGCACGCTCTGTATTCCTGGAAGACGAGCACGCTTTGTATTCCTGGAAGACGAGCAGCTCTATATTACTGGAACGAGCATGCTCTGTATTCCTGAAAGACGAGCCGCTCTATATTCCTGGAACGAACATGCTCTATATTCCTGGAACGAGCATGCTCTGTATTCCTGGAAGATGAGCACGCTCTGTAGGCTATTCATGGAAGACGAGCCGTTCTATATTACTGGAACGAGCATGCTCTGTATTCCTGGAAGACGAGCACGCTCTGTATTCCTAAAAGACGAGCCGCTTTGTATTCTGGAAGACGAGCACGCTCTGTATTCCTGGTAGACGACTGCCGCCTGTATTCCTGGAAGACGAGCACGCTCTGTATTCCTGGTAGAAGAACACCCACGTCTATGCCTTAGAATCGAGCATTAGAATTGTTTTGAGCGACCGCCATTTTATTTAGTGATGTACGAAACCGAGACCGAGACGAAACTATATTGATTTTACAGAAAATCATTTTTATGAGGTAAAGATAATAATGTTAAAAAATACTGTTTACTGAGTTTTGTTGACATTTTGAAAGACAAACATATTGCTCTTACAATATTGTTTTTACGAAAAAAAGGTTTTTTAATTTTGAAAGATGGGATGCGTGTTTTGGCAGAAAACCTTTACTTTACCAGTTATAGAGGACATGTTGACGATTATTGTATTATATTAGTGTTGTCAGCCAAAGCGTTCGCATTATCAAAAAATAATCACTTTTATGTCGAGAGTTTTGAGATAAAAACAACATTCTAGTGCAACAAAAAGAACAATACAAAAACAAAACAAAAAATTTAAAACAGTTTTGGGATACTTTACCCTCACCCATTCGCTAACAAATTAACATAAATATAACATTACTAACCTAAAACACACAATGAACATTATTTATGACAACATTTATGAATCGTGACCATAAGAGAATTGTTAAGATGTGTCATTTTTCATCTCAAAATGATCATTCAGATATCATTTAAAGAACATGAAAATTAGATTTTTACAGTTAGGTTATAATAAATAGTAGACAATTTTTAAAAAAATTAGAAGAAAATTCGCATTTACGATTTTTTTAAATGAGCCGGAAATGTCCAAGATGAAATATGATAACAGGAAACATGGTTTTCTTCATCTCGTATAAGTTATATCACTATAGTGTGTTAGCTACCGGAGTGGGGATAGGCGAAGGGTCGACACAATGTACACACACGCATACAAACGCAGGGGATTAGAACCGGGTAGTGATCTACAGCTTCAGTCAATTACTGAGGTAAATCTATTTTCGTTATTTGAGCTTTATTACAAAAACTGTTCATGCTTTGATCTCAGCAGAAAAGTAATAAAAAATTATACCAAACAATATTTGGTTTACTTAATGAATCTCAAAATTACATATTCGTTTGCGGTCACAATAAACTACACTTCAAATTTAAAGGATGAAAACTAATGGCACAGGATGTTTACATGGTGTTTCACAAGCATTACTTACGTAGAATTTCCCTCCAATTTCCACAGGGTATGTGATAAAAACCAGAAAAAAAGTGGATGTATTGGTATTGTATGGATAATTTTCTTTAAACTTGAGTTTAAACTTCGAATTTTTCAATTCACTTTTTAAACTTTAGCCTAAAATAAATTGCACCAAATTTGATACCAAATAGAAGATTACTTCTTGCTATTTAAAAGAGTTTTTAACAAGAAATTTTCTTAAGATCTTGTTTTTAATCAAAAACAGGAAATTTTTAATCTCAATAGTTTTAAATTCGAGGTTTGCATCAAATGTCGATATATAAAGTATCAGAATAGTTCTAAAAATGATAATGTTATATCTTATTCTGCTAGTAATGTATTTACTTTTTTATTTGTGTATTGAGTACTTTTCAATCTCCGTCTATTGATTAGCCTACGCAAGTGCATTTAAACCCTCTGTTATTAAAATATAAAATAGGTTATGTTAATAAATTTAAAGGGGTTCGGGATCAAATTACACTACAAGACCCAGATATATGAAAATTAGGCCATTATGACATAACTACACTCAATTTCTGTGGAATAATATAGTCTTCCAGTGGTTCCTGCAAATGATAAAAGATTTGCTAGCTATGAAAATGTTGTACTTTTCATACTTGTTTTATAAAGAATATTTTGTATAATTCAAAAATAAGGATTTTTTACTATAGTATAGTTGTTTATATTTTCAAAGGGATTCTTATTATTATTTATATATAAGAGGTAAAGTTTATATGGTATATTGTAAACAGGAAATGTTAATCCGTATGTCATTTGTTACCCATTATTTAATGTCATCGAATAATATATAAGTCTGTATACACATTTTCAGATAATATCATTATATATATTATTTTATATCAATGGCATTTGTTATTAAATCGTTTTTAAAATATGTTTATGAACAATTTAATTATAATACCAAGACCAATTCGATTTACTTTCCGAATAAGAAATAACTTCTCTACAAAACTTCGTAATATACGACTTACTGTTTAGACTTATTTTCTTGGATTTAAAACAGTAAATTCAGTTGTTATAATGATTTTATTAAATGTTTATGGAGTATACATTTACTTTTGTCATAATGATGGTGAATACAATAGACTATTGAGCCAATGAATGGTCATGAGCGCATTAATCTGATTAGGGCGTTGGTAAAGGTGAAGTAGGCTACCTGTACTACCAAAAGGGGGAGTAGGCTACCTGTACTATCAAAAGGTGGAGTAGGCTATCTGTAACACCAAAAGGTGGAGTAGGCTACCTGTAATACCAAAAGGTGAAGTAGGCTACCTGTACTACCAAAAGGTGGAGTAGGCTACCTGTAATACCAAAAGGTGGAGTAGGCTACCTGTAATACCAAAAGATGAAGTAGGCTACCTGTAATACAAAAGGTGAAGTAGGCTACCTGTAATACCAAAAGGTGGAGTAGGCCATCTGTAATACCAAAAGGTGGAGTAGGCTACATGTAATATCAAAAGGTGGAGTAGGCTACCTGTAATACCAAAAGATGAAGTAGGCTACCTGTAATACCAAAAGGTGGAGTAGGCCATCTGTAATACCAAAAGGTGGAGTAGGCTACCTGTAATGTCAAAACGTCGAATAGGCTACCTTTAATGCCAAATGGTCGAGTAGACTATTTGTAATGTCAAATGTTTGAGTAGGCTGCCTGTAATGTAAAATGATGTAACGCTAAGTGGTGTAATCCCAAATGACCTACCTGTAGTCTAATGACAAATGGTCTAATGAAAATAGGACATCGTTTCGCTCGGCCTATAAGGTGAATTCGTGTACATTTCTTATTTTTATTTTTCAATTTCGTCCCCTGACCCTCCCCTAGGAAGCCCGGGCTTCTCGGATCCAATCATGCTTACTACCCCTTGTAGTTGGGGCAGTCTATAAGTATGGTTCGTTTGCTTGAATGTGTTCCAAACCCTAAAATATAAATCTTTATTTCAAGTATAAACTAGAATTAAATTTTTTATAAGATCAAATTTTATTTTTAGAATTATACAATGTAATCATAATTGGAAAGAGATTAAGAAATTGAAGGGGATCAACCGATATTTAACTTTCATTCATCTCAAATTCTTACAAGTCTACAAACTATGTACGGAAGAACATTTATTACGGTCAATGTGATTTAATAACATTCGACTACACTAGAAAGGACAAGTAATCGGATAAAAGGGTGTGTGAGAGAGAGAAAGAGAGAGAGGGAGAGAGAGAGAGAGAGAGAGAGAGAGAGAGAGAGAGAGAGAGAGAGTGAGACAAGCTGATAGTGATCTCTGATTGGTGCTAATCCTCAGCCCGACTCTTATTTGCAATTCTAACAGCAAGATTGCTTCGTTTAATGTTCCAATCAACCTAAGTGCCCTAACATCACCGTTGCTATTCTACTACTTACATAATAACGGAATTAGTTATTTCCAAATAACTAGTATAGAATCTTTCATGACGAAGTATCTATGCCCCCCTACACTTTATGAAAACCACTATTTGCTTATGCCATAATTAATACCTAATTGTGAGCACTGAGAATACTCAAAGACAACATTTTGAGGTTATGGCTTAATATAAGAAATAATCATATATGCTGAATACCATTATAGCTAGCCCTTTAATATTAATTGACAATTTTTTTTTAATCAAACTTCTTTATGCGGGATAGTTTTTTCTTGCAGTTAAAGGCGAAAAACCTGTCGGTCATCATCGTCTTATAAAAAAAAGTAGAAAAGAACATAAAATAAAAAAACCCAGCTCTCTCGAAGAGGGATTTAACCCAAGACTACGTGAAAAAATGTGTAAATCCATCTAGATCCCTCGGGAATGCCAAGCCCGTACACACGATACAGGGAATTTGGATTCATGCGGATGAATGTGTAATGAGAAGCTACTATACTGTGAAAATTAATTAGGACAAGCTATTTTCTTATGTAAAGACATTTTATATAACTGTCAGTTATGCTTGAAACTCCTTCAAACCAGTTTTATCTGGTTAGAGGTAAAGGGACTGTTTGATCTTGACTACTGGAAACCTGTTTGACTGGGTTTTCAGTGGAAGGGGTACCCTGGCTTATGTTGTGAGCCTTTGAGTGTGGCAGATGGCAGATTAGTTTTTGTTCTCTGTGTGAAACGTGTTGGTTTTGTGTGTTAAAAAATGGATATTATTCCAAGGAAGCGCGCAGAAATTATTGCTCTTCAAGATCATTCTACTATGACAATGAGAGATATAGCTTCTTCAGTTTGTGTAGGCAAATCAAGTGTTTCAAGAATTCTTACATCGTTCCGTTCAAACAATCCGGATCATCGTCTTCACAAACGAGAGTAAAATGTAGGCGGAAACGGAATACTATACCAAGAACTGATACAATTCTATTAAGAAATAGTAAAATTAATCCAAGGAAATCAAGCTCAAACCTTCAAAGAGATTTATTGGCAGCTAGTTGTGAAGTTAGTAGTTAAACTATACGTAGTAGGCTTCTGGAAGCTGGCAGTAAAGCACGAAGACCAAGGATAAAACAATTGTTAAACTCCTGCGATGATGAAAAACGTTTAGCGTGGACGAAAAAATACAAATCATGGATTGCTGATGACGTATGAAGAAGGTAATTTTTAGTGATTAAACTCACTTATTTGTGCAGGGATACAAATCAAATTTTGTGAGACGAAGTGACGGTGAACCATTGAGACCTGATAATTGCCAACAGACTGTAAAACACCCTCTGAAACAGATGTTTTGGGATTTTTCACGGCAAATTGCACTCGGAGCTTAGTATCTGTTCAAGGCATGATGAATTCTTTCAAGTATATAGACATATTACGAGGTACGATTATTTCATTCCTGCAAAACTTTGACGGGATATTTCAACATTGAAAATAGATTAAGACTTTCATGCGGAAAATTCAAATGAAAATGCTTGATTGGCCTGGAAATTTACCAAACCTAAATCCCATCGAAAACTTATGGAATATTGTGAAAAAGCGTTTAGGTAAGATGGACAAAAGAACGTATGATAACTTATGCTATTTAAGCCTAGCTACACGACGATGAAGTCACAAATATGTGGAGTCGATGCCAAAACGTCTTCAGGAGGTCATGTCTACTAAAAGAGGACTAATACAAGTATTTATCAGTGTATATTAAAGGTATAGAATAAATATAGTACATTGTGACAGTGACGCGACTAGATCCCCAGCATCTTGATTCGAAAACCAGTTTTCGTCTGATAGTCAAGCTAAATCGTTAATTTCTGACTACCGTATACTAATTATTGCTTATAATACACTTTCTATCTAAATATGAATAATATTATTTTATGTATATTAGTGTTTGGAATATGATATGCATATTATATATATCATGCGTAAGATTCACTTCTGTAGTGTGGTTAGTGTGAAATTGTGTTTGTCTGGCTCTACGGCTCAAACACATGGATAGTTGTTAATCAAATTTGGTATGTGGGCATATTTTGTATGTGGAAATTGTTTTTCATTTTTGTATAACTCAAACAATTTGGGGTAGTTGCAAAAAATTCGGCTCTAATAATTTTTCTAAAGACCCAAACATAAAGTATTGGTCACACTCTCTCCAAAAATACTACCATGAGTCTGTTATAAAAGACGTAATTTCTCAAAATTAGCTTTACTGATTTCGTTCAAATATTAGCGAATTGTGAAAATCAATTTAAAAAACGCGTGTGCAAAATTGCAAGTCAAAAAATATTATGCTTCAGGAATAATTTGGGAAAAAACAAAAATAATCCTTAATAGCCGTCATTAAAAGCTGAATTTTAATCAATTAAGTTAATTATGATTTATGCCGAGGACGTTTTTAATAGCACAAGTGAAGCAATTTTAGACCCTATTTAAATATATACATTTTTTTTTTCAAATGTGGCGTTCATGATTTTCGCTTTTTGATTGACAACTACCAAACCAACATTTTTGGGGACAATTTAGTTTTGGTTCGTTTTTATTTGAATATGATTGAGTGAGAAAGGCCGTGCAATGTTTTTGTACAGGATGTTTTGGAAAGTACAGGATTTTGAGAGATGTATTAAAATGTCCCCTTCATTGCGAGGTTAAAATCAAACGGTGTCTTAGAACATTTTTCATTTCTCTGAGATTTATTGTCTTGTGTATTGATATTTTTAAAATACACCTGTTCACAAATTTTTAGAGAGAAATCGTACAAATGAATATTAAATGATCTTTACTCTTATATCATCATTACAGATTTTAATAATTATTTGCGCAGTTTATAAATTAAAAAATAAATTCAATTTATGCCATAGGTAATATTAATAATTGGTGTAAATATTCGGAAAATTAAAACTAAAATATCGCTTATACAACAATATTTGTTGTATTTGTCGCGGCATTGTTTTTATACTGATGTGATATTTAAATATAATATTACACACTTTTCATTAGTTTGCTTTCACGTCTGTCTGTCTGTCATCAAATCTGGGAAGCTCTATTTGAGACACTTCTTGTTGATAAAAAGTGTTGAAACTTTGTATAGATGTTGATCTTGGATGACAATACAATAATTAATTGTTATATACACATGTTTATTGTGGGCAAAACGCACGCGCAGTAGGCAGAGTTGCGCAATAGGTACGTAAGTGTAGTATACATATGCAGCAAGTAGTGAGAAATACACATGCGCAGTATATGAGGTGGGTAGTACAAACGCGGAAGGTTATCATCTTTCAATGAGAACCAAGAAGAACGCGAAGCGCGTTTACAATCTGATCGTCAACACAAATCGCAATGTCGTGCTGTGGAAACCCTTGAAGAACTTCAAGTTCGCTTAGAACGTAATCGACAACAACGGCAAGAGCGAAATGCTAGTCTGCCAGCGTTCGAAAAAGCGATCAACAAATTTTGTGACAAAATCTGTGAAATTTGTACGTAGTGATGCTATCACAACCAAGTTGCAACGTTGAGATTTGCCGGAACAAAGTAGTCCTATTTGCCGGACGAATTGAAAGCGATTAGAGGAAATCTGTATATTTTTGACATCCCAGCGACAATATATATTTTACCAATAATAAAAATTAAAACTTTGAATTATTAAAATCAGTTGAGGTTTTAGTTTCAAAGCCGCCGTATTTTAGTTTAAGGACGCTACTCACGTCAAACTGTCAAGGTAGCTGGCGTGGATCTGCGGAGTCCATGAGATGTAGGCTATCCATTCATGTGCTAGTTCTAGCAGCAAAATCTAAAATCAAACATGGATACTATATCCACGTGTTAGATTTCCACGCTGGGGAATTAGTTTCATAAAATCAGAAAAACAACGAACAACGTTTCTAGTATTCTACCATAAACTAAAACCCCAATGATAATCTGAATCTGAATTTAAACTTTGAGACGTCTTTTTCTAGTCGTTAATGGACTTTATACGGCTTGTCATCTAATTTTACTTAAATATTTTTAAACATATGCTGTAATGTTATTTTTGATAATAATTGATTAACAAAATAATTATTTTGAAAGCCCTACTATCAATCTCATTTTGGAATAACAATACAAAATAAAATAAAAGTTCGGATTATTTTGAACGCTCTGAAGTTATGCAAACTTATCTTAAACATTTAGAAATAACAATACCACCGTTTTATAAATTAGGAGTTATAAATAAACAAGTAACTCTTTACAGCAGATTACAATACCTATTGAATTTCAACTTTTATTCAGTAGTTTACAATTATTCTGTTGCTATTCCTTTTAAATTTGTACAAATTTATAAAATTATATATTTATGTAGTTCAGTCTTACTTATGTATCTTATTTTCATATTTATTATGAAATTATAGGTTATACTCTCTCTCTCTCCCTCCCTCCCTCCCTCTCTCTCTCTCTCTCTCTCTCTCTCTCCCTCCCTCTCTCTCTCTCTCTCTCTCTCTCTCTCTCTCTCTCTCTCTCTCTCTCTCTCTCTCTCTCTCTCTCTCTCTCTCTCTCTCTCTCTCTCTCTCTCTCTCTCTCTCTCTCTCTCTCTCTCTCTCTCTCTCTCTCTCTCTCTCGGGTCTTACTATGTTCAAGCATCAATCTATTTGGATTCAATATTATATGCCTTACGATTAACGAAAACTTACATCTAGTTCAAACAATTTAAATATCTAATCACGAAGTTTAAAGTCTCAAAAGGTTTCGTTATTCTAAAATCACAAATTTTACTGTCTAAATATATTTTCAAAAATATAATTTCAATAGTTCAATTAGTTAGTTAATTTGACTAAAGTAAAATTCATTTTAGTTTTCAACACGCAAAAATCCTTCAAATTAGCAAATTAGTTAAGAATGATAGTTAAGTTGTTGCAAATATAAGTAGCTATAACTCCAATTCAGTCTAGGAAAGTATATATAAAAGTCTTGTTATATGAAAGTTACATTGGCTTGTGTTGAATAAAGCACTGTTCCTTACCCATAGTTTTAAAGTTCATTTAAATAAGTTTTTTTAAAATATATCTGTTCATTTTCACTGCCTTGATTAGCCTTTATTTAACACTTCACAATCAAATTGTTAACTTCTCTAATTATTTTGTATAAAATCTGCAATTATGAAATCAGATCTTACCTATTTAAATGCTAGGATGGGGATAATATTAATTTATCTGAAATCATGGCGTCCCTACAATGGGTTTAGTTTCTTCTTAATCGATATCTTTTTTTATCTCATTGGAATTTGTAACAATTTCCACTATTATTAAAAACATTTCGTTAATTGGATTTTTTACAATAGTCATATCACAATTTACTTACATAATGTTTTTTCTTTTATTTAAATTTATAACAATCTATTTAGTTTTTATTAAATTGAATTTCTACTAAAATAATTTCCTTTTTTTTTATTTCCTTGTTTACCAATTGTATCTTGTACTCTACTTCCCTTTTATGACGTCACAGTTCATTTAACATGGCTGACTTTGCATACCAGCTGGATATCAATTATAGGTGTCAACTGTGTGCCAACCGAATATACCGGTTGTTTATATAAAATACCCCACAATTGTGTTCCTTGTAACCTAATTTTCTCCCTTGTTATTGATTCCTAATTTGTTTTCAAGCCTCTTTCTGTTGGAAATGAATGTTTTATGTGAGAAGTGTGTATTTAGTTTGTTTACTAATGATCGGTGCTTGTGCTACAATTTTACTTACCTATTTTTGTTGGTAAATTAGTAGTTATTGTTTATTACACTTTTATTATTATTAAGAGTTTAATTATTAATTATTTCTGTTTATCCTAACATATCATTTAACTTATTTCCTTTGATTTCTTCCCACTATTCTGTATCTTAGCTTAGTTTCAACTCCTAAACATAGGATGCATTTGAGGTTATCCCATTTAGCCTACTTCTCTGTTCTACTACCATAAAGTTTGTTACAGTGCCTATAATATAAAACACATACGTAGCCCAAATGAGGTCATGAAATTACCAGATTTTTAAATTTTTTAACAAGATTAAGTATAGGGGAACCAATAAAACGAGATTTCGAAAACTTTTTCATAATATAGTGAAAACGCAGAATGTAAACTTAGAATTACAGCAATTAAAATATCGATTGTTGATATTTACCACTCATTAACCAATGGTCAGAATAATCACCTTTTTTATAGGACCAATCACCCCTTCCAACGAATACAAATATATAATAAAATTCACAGACTGTTCAACGAGCTAGGCGTGTGCTTTTAAGTGTAAATCTAAAACTGCAGCAAACAAATTAATAAAAATTATACTAAAACACGGGAAAATCCAAATATTGCAATCAGATAGATGTACACACTTCGATGATTAACTAATACAAAATTCTACTCAAACAATTGTCATTAATAAAATATTTAGTAGGTAGTGGCTATACACCCAATCCCAAAGTTTTAACAGATTGTTTCAATGGAATATACACTACTACGTTATGTTCACAACAACCCCCAAAAAATAGTTTAAATTAATAAATAAAGTAGTTTGTTGTTTCACTGTAGAACAAAGCACAGGTAAGACACGAAATAAATTAATGTTCGCTTTTGAATAAATTTAAGGAAACGCAAAATATGATATAAGGAAACAAATCACAGAGATTTTAAAAAATTGCCCGAAATATAAAAAAGCTCAAGACAAACAAAAATTACATTTACATCAAAACAGAAGTACGAATAAACTAGGTGACAAAGTTTTAATTTTTAATTTTATTTGATATTTGAAAATAAAATCTAGAATATATTTTTATTGTACACAAAATTACAAGAAAAATGAGATCAAACAACGTATAATTTACTGAATTATAACCCAAGATCAACAGTGTTTGCTAAAAAATTCATTTATAGCAAACATTGTTGATTTTGGACTATATTAAAGTATTTGACCCACAGATTTTATTTTAAAGTATCAAAAATAAATGAAAGTTTGATCAATTTATGCACAGTAGGTATCTCATGAGGGTGGCCCACGGTAGGTACCGGCCAGTTCTAATACAGGTATGTGTGTGATGGCGCGTGCATTAGAGTTAGGCAGCCCTTCGTTGAACCGCATTCCCCGTTTGATAATGGTATAGTTGTGTAAGCTCATCCAAAGCTGGTTTGGTGCGTCAGTAATTGTGGAGTGATATTTTAGACAATGGTTACTCGTTTGCTCCCGCCAGGTTTAGCCTGTCCACTGAAATATCGGTCACCCAATATATTTTACTACAACTTTATATTTATAAAGTTTTAATAGAATGTTATAATGCAAATGAGGAGGAGAAGTAGGATAAATTTATATTTTATTATTTAAAATATATATATATATATTTTCTTTCTAAATATTTTTATTTTATTAATTATTTGATAAAACTAAGTTATACAATAAACACTGCAGGCCTACTATAAAATAAAATAAAATCTCTAAATACGTATAGGTATCGTATCTTAATCTTTGTTTTATCGGTCTTTTGTCTGTTAAATATTTGATTTTAAACATTAAATAAATATGGTTAATAAATTTCTATATATCAGTATTTATTTATTTTTTAAACTGTAATATTGTTGTACTTAGATTATTCCTAATCACCAAATGTAAAGTTTCGATTTTTTCTCGTAAAATATTTCAAAATATGCTTTATGTTTTTAAATAGTTCTATTTTGTTATCAAATCTGTATTTAAAATTTTTAGTGTTGTTTACTGAACTATTATTATTTTTTGTAATCTGATTTACTCATGTAATTCATTTCAAACTTTTATAAATGGTGAATTAAAAACTTGTATTATTAAATTATATTTGATTTTTGATCCAAAATAGTATGAACAATATTGTTTGTTAGCTTAGAACATATGAATAGAGAATTATGGCTTGTATAGGAAATAGAATGGGCATTAATTTACCTTAGAATTGCACTATTTTCAAAATATTTATTTGTAAAAATATACATGAGTAGAAAATAGGACACCCCAACCCCAAAAAATGTTAAAATGTTGGGACACTTGAGCCTCAATAAAGTCACACCTTCTACCTCACACCTACATCACATTATATAACTAAAGAAGTCCTGGTTGATCGGCTGGGGTAAATTATTTTTAAAAAGCTCACTCTCGTAGAACACGGTTCATCAAATTCGTTTAAAGCCCTCTCACTCCGACAAGTTGATAGGCGTCTAAAAGAGAATTTTAGAAAAAATAATCAACAAATATATAGTCGAAGAAGTTTAGAACTTTTCTTTCAAGCAGAACCATTCTCCATACAGGAATTGAGGAGGTGATTTCCTTAATTTGATTAGTGTAAATATTTGTAAGGTGATAACAAAATAAATATCAATACAAAATTTACTATTGACTACCGACGTAATATTGATATACATAAAATAGTGAATATAACTTACGTTTCGCTGTGGTTGTTGTCAACATCGTCTGAAGAGTCGGATCGGAGGCTGCTTCTGATAGAATTGTGTGACTAAATTGTATTGTCTATTTTGTTGACTAAATTGTGTGAGTTGTCTCGGGAGTTAAGCGGCAAACGGATCAGGGTTACATGTAGGCTTGGGGTGTGAAAAGGTTAGGTTAGGTTAGAAAGGTGAGAGACTGTATTGTGGAAAGTGTTGGAGTGGTCCATTTACTTCACTGTTATCATGAGGGAGTTCCTGAGGTGGGGGGGGGGGGTGTAGCTCCTAAATTCAAAGTAATTCCATCGTTTCCTGCTTCTTGGGATGAATCCTGGGACAACCACACTCTAAGTGAGGCACTGCATATCACTGTGTAGTTGAACCTCCACTGACGTCACGGGCATTCTCGTGCGAAAGGCCGGCGTAGCGTTTTGTGTACATTTCTGAAAGTTGTTTGAATAATTAGTGCTAATATTAAAATTATACGATTTTCTGAAATACATAAAATAAATATGGTCAACTCCCTACCTTTCTGTCTTTCTGAAACATTTTCTCAAAGCGTCTTTAATCGTATCATGGAACAATCCCTCTTCTTCAGGTGAAATATCTGTGTCTACGCCTGAATCGTAACTGATTGTTGCGTGTCTTTTTTGTTTAATGTACTAATAACAACTTAATAGTAACACAATTGAGCGAATATGTGTGAAAACACAAAATTATAGCGTGAGAACACAAAGTCATAGCGGTTGAACAGGAAACCATATCGGATAGGAACACTAATGTGGGCGCGAATTCAGTTACTTTTTTTCCACCATGGACGTGTAGTAGAGCTGTTTGACGGAACCGATAAGCCAAGATTATTTACGGTAAGTGGGTTATATTACTTATTATATTATTGTACAGATAAACATTTTAGTCAACACCACTTCTACATTCTCGTCGTTGTTTCAGATCTGAACAATGAGTCAACCTCAAGTTTCTTGTGAAACTGTGGATAATTTTTATAAACAAGCTTGAAATTGTCTACGTTCACTGGGTCCGCGAAGGTCCCCTAAGGTCATACGGTTAATCAACATTATTACGTCGAGGTTCTGATAGTCTCTCGTGAACGAGTGAGAAGACGAAGACACGATTTGTGGAAGAGAAATTTCTGGATGTTTCACCAAGACAATGCACCTGTTCATTCTCGGATATCTTCGACTTTATTCTCGGAATAATTATTCTGACTTTTTTTTCCAGAAAATTCTGCCTTCTAAATGTAGATTTTGCTTTTAGATTTAGTTCTTACATAATTCTAATTAATTTATATTTTTGAAAATAACTGATAGAGAGAAGTTCGGGCAACCATGTACCTTGCGTATAATATATAGGGTGTAAAAAAAAAGTGTGGAATACTCCTAAAATCTTGAGAACAGTAAAGAATTTTGAATTTAAAGTTAGTGTATGGTTGTTATAATACATTAGCTCTCATGTTCTCTTGTCTGATTTTTTATTTTAAGTCCTCAATGATGTTATGTCTGTTCATGTTATACATTTTACTATTTAAATGTCACCACAAAAATTTATTAATCAGAAAATAGATCAGGAGACCTAGCTTGGCACTATATTAATCCTAGTCTTAATTTTTCTTTTTGTTAAAGGCGAAAACCCTCTCGGTCGCCATCGCCTTATAAAAAAAAGGAAAGAAATTAACATAAAATAAACGCTCCTAGCCCACAAAAGTACAAAAACGAAAGCTAATGTAAACACCATACACCGAACAGCCATACACCAACTTTAAAGTTTATATTTCTTACAGGTTTTTAGTTGTTAGGAGTATTCCACTTTATTTACACCTTATAACATATTGTACATAACCCGAGTATCGGTTGAATGGATTTTTCTCTAATAATTATTTTCCACAAATAGATATTAATTAAAATTATGTAACAACTAAATCTTAAAACGAAATTCATATTTAGAAGGTTGAATTTTCTGAGAAAAACTTTGAAATTATTTCAAGATTAAAGTATTCAGAACTTGAAATATTCTTTGATAAAAGTCGAAATTATTTCAAGGAAATATTTTGAGAAAAATCGAAATATTGTGAGAAGTCGAAATAATATTCCACACACGAAATATTCTGAGAAAAAAAGTCAGAAAATTCTGACTAGTCAGAATTTTCTTTAAAATAATAGTTCACGATGTCCTTTCAGCGCCGTCGTACGATTCTGCGCTGATTAATGTGCATATCGATTGTTAAACATACCTAATACTAATACGTATTTAAAATAAACCGAAATCGACAAAAATATTCTTAGTTCCCAAGATAACATCAATTTAGTATAACGGTATAACTCAAAACGAGATACAAATAATGCTATTACAGCATATGTTATCGCAAAAATTCTATAACCAGTTGAAATTTACTGTAGTTACTTATAAGTAGATTTAGATGGCAGATATTTAGTTGTTAATCTCATTCGCTTCTTAGTGAGTTTAGAAGGCATAAACTAAGTCCATTGTGTTGCAGGGATTTTTTCGTTTAAGGAGGGAATAAAAGAGACTTGATATATTGTGGGGATACGGGATAGTCATTATGAGATGGTCATATTTGATTGGCAAATGGCAGCACTGCTTGACATTGAAGGTCCCGCCGAGTGCTGAAGTAGCAAGGCTTAAACTTAATTAGGTGACTGTCTAGTTCGAATTGAGAGGAACCTTTAGTTCAGAATAATCAAAATGTTTTAGGCCCTTGTTATAAACACGTTCTTCATAATAACCTAAATCGATCGCACAAACATTTATTGAACAGATACATTTATTTTCGAGGATGGCTTTTTTTAGAGCTACAATTCGTTGCAGTGTGCCGCGTAAAAGTGGTATTAACATATTATATAACCTTCACGGAACAAAATCTAGATTCGAACTTCTAAACGTTCAACAAATGCAAAAAGCATTAAAGTCAACTGTAACCGGTGCATTAGAAAATTCCACAGACAATGGCCAGTCTTGCGATTCAAAGAAAGATCCTTTAGACATTGGATTTGCAGATGCAAAAGCCGCTTTTAAAAGTAAAACTACATGGGAAGTGCTGAGGGCATATATTGTGTATACATTGTGTTCTTCAAATTATGTAGTAGAGCACAATATGCAGGTAAGAAAATCTATTGATAATGCCACACTTGGTTATATTTACTAATAATTATGGGCTATGTTATCAAAATAACCTTCCATACCACCCTTGACCTATTTAGAACATGCCTAGGATGTAGCGCAGTAAATATTGAATGTACATTGTCCTTCGATTTTTCTATAAAAAATTATGAGAACAAATTATTTACCTTGTATTCAAAGGATCAGATCATATTATGTGGTGCAATAAATAATTCAAGTCCCAAAATGCATTTTCATTGTTAAATAACAGAAAACAAGGGAATACAGCTGTTAGGTTAAAGTCTAATAAGGAAAGCCAATGTTAATAACATGTATGACTACGTTAGTGCAAGTTTTATGATTACGTTATTTTAAGAGAATCGGATCATTTTTTATTTCATAAGACACTTTTAAAGTCAGAAAATGGATTAGTTTATTAGAAAATAGTAATTTTAAAGCGTAATTGTTTACAATGAAAGTTTTGCTTTTTTTTGGCGATAATTTTTAACATGTTCTACATACCTTATTTCTTAATAATAAAATAAGTTTTCAACGCGGAGCTAATTTTTCCACGGAAAAAAAAAAATTCAACTTTACTAGATTAAGGTCCATTAAGTGAATTACGTGTTAAAATAGGTATGTACTAGAATGTTTACCTTAAAAGGTCAAGTAAGATATGTATACCCACCTGACTTGAGAACAAGGGATCATAAATGCAGTGACGATGAACGTAGTTATTAGTATTATCGTTGGCATTCCTAACCTATGTAACTGGATTTTGTACTTTTTTCTATTAAACTAATGCATTTTGTGACTTGAAATGTTTATTGCACCACATAATATTATCTGATCCTTTAATTACAAGGTAAATACTTTATATTTTCATAATTTTTTATAGAAAAATTGAAGGACGATGTACAACTGATATTTACCTGTAGCGCTACGTTGGAAAAAGAATTAGGTGATATTTGTGTAGGGAACCACTCTCCAATTGGGATAAACTTTCTACAGTATTTATTAACTTGCACAATTTTTTTTTCAATTGTTACTATGTACTAGCCTGTCAAATTTTTGAATTACCTAGGCTAATCTTGTATGGTTAGTAGCCCTATTCTGTGTTGAGTTGGTTCTGGATTAGAACAGTTAAATATTTGGTAAATTTGGTATCTCATTATTAAAGAATTGGATCATCCTTTTCATTGAAGCTGGTAAGATCCTTTTCAAATATCAAAACCTATTCTTTCTGCCAAAAATTTCGCAATTTAGAAGTACGAAATCTTCATAGGATTATATAAGACAACTATCTACATTAATTCCTATCCTATGTCAAATTAAGTGTCTCATTGCTCGATGTTTATGTTCATTTGTGCAAATAGGTGTAGTTAGGTAATTATATATATATATATATATATATATATATATATATATTTTATATAGTTATCTAACCAGACCTGGTAAAGGAACTACAGGTCAACCAGTCCTAGTAAAGGAATTACAGGTCTGGGAAGGTCAATATAGTCAATTGGCCTGTAATTTATTGTATATTCAATATAGTATATATATATATATATATATATATATATATATATATATATATATATATATATATATATATAATATAAATGCTGTCCAAGCGATTTAATTGTGATATCTTGGCAATTCGTCTGTAAAATATCGTCTTTCCATCATTTTGATACTTCTTTTCCACGCATTTCACTTTTTATGGTATTTTGAGGTTATTTTAAAAATTATTTCTTTAATTTTTAGTGAAATCTATTTATGTTTTTGTTCATCTGTGAAAAATATTTCTGTTTTAAGAACTGTCAAACTATTAAGAACTGTTAATGTCATAATTCAGAACCAGGTCAGTGAAGGTAACCATATATATATGGTTACCTAACCTGACATAGTTAATGAATACAGGTCATGGAAGGTCCTTATATATCTGTTTATGTACCTTACTTGACCTGTAGTTCTTTTACTAGGTCTGGGTTTCAGAGACCTAGTTGTAATGAATCTTATATCATAGAAGCTTAGTAATATTAACCTGTAGAAGTTAATTAAGTGTGCTTGCGCCCCATGAGTGATTTCAATATGGCTATACGATTGAATATGTTTAAAATGTCTCAATTTTGATGATTGTGAAGTAAATAATAAATAGTGAGAGATAAAAAACCACTTGCGTTGAAAAGGAGTATAGAATTGATGGAAAAAACGCTATTTTGAAGACGAATTGCCGAGATTTTGCACTTAAATTCCTTGGTCAACATTTAATTTATATATTATATATATATATATATATATATATATATATATATATATCTCCTATAGTTACGTTACCAGACCTTTAGTTTCTTTACTAGGTCAGGCTTGGTCAATGTATATAATATACATATTTCATAAGACCTAGTTCACATGATTCTAAAATCACAGCATATTAATATTTACCTGTTAGAAGACAGTTAATGTGCATACATCCAAAGACACGCTATTCTATTAGCTATGAAACCTAGACGCATAGACTCTTGTGTATTCTGAACATCAAATGGAAACTTTTAAATTGCTTAATTTTGACAGAAATAATGGATTGTAATACTTGAAAAGAGTCTTCACAGCTTAAGGATGATCCGATTGTTTAATAATGAGGTATGTAAAACATGATTTCATGAAATTCCTATATTAAATCCCAATGCGGTATGAACTGGACATTTACCTTGAAATTAAATGAAATCGTGTTGTACATAACTCGTTTTGAAACAATGGGATCATCCTTTTGGTGGGAAGACCTTATTCAAATATTAATTCCAATATTTCTGTCAAAAAAAATTGCAATTTCCAAATTTGGATTTGATGTTCAGAATACGAATGAGCATCTAGGTCTAGCATTATGCGTCTAGGTTTCATAAGTTAAGCATAGGTAATAGAATAGTGATTAATGCCCATTAACTGTCTTCTAACAAGTAAATATTACTACGCTGTATGATATCAGAATCATGTGAACTAGGTCTCGGTAATGTATATATAATATATTGACCTAGTAAAGGAGCTAAAGTTCTGGTATATACCATTACCTAACTAATCCTATTTGTGTTGATGAACATAAACATCGAGCGATGAGACACTCACCAGTCACCATCATTGCCATACAAATTAACATAGACAGATGTTAATTCACTTGTTACGTCACTTGTTGCTGTATCTTTGATACAACAACACGTATTTGACGTTAGTTGTGTGTTACCGTGGTTGTGTGTTTTTTTGACTTCTCAGTTTTAGCTCTGGGATGCATGCTTAGATATTAAGGTTGGTGGTATTCATATTTAATTTTACTTCTTACATAGGCTTAGTTTCTAGTTTCATGTTTCTTTAGTTTTTAGTCACTTGATAACGGGAATTGATTCTTATTCCCGAAACGTCGTGTTTTGATTTTTAACACACAAATGATGGCAAATGTCCGAAAAATGCATAATAATAAAATTGAACTTCCATCATTAAAAAATAATTTCAAACAGAGAATAGACAGATGTTGTAACTTCATAAACCTAGGATTTCGTACTTTTAAATTGCTTATTTTAGATAGAAATAATGGATTTTGATACTTCAAAAGGTCCTCCCAGCTAAAGGATGGTCCTCCAATTGTTTAAAAATGAAATATACAACATGATTTCATTAAATTTCACTACTAAATCGCTACGGGATCTACAATTCACATTTATCTTTACTTTTTGTTAGTAAGATTTTACATTCAGTTAGACTAATTAATTTTATCAGTCAAGATTCAAGAATAAACAATGAATACAAAACATGGGTATTGGTGAAATGTAAAATTTGTTATAGAATTTTGATCTACAATAGTTTTTAGTAGTTAATGGTGGTTGCCTTTAAATTGGTTTATTGACACTATAGTTACAAGATAATTACAGCTCTATTATTTTACGGTACTCAGCAGAAGACATCTAACACGATCAGTTGTTTATGCACCATTCAGTTTTTATTGTTGTGTTTTTATTTTCATTTTATGATCAGTTGTGTAATTTTATAACTGTTTGATAAATATGACTGATAAATGTAAGAAATATGTTGTCCGATATATAATCTAAGTTACATTTTTTAAATAAATGGTACAATATTATAATAAATATTTTCCACATTTTATTTAACTTTCCTTCCATAATAAGGAAAACAAATCAACCTACTCCATTAATAAGTCGTTTAAATTAAGTTAACATTAATTTTTTTATCAAAGTCAATAGGCTAAACACAAGTTTATAAAGGCTTCCGACTATCTAGTTCACTTTTACACTGTAAAACTGAAAATGCTAGTTGTTTACTCACCATGTTATCCATAATTTTTGTATCCTTAAAAGTATCAGTAAATAGGCATTATAATATTTAAAGTTATATATTTTTATAGCTCAATCAGCAATAAAAAATAGAGTTTTACAGCATCCTCATGGTAGGAATGTGTCTGGGGTGGAGAGGAAAACTGTTTAATTATCAGGAAAACTGATTTCTACTATTACCTGTAATCTTATTTTGGTGTTTCTGAATAGTTTTTGTATTCTGACTTTTCGGGGATTATACTTTACTGAAGACAAAAGATCTAATTTTTACCAAAATTAACTAACAGGTTCATCTAAAATTGGTATTTCGGCTGCTGTGTTTTTTTCGTAATTTGAGTGTATAGTCTGAGCGCTATCTTCCACTGCTTCTACGTCTAATACAATATCCTCACTTTCATCCTTACGTTAGCTATCATCGATTGTCCATCGTCTAGTTCCGGGAAATATTGCCGAATTAGGTCTGCTGAGTTTGTTATTGTTTCTAGAGTGTCCTCGTTTGATGTTGTTTAGGTGCTTATTGGGTTATTATTGGTAGCATTTAGTTGTATTCTTGAAAGCACATCAGCGTTTTGATTTAGTTTACCTCTTTTATATACTATTTGGTAGTCTTATTCTTCTAATTTCAGTCTCCACTGGAGAAATTTGGAGTTTGGTTTTTTAACTGAAAACAGCCATTGGAACAGTTTGTGATCTGAAAAGATTTTGAATTTTCTTTCATAGACATAAGGGCAGAAATATTTTGTTGCCCATACTATCTCAAGTAATTCCTTTTTGATGGGCGAATAATTAACCTTGCTATCATTTAGTGTTCGACTCGCATAAGCAATAGGTAAATCGGCACCATTTTGGCTAAGTACTGCTCCAATTGTGAAATTACTGGCATCAGTTGTTAAATTGAATTCCTTTTCAAAATCTGAATACTATAGCAATGGTTCGTTAGATAGGATATTTTTACAATTCTCAAAACAATTTATATAATCTGGATTGTTTGTGTCAATTTTCGCACATTTTTTTTTTTTTTAACATTTAGTAAATGGTTTTGTTATAGCAGCAAAATTCTTTATACATTTTCGATAGTAACCTAGTAGACCTAAAAATCCTTTAATTTCTTTAGTTGTTTTAGGAATAGGATAACATTTAATAGCTTTGACCTTGTCCAGATTCGGTTTAACACCTTCTGCTGTTACTATGTGGCCTAGATATGCTACTTCTTTTCTAAGAAATTCCTTTTTGTCCAATTGAATTTTTAAATTTTCACCCTGTAGTCTGTCGAAAACGTCCCTAAGTCTTTGTATATGTTCCTGAAGGCTAGTTGAATAGATTATTATGACATCCAGATATACTAGGCAAGTTTCATTTTGAACTCCTCTTAAAATGTTCTTCATAATTCGTTGAAATGTCAGGGGACTGTTTCTCAGGCTGAACGGCATTCTTAAGAATTCATAATGCCCAGTTTTGGTTGAAAATGCTGTCTTCTCTATGCTTGTTTGGTCCATTTCTATCTGATGAAATCTGGAAGCTAGATCTAAGGTCGTAAAGTACTGAGATCATCCCAATTTGTCTAGGATGTCCGTGATATTTGGTAAAGGAAATCTATCATCAATTGTTTTTGAGTTAAGACCCCTAAAGTCTATTACTAATCTAAATTTCTGTTTACCGGAGGAGTCCTTTTGTTTGGTACAATCCAAACTGGAGAATTCCATGGAGAACGCGAAGGCCGGATAATTTTCTGATTCAACATATCTTCTATTTGATTATTAACCTCGTTTTTATAAATTTCCGGGTATCGATAATTTCTTGTATTGATAAATGGGAATTTTGTCGGTAGTCCTAATTACACGTTTAAATTGATTAGTGAAGGTTAAATCGTTTCCATCAACATCAAATATGTCTGCGAAATCGTAAAATAATTTAATTATGGCCCGTTTTTCTTCTGAATTAATGTGGTCTAACCTAATTTTAGACAAATTTAATTTTTGGTTTTTGTGATTAATCATGTTAAAATTATTTTTATTTTCTTTATTTTTAAAAGTGTGTGTTTCATAAATATTAAAATTGCTTAAGTTTTCTAATTCCAATGGTTTTTTTAATGTCAGAGTTTTATCTGTTGAAGTATTGTTGATAACGGGACAGTAGATTTCGCCTTCATGCACTGTTACTATAGACTATGGAATTTCTAACCGATTTGCGTGTTTGTTAGACAATCTGCGTCATCATTATTTATATTATTTACTTTAACTTTTATTATTTGACTGGTACAGGCTTGGATAAGGTAACTAGCCGTTTTCTTAACGGATTTTCTTGGCGTTTTCCTTTTTAATGGCTCTGATCCCGTATTGAAATAATTAATGGGAATTGTTTTACCACCAAATATAAGCCTATTGTTTACAAAGTCTAAATTTGTTTTTAAGTCTCTAATATGTTATCCAGACCTAGTAGTAAATCGAAGTTTTTGTGAAAATCAAATAAGTTGAATTTGGTTACCCTCTTTCCTAGTAGAGTTAATTTGCAGCTATAATCCTTCGATTTGCAGTGGCTACTTCGAACGGTTCATTTATTATGGTTGTTTTAAAACATTCTAATCCTATAGATTTTCTTATAAACGATCTAGTGCTACCAGTGTCAATTAATATTTTAAAATTAGTGACAGGGTCGTGTATATAAGGCAATTCATTGTTATCATTTTGTAAATTCATAATTGAAAATTTGTTCCTAAGTTCGTTTAACCTACCCTAAAAAATGATTCTCTTCAGTTTGAATGCTTGTGTCGTTATCTGCAATGTTATCGTCTAGATTGATATAGTCTTGGTAATGTTCTTCATTACCTAAAGTTTCGTCACTAGCAATTATTTCTGGGTCAAATTGGTACATTGCGTATCCGTCATTTGTCTCTTCATTTTCCGTGCCACGACCTGTCATTTGGTACAATTTGGGATTCTGTCTAGATGGCCTGTCACACTGTCTAGTTGATATACTCATAAGAGTTGGCTGATATGGTTGTCTTTGAGGCGGTTGTGGTCTCGGATTACCATTGTTCGGAAACTGTTCTCGTTAAAATTGACCAAAGGTAGCAGCGGGAGGTTTATAAAAAGGATTTGAATGTTAGACCTGTTGGTACATTGGTTTAGGGTTTTGGTAAAATATGGCATTCAAAGGTTTTCGGACAAAAGTATTTTGACCCTTAGGTCATATTGTTTGTTAGGTTGAGTGAACATTTTGTTATTTTTAAATTGGAAGTCATTGGTTGACATACTAAGAGCTTCCCCAAGAATTGTGGGATTTTTTGTTCTCATGAGAGAACCAAGTGGTTCACGAAGCCCTCTTAACAAAACTCGCAAAGCTAATTTTTGTATATATTCGTATAATACACTTTGTGCAGTTGGTTCGTTGTTAACAAAATATGCTATCTGTAAATTTAATAATGTTTGGATTCTTTCATAAAATTTAATTGTTGTTTCCCCAGCCTCCTGTTTCAATTCTGCCATTTCAAGATTTATTGTATAGCAATCCCTTTTGTCCATATAACTAGACAAAAGTGTTTTCCTAACATCTATCCAGGAGTAACTACTACCAGGATGTGAGCTTACAACTAGTTCTAAGGCTGGACTTTTTATTTTTGCTAAAATGGTAGTTTAATCTATTAAGCATTGTGGGTTCACCCGAAAATTCTGGGATCATGTCTAAGTATTCCTTTTTAAATTCTGGAGTAGCCATTGTATTGATTACAGTTAAATAATAATAGACTAAAATTAATTTACAACCTTATTGACTAAAATAGTAATTGCTTACTTATTTTACTTACAAAATCCAAAATTCTATGATCATTTTGCGTATCAATTAACACTTGGATAAATACTAATTTCGCACACAATTTTCTCTTTTGCTTTCACTTCTTCTTCATTTAATAATATACTTTTATTAAGTTTGAGTTTATACTTGATAATATGCGTTTATTAAGTAAGGTTCACTTCACTAACGGTTAAAACCGATATAAATTATGTTCATTAGTTCACTGAAGTGTCTTACCGACTGCGCCGGTTATTTCTTCGAACTCGACCGATTCGTTTAAAAAAAAAACTTAAACGTTTATTGTATTACTATTTATTTAAATAAAACTATAATACAATATTTTGTTAAAAATAAAATTCTTATTCACAGAGTTAACTACTTTACTTGTCGAGCGTTCTAACAACATTGACTTGAAAAGGCTTCAAAACTATGCCTTGAAAATTTTTTAAATTCTTAAATAATAATCATTGTGACTATATCTAAACAGAAATTCTCCCAGATATTGAGCAAAGTGATGTTTTCCATTTCCTAACTATGAACTTTTGATTGCACTTCACGACACAATCTTTTGATGTTTTGAGTGTGTATCAGTATCTATAAAATTTTATGTATGATTCATGGTTAAATGAACAAAGCCCTCTGCGTTTAAACAGTGATAAGATTTCCAACAATCACTTTTATTTGTGGTACCTGTAAAATATATTCTTGTATTACTCTAAATAAAATTTTAGTTCCATGTGTACTTACAGGCACCAAAAAGAATGGTCAACGACTAAAATAAAATTGTATTGAGCATGCGCAGTAGTTTTTTCTTTTCCCTTTTTTTCCCCTTTTAACTATTAGGCTACATATTCATTGTTATATTTTCTGATTTTAGTCCTACAATTTTAGTAGTGTTATATATAGGTAATGGTTTTTCGCCTTTAATAATAAAAACAAATTTATTTACTTCAAAGAGGTATTTTAAAACTTGAAATAAGTTATTTATTTTCAGGACATTTTTACAATATTATTAGTATGTTTTTTACCTTCCATCATTATTTTTGCATTTAACCAAATATTTAAAAAATATAAACTATAAATGGTTTTACAGGGAATTTTATAAGGAACATGATGGTATGCTCATTTAATTTTTAGCATTACTTTTGTCAGTACAATAGCACCGCAAAGTGAGGGGCATATAATAAAAAAATCCTATAGTAGGCAGATAGCTAAACAAAAATCTGTTTTAACTAAATCTTCGTCTTTGTTAAAGTTCAGAACAACAATACTTAAGGCAAGCCCACCACTGGGTGTTACTACCAAGTCTCTATACAATAAAAATAAGGGAGGGTGAGTTCTTCGAAACCCCTCCCAAAATTACCTCATGCATCTTCCAAGCCTTTAATACCTGACGTTTCAGTTGTTTAAGATTGCTATGGAGCTTGAGACTGAAACATTTAAAATTAAAACTAAAATTAAACTACTTGATGGTTTTTCAAGTCAGACAGGTGGAAAGAATAATACAGGTTCAAACCCTTTTTAATTTCTAGTTGTTATCGAATACATTATTATTATTTTTATAACTTAAAATATGGCCAGAAATTTAAACTTGAATAGCAAGATACATGGAACATTAATGGTGTGGAAGTCACATTTTAATGTTCTTGTATGTGATAGGTTACATCTCTTTAATAATTTGCCTGCAAGAGACTCATCTATATAAGAGTCACTCATTTAGTTAGAGGGGGTTTTCAGTTTTTAGAAATGACTGTCACTGCAAACAGAGCTAGGGGTGGAGTAGCAATACTTGCACACAACTCCATCTGTGGTACGTCTATGAACCTTAGGACTTTATTGCAAGCAGTATCAATAACCATCACTACACTACATAAAATAACAATTTGTTTGTACTTGCCACTTTATTTTAGGTTGTGGAAGTGGAACTAATTGACCTTAGTAGACAGTTGTCTACCCCATTTCTTTTGGTGGGAGATTTAATGCCTACCACTATACACAGGGATAAACACCTGCAGCCCTCGAAGGAACTGTTAAGTTTATAGAAGTTGAGGTTATCATTAGGCCTATAACAAAACCACTTTTTGTGTCTTGAATTTCAGCTATATTCCTTAATGATTTTTAATACACATTTTCCAGACAGAGTTGAGGTATAAAGTTCGAACAATTTGAATATATATGTGTGTATATACAATGGACTTTAGCACAGAATTCTACCTATTTTAGACATGAAAGAATTATGATATTTTGTTCAAGAGCTAATTTGAATTAATATTAACAATGATAAAATAAAAACTAGTAAGAAAAAAGTCCCAGACTTCTACAATAAGTTAATTAAAAAATTTCCTTAAGTTTGTTGAATAAATTAGGGTTAGACACAAAGAATTAGTTAACCAATATGTAAAGGAAACTTCCCAACCATTTTCTTTTAAAGAGACAATTGGTAAAGAACTTTAAAGTCTACAAACTGAAAATACCATTACCCTTGTCGATTTATGAGATTGGGGACCGCCAATTGTTTCAGTAATCAAACTTGATGGGCCTGTTAGACCATGTAGTGATTATAAAGTCACTTTAAAACTGAAGCTTTATACCTCATGTAAATCTGACATTAAGAGGAGGAAAAAAATTATCAAACTTGTTTTCGAGCCATAATTATTTCAATTCATTATGTATTATTCAAATTTAATTGTTTACTCTAAAGTAACAATTAGTCACAGTATTAGGGATTTTCCATAGTGAGAGAAAACATTTTGCAAAGATTAGGTAATGTTTTATACAAAATATTAGAAGACATCACAGATGAGATTTTCCTCAGAAGCTCACCTACAGTGAACAAGGCATTAGCGAGAGGTTCAGCTGGATCTACACCCTTTTTCATGTAGTCTTGGGTTAGATCCCTCATTTTCATCTTTCCTATCGTGGCTTTCTCTTGACCAATCCTTGTTATTTTCCAACCTTGAAGCTATTATAGAATTCTAAGGCTAGGAGTTTATTTTATGTTAGTTTCTTTTTTTCTTTTTTTTTTATAAAAAAGATAATGTCTTACAATTTATTTTTTGGGGCAAGTATATGTGGACTAGTTGTTGAAAAAAGCAAATGTAATTTTGATAAGGTTTTATAGCAAAAATATTTGTTGGGTTATGAAGTTGATGCAAGTGGTTTACATATGACTGAGAATAAACAACCTTATATAGCCTTGATTAATTATTACCCTAAGTTTTTTTTGTTACCAAATTTATCTAGGGCCACGGCCCCATTATATAAATGGCTAGACCTCACACAGTGCGTAATAATTACTTTTTTATCTAATTTATTGGTTCATTACGATTCAACGATTGACATAATTTTAGCATGCGATGTTTGAACTGGGATGTGTTATTTCCATATTTAGCCTTTAGGATTGGTATCTCGTACATTAACAAAAGATGAACAAGTAAATTCCCAGTTAGATAAGTAAACACTTTTTATTGATTTTGGAGTTTTACATTTCCATCAATATTTATATGGTCGTCACTTTAACTTAAGAACTGATTTTAAACCATTAACTATTAGCCATTAATAGACTTCAAAGATGGGTAATATTTTCATCCAGGTTTGATTATGATGTAACTTAATAATAATGATCTTATTCTTTATATACTCATATTATTCATATATGTGATATATTATTGATATAGTTTATTCAGATATTTGGTATCATTTTGGTATCAGTTGGTTTATCATTTTGGCACTGGTATATGTACAAAACTAATACACATGAGTATGAGTCAACCAAATCAGTGACCATTTTGATTTCCATTAATAAAAAGTGAATTAAAAATTGAAAATAAAAATTCTTCCAATTTAAATAAGGCTAAAATATTTTTATTCAATACCCATGAATAAACTTTTGAAAGAAGTTGGATCACCACTTTCTGCCATACCACTCTTGATGTGACCTGATTGTTTATCAGGGACTTTTTTTAAAGTAGAGGAAGTTTTGTTATTTATGGTTTGAGTTTGCTTGAGTGTATGAAAGACAGTTTTTTACTGTTAATTTATTCCCAATTCATCCCAGAGTTGTCCAGCATATGTGTATTAACAAGGTCCATACTCTGTGTTTTGGGGATTCATAATTTATCAAAATGTTTGCTTGGTTCTTTAAATATTTGTTATAAACTTTAATGTAATAGCAGATATTTCTTGTTGAAACTCCATATTCAAGGATAAAATAAAGCAAAAGCTTAAAGTTTCAAATATTTTAATAATATAAATGAGCAACAATTGTTTCGCCTTGCGGCATCATCGGGCAACTGATAATTTACAGGTATAGACAACTATTTAAACATAAGTAACAGTAAACTGAAATACAATAGAGAAATCGGGAAAGGTAGGGGGATGACCTAGCAGGTAGATAAAGGTTAATGAACTATGTTTTCATCACCTCTTCTAAAACCCATCCATAACATAGTTCATTAACCTTTATCTACCTGCTAGGTCATCCCCCTACCTTTCCCGATTTCTCTATTGTATTTCAGTTTCCTTTTACTTATGTTTAAATAGTTGTCTATACCTGTAAATTATCAGTTGCCTGATGATGCCGCAAGGGGAAACAATTGTAGCTCATTTATATTATTAAAATATTTGAAACTTTAAGCTTTTGCTTTATTTTATCCTTGTATTTGTTATAAGGTTTTGTATTAATTTATAATCATTGTCCACTACCTTGCAATAAAAAAATTCCTTAACTTCAAATTATTTCTTTATCCTAATAATGATAATATTCTTTCCGTATTTACTGTTGACTTGTTATTTTGTAGCCCGTGTCTTGTCACTAAATTTGAGTGGTCTGTTCTAACTGACACCTACAGTTGTGATCATGTTCCTGTGAATCTTACATTTTCTGACTACATTTGCCACACTTTAATAATCGCCTTCTCAGATGAATTTTTCAAAAAGCAAAATGGGAAAATTCCACTGATGAATTTGTATTACATATTAATAATAATGTTCCTATAAATCTTAATGCTCAATTTTGTGTAGGTGAAAATGATCGCAATGGTTTTTCGCCTTAAAACCCCAATAAAAAAATGTAGCAAATGAACACTTACTTTTCTGCTTTTGAATACTGTCAACAATTTTCTATTAAACAGATCTTCTTTAAACGTAGTGTGTGTTATACCTAAATAAGACAGCAAATGTCAAAGATAAAATGAAACTTGTGATTTGAGCATCCACTGATGCTCAAATAAACATGTTTTAAATGTAACCATTGTTGTTAAACATTTTTCTTTTTTTTGTGACATTGAATTTAATAGTAGCAATGAAGTTTTACTTTTTTTAAATACCCGTTAAGTATTTTTTGTTTTGTTTCATGCATAATTTTAGGTCATTCCCCACTTAAACACATTACAAAAATTTGATGAAAATCATTAGAGCTATGTGTTTGAAAATTTATTCTTTAAATTAAAATATTTAAAATAATTTTGTTGTTACCATTAACTTATGAATTGGAATTTTTAAGTTTAGGACTAGTGCCAAATTTGTTTGTTTTGAAACATTAGGGGCTACAATGTATTTAAATACAACTGCTTTAGCAGGTGTGAACCATTACTTGAGCATTTGGCACAACTGCTACAGCATGTTGAGGTTGCTTGGAGATCATAATAACAGTAGCTTTTGTGTTTCAAAATAATTATGTATACTATTTCCTATTTTTGTTTATATGACCAGAAGTTGTCATTTTGTAATGTAAACCTATATTTTTTTACAACTTGATTTAATAGACATTCAAGTTTAAGACAATTTTATTCTTAGCATTTTTAAAGAATTTTGTACGCACAATTTTGTAAGATGAGGAACTCTTAATTAAAAGAAAAACACGATTTCCAGGATTAGAATCAAAACTAAGTATCTAAATCATTATTCTGGAAGAATAATATCATATGCTAACTATTAAGTTTCTATTTTTTAATGTTTTGTTTGTATTAATTTGAAGATTAAATCAAGTTTATATGACGGCTATCTAGGTTCATTTTGGTTTTGTGGAAATTATTCTTTAATGGTAATTTTCTATTTATGAAATTTTGTGCATGGGTTTCGTCATTAGGTCTAATTTTCAGATTTCACAAAAAATAGAATGAAATCCGTAGAGCTGATTTTGAGAAATTGCATCTTTTATAACAACACCAAAGCCAATTTTTGGTTTTCACTGTTAACTCATGAACTGGAATTTTTTTGAGAGATACTAACCAATACGTTTTCTTTGGGTACTTGGGGTGGGGGGGGGGGCTACATTTTAACAAAAATTAATCAAACACGTTAGAACTGATTTTTAAAATATCATAATTTGTGTTTTTTGTCTTTGGCAGTACAACCGTCTTATGCCTTTAAAACCATACAAAATTTTAAAACTACATTATAAACCATTTAAACATAAATAATAATTTTCGTGTATAAACGGTTTAGCTACGGCTGCTATAAACCAAGTGTGACTAAAACAGCCATCGCCAAACTGTTCATCCATGTATGAATCAGTACATTAACCAACACAGTTTTAAGTTATTAAAAAGTAATTAATTTTTAAATGGTTCTTTTATTTAGATTATCAAAAATGATTGTAGGCTAAATGAAATAATTACAATTACTATCCTAACCTCTTTTTCTTCTTTTCTGAGCATTGAACAAGCCAAATGAGCCTAACTTTTATCCACCCCTCAGTATAAATTTAATACTTAGAAATTTAGTTGCTGATAAGATAGAAAAAAAAGGTTTTAAAGCGATTTATTCCTTTGCATATCCCCCCCCCCCCAAAATGAAAAAAATGTTTTATTATAAATTTACAGCTTAGCTTTATTTTTCTGAATGTACGAAGACTCTTCAATAAGTCAGTGTCTTTGATAGAAGATGATGCTCAAAACGCAAGTTTCAAATCTTTGACATATGTCATCTTATTTAGGTATATACACAATAAGTTGAGGACCTATGGAACAGAAAATTTTTTGTCAGCGTTCAAAAGTAGATAAGTTTGTGTTTATTTGCTGCAATGGAGAATTGAATTTCCTATTGCTGATAATGCACTACTTTATGTGTAGAAAAATTGAAGAAAAGATAAAATGTATTATGGGGATACTGCTATGTTGCATGGAATGGTACACAAGTGGCTAACTGAATTTTTTGTGGTTGTACAAGGATAAATGAAATGAAATGAAATGAAATATCTTTATTAGTCACTATATACATATACATGTTCAGTTTACAAAACTTTACAAACTTAAGACTAATAAAGTCTGACCCCGAGGTTTATAAAAAAAACCTGTTTGGCGTGATACACATGAAACTTAGAATCTATGACAAGAGCTAGAGATAAAGGTGGCGGCTGATCGGTTACATTTGATGATTCACCGAACTTTGTTAAAATTTCATCTCTCAACATGGAAGAAACAACAAAAGACAAATACTACTTATTATTTATACAGGACAAACAATTTTTTATTTTTTTTATATATAAATAATATTAATTATGCCAAAATAGAAAATATATATCTTAGTTAACACAAAAAAAAAAAAAAAAAAAAATCTTACCCTAAACAATTAAGTAGGCTATTCTTAAACCTAACAATAAAACAACTAAAAAAATATTCCTTATAAGTTATATCTTATTCTAAACAGTCATAAAACATAGAAATATTATCATGAAACAGAAGATATGTTTTTAACACTCTTAAGAATTTACTTAACTTTTTAACAATTTTAATTTGACGAGGCAAGTAATTATAAAATTTTGGAGCAAGATAGGTGAAAAACGTTTTATATAAAGTAAGTCTAGGCCTTGGAACATACGCATTCAATCTATTTCTAAGGATTACAGTAGGATTTCGAATATCTTCTCTTTGTTTGTTACTCTTATTATAATAAACTTTTAATACCTTATAAATATACAAATTCTTTATAGGTAGAATCTCAAGTTTTCTATAAATAGGTAAAGCGTGTTCTAATTTAAATGATCCGGAATGTTCGAATATGGCCACAACAGAAGAGATGGTCAATAAAATCCATGATATAGTGGTGTATAACTGTTGAGTGAAGTTTTGAGTATCTATGATAGTAAACACATCAGATAATTTTTTTTAAAATATCATGCATGATCATTTGGGTATGAGAAAGCTATCCCCATGATGAGTGTTTCTTTTGCTCAGAGTTGACCAAAAGTGGAATTGTGTGACCATTTCGAAGCAGTTTTTGGACATGTTCAAAGCTCAGTTCAAGTGAGATTATGAATGTACCAGTTGTAACATGGATTCATTACCAAACTCCAGAAATGGAAGAGCAGTCAAAACAGTGGTTTTATTCTGGAAAACATGGTCTGAAGAAGGCAAAAACTGTTCTATCGGCTTTAAAGGTCATGGCCACATTTTATAGGATTTCCATAATCTTCATAAAATAACTGTAAAAAAGGAAAACCGATCACTGGACAGTATATGACTCTTTATTGGATCAGGATCAATAAATAAGTGACTTTGTGAAAATGCCCCTTTTGTAGAGTTCGAGAAATCATATACTGTACTTTGAATGGCTTAAAGAAATTGAATAATCTACAGAGCTACTATATATAATAATAAATTTAATTTTGGTTGAGAAAAACCATTCTTCCATCTCAAAGTCATTGACTTACCATATATAGGCTTATACTGATCTGCAATTGTGAATGGGGACAAGTATGTATTGTGTCTTAATATTAGTTTTAAATAAATGTGAGATATTGTGTCAGTCTTGTTATTTATAGGACACATCTCGTATATTCAGTTTTCTGCCAACAAGTTATGAGCAATGATGTTATCTCAAAACTAGAAATGGATTTGGAAAGCTGTAGTTAGTTTTCACTTCATCTTAATGAATTTTAAGTTGTTATTACTGCTCAGTTGATCGTTTTTTGTCAGGACGATTTTAAGGCAAAAGAAGAATTTATGAAGATTATTCCTCTTAAGGAGCACACTACATAGCAGGAAGGATTTTTTAAGATTAAAAAAACTTTATTTTAATTGAAAAATTCCCATACATAAAATGGTGAGTTTAACAAGTGATGGAGGTCCATCTATGATTGGAAATTAGAAGGTCCTCGTTGGATTATGCTGTAAAGATGAAAGCTTTCCTCAGTTTGTTTCTTACGACTGTGTTATTTAACAGCAATCATTATGTGATTGCTGTTAAATTAGATCAACATTGTGAAACTTTTGATGAAAGTTGTAAGTAAAATTTAGGGTGAATGCTCTACAGAAGAAATTATTCAGAGCACTGATTTTAAAATTTAACTGTCAGTATGGTAATTTACTACTTCACAGTGAGGTTTGTTGGCTGAGTAAATGACGAGTTTGGCAGCATTTTAATGAATTATTGCTTTAAATGGTGATCATCTTTTGAAGTTTTTAATTGGCTACAGGTTTTTGAATTTCACGTAAATATTATAGAAAAGCTAAATTACTTTAATTTACAACTTAAAGGCAAAGACAAAGATTTGTGAAAATGATATCCGATATTCTGACATTTCTAAAAAGTAGAGTGGAAGAAAATTCTTATCCTGGTTCCAAAAATTTTACCTGTTTGGAAGACAAAATGGTAAAATATGAATCATCAAAAGGATAACATCAATAGCATAACATTTTGTCAAAATCATTTTAAATGTGAGAGTACAATTTCATAAAATATTTTCAAGACTTCAACAAAATTGCGCTCTTGCACAATTCATTGCATCATCATTTATTGAGATTGACATAGAAAATATTTCAACTTCCATTATACAACACTTTGAAATAGAGTTCATAAAATCTATGAGTAATTTGACTTTTTATATCCAAGGAAATGTAACTTGTGTTGCCCTACAAGTGAAGGTGTTGTTTAGATCTATGTGTATATATGAGACTTCTTTCTGAAACACGGGGAAAAACAAAAACAAGTACAGAAACAGTCACAGATGGACAGTTACATTCAAAAGGCAGTGACTAATAATTTAATTCACTTTTAACAAATTGTTAGTGAAAGCGAGTGCCATCCTTCTCATTAAGATATAATATTTTTCAAAGCTGTGTGTTTATTTTCTATTATTGAACATTGAAGTATATTCTAAATTCTTTTTTGTCATGGAGATTTTTATTAATATTTTAAAATTTATTTTTCAGTAAAATAACAGAATGTATGTGCATGCTATAAATTTATAGGTTCCAATTCACACATAATCTTCTTAATGACTGAAATAAAAATTTTAACTGCATTTTTTTAATGAAATGAGAAAACATAAACTACTCATACTAATTGCTCCTTCAATAACCATGACTAAAACAAATTATAGTGCATGGCGAATTCCGGAAACTTTCAATTCATTACATAATGTGCGAGTAAAACATAAAAATCCAATTCAATTTAAACTAATCTGTGTATTAGACAATTATAAAACCATAAAAACAATTAGATAGAATTTGTCAATCTTTGTCATTAAAAATTCAAGTTCAAAAGCTGAAATTCTAACAATAAATCAAAATAGTTTACCTAACAGACGAAAATAATTGATTATTCCTAATCCAAAAAGTAAATTTAACTTCATAAAATGTTGGTTTAGATTTTAACCCATCAGTCTTATTAAGATTGAACTCCATGATTAAAGATCACATGTTAACATTATATCAAATATTCAGAGAGTTGTATCCAATATTGCCTATTCAAATAGTTTTCCAAATCGATATTATTTAACTCTGTTTTATAAAGTTATTGTCTTCTAAAACCCACCATTATGATTGAACACCTTGCTACAAAATTAAAAATCTTTTCATTCATTTGTTTATTACATAGAGAATGTAAATCAATTTTGTTAATTATCTAAGGTTTAAAATTCAAATCGGTTTGTTCCTTTCAAAAGTAATGGTATTTAGAAAAGATAGTAGATAGATAAATTGCCTTTATTTTTCAAGATGAATAGGGCCATAAAATAATGTATAAGCGTTGATGAACAAATACAAAGTAACTGTCACATCTTCTGTAAAGTTAAATGTAAAAATCAATAGCATTGTTTTGATGAAGGCACTGTGCGTTATCCATGTCATAGTTGGATGCAGTGTACAAAACACAATTCATGATTTCACATTTGCCGTGATACTTTACATCTGAAATAAACATTTGGCCTCCACCTAACGTTTTCTACATTTCAAAATGGCTTGTCAGTTTTTTTTTCTTATTCATTGATTAAACATGAATTTGCTTGCACTAAAGATGCAAAGTTAAAAGGCGAGGCAATTGTTAGTCCAGTTAGCCTTGTATAATTGAAATGACATGATAATAAACTTTTGCCGGTAGAAGGAGGGCCTGTAAAAACAAATTATTTTTCTTTCAGGAAATCTCTATAAGTTACCTGATAGAATTATTTTTCGTCAACAGCATTTTTTTCGAACCAATGTTTCAGTTTGGAAACATGATTTTGATATTTGTTGTCCATTATTAAATTTACTTATGATTCTATTATTATCCTATAATTTTAGTCGAGAATTAGGATCTATGTATATTCTCCCCAACTATTATTAAATTTGTACTTATGATTCTATTATTATCCTATAATTTGTGTCGAGAATTAGGATCTATGTATATTCTCCCCAACTATTATTAAATTTGTACTTATGATTCTATTATTATCCTATAACTTGTGTCGAGAATTAGGATCTATGCATATTCTCCCCAACTATTATTAAATTTGTACTTATGATTCTATTATTACCCTATAATTTGTGTCGAGAATTAGGATCTATGCATATTCTCCCCAACTATTATGAAATTTGTACTTATGATTCTATTATTATCCTATAATTTGTGTCGAGAATTAGGATCTATGTATATTCTCCCCAACTATTATTAAATTTGTACTTATGATTCTATTATTATCCTATAACTTGTGTCAAGAATTAGGATCTATGCATATTCTCCCCAACTATTATTAAATTTGTACTTATGATTCTATTATTATCCTATAATTTGTGTCGAGAATTAGGATCTATGCATATTCTCCCCAACTATTATTAAATTTGTACTTATGATTCTATTATTATCCTATAACTTGTGTCGAGAATTAGGATCTATGCATATTCTCCCTAACTATTATTAAATTTGTACTTATGATTCTATTATTATCCTATAACTTGTGTCGAGAATTAGGATCTATGCATATTCTCCCCAACTATTATTATATTTGTACTTATGGTTCTATTATTATCCTATAACTTGTGTCGAGAATTAGGATCTATGCATATTCTCCCCAACTATTATTAAATTTGTACTTATGGTTCTATTATTATCCTATAACTTGTGTCGAGAATTAGGATCTATGCATATTCTCCCCAACTATTATTAAATTTGTACTTATGATTCTATTATTATCCTATAATGAATTGAGATCTACATATATACCCCCATCTATTATTAATTTTGTACCTATGAATCTATTATTACCATACAATCTTTGTAGGGAATTAGGATCTAAGTACATTCCCACACCTTTGATTATTTTTGTGTACCTTATAACTTGTGTACCATGTTGCGTGATGATGTCATTAAAGTGGTGAAAAGTACCAAATTATTAGGTCAGTTGATGAACAGTGGTCTAACATGGAGTATGTCTACCATATAGATGCTGTATTTAGTCAAGTTTTACTCTGGAATTTTTGTTCTAAAAAACCTTAAATGTTACTGTACTAGACAAACATCATTATGGGCTTATCTACCCATATTTGAAATATGGAGTAAATATGTGGGGTGACTCTTCAAGTTGAGAAATACAGTTTTACGTTTTGAAAAAAAGCAGTTAAGGTTATGGCTGGTTACAAAAAAAGGAGCACTGCAGGAATGCTTCCAAAGACTTGGAAATATAAACTTATCCAAATTTATAGAATTTTGGTTTTTAGTAATTTTTTTCTACTTAGGTCTTATAATAAGCTACCCTAAAATTTGTAGCTTAATTAATATTTGGTTTTGTCTTTATGTGTATGCAACATACAAAACAACCATAAGATGGGCAACAATAATTTATTTTCAATACTGATGCCTATTAAAAAACTACTAATATTATAAGCTGACCAAAAATTATTTTATAAGTGCAGAAAATTGTTTTATGAAGGAAAACTGTCTACTCAACTTATAAAATGGTACCACTACTATTATAAGTTATGTCACCTGATGTTTCTTTACTATGTGATTCACATATTTTAAATATTCCAAGTTATTTATACAGATAAATACTTTTGTTGTTACAAAATGTCAAAGACCTAACAAAAAAGAACAATAACAACTTAAATTGGTCAAGAACCGTTTAAGAAATAAAACTTAATTGTTTGACACATTAACTAAACAATCACCAAGGAAAACAGAGAATAACATGGTCTGAATTATAAGAGTTTTTTATACCACTGGACTGTTTAACATTGATAAAAACAAATAAAACATTCGTTTTATTACAATATTAGCTTATTACACTACTCCAAGTGTTTTTCTTGATGTTTTAAAGGCGAAAAACCTCTCGGTCATCATTGTATAAAAAAAGGAAGAAAGGAATATAAAATAGGGGTCTCATAGCTCTCGAATACTCTAATAACATCAGTTTCAGAAGAGAATAAGAGTTGGTCAAGAGAGATCAGAGAGGAAATATGAAAGAGAGGGATCTTACCCAAGACTACATGAAAAAAAGTGTAGATTGAGTGTTGTGCCCAGAAATCACACCTGGGTCAGATTTCCTACTTTTATATTCATTTTTTTACCAACCAAGCTAAGATATTACATGGTCTGTAAACTCACTATAGTGAAAATGTAATGTGCCAAAAAATTTATGTTGAGTTACTATGGAAATTCATTTTAGGTCCTTTTGTAAAAGAGAGTTAATTTTGCGATGTTGTCTATTGTCTAACTCAAAATTTAGGAGTAGGCTTTGTGATAATGAGCAACACACAATATTTAATTATTATTGTTATCTTTTAGATAACTAAAAGACTGCAAAGTAAGTAGTCTTTAACCAGTTAGTTAAGTTAAACAACACTAATAAAATAATAATCATTGCAAACATACTTATATTTTACACTCAAAAATTTAGGGTCGAAAAATATAAACCCTATATATATATATATATATTTATGAAACAGATAGGTTTTATAAACTGATAATATAACTAATAATTTACAACTCGGCACTTGTAAAATATTTTATAATCATATATTTTTTATGAAACAGAATGCTGGTTAAAAAAACCTGTTTTTGTTTATATTATTTTATGAAACAGGGGTCTAATAATACTTAAGTATTACTTCTTATAGAGGAGAAATTATTATTTGTATTTTACAAAGTTTTAATACAAGTATAATACATATTATAAAGTACTTACTGTAAATACATTAAATTAAATAATTAGGGATCCTTTTGGGCAGATGACTGTTTTGGGATTTCCATCCAACACAAAATACCAAAACGATGAAAAAACTATCAGTCCCTGGCCGTCTTATATAATAACTAACAATAATATAACAACAAATATAAAATTTTTTAATGTCTTAAAAATCTTTAAAATAAATTACAGTATAACCCACTAATCCGACTTCTGATGTCTGAGTCCGCACTTAGTCCAACCAACCCGGTATCGGTACTGTGAGCACTACATTCATGTCTGTTGTTGATGAGTCAACAAGGCTGTTGATCAGCGACAGGTGCACCACCAGGCTTTGATTACATATGTTTTTGTGGCAAAAGTGCGTGTTGAAAAATAAGTCTTGTAGTATGTTGATGTGTACTATATGTGTATTGAAAATTAGTTTTCAGTGTTTTTTATGTTAGATATAATGTATATGATTTCCTTATGGCAGTAGCGAAAAGTAAACACTTATGCTGTCTTTAGCAGAGAAATTAAAAGTGCTTGAAAGGTTATTCTAAGATTAAAAAAATCTTATTAAAGAAAATAAATTAACTCCTGAGCAATTGTATAAGATCGATAATACAGGATTAAATTACTAGATGTTACCAACAAGAACTCTTTAAAAATATTTATTTGCCATCACTTTGTATTACCAAAATCAAAGGTCAGTATTTAATATGGATGGACTACAACCTTTTTAAGGAATTTTTTTTATACCATTTTGCTCCAGCGGTTGAAAAGAACTTATGAAACAAAATTCAATAATTTTATGAAAGTTATAAAATAGCTTACTCGTAATTTAAGGTGGTGAATGCAAATTTGACGTTTAAACGTAACATTGGTTTATTTTGTAGAATTTGAATTTGACATCTCTGTGTATATGTGTACCTGGCCTCTTATGACCTAAAAGACAAAAAAGTTTTAAAATTATAAATATAAAGGGTACATCAATGTCGATGGTTATGAAACATGTAATATTTGTGTACTTTCGAGTGGTGAGTTCAAAGTTGATATCGGGTTGTATCCGTATCCCTAAAAGAAACTAACTTTAAAACTCTGTGAGTTACCTTGCCTACTTGCCTTGTGACACTATAAAACCTAACTAGTAGGAATATATTGCATATGTTGTTATATTTGATGTGGTGTAAAGTGTTTCTATATAAATTAATGTGTTGTTTGTTTTAATTATATTTTGTATCATTTTAAAACCTGTGATCACAAAAATACTACATTTTATATTCATCTGCGCTCGATTGCTTGTTTATCAAACCATACGAGGGCAGCCTTGAACGCATGGGTACATTACTTAATTTAATCCTTTGTATCTATTCTAAGTTCGGCAGTGAGGTATAAAACACTAGATGTTTCACTTTTTTAAAATATTTTGCTAAGATTATTCATTGACTTATAAAAAACTAATGAAATTGAATTTCGATTAATGATTGTTGGCTCAGTTTTTTTTCAAAAACTAATGATTGTTAGTTTATAAAAAAGGGAAACATCCTTGTTCACAGGATCTTTAAAATGAATCTTAAATAGGTGAGTTCATGCAAAACACTAGGAAAGATGCACAACCATAGTAAATTATTACTTAAGTACATCCCCTTAGGTAATCCTGAGAAGACGATAATGACCCGAAATAGAGGACAACTCAGACAGATTACGGGACACTGTGGTCTGAGAGTGAATTTACACAGGATAGGAGCCTCTTATGGTGAAACTGTGTAGAGGCCCTGACCAGTAAAAGGCGAAAGGTTTTTGGATTCCAAGTTCCTGAGGAACTATCGTTGGAAGTGCTAGTTAGTGGATTATTTAAACTTGTAAGGGTGAACAAGCTTGCTAAGCTAGAAGGAAGAGACTTTAGTTGCACAATAAGCCATAGGTTACGGTTCCAGGGCTGGTCTCTAAACGGCCCTTTAAACTCCAAACAAAATCAATCAATCAATCACTAATATATTATAATTATGCAATTTCAGAATAACGAAGAAAAAACACAGGTTTAATCGCTTAATACTTTCACAATTTTCTTGAGATTTCTCATATTATATTTTTAAAAGTATTGTATAAGATACGTAAAGTAACATTTTGTATACACTAAATAAATGACGACACGTTTTTTTCAAGTTCTGTACTTTGATTTTATGAAATATGATAGGCCTATTTGCCTATACTTCAATTTACAACTTAAATCTTATTTGAAATAATTTTCATTGCTTGTTAGCTCTTAATATCTAATTCCTCGTCACTGTTGTTGGTAGAGGTGACCACCTTATCCTCTTCCTCCAGTTACTCTGTAGGTCTGTCATCTTCATTATTGCCTTTAGTTTTTTGATAATGATTTATTTTTCTGCTTGTTTCCTTTTAAATTTGTGATACTGTTGAGCAATCTCCTGTTATGAGATAATTAAGTAATTTTGACTGCACATTGTGTTGTTAATCCTCTTATTATGTATCTAGCTAAACATACTAAATGTTCTTTCTGTGGCAGCTGATGTGACAGGGGTTACAAGGATTCTTACTGCAATATTAGCCAAGACACAAGATCCTCTCAACCATTATATTGGACTCATCTCATTCTCAAATATACCTTTCCAAATGAAAGATCGTCGTCGAAGTCCCTCTTTATCTCTGTATATCTTTCTATAGGTCAGCAACTTTTAAATTTTATGACTTCTCTCATTTTTACAATCTTATTATTCTTATCACCCCTTTCTAAATACATTCAGGCTAATTTAAAATTATTTTATGATGAATATTTCATTAAAATCTAAAAAAAAACACATTTTAAAAAACTCGCCCTCAGTTTAGATATTTACCCTGTCCTGGAGGTAAATACCCTACTCACTTGATATTTACTTGCCCACATAACTAGTTGAATCTTGCCTAAACTGTAAGAGTATGCACACTACAACAATCCCATTAAAACTGGTTCTTATGGTGTGAAATCCAGGTTAAATTGTAGGAGTGTGTAAAATACAACAATCACTTCTATTACTAGTTAAATCCGGACAAACCCTACGAAGTTCAAATATAAATTAGTGATGGTAAATTTTATAGTGCATACAGTATATTTGGACCTAAAAATGTAACAATTATTGAGTATTGCTATATGTTGTATATGCAGAATCAATTTGAATAACTTGTAATACAATGATTTTGTTTTATTTTTTGTTTTAGTTAATGAAAATCTGCAAATCAGTTTTCGGTGAAAAATTATTCGCATTAATGATGAAAAGTACTTTCTATGGACACTTTGTTGCTGGTGAAAATCAGCATAAAATTGTGCCAACTCTGAGACGACTTCGTTCCTTTGGTGTTAAACCCATTTTAGATTATTCCGTCGAAGAAGATATAACCCAAGAAGAAGCAGAGAAGCGTGAAGTAGAGTAAGTATTGATTTTATGAACTGTTTTGATAGGGTAACAAAAAAACCTAAATGGTGGCAAATTGTTTTAGTTTATTTATTATTTTTTTTTATTTATTTTTTTTTTTGTTTAAAGGCGAAAAAACCATTTCGGTCATCATCGCCTATTTTAGTTTAAAAAATACATCTTTGTTAGTAATAACTAAAAAAGTATGCATTATTAGAGATTAAGATATCCTTAAATTATAATAAAAAGACATATCAAATAACATAGAAGGGAATTACAAAAACAAATGTCATCACACCAGTCAAACTTTTCAAACAATCTCAACTCTCTATTGATGCCAAAAAATTTCATTCCAAATAATTTCACAGGATTGGTATAAATTTAATAATTGTTACCCGTAAACATATATGCACAAAATGTACAAACCATTTTTAGTTGTAAGGTTAAAGAAACATTTCTGTTTCTCTGAAATTCATTCGGCTCAAGCAATGAATCAGTTTCTCATCACTAAAAACACCCTTTTTTTCTAAGGGTAGTCTACCATTTTAAACATCAGAAACAAGGGCTTATTGAGCTCCCATATGGAAAATAGATTTGGGAAAAGAGTAGACATATTTTTTAAAAATGTCACCTAAAATAGATAATTTATCCAATAGCCTACTTAAATAGTTAAATACCATGTTGTAGATAAAGATGTGAAAAAATTAATCAGATTATTTTTACAAGTCAACTGTTTTGGAGTAAGTATGTCAAGAATAAATAAAATATCTAAGAATGACCTCAACGTTCCAAAAATATATACCCCATAAAAGTAATTAAAAAATTTGTTTCTCCAGAAATATGAAAGTTTTAAATCTTAGTTGTAAATAAATGTGTGTAATAAAATATTTGTAACTTTTCTATTAGAAAAAAAGAAGATTTTCATAAATTTAGTAGAAAATAGTAAAAATCTAGGCGTAATTTTAAAAAATCACAAAAAATAATATTTTTTTTAAATCACCAAAACTAAAGTTTAAAAAAAAAAATCATCAAAATAGATAATTTTTCAAATACCTAAATAGTTATAGGTCATGTTATTTTTTTCAAAAAATAAATCTATGAACTCGGATAGTTTTTATAGTCAACTTGTTTTGGAGTAGTTACAGTAGATACTTCACACCCACCCCCTACCCAGTTGTTATAACAGACACAATGAATAAGTATATTATCATATTTGCAATTTTATCCTACAAATGTTGTGTTTTGGAAAAAAAAAATTGTAATATATATATATATATATATATATATATATATATAGTAGGATAGAGTTATAAATAGAAAAATATAATGATATATTTATTTATTCTCTCTGTTGTAAAAACTGGGAGGGGATCTTTCACTTTCTTGCAGAAGTATGACTTTTGTCATGTTTCATCAAACTGTTAAAAAATGTTTTTTACTCATAGTCTACCAAAGAGATCAAAATTTCATCTTTCCAATTGTACGGTGATTTATGGTTGTCATAGGAAAATTACCCACTTGAAAATCAGAGGTAAGCTTTGACAAAATTAGGCTTATCTAAGGAAAAACGTCCATCCCCATTAAGGACGTTAAATCACAGTTCCCCGTTAGATCAAAACAACACTCGAGGTTACCATCTCTTAACAAGTTCTAAAAAAGTGGTCACGCCGGCTGATGTGACCATGATAAGAAAGAAGCGGTTTCATGACGTCAAGAGTACATTAAAATGATTAAAGTGTGGTTTCTGCATGACTACTACGTATTAGAAATAAAAATTGAAGCGTAAAGTGAACACTAACTTGTTACACAGAGTAGATCAGATTTCATACTAACTTTCAATTGGCATGGGTAAAGCATCCCCAAGCCTTCAAACGGAAAAATAGAAGCGAACTGTTTATTTTTGGGTTGCGACAAATGAAAATGAGGGATCAAATTCTGTTTGAAAGGCTTTGGGCTACTTAAGTTGTACAAGCACAGAGAAGGGCAGCAGTACGTTAACCGTATTCTGTTATGAATTACAGTTATATGCTAAAACCGGGTATTTTTAAAAGTACAGAATAAATGTGTTTTATTAATTAAGATAAGTACAGAACAGACTAGTATTCGGGTATTCCTATTAATCTTGGGAACACCATTTGCCGACTCGTAGTCTGCATTTTTTTTTTTAGATAAAACTCACTAAAAAGAATTAAATAATATAATATGACAGGACTACAGACAAGCTCTATCATCCAGTCTGACATTCGACATGTGCTGTCCAGCTGATCAGCCCAATGGTACATTCTGCATTGTGTAGGATCCCCAGCAAGAAGATTCAACCCTTGCTACACAGTGCAGGATTCAGATTGTAACTCTAAAATGTTACAATTGTATAAGATTGTACAAACAACACAAAAGAAAAAGAAAATTGATTACTAATCGATTTCTATCGGCATTTTCCATTGTAGAATGGCCATATAGAAATTCACTCGGTAAGGGACTGTACAACTGACTACATAGCCAATGGTTTGAGGTGACAACCCAGACTTGATAACGTAAAATTATCAACTTGAAACAAATTGTTGAAACTGACATATTTTGTTGAGTGCTCTCGACAACAAAATCTTGATTTACAGATTTGTACCATTTGATATAGTATATAAATACAGAATTAAAAAAAAAATTTATGAAAGTTTAGATAGTTAGCTTCATTATGGTAACAGAATTATTACAATTCAAATAATATTAGTGGGTGTACTATTCATTTGAAAAAAAAAAAAAAAAAAAAAAAAAAAAAACATGTTTCTTTGACAATTTGTTGTTGAATGGTCTAGGCGAGTGTCGTGGCTCTGATAATAAGTTGTAGAATGTAATACTGTACAATATTATCACAACAGGGACAAGATGGCCTACATTATACATTACATAGAGCAAAATAAAGTATTAGTACAACAATTAATAGAATATTATGGTTTTTTAATTAACAGGAACATCTATAATTGACAAGATTTATATTATATGTAGGATATAATATGACATTAGGGCAACAATGAATAGACCATTGTATTTATGTTATTAACAGCAACACATATAACTGACAAACATGACCAAATTATGTAGGGGATAATGCATTATAAACACTACAATGTATAGACCATTGTGTTTTTGTTACTAACAGCAACACATATAACTGACAAACATGACCAAATTATGTAGGGGATAATGCATTATAAAGACTACAATGTATAGACCATTGTGTTTTTGTTACTAACAGCAACACATATAACTGACAAACATGACCAAATTATGTAGGGGATAATGCATTATAAAGACTACAATGTATAGACCATTGTGTTTTTGTTACTAACAGCAACACATATAACTGACAAACATGACCAAATTATGTAGGGGATAATGCATTATAAAGACTACAATGTATAGACCATTGTGTTTTTGTTACTAACAGCAACACATATAACTGACAAACATGACCAAATTATGTAGGGGATAATGCATTATAAAGACTACAATGTATAGACCATTGTGTTTTTGTTACTAACAGCAACACATATAACTGACAAACATGACCAAATTATGTAGGGGATAATGCATTATAAAGACTACAATGTATAGACCATTGTGTTTTTGTTACTAACAGCAACACCTCTAACTAACGAACATAACCTACATTATGTAGATTGTAATACGGTATTACAATAACAATGAATAAACCACTGTGTTGTTGTTTTTAAACAACAACACCAAGAACTGACAAACAGTTTACATTATGTAGGGTGTAATATGTTATTGGGGGAAACAATGAATAGACTTATGTGTTTTTGTTATTAATATCAATACCTGTAACTAAAAAACATGGCCTTTATTATGTTTGCGCCCTCACAATGCTCACTTTAGTTAGTATGGGAGTGGCAATCCCAATTGATTTTAGCTGGATCTACATTTTTTCATGTTGTCTTGGATTAGATTCCACTCTTTCGTCTTTCTTATCATGTCACTCTTGACTAACTCTTGTTCTCTTCCGATCCTGACACTATAAGAGTATTCAAGGCTGTATTTTATGTTGTTTTTTCCTTTTTTTTATGAGCCAATGATGATGATCAAGAAGTTTTTTTACTTTTAAACAACAAAGGAAAAAAGTAAATATCTGTTGGATGTTTTAGGGTATCAAGAGAATAATAAATTGGAATATTTGTTTTGGTTACTATCAGCAACACCGGTAACTGACTAATCCAGTATAAATTATGTTTAATGTTAATGTTATGATATCTAGTTAACAATTAATTGACTAATGTGTTTTTGTTCTGAAAAGTAAAGTCTAAAACTAACATAGTTCCTAAATGAAGTTGGCATTATCTCCCCAGCAATATTGTGCATCTTCAATAACCTGCTAGGCCTATAAATAAACAAACTAATTTGGGAATGCTGGGTTAAAATATTGTGGCTAACGCATTCATTGCACAAGACAACAAGGTAACACTGTGACATAATTAGTCAAACAATATTTATATCTATCTGGTTTCCTCTCTATTATATATAGCGTGAATATAAACCCAGAACACCGTAATTGAAAAAAAATTAAGACAGAAAAACATGATTTATGGGTGTAAATGCAGGTCATTGATAACTAGGTACATCTGTTTGTCAAAGGTATCTTCATCTTGGCAATAATTCAATTTCCCCTACTCCTCCAAGAGGAGCAGGTCTATGTTAAACATTTCAAATATAAACCAACATTTGTTTTGACTTAATGCTATAGAAAATTAAACTACTTAAAAAATTATATTTCCTCCTTTTTTTGAAGTCTTTAAATAAATGAACTCTCTAATAATATAAAAATGAATTTGTTTGTGAGTTTAAATCAATGATAATTTTGTTTAATGTTATTCATTAACCCTTTTAGGACCAAATATTTTTTGGGGGTATGTAAGTAATTTAATCTGATTTTGGGCGGGAGGTTTTAAAAAACTGCTTACTGTAATATAGAGATATTTTGCAAATGTTTGTTAAAAAAAGTCACCAAATGTTTATTTATAATTTTTTTTTTTTTTTTTTTTTTTTTTTTAAGTTAAAGGTAAATAAATGAACTTTTTAATGAGTGAACATATAAGCTGAAATAATTTATATTTTAATTTTAAAATGGAAAAATTATAAATTGTGTATTAAAATTTTCCTATTTTTAAAACAAATAAAAATTTAGTGGCACAAACTTGATTTTTATCATTTTATTATGTTTTTCTATTAATCCTGATAATTTCGTAAGAGTACTGAAAAAAAAAAAAAAATAAATAAATAAAAAAATAAATAAATATATATATATCAACAAATATAACCTAACCTTTTTTTCTAATTTTTTTTGTAACCTAGCTTAGGCATTAAGTATAATTAGAAATGAAAATATTATTCACGTTATGTTTTAATAATAATAATAATATTCATTATAAATTACATTATTACTCTTGAAAAATAATAATTTCATTACATTTACTTACTTAATTACAGTAAAATTAAATGTTTCGCAATGATGAAATATCGTCAAATGGTCTTTTTATGCATTAAAATAATCTGACGATATTTCGTCAGATGAACTTTTTGACATATTTAAAAATTGACGAACTATCGTCAGATGGTCCCAAAACGCTTAAGTATTGAGGAGAGTAAAATTGCAATACAGTAACTATTTGTACAACAAAACACTCATTTAAAATTAAATATAATATATAAATAAATGTAACAAAATATTATTTTGCATTGTCAGTAAGAACATGCAATAAAAGGAAGCACAGAAACAATAAATAATACATTATTTTAAAATAGTAAAATGCCACATTTAAAGTGAAGCTCCCTAAAATTCTTCATCTTCAAGGAATTCCCCCACAGAGTAAAAAGACTCACACATCAAGAGCTGTCAGAGGCTATTTTTAAACGTGAAATTGTTGAATAGTTTTAAAATGTTTGGCAAATGTTTGACAGAGCTACATCAGCTTAAGCTGGTAGCTTCCTATATTTCCTTAGCCTATATTGGCCAATTATAAAAAACAATTTTGAATCAGATACTATAATTGTGTACTTTTCTATTCAAACGGTTTAACACTTGAATTTTGTTTATGTAATATAAATTCAGAGATATACATGCAAGGAAGTGTCAATATCCAAACACCCGAAATTTATTCCTGCAATGCTCTAAGTTACTTATTCTAGCAACAAGAGACCTGCTGCCTTTTTCTGTAAATAAAAAAAAATCTTCACATGCTGAACCAATGAATTACTCAATTCAATGATTCCATAGTTCATCTGCGGATGATCAAGCTCATAATAAGCTGTTAACAGTGTAGAAAGGCTACAATAATTCCTGAAATTTCGTAGTATGAAAATCTTAGAGCAAATTTTGTTATCCTAAGCCTAGAAATTGTACAGAATCCATCTCTTCTATTATGTTGCCATTATAGTGGGGTATCCAACGTTACTGTGGGTAAGAGCATTTTATTTAAACAAAAAATGTTATTGTATCTAATGTGTTTAATATGAGACATCAATTCGAAATAATTGTTATACAAACTTTTTTGTTTGTGTGTTTAAATCATAACTGGTAGGCCTAATATATACGTAAAAATGAAAAATATTTTTCCATAATCTCAAAATTTTTCTCCTGTAAACTTAATAAGCATAATAGGTACTGAATGCCAGAAGCAGGTGACATAATACCTGAAGTAATGTACATTATAGTAACTGGAATTAATACAACCTAACTCTGTTTTCATTGTCTATTCATTCAATAGAAGTGTTTACCTCTATTTATTGAATGCTAATAGGATATTTGAACATAAATCATACTAGTACAATAATACTGTATGGTCAAATAGGCTTACCATTAAGTTATCATAATTTATAAATAAAATTTGATTCAAGTAATTTTATATTTTTTAAAGTCAAATTTATATTTTTACTCCTCTGTACATATTGTTTTCCAAAATGTGTGGGAAAAAAATCAAGAAATGTACAGGCATTTTTCCTATTGGCCGGAGATTCTGAGTAAAACCTAAATAATTAAATTAATATAAAATAAATAAATAGATAAATAGAAAGTTACTATCTAATATTTAAAATTGAGAAAACTTTTATTACTGTCAAAACATAAAATCTTCCTGAACGAAAGAAAAAAGATAAAGATATACATATATTCATATACACATACATAAAAATCCAATTATTAAATAATATCCATCATACCTAATGCAGCCAAATTTTTATAAATTTCACAGAACTGACGTGCATTTTTATAAGTAGCAGCTTTGAGTGTTTTTAATACTTATATTGGAGATGAAGTCAATTTTTTTGGCAGAAGTTGTTTTCCAGTTTGTAATCAACATCAGTAGATAAAACTTTCTTATATTATCTAGTTTAAAAAAATAAATTTTGTATTGAGGTGAAAATTTACTATATTTGACTGCATAGATACAGTAGATTAGATCATGGGAAAAGAGACCTAGAGTGGAAATCTGTCCATGGTGGACGGACTAATGGGTCACTAGCAACAATGATATATATATATGAGCATAGCAGAAGTACCTGTGAACTGATTCACATTGAGAGGTAGCATAGTCATATTACAAGTGAATACCATTTCAGTCAAATAGGTTGAATCATTGTCTTATTTCCCAGAGTTCATACATGAACCAAGACCCAGGTCCCAGAAGGTCAGTATTGAATTCTCTTGCAACAATGACATGGCTGTATGATGGCACCTAGGAGGATATAATACCAGACAAACATAAACTTGGTTTATCCACATCCTTAAATTCAGAGCGATGCAGTAACTTTTCATTACTGGGAAATTTAATAAAAATACAACTCCACCATTTTTGTACAACCGGTCATTACGAAAAAGGGTATAACTAGACAGTGCCACCTTATATACAGATTGTCTAGAAAATATTGCCTCAAATTTCACCAGACTATTGTTTAGGCGAAAACAAGAAAAAAAGTTCCAATAAACATAAGTCCAGAAATGCTGTTTTCAAATTATCCGTTATTTTGTTTTTTACCTAACAATATCTTTGGAAATGGAAAAGATATGGAGCTCAAATTTGGTGTACATAATTGTTATGTAACCCTGTACAAAAAACCAGAACGTTCTTTTGTATATTTTCAAAATGGTGACCATTTAAAATTTGTAATGTCAAATATCTCTAAAACCGCTAACTTTACAAAAAATTTTAGGAAACAAGTTATTTTCTTAATGACAAATAAAACGGTTAAAAAAAAAAAAAAAATCCTTAGCATAAAAGATAACCAAATTAAAAACATAATTTTTTGGTAACACAAATTTACTGTAGAACCAATAAGTATATATATTAATTAAAGTAAAGTCATTATAATTGCTCAAAAACTCTTCATTAAAAAAAAAATGCATAAAGCATAAAAAATGTGTAGTATGTAATAACAAATCTAACTATCTCTTGATTATTAAAATCCGTTCATAAATGACGGAGAAACATCGATTTTACCAATAATAGGCATTGCTCTGTTAATAAATCATTTAATTACCTAATCAAGTCGAGAGTTAAGCACCATTGTTGAGTTGTTCGATATCAGCTGATGAAGGAAGGACTAAACAGCTGATTTTTGTCTATTTTAATTATTATTATGATGTTGATGGCTAATTGTTGAGAATTCAGTTTACCATAAACCATTTTAGAGAGTTCAAGTTCGATTATTTCATGAGTGATTTTTAAATAGTATAAGTGCGTAATTGTATTTATTTCATTGTTATAAACATTATGACAGGTAATAATCATGCTTTCATAAATGCTGAAATGGCCGATATGCATTTAGTGTATGGTCTTGTAGGATGTAATAGTTGTGAAATTAAACGGCTGTATGAACGTTTTCCTAACAGAATCATTCCATGTCACAAAACTTTTTCTACCCTACATGCTCGTCTCTGTGAATTTGGAACCTTTTGTTATAGAACAAATAAATCAGGGAGACCACGATCAGAATCATTCAATTGGAAGAGAATGTTCTTAATGAGATATCAAATCATCCAGAAAAAACACTAGCGTCAACCTATTTTATTATTTTTTGTGGGGCCATTTAAAATTTGTTGTATACAAGACCCCTCTAGCTGATCTACAAGACTTGAGAAAGAGAATTGTTCAAGAGTGTAGAGCGATACCTCTTGAAACATTACAAAAAGTCACAGACTCTTTTATAGCTTGGATAGAAATGGTGAACATTTTTAACATCTCTTGTAATTTTTGTTAAGATAACACTTCGTATTATTACTAGTTTTGTTTCATTTTTAAAGGTACTGTACGGACAGGTTGATCATTAAACAATTTGTTTTTGTTTTTACATATATTTTTTTTCAGTTCTACCAATATTACATTTCAAATCATATTTAATGAACTCATAGGCTGATTTAAAATTTTTTACCACCAAAACTTATTGTTTGTTATGCACTTTAATTTGATAATATCAAAAGCCATAGGTACCTATAACGAAATTTGGAGTTTGGGGGTGAAAGGGATGGTTTTCGATGTTGTACAACCTTCTACCTTTTATGGTACAGTTTACAAACCAGTTTGAATTTTTTTTAGTACAGTAGAACCCCTCAAACTCGACACAATGTGGACTCTAAGGTTGTTGAGTTTGGGGGTTGTCGAGTTTTAGGGAACTTCGGTATTTAATGGTTAGGTTTGCAACAAATACTCAAAATTACTGTAAATAACTGTACATTTATTGATTATAATCAATGGTTACACGTTTATTGCAAAAAAGTCCTTGCCTGATAACAACAAAAATAGTGTGTTCAATCACACATTAAAATGAAATTTATTGATGGGTCAAATGAGATTTAAAAAGTATTGGCCTTGTACAATAGGCTCAGTAAACTAAAAAGACCTATCCTAATATGCTGTAATAAAATTTACTGTAAAGTCTACAGTAAAAAACAAACAGTCCATTAAATATTTTTAAAGATTAAAACAATTTTATATTAAAAAAAAAAAACATTAGAGCAAAGTTAGCATTGTTTGAAAAAACTTTTGATTGATCTTTGTTTTTCATTTTCGACTCGACGCCTGGCAGCTTCATCTCGAAGTCGCTGAAGAAAAAGAATGTCCATACCTGTTAAAGGTAAAGTTAAAGGGTCCAGGTAGACCGGGACAGCCCTAATCCTGTCTTGTCAAAACATTCGTATTGTTGTGAACCCAAGCGCCTAACCACCACCCGGATGCCACTGGTCATTAGCACTGATTCTTTTAAATTCTTGGAAATAACACGGTCCAATACAAATGCTATAAATTGAACTGCTGATCGCATATAATAAAGAGTCGGGTCATTTTTCTCACCTGGTTAAGGCCTTTATTACAAAACTTGACTCATAGTTCTACGACGCTACGTTGAATTGTTATGACAAAAGACTTGACGCTTACTTTAATGGAATTAGGGCTAATGGCTGGTAGCATCCGGGTGGTTAGGCGCTTGGGTTCACAACAATATGAATGTTTTGACAACACATTTAGGGCTGTCCCGGTCTACCTGGACCCTTTATCTTTAACTTTGGCCTCTACTATACAGTAGGATTAGAAAGTGGCTAGACAAAGGAGCAACCCTCACAGCTGTATAAACAAAAGTGACAAGCCTCAACCTATCGGCATCTCGTAGGCGCACATGGCGTAAAACAATGCAGTGAATGACCTTGGAAATCCCACGCTCCTGGTCACTGGCCCTGTCGAGTTTGACGGAATGTCGAGTTTGAGGGGGTCGAGTTTGAGGGGTTCTACTGTATCTCCAATCAAGAGTTTAATGTAATTTTACAAAAAAAAATATATATATATTTTTTTTAAACTTAGCCAGCAAATGCATAGGTTGATTTTTATTTTATTACCGCCAAAACTCCTGTTTCCCTGCCCTTCAATATGATATATCACAAGCCATAGGTAGCCTTTACAAGTTTTAGAGTTGGGGTTTTTTTGTTTTTTTTTTGGTGGTTTTGGGTTTTGTGTAAATGTTTATATAAGCTCCCCCTATGGCTAAACAGATTCACAGTAAACATTATTTGAATATCTTTTACGGTTGTAAAAGTAATTTGTATGGAGAGTTTTGAAAAGATCACCTGGTATACCTAAAGTATATACTCTCTATTGTCATTCTGACTAAAAAATGTTTATCTGTTGTTGACCTGGCTCTTCAGAAACCAGCCTAATATTTTCCCAGTTCTCTCTCTACCAGCCTGCCAGAAAAGAATATTAGAGAATATTTTGTAGGCACAAGAGAGTAGGACTATACCTCTGTAATTTCCACAATCCATCAGGCCTTCTTTTTTACCAAGTGGACATATTATACTCGTATTCCTATCTTCCGACATTAGTTTTTCTTGTCATATAGACAATATTAAGTTATGAATTTTTTTTTAAATTCCTCCCCATTCTTCCTGAAGAGTTCTGCCTGAAGTCCATCTATCCCAGGTGACTTATTGTTTTTGAATTTCCCTGTCATCTTCAAGTTCATCTTTACCGAGGGGTTCAGTCTCATCTTCTTATAGTGTTACCATGCTGTCACAATAATCAGTGCTGTCCACTTGAGTTGAAAAAATTCAGTTCTTTGTTCCCCAGAAGAGCACCATGTTCATTCCTACATACCAATGTTCTAGGCCCTTCCTTCATTTACCCTTTGGAAGAATATTCTATTTTTATTTTTATTTTTGAGATGTTTTACTTTGTCCAGTATTTTGTTCTCCCAAAGTCTCTTTTTCCTTTGATGGAAAGTTTTTTTCAATTCTCCTCTTCTCCCTATATCCTGTTGTTCTATATGCTTCATTTTTAAGTTTTGTTGCTTTGCAACATTTGTTATCAAACAAGTCTGATGTAGGACATCTGGTTTGAATTCCAATATCTCCTCAATAGTAGTCTTCATAGCCTGGCAACATTCTTCCCATTGATTGTCATTACCATTGTCATCATATCGTTGCCCTTCCATCGATTTTGCATCCAGTCGTTGTTGATGTCAGCAGTTGTCAAGATCTCCAAGCTCTGCCATTTTAAACTTCCTTTTTATAGGATGTCTTAGCAAGATATATCTTTGCTCTTCATATATAATAGTGTGAGATTATTTTAGATCCTCTGTATGATGTCACATCTATTTGATAGGATTTATGGTTTTCATTTAATTTTTAAGCAATTTTTAATATATTTGGAACGTCTTAACTCAACCATGGTCCTTGAACTTTTGGATTAGCTCAGCTCCTTAAATTTCCCTTTAGTTTTTAATTATTTACTGTCTTAGTTTTGATCGTAGAATTTTTATTTAATTTTCCCAAATTGCTGGTTGAATTCTCAATCGCCTTATCTCCTTGTATTTATTAATTAATCAATTTTTGTTTATTTATTAAATTTAGTACTGTTATTTTTCTTGATGGTGTTTAATCAAAGGGCGTGTTTTACCTTTTAAGCCTGGCAGTAGCCTGAGTCGTTTCTAACATGTAAGATTCTGAAATCCTAATTTTTTGTCGGTTTTTCCTCTGAATTGCCATATCTTCCTTTCTACTGAATAGATTTTCCTTCGGAAAAGCTCTTTGTACTCCTCTTGATTCCTGGATGTATATGCAACTTGATTGATCTCGTTATGTCTTTCCGTTCCAACGTTACATGCCTCAAAACCTAAGATGAGTTTTCCCGACTCGATTTCCATAATTTTCCAATTTTCTACACTTTTTCTTCTTGCATTATTTTCACTTTGCTCTAAAACCCACTATCCCGTTTACAGGTTATTTTTATATTCTATTTTTTAATGAAGTGATGCTTACTTTTGGATTGTAGATTTTCATTATTTCAGGCTATTTTTTTAATTTGGGTTTTTAATGGTTTTCCGATATTTTTCATGTGGTCTTACATTAGATAGGTCATTTACTTATACTTGCATAATAAATTTGTTTTATATTTAATAAATTTGATTGTATTTTGAAAACTTTGAATTATTGAATTAGCATAACTCAAAAACCACTCATTTTATTGAATTTACCCTTTATCATATTATGTATCTTTATGATCTTAATAAACTATATTAATTGATTTTTTAAAATTTATTTGATTAACGTATTTAAATTTGGAAAAAAAACTACTCAAGAAAGACTATTTGTTCAAATTTTCTTTTTTTCAAATTATTTTTATTGTATTTTACTTCTGTCCATTAGGTCTAGAATTAGCCCTAATTAGAATTATGAAAAAGTTTACACTTTATATTTTTATTTTTATTACATCACCTTTTGTTAATAACTTATTATTTAATAATAATTAATAAAACATTCTTGTAAATTTTTACTCATTTAAATCTGCTTTACATTTTGATATATAAAAAAACAACTTTTAATTAATAATTAAGAACCTATCCTTAAGCTATCCTGTGTTTACTGAAGCCTACAAGTTTGATGGGTCCATTGAAAACCCTGCCATATTTTACATGTTCAAAGGATTTAGAATATTTTTACAAATTCTACTACTGATTTTTATTAAAGTTGCCCTTGAGCGGATTTATTTGAAAAATCCGTCTCATAACGAACCAAAATTTTTACCAATCGTGTTACGATTAGATTCACAAAATGGTTCCTAGTCTCCTCTATTCCATTTCTAAGTTGTATTTAAACCTTACTGGCCAATTTACAAACTATATTTATTATTACGCTTTTAAATATGTGTCGGCGGAATATTCTGTATTTCGCGTTTCGTGCAAATTAGGACTGGCAGAATATTCCGTAGACCGTGTTTAAAGGGTTAATACGTATACAGCATAAACATGGGTTTATAATAATTTTCTGAAATTAATTTGTGCCTGTTCCTCTAATGAAAGAAAATGTTTTCATTGGTCAAATTTCAGACCGATATTAATTAAATTTTATGATATGCTATATCACAAAGTATAGTTATATAGCCTAGATATACACAAATATACTCATTCAAATTGTAATTTCTTATTAAATGTATGCTAGTAAATATAAATCAAATTCGAATCAAGCATGTAAAAAATAATAATAATAATACTATTTTTGTATAAAAAGTTTTCAAATATTTGAATGAGTTAATTAGACAAACATTTTCAATATTAATTAAATCTTATACAGTATAACTGAACAAAATGTATCTGAAATGATTCCAACATGTAAGATTACTATTATTATTGTAGTAGTTTAATCGAACATTCGTCATCATTTGTCTGCATAAAAGGTAATTCACAATGTTTGATAAAAATGTGAAAAATGCCAACATAATTCTTTATTTTAGGTTTATCACTTGATAATGGTAGTTGATTTATACTCTCAAAATGTTGTGTATTAGTTTTTAATGGCCTTACACTATTAGACTAAGTTGGGGTTTTTCATATTCTAATGTTCTTGAGGAGTGGATTGATACTCCTGAAATGTTGTGTATTAGTTTTTATATACACAAATGATGTCTAATGTTCAATTAAACTATATTAATATGAACACTATATCATTATCCAAAACTTTAAAACAAGAATTAAGACTTCCCCTACAATTTGTCCAGGTCTATGTTAAGTATTTAGCGTATAATTTTTTTAATATCTTCAATATTAGTCACCCACCAATGAAAAGAAGATAACTTGCATAAAAGTCTTCTTGTAATAGATTATAATTAATTCTAACTCACAGCGGAGGCACCTATTCTACAGATTTATCATAATCAATTCATACTCACAGAGGAGGCACCTATTCTACAGATTTATAATGGTTCATCAGAGGAGGCATATATTCTTCAGATTTATAATTAATTCAAACTCATAGAGGAGGCACGCACCTAATGTACAGATTTATAAATAGTTCATGCAGAGGAATCACCTATTTTACAAATTTATAATCAATTCCAACTCGCAGAAGAAGAGGCACATATTTTACATATTTGAATTTGATTCAAACTCACAGAGGAGGCTCCTTTTCTATATATTTACCCCTACCCTATGGTGTTATGCAAATAACACAGCTTGAGATTGGGGATCGTTGGTCTTTAAATACGTGTGAGAAACTAAATTGGGGCTTTTTGTCTGGCAGGGTGCTAGAGGTGCCATCAGGGTTTTGTTCAGATGGGCGCCTGTGGTGATGCCGGAGGTTCTTTTGATCGAGACAGCTGTATGTTCAAGAGAGGCAGAAATTCAAACAGAGGTGAGGTTACCGTTGGAAACATTAACATGTTTTCTGGAATCTCTTGGATGTTTGTATTTGTGCTGTTTCAAATTGTGGTTTTTGTTTTAAAAGAGAAAAACTGTGACTGAGTTTTCGCCTTAAACCTTTTTTTATATTTTGCATTTAAGAAATAGCTCAGCTGCGTCAGGTTTCTTGATTTTTATATGTTAAATAATGTGAAATAAAAATTGTTTTGTGTTTGTGTGTGTTTGACAAGTACCTTTGTGACCTGGCTATTTTATTAAGTATTTTTGTATTTGGAATAAAAACCTCTTGGAGTTTGACGAGTGTGTGATTTGTTAATTCCTCTTGTTAATACCCCTTTAACAAATTTGGTGTAGTCGTCTGAGTGGCAAAGACTGTGTTTATAGACAAATTTCCTCTTCACCATATTCCCCATAACAAACAACCACCTTAATATTTGGTGAAGGCAATCGTTTCAGGTTTTTACCTACGTTGTATAGTAATTTAATAACTTGGTGTTTGGTTTTCCCAGGCAAGTGATATTAAGATTTGCATGACCTTCTTTTTAACATTTAATTTTTGTATAGGCTAAATATAAAAATTGGTAATATTTTAGATAAATAATGTTCTAGTTCATTTCATATGTATGTTTTGTCACTATATTAGTTCGTATTACTACTTGATTATTTAATTTAATAAGGGTTTCAAAAAATAATTTATATATTTTATTCAAACATTTAGTCTACAGAAGTTTGATTTTGCTATGTGTTTCGTGTTGTAAGTTTTTCATCGTTGGTTTGCTAGTGAAAATATAATTTATAAAGTGTAAAGTTTGTTTTTAAGATATCTGATTTTTGTGATTTTGACTGCCTGACCAGTCTTATATTTTAAATTCATTTTTAGTATGATTTATTTATTTGGTTGACTTAATAATTCCATATTTAGGTCAGGTGTTGACATTTTGTGGAAAGAATGGATTCAAGTTGAAAATAGTTATGCTGACAAGTGTTGGAGTATTAGAAAATCAATGGTTGTTTTTGTATTTATTTAAATGTGTTTTTTAAAAAGATCTCTCAAATAAACTTATTACCACATTTTTATTAGTTCGGTTTCCGTCATATCTGTCTGTCTGTCTGTCCGGGTGGAATTTTGCAATCGAGTTTCAACTAACTTCCTGATAAGCTAGAGACCTGAAATTTTGAACATAGGTCAGAATTGGATGACAATACAATATTCAGTTGGTTTCTTGTCTCTACATTTGTTTAAACAATAGTTGTTTAAACAAATGAAAATTGGCCAATGAGATGTTTTTTTGTATATTGAGTCTCATCAATATATACAAAACCGATTGAAATATTTCACCTGAACATAAGACTAAAAAACAGAAAATAATAAATTAAATACATTTTTTTTTTAATATACCACGTTTTTAAAACAGACTAAAAAGTATAAAATAATTTTTCATGACCCTTCTACAATTTGAGGGAGGATTCTTAGTGGCTATTGATATATTTGGAATACTTGGAGAGAAAAACGTGGGAAATCGACTTATATATTAAAATATGAAATTCATTAGACACACCTTAAGCCTATTCTAGAACCATTTTTAGGCCTTTTCCCTCAAAGGCCGCAGAAATAGGAAATTTCCCCAATTGCAGTTAACACAGGTTAAACCGCTTGCCAGAAAACTCAGGAACCTCTGTATTTTAAACTCAACATTATAATTATTGAGATTCGCTAACTGAAAATATGGAACGAAGTTTTTGAACGTCCATCCTTCTCCAGGCTGTAGGTTCAACTACACTGAATTGATACATCCCCACATGGGAGGTGCAGACTAGCTAATAAGAGTATAAGAGACTAGCTATTAGGTAATAAGAGGGGGTTGGTGCCCCTCATAGTCCCCAGTCAAACCCTCACTTAACACTCGCAACACTTAAGCTATCATCCATATAGTCATGTACACGCAGTTCACCTACATTATACAGTTACACTTTAACCTTAACTTAGGGTTCTATTCGTAGGGGGGGGGGGGGTACAGACTAGCTGCACCTATTGAGAAGGGGGACTGTGCAGAGCCGTAGCGCGTCTAGGAGCTTGATAGAGAGTTGTTCTCCTTCTAGGAGCTGTATAGAGAGTGAAGAAAAATTCTGTTGAAATGGACTTCCAAAACTTATTCCCTGTTCCACTGGTACCAATTTCTATAAACAATTCCCTTTGATTTATGACGTTTAAAGTTGATTAATTTGGTTTATTTCCTCAAGATTTCACTTTGGTTAGTTTTTATTATAACCCTTTTGGTTATTTTAATGTTTGTTTTACTTTAATTAGTTGTTGATTAACTAATCATTATTTAGTTTATTTGTACATGGGTTGCCAGCACTGCTTTTGCAAAATCCAAAAACTTGACTCTTCCCCTATTGTGTGGTAGGGGTTACTGCAGGTTGATTCCTGTAATGTCTGATTTTCTGGAATTTAATTTGTAAACTTTCTTGAAAATTCCCATATCTCTGGTTCTAACAGGAATTCTGGAAACCTGTAAATGTCATTTTGTTCCTCTTGACTTCTAGTGTCCATACAACTTTGATTTAAAGTTGTAGGATGATAACTTTTTAAGATGTACCCCTTTTCGTTTTTCGTGATTTTTTTTCTTTGACCAACTTTTGATCGGTTCGGAATTTCTTAATTCTTCTTTTTGGTTTTTGTAGCCTCTGCCTTAGAAATGAAGGAATTTTTTACATTTTTCATTTATTTTCATTTTCTGATAAGTTATTCATTGTTGAACTTTGTCGATTTTTTGATGGTAAACCCCCCCTCAATTAATTATATATGTACTTATTTTGGTATCATTATATTATGTCACATATCTTTAACCTATTTCCATTATAAAAATTTAAACTTATTATCTAGACAAAATTTTAGTTTTTTGTCTATGCATGTTTTTTGCAATAACTATTAAACTATTCAGTTCAATAAATATTTTCTTGTATTTCCTATGCTAACCAGTTATTCTTTATCATAATATGATTTTATATTAAAAATTAAAAATTTAACATAGGAGATTGCATGTGAAATATTTTGTAACAAGTTGAATCAGATTATTTAGTCCAGTCTGGACCTGAGGTGTCACGTGATCAACAACTTTATTGTCTCTTTCGACCTGTTGGCTCCTGTCCGTCTACTAGTCTCTCATCCCACTTCCCTTACACTTTGAACGGTTCATTTTTTAATGAAATTGACAAATCTCTTATAATTCTACTTTTCTTCATATTAAACTAATTCTTCTGTACACATTATTAATTATTTATGGATATTACCATTTATAATTTGTAAATAATATAATTTAAATCTTGATATTTATTATGCTTTAACTAAAATTTTATGTTTTACTGAAATTTTTGTTTTTGGAACGATTTTGGTGAAAACCCAAACCGTTTCAGTATGCGCTGTTTCTGTTCAGTAACCACCCACTTTGGTCCTTGGCCAGAAAGTGTTTGCGATGGGGGAGGTGTCGACTCTCTCTCTCTAGTTGCAGGTCTTGACTGATGTCCATTCAGTCTGGTTAAAGAGGATACTCAGGGCCCCAGAGTTCTGGGATTTGGAAATGATCGAAAGTGATTCAAGGGTGTACTCATTCCCAGAGTCTCATCTACAACTTAAGGTGCTTGTACATGACACATCCCTTTTAATAATTTGCCTGTAAGAGACTCATCTCCATTACTACACTCATTTAGTTTGAGGGGGTTTTCAGTTTACTGAACTGACTACGTGACTGCAGACAAAGCTAAGGGCAGAATTGCGACACTCACCCATAACTCAATCTGTCCAATATTTGTGAAACTTAGGACTTCATTGCAAGCAGTAGCAATATCAATCACTATACCATACAGAATGACAATTTGCTGTTTGTACTTGCCACCTAATAACAGATTTGTCGAAGTTGAATTTCTCAATTTGATCAGACAGTTGCTTGTACCATTTCTTTTGGTGGGCTATTTTAATGTTCACCACTACACTTGGGGATCAGATACCTGCAGTCCTGGAGGGAACTGTATTAACAGGATTCAATCCAATTTGGATTTGATTCTGCTCAATGACGGTTCACCAACTCATCTTGCTGATTCTAAAGGTGATTGGAAGTTCTAAGGAAGTTTAATCACAGACCTACATGTAAATATCTTGAGAGATACAAAATTCTATGAGCCAAAGCATGTCAAGTTTTTAGGCAGAGTACAAAGGAATCATGGGCCCAGTACATTGGTACAATATCATGAACCAGACCCAAGTCAATGGTGTAGAAGGAGTTCTGTTTGTGGCCCTCTTCCTTCTGCTCCCTTATTAAAACTTAAGCAGGGGGGTGGAGTTTTGACTATAGCTAATTATAACATTTCTAATGTTTAGGGCTCATCATTTGCTATCTTTTCATCAACTACTGCTTACAGCAACACCGTTCATGTGTACAAAAGGTCTCAATAAGCAACACCTTTCACAGTAGGTATGTCGGATTAATCATCATTAAATACCCCATTTTCCTTACAGGAATTAGAGTCTGCTATGTTGTCAGGATGAGATTCCGCTCCAGGCCCTGACAATATAGTTTATTCTATGATTAAACACCTCCCAATGTGAATGCAGGATGGAAGTGAAACATATTTTGTAAAGAGAGGGGGTTTGAAAACAAATCAACAAACAAACCATAGCTCTGGAAAATGAACAAAATAGAATATATAGTTACTGGAAAAGCGCTGAGTATTTGTGTTAACTTAGAAGCTAAAGGGTAGAACGCAACTTCCCTGTAGAATAACATACAAAACATGGTTAAAAGCAAATATATACAATTACACATTCACAAATGACTGAAAAAAAGAATAGGGTTGGGAAACATATTGCTTAGACATAATGATAATATATTGGGGGTTGTTGTTTTTATAGGAGGTAAATAACTTTTGCAGCTTTTGGCGTGTCATCCAAAGGTGTGTTACTCATACCAAAGTTTAAAATTTCGAGCTGATTTGGTTAGGGAATAATGATACACTTAAGACAATACTGGGCACTAATTCTATATGAGGTGTTGGTCTATTGGAAGTGGATAATGACTGGTAATTGAAAGAAGGCGAAACTTATTACTAATGTCACGTAACCCATTTTGGTGCTGGTTGGTCAGTGGGTTAGATTATTACACTTACAGTGGGTAAGTGATATTAATTCTGGTGTGGTGAGGGCAGATGTTACGTGGTGATGTGGGGGAAAGTCATGGGTGGATGGTGGTTATAGTTTTAACATTTAAAAGAAAATTTATATAAAAGAAGAAAATTGGTGAATTAAAATTTTAATCAAATGAAGTTGTTATTGGTTTCCAGCAACCAGGTTGTCCCTTTAAGCAAATAATGATAACGGGTTTTAAATGTAAATATATATTTCTTTTATCATGAAAAATATGGTTTTACTCACTTGTAATATGATGCAAGAGTTTCATATAAAAATAAACTTAGAACACGATTCAATAATCGTGTACAAATATGAAATTTAACAAAGAAAAGTATATAATTATGTTTCCCAGATGGCCTAATCCCATACATTGTCGCCTAAGTAAGTGTGCTATATTATAGGGTATGAGGTAAAAATGTATGTAAAAAGTTTAATTAACAGAAATAATGGTGGTGGGGGCGGATAATTGAAGTTGATTATGTAAAAAAATAAATAATATCCTGGGCAGAGAAGGAACAAGAAATGTAATATTTTTGAATTAAATAATGGTACTCGATAAAAAAAAGATAAAAAAAATTTCCTGGGCGGAAAAAATGTAATCCACCATTCAAGAAGAAAGATCTAGGCCATTGGTCTTCAGACGTATCGTGGAAAGTTTGAATTTCCCCAACTTTGGTTAGTTGGTGGAATAAAGTAATTTAAATAACAAAGATTTTCTATTTAAATTGGCCCTGAGAATAAAGTGAACAATAGAAATATAGTCTCACCTAATACATTGATTTTTTACTTGTAAAATATCATTAGATGCCAGAATAATTAATATATAATTGGCCTGAAAAATATTTTGATAATTTTATTAATCATAACATAGGATTTGAGAATAGTTATTTCAGATACGACATGAAAAGCATTGTTGTTCATATGGCTAACTTTAATGTTGCCTTGGTAAAGCGTACCAAACAATACACATTCTTATCTGCTAGCACAGTAAGGTTGTGTAAACAATTTTTATTTTTTTTTAATATTTATTTTTTTTTAAATATTTTAAAAGAAATTCCAGGTATCAGTAAACACATTAGGTCCTATATATTTTATATCCCTGATGACATATATACAGTAAAATTTTTAATTTACCTAGGGCGAAATAGAATTTTGGTTGCGTCAGAGAGGTTAGTTTATAGCCTATAATCTGTAATATAGCCTATGTTAAAGAAATAAACCTGTTAATGTCGGAAATACTAAAAAGGTAAAAGCAACAAATAAATCATCACAGAAACAAAATACAGTTATTAAATAAATAGGTTATAATAATAAGGCTAGGAAAGAAATATGAAATCCCAACTTAACACATACATTCAAAAATGTACCTAAATTCAATACTTACAATGTCATAATCTCAGATATTCACAAATAATGTAATTAGCCTACCAAACCACTGGAAAATACTGATGGAAATGGTCTTCATAAAATAGGCTATGTTAAGAATATGATTATTTGGTTAGGAGTAAACAAAACAAAAACTTTAAGAGAAAAAACTGAAAAGAATAATTGAGTACCCTCAATAAAGAATGAAGGTGTAACATATAGTATGATGTTGTGCTAAATGTGACAACACTGTAAGACATTTGGCAACGCCGATCTTGACAATGTGCTCTTGATCTACAGAGTCAGTGATAGACACTACCTTGTATAAAGCCAAGCTAGTATTGTGTATAACTTAAGTTATAATAAATATGTGTTCCAAGCTCTACAATGTGTTTATTGAAATACCACAAATGAAACATGGTGTCAGGTGTGTGTGTCAAATTATGGGTATGATCAGTAATAATAATTCAAAACAAAATTTGACTGTAAGAAAAGTAAAGGTTATAAAAACCACAAACTTTTTGTAATACATTGGCGACTGGAAATTTTAAACCTCCTAAAGCCATAGTGTTTGATCACAACGTAAGAGACAATTTCAAGAAGTTTCTTCAATCTTTTGATATATACATGTTAGCGACAGGTCTGTATAATAAACCTGATAATATAAAAGTTGCGATATTTCTTAATATTGCCGGTGAAGAAGCTTTAAATATCTTTAACACGTTTAACCTTGGGGAAAGGGACAAGGAAGATTATAGTAAAGTAGTGGAGGCATTTGAAAACTATTGTGAACCTCATAAAAATGAAACTTATGACAGATACAAATTTTTTTCAAGAAAGCAGGAAGAAAATGAAGATTTCGACCATTTTGTAACTGACTTGAAACTACTTGCAAGAATCTGTAACTTTGGGGATCAAGAAGAATCGCTAGTTCGTGATAGAATAGTAGTTGGTATAAGGGATTCCACACTAACAGAAAGACTACTTCGCATCTCTGATTTAACACTAACAATAGCAGAAGTACACTGTCGAGCAGCTGAAGCTAGCAGAGTTCAAACAAAAGGCATTAAGGAAGTTTTGAATGTTAATAGTGTTGTGGGTTCAAGTAAAGTGAAAAGTCTAAGTGCTAAAAAGAAAAGTGTATGCAAAAATGATGTATACCAGTGTTTTAAGTGTGGTACTAAACATTCAAGAGGCAATTGTCCTGCCTATGGTAAAACATGTAATTATTGTAATGGGTTAAACCATTACGTGGTAGGTTGTAAGAATAAAAATAGAAATATGAATAGGCCTACACCTAGAAATAATAACTATAGAAATAAACCAAAGCAAATACACGAATTAAACACAGATGATGATTTTGTTTTGGATGGAATCAGGTTACAAAAGATAGGCATAAATGCGGAGCCTACAAATGAAAAAGAATGGGTTCAGTCTGTTATGATTAATAATCATGAAATATTCTTTAAATTGGATTCAGGTGCTGAATGCAATGTTTTGCCACTTACTCATTTCAATAAAATCAATAATCAAAACACTTTGTATAAAACAGAAAAATCTATAATCTCTTATGATAATAACAGAATCAAAATTTTAGGGTATGTTGTTCTTAATTGTGTTGTTAAGGACAAAATGTTTAAAATAAAATTCTTTGTGGTAGATTCTAAAAGTAAACCCATCCTAGGTCTTAATACTTGTAAACATTTGAATCTCATTAAACGAGTTGATTTGTTAAGTACTTACAAGAATGACAAGGAGTTTGTTTTTGAAAAAGGGAGATGTAACATATAGTATGATGTTGTGCTAAATGTGACAACACTGTAAGACATTTGGCAACGCCGATCTTGACAATGTGCTCTGATCGACAGAGTTAGTAATGGACGCTACCTTGTATAAAGCTAAGCTAGTTTGGTTTATAACTTAAGTTATAATAAATATGTGTTCCAAGCTCCAAAATTGTGTTTATTGAAATTAATACCACAAATGAAACAGAAGGTACGCTGTATCTAGTGATTGCTAAATTTGGAAAAAGAAAATTTAGTTCACATGTAGTTTTAACAGAAATCGACAGAACGAACCAATGCAAGGACACTGTGAAACATATTAGTGGTAAGCCAAAAAACTTTAATTTTGAAATTTAGAAATGTGGAAAAAATGAAAGAGCTTCCGGAGCTAATTAGAAGAAAAAACTGTATGAGAAACTCTTCCTCTGCCTACCAACTGCAACGGGCGTGTTAGTTATGAGGAGTATGTGAAACCATAGTTTAAGCACACACTTTCTAGGTATAATCCCAAGATCTCTCAACACTTGAATATAATTACTTAAGACTATATACCCTGTCAAATTAACAAGAACACCAGGGAACCAGTTTTGATAATTAATTTACAAACATTAACAATAAGCAGACTTATTATAACAGCATATTTGGTTTGTGCACTGAAAAGACTGTAGAACTAAGAAATTTCCACAATCGGAGTTAATACTGGTTAAACTACTTTCTGGGTAAACCCAGAATGCCAGGAACGTTGGTATATTAACCCGATATTATAATTATTAGGACTCATGAACTAAAAATATGGAATGAAGTTATTGAGCATTCATCTTGCTCTTGTAGACTCAACAGTCTTCATGTTTGTACTCTATTCATGGTTGCCATGTGTAACACAAGTCTACTTTCTACGCAAGATGAAAATACACTTTCATGCAGTCGTGTGGCTTCGTAATACATTGGGGTGACAGTGTCTCATTTCTACACCTTAGCAACTAAATGGGACCGTGTCACAGAGCATATGGTATTGTTGATACGGTTCAATATATACCATGAGAGGGTTCCATCTGACTCTATTCCGAGTCAAATTTGTTTTCTGCCCCTATGAAATTCTCATTAAAGCTGGCTCGGTAATCGTCTCCATGTTGTTTTTGTTATAGTGGGCTCCCTGTAGGTTCCCGTTGTAATTCACTATACACGATGTCATATTAGACCTTATGGCTATGTTCTAGCCTTCTCTATTTGCATTTATTTTTAAGGTGATGATGACAACCAAGAGGTTTTTCACATTTAAAAAACAAGGAAAAATATGCAATTATTTTATTTCTATTTTAATGTTTTTTTTTTGGCCTGGTTGATTTGCAACAAGACATCGTTGGTAATTTAGTTAAGCCTAAAAATATGCAGTAACCTGTCCCTACAATATCATAGCTGTTCCTGAAGACCTGCAATCACTTCATAACATTTTTCGTGATCTTAGACATCTTGCATAAACAGGTGTTTATGCAAGACCCCCAAAGTGTTAGTGTTAAAACCCCAAAGTTCTAGAATTTTGTAAATCTAAATGATTTTTCGACTTTTTGAACTCTTATGGTAATCTCACTGTCAACTGTTTTTTTTCTATTATGCTGTCCAGGTAACGAAATGCCTACCCACACCTTCAATGCTGCCATGGTATTTAGCTGCTTGTTTTGTTTATCTATATTTTCAGCCCACTTTTTTTCTTTTCTTTTTTTTTCCCTTCTTTTTTTCCTTTTCTTTTTTTTCCCAGTTGAATAATAGGGTGTAAATAACAAATGAAACAATTGTTCAATATAAAACAGATATAGATGGTTAAAGTCGTATATTTAGAGGCAAATAAAAACTTTAAATCGTTATGCAGAACTAAACGTAAGCTTCATTACAAATATGTTGTAAATAGTTTGGGGCAAGTTAAAGATGCAAAACAATTTTGGAATGCTATGAAAAGTTTTAAAAATACAAAAAGCAGATTATCTGGAAATATTAGCTTTGTCGAATGGGTGGAGTATTTTAAAAATCTTTTGAATCCTCTTATTGTACCAAGGGATATTTCTTATATGGAACAGTATATTTTTGACAACGATCTCGACAAGCAATTCAACCAGCAATAATTGCAAACAGTTTTAGTAAAACTTAAAGATGGGAAGGCTCCAGGTTTCGATGGAGTACCGTATGATTTTTTTTTAAACGGTCCATGGGTTTTAAGTTCAAATGCTATTGGCTATTTTCAATAAAATATATAAGGAAGAATGTGTTCCAGAAAGTTAAAAAAAATCTATAATTTTTCCATTGCATAAAAAAGGGGATGTCGATTGTGTGCAAAATAACAGAGGTGAAGCAATTATTACACAATCGATTAAACAATTGGGTACATAGGCAACAATTAATTAGTGAATTTCAAGCCGGATTTAGAAAGGGTTATTCCACCATAGATAACATTCAACTTAACTAGTATGATTCAGTTGCAACTGTCAAAGAAGGGGGCGAAACTGTATTGTTTTTTTGTAGATTTTTCCTCTGCTTTTGATACTATTGATAGAAAGGCGCTGTATTTTAAGTTATCGTATTTGGGTGTTTATTCCCATATGCTGAATATTATAAATGAGCTTTACAAAGGTACAACTTCTGGAGTGCGGTGTAATGCGGGCGTAAAGAAATGTTTTGAAATTAATATGGGTTTGAGACAAGGCTGATAGTTTAGGTGGAGGATGCGATTTTGAAGGGTTTAAGGTCAGTGTTTTATTGTATGCAGATGATATTGTTATTCTGTCCCCTACTCCTGGCAGTTTGCAGAGTATGATAAATAAGCTTGAAAATTATTGTAATAAGTGGAATCTTCGTGTTAATTTAAGTAAATCTAAAATAATGGTTTTTAGGAAAGGAGGTCAGTTGTGTAGAAATGAGAAGTGGTGGTACAAAGGGTAACGGGTAGAGGTTGTCAATAAATATAAATACTTGGATGTTATACTTACTCCATCATTGTCATGGGAAACTCAATTTGAGGACAAATCTATGGCTGCAAAATATGCTATAAACGCGGTATGGCACAACCTTTTAGGTAACGAGAGGGTCCCACTTAGTGCCAAGTTTACATGTTTTAATTCTATTGTGAAAGCGATTTTATGCTACTGTTCCCAGGTCTGGGGCTACAAGGAAAGCGATGAATTGGAAGGGGTGTTTAGATTATTTATAAAAAGAATATTTAAGTTACCAAATGACACCCCAAATTATGTCTTGTTTTTAGAAACAGGGTTTGAAAAGGTTTATTTGTTTACATTAAGAATCCACCTGAATTTCCTTTTAAGGGTTTTATCTTTACCTAAGAATAGATTGCCAAACATTCTTGCTAAACAAAAAATAAAAAGGGGTATTTACTGGTGCCAGGAGTAAAAAGTGTTAGGATATAAATACGGGATTGATGTGGATATGAGCAATATTGATAGGCTTAGTGTTATTGAAGTGGTCAGAGTTACTTGGGAGGGAGAATGTTTACAGACGGCAAGAAATGTGACATATCACAAACAGTACCGGGACCTTGACTTTCAACTCGGTAGTAGACTTATTTTATTTAATAAATATGATATACAAACAATAAGTTGGATCATCAAAGCAAGGGCGGAACATGTTGACTTAAACTATAAACCATGGTGTAATGATAAAATAGGGTTATGCTCCTTATGCAACATAAATGAAAACGAGACAGTTTACCACTTTATTGCTCGCTGTCCTATCCTAGCCGATATAGAAATAAGTGCTTTTTCAAACACAGTTTAAATAGGGGGGAATTTGAACTTTTATTAAACGGGAGAAATTGGTGGAGATTGGGTAAATTCATGAAGATTGCATGGAAATTTAGACGGGAATTAATAAATAAATTTAATTTTTAACTGTAACAGTAAACAAAAATTTGGTTGGGGAGGGGGTTACACCTAAATTCTTGGAAGGATTACTGTAAATCTATTTATATATATATATATATATATATATATATATATATATGTAATTTTAATTGTATAGCTGGTGCCCAATTAATTAATTCTGTAGTCATGTATATTGAATATTTTGTATGATTATATGATTATATATGTATGGGTGCACTGATGGACGGATGGTTATATACACAGGTCTATATGTGTAAATATATGTGACTCATAGTGTAATTTTTAACAATATTGTTTTGTTGATGCCAACCCAGCTGACGGTCAAAAAGACTATTGCTGTAAAGTACTGTGTAAAGTAAGAATATTATTAGTTTATTTTATTTTATTTTATCTCCTATAATTAATTAATTGTTAATTTATTTTATATTTTGTATGGAATACGTGTCAAAATAAAGTACTTTTTCTATTCTATTCTATTTGTTTTGTTTATCTATATTTTCAGCCCACTTTTTTCTTTTTTTTTCTTTCTTTTTTTTCCCCTTCAGTTGAATAATAGGGTGTAAATAACAAATGAAATAGTTGTTCAATATAAAACCGATATAGATACTTAATGCATCAGATATACCGGAACAAAGATTATGTAATCTTATTTTAAAAGTCTTAAGTTAGTAAAGTGTTTGAAGTAAATATGGGTAGAAGCTTTGACAGAGAGTATGAGAGTTTGTCTGGCAACTGGCGATTTTTTGAAGGGAGAAAGGTTGTAGGGACAGACAAGGGAAATTTAAAGTTAGATAGCAAGGAGCAAGATAGCATAGAGAAGGTTATAGGGTGTCTTTTTTGACAGCAGTGCTGGTTAAGCGGAAAGAAAGTTCATTTCACTAGAAAGTGTAAAACTAAGTGAAAAAAACAAAAAAAAACTAGTAGCGCCTGTATTATATGGTAGATACAAAAACCTTGGAGACAATATGTACTTATGTTTAGAAATAGAGAACGAAACCATGGTATATGTTTTTAGTTAAAAAATGGTGGATATGAGATATTAGAAATAGGGAGGGAATTACAGGGATGTTGTCTAACTTACTAGAAATAATTAACAGTTATTATTGTAACCTATGATTAGCATAAATTTAACTATTATAAATATCTAATGATTTTGTTTTATATTTTTATAGGTCAAGTTTGTCGGATGCACAGAAACACGGAGAAACTGAATCTGAAGGTATGTTATTCTTATTTAAAAATCTATAGTCCATTATCAAACCATATCCAGTTATCAGTTTGTATTCCTATTCTAAAAGTGCTTTACAAACTATCCTGAATATATATTCTAAGAATCTCTTGGTTGAGGATTCCTGTGTTTCTTACACAGACCTTAGCTTCAGGACATTACATTAGAGTATTTTCCTGAGTACCTAGGCATTGTGGAATAACTGGAAACACAAAAGCAGACGATGTAGCAAAAGAAGCTACATATCAGTCGCCAGTCACATGTGTTATAAAATCTGACTTTCTAGCTGTAATTAAATATGTATTGCATTTTCAGTGGAATAATGGGCAACTGTATTAGTACAGGAATCCACCCCAATGCTCTTTCTATATAAGTGTTCAAACAGTTAGACATATCTTAATAGATTGTGTTATACTGAAACGTGGGCATAGGACACATTTGTTCTACTCTATTCGATTCAGGCAATATTGGAAGACAATGATGAGATCCTTGATTATTCTTTTTGTGTCGTTTTGTTGTCTGACATTTTCAATTAAATTTAAAATAATTAGATTCAAATGATGCAGGCTCACTTTACAGTCCTGTATTTCCATTATGTTGTCTATTCAATTTTATCATGGTTTAGCGTTGTTAACTTGTTGCGGGACTCCTTTATAGTAATCCAATATAGTCTTTTTCTTTTTCTATTGCATTTTATCAATGTTTATCTTTTTTTAAAGGGTTGCAGGGCCTCTTTACAGTCCTGTATGTTGTTCTTTATTGATTTTATCAAAGTTAATGATTGATAACTAGTTTTAGTGCTATTAAGTTTGTGTAATTGTTTTCAATTTATAATTTGTCATTTGTTATGATAGTAGGTTATTTGTTGAAGAGTATATTATGTTATCTTTTTATTAAGGTGGTAATGACCACAATGGTTTTTTGCCTTTATAAAAATAAAATATGTTTTCTTGTGCTGTACTTTACATTGGTAATTATTTTTATTTACCCGATGTTTCACAGTATGTGACCCCTGGATTTCGTGATTATTTTCTTTTATTAACATGGTTTATAACAATATGTTATATTATTATAAGTTTTTAAAATGAACAATGAAAGAAAAGAGGAAAGGATTTAGCTCATGAAAAGTAGCGAAAATGATCTATCAAGTATTGAGATTGATCGAGAAGTTCAGTTATCTAATTAATGGTTATTTTAGTTATTTATTATTTAATACAATTTGACTATTTCTCTTAGTTCTCTTATATACTAATTACAAAAATCACCTTAATTACTAAGAATCCAGAATGACTATCTATTGTGACTCACAGATCTGATTCTACGTTATAATTTATAATGACTTGTCACTGAAATAGTTATAAGGTTTATACACGAAGTTTGCTCACCCTGCTTGGCACTCATGAATGCTCGTCTGAAGTGTCAATACTCCTAGGTAGCTCTTACTCGCCAAGTCCGTCTGGCTATCTTCAAGAATTCCTGCAGCACCTTCCCTTGCTCAATATTGGCCCAATGACCAAGTTTCCTCCCACCAAAGGGTTTATATATCATTGTAGCATCAATGACGTCTGCCTTGCTTGCAATGACGTCTGGAAATTTCATCATTTCTCCAGGTCTGTCACAATAATTGTTGTCATACTGGCTTCTTAAAAAGAACTTAGACTATATTCCTAACTAAAACTATCCTAATTCCTAACACTTGGATACAAGGATAAGCATAAATGTATCTACACAGACTGTCAGGCAGTTTAAAAAGTCCTGGATTTTAAAGAATTCAGGTAGGATTATTTCATAATCATATCAGGACTGGGGGGAGGGGATCAACAATGTTACACTTTGGTAGATTCCTGGACTTACTGAGATTAACAGGAATGAATATGCATACGTGCTGGCTGAAAAAGTGTCAACAGCAAAACACAGGATCTGAGCTGTTCTGTGGCATATCCAAAGAGGCTGCGATACAAGTTATCATCACTTAGACTCTGGACAAGCAGGAGAGGAGGAGGAATAACTTAGGTCTAAGGATGAATAAATTCTCACATCACACCTCCTCTAAGAAAATTGCATCTGATATTCTCTTGTTAGGCAGGGCAATATAAGGATGATGAGAAGGTTCATTATGATTTACTAGGGAGCCTTGGATCTTTGATAAAGAGACAGACAATCTCTCAAGACAACCTTGTTGGAAGATTCTGAAGTTCATGGAGCTTACAAGTCTACCTAGGAATGTCTAGGGGCATCAAGCTATCTTATTTTCTACTTGGGATTACAATAAACCCTTGACGCTGACGTGCGAAAGGGATAGACCGTCCAATTGTAAAAACTATTTCCATACAAAACAAATGTATAACCACCAAAAAGAAAAATTTAGGCAGTGATAGGTACGCCAGAATAACCACAACCACGATCAGCAGTTAACATACACTAGGTAGATGTTATATTTCACTGGGAAAAAAAACAGAACTAGAGCAAGATCTAGTAAATGTCAATATTATACTTGTAGAGGACACACAACATCCAATTGTGTCAACTATATAAAAACTGATGCAAACATGATGACTTCACTTAGATTAATAAATTTAAAATATTAAAAAAGATTGAAATTTTAAAACTTATTTAATATTTTAATCTTTTCTTTATTATTTAATAATAAAATACATAATTTTATTCTGATATTTAATATAATTTTTAATTTATTTGTCATTTCTCCCGTGTGTGATCCCTCATCTAAACTTCTGACTCTTCAAGAGTTACAGAATTTCTCTTTTTGTTTTTACAATAATTGGTTGGATAACATGCTGAAAAATTTAATTTGGTTTCTAAATAGATTTTGAATACATAATAAACATTTATATGTTGAAAATTCGTAAAAAAAACAATTTTCAGAAAAATGTTCCTCACTATTCTTCGAGAGGAAAAATAGTAAACAAAAAATGGTTGTAGAAGAATATTAGTTTAGATTGCGATAATGAGTTTTTTTTAAACATTTTGATAATGATCTTATTTCAATATTCTAGTACTGATATTTTTTATTTAATACAAAAATCTTATTATGTTGCAAAATGAATTTGTGCTATTTATGTCACATATGTGTGATGTTAAATTGTACAAATTCTTGCTTTACCGTACGAAAAGCAAAATATTCCTAATTATTTTTCTCCTGTGTATAAATGAAGTTTAAAATTTAAATGACTAATAATTAGTTTGACTTAAATACAACTCCTACAAACCAGACAGAGTTCTAGACCACAGAGCTCAATACCAGTGAAGGATTGATGAAAATATTTAATTGAATTTCTTATGTGTAACAATAGTGTAAGTTGTAAAAATATGTATAAATTTTATATTTGTTTTTTATTATGTATTTTTGTCCAATTCTTTTTTGTAAGCTGCAAAAGAAAGGATACATGAAGGTAACAAAACTTCTGTTAAAGCTTGTACAAAGTAGATTTTATGCACTGATTGTAGAATGTATTCAAGCACTTTATGGATCAGTTTTGTTATTTAAATTTTATAGTTGGAGAGATAATAGAATAGAAAAATGTTAGGCAAAGTTGTCCTCCGAAAGGGGGGGGGGTACAGATATCTGCACCTAATAAGAGGGGGTTGGCATACCTCGCAGTCCTCAGTCACCTAACTCACAACACATAAACTATCATCCATATAGACACACCCAGTTCATCTATATACATTTACTTACATTTACCTTTACTTAGGGTTTTATCGCAGAGGGTGCAGTCTGCTCCTATTGAGAGAAGTTTAGCGTCCCTCGTTGAACCCGAGTTATACAGGGGTGGGAAAATAAAACATCTCTGAATATACGCACACATACAACAATCATATATTTTTACATTTTGTAGAGGCTGTTTAACTCTCTAGACCCTTATATAGGGATTAGTTTTTGACTGTGCAGTTCTGGCGTTTGAAAATGATCCAAGGGTGTGCCCGTTCCCAGAGTCTCATCTGCAGCCGCCTAACACGATGTGGTGGTTAACTCTTTTATGGCTTTTACTATTATAAACGTCAAACCGGGAAGTGATAAGAGACAACTTTCGGCATCGTCTGTATGTGAAAACAAAAAACGGAATTTGGACATACGGAACTTGGGACCTGCTCTTAGATTCCTTATTGTTCGTAACAGTGCTAAAGGGTCAGATCTGACTAAGATCTTACCCTTCGTGATTAATAAAGCAATAACTGGTGTTGCAGAAGTTGTACATTCCATTAGGAAACTCCGAAATGGGGCTTTATTAATACAGACTGACTCTGATAAACAGAGCCACTCTCTATTAAAAATGTAGTCCTTTTTCAATGTTGTTAACATGTGTGTTGAACCTCACAATGGTTAAAATGTTTCTAGAGCATTATTTCTTGTTGTGGGCTCTTAAATGAGAGCACAGAGGAAACATTGGAAGACCTTGACGATCAATACATAATTAATTTTGAACTTATTTATCGAACTAAGAATGGTGACAGAAAACCAACCGGTTCAATTATCTTAACTTTTGCTGCTGTAAATCTTCCGGAGCCGGTGTTTGCTGGATTTTACAGTCTAACTGTTAGACCGTACATTCAAAATCCAGGGCATTGTTTCCGATGCCAAGGATTTGGACATGTTAGCAGTACTTGCTCTAAACAGGAAGTTTGTGGACAGTGAAAAGCCACAAAAGTGAAAGGTGTAATATTGAGGCTTGAGGCAAAGTGTGCAAATTGTGATGGTGATCATCCCGCACGTTCACCAAAATGCCTTAAATATAAAGTTGAGAAGGCAATTTTTGAAATTATGGCTAAAGAGAACTGTCCTTAAAATATACAATTGTATATTTGAGGAGCATTGTTTTCCCGATGCTTGGTTGGAGGCTTCAGTAATTCCTCTTCTCAAATCAGGTAAAGAAAATAATTGAGCTTGGAAATTACCGTCCCATTTCTATCACTAGTGTGCTTTGCAAGCTAATTAGTTTCACTAGAATCTGTCTTACAAAATGTATTTTTCTTGCATCAGACACGGGTTCCAGTGTTTTTTGACCTGGAAAAGGCCTATGCTATTGCTTGGAGAAGAGGAATTCTGAATACATTAAAATCATGGGGTATAAATGGCAATTATCTTGCATTTATACAAAACTTTCTTAGCAATAGATATTTCAGAGTGCGTGTTGGAACTAAGTTGTTTAATCATAATCATTTAGAGAATGGTGTCCCTCAGGGTAGCGTGCTGAGCGTGACCCTGTTTGCTGTGGCAATCAATAGCATTACTGCTAACATGCAGTGCCCTGTCCACTGTTCTTACTATTTGTTGACGATTTTGCTATATATGTGTCTTCTCAAGGTATGGCAACTGCTAAACTGTGATCTTGGTCAAGATTGACAGGATTTAAGTTCTCTTGTTCAAAAGCGCAATGTATTGCTTTTAGTCACAGTAGACTGAACCATCAGCCTTTATTATTTCTCAATGGAACACAAATTCAAACTGCTGTAATTGCTAAATTTTTTGACATATTTTTGTTCGAAGACTCTTGGATTCCATATTTATATCTGAACTGAAAACATGGTATAATAAATCACTTGACATGTGTTCTTAGTGGTTCTCAGTGAGGAGCCGATAGGACCTGTATGTTGCGATTTTACCATGCTCTTATTCGGTCGTGGATTGATTATAGCTCCATAGTCTACTCATCCACAAGACCATCAGCCATCAAGAAACTTGATGCCGTACATAATTCTGCACTTCGTATTGTTTCTGGAGCATTTTGTTTGACCCCAGTCTCTAGCTTACTCGCTGAGACTGGTGAACCATCTCTTTCTTGACGAAGACAGCGACTACAAATAGCATATATTAGTAGTCTGCGTCTAAACCGTATCATCCAGCTTACGACATCATTTTTACAAATCCTTTAGCATATCATAGGAATGAGTCTGCCCCATTTGACATTAGAACGCTTAGAATCCTTCACAATTTGGGACTTGTACTTTCTCCAATGAATGCGTATGCTCCATGTTTTATTCCTCCATGGCTCATTAATATGCCAACTTTTGATTTTTTTACTGTCCAGGTTCATCAAGTACAACACTCCTGATGTAGTGTATTGTCAGGAGTTTCATTATATACTTGGTGAATACCCATCTAGTGAAATTATTTTTACAGATGGTTCTAAACTGGAGAATAAAGTCGGTTGCACATATTACTTATCCGGTCATACGTATATGTATGAATTACCCTCAGCTTGTAGTGTATTTTCTCCTGAACTCTTTGCTATTTTAAAAGACCTTAATACTGTTCCATCTGGTTTCTGTCACTATCTTTTGTGTTTCGATTCCAAAAGTGCTTTACAGCACTTATCTAGAATATGTATTCTAAGAATCCCTTGGTTGAAAATATTCTGTGTTCCATACACAGACTTCAGCTACAGAATGTCAGAGTATCATTTTGCTGGGTACCTGGGCATTGCGGAATTTCAAGAAACACAAAAGCTGATGAAGCTGCAAAGGAAGCTACAAGTCAGATACCAGTCACACTATGTGTTATGGTATCTGACTTTGTATCGACAGTTAAATTAGTTTTGAATAGGCAATGGGAGGAAGAATGGACAAATATATAGTCCAATAAGCTGAGGGAAGTAAAAGACACTGTCCGTCAATGAATACATCCATACATGCCAGTCGGCGAGAGGAAGTGGTGATTACCCACCTGTGTTCGTATCAGTCATTTCATGATCACTCGTGGATTTCTGATGGAACAGGGGAAACCACCTCAATGCCCATTTTGTCAAATTGTGTTCTCAATTAAGCACATCCTCATTGACTGTGTTGCTTTGAGAGGTGTGCGTAAAACATTTGCCCTTTCCAATTCCATTCAGGCAATGTTGGGGGTTAATGCTCAAATGGTTGTTCGGGTATTGTTTTTTTGGTGGATAAGTACTAGTCAATCATTAAAGAGTCATTCTACAGCTTTGTAATATTATGTTTAGTTTTCCTATTAAATTTTATTCCTCATAACTTGTGGCAGGGCCCTTTTACCACCATGTAATATTTGTTTTTATTGATGTTAATTGTATTTTCCATTGTTTATAATTGTTAACTTGTTGCAGGGCCATTTTACATCCTTGTAACATGTTATGTTGTTTATTTTTGTTTGTTAATTAGTTTTAGTCCTGTTATTGTTTCTAAAAGTTGTATGTTATTGGTTTTGTTTTGTGTCATTTGTATGTTTTAGGGTGGAGCATCTTCATGCTCAATTTTGTGAAGGGGTTTATGACTGCAATGGTTTTTCGCCTTAAAACCCCAAACAAAAAAGAAAGGGAATTTAAGTCCTCTCTTCCACTTAACTCCACAATACATACATAATAAATTGCATATTTTAGACTAAATATAATACAAAATAAAACAAACCTGAATACAATTTAAACAAGAACAAAAAAAATTCTAAATAAGATCAAGAAAAATACAATTTGAACTGAAAACAATGTCAAACATATAAAACACAACTTAAATACAAAAATAAAATAAATCCTAATAAGAACTCTTTAAATTAAACAAGTTTTAGAATCTAGGAATAAAATTATAAATAATATTATAATTATTAAATTGCTTATTTTAGAGTAAATAATATAAAATAAAACAAACCTGAACACAGTTTAAACAAAAACTAGAAACAAAAACATAAAATACAAAGTAAGATCAATTAAAATACAATTCCAAGTAAAAACAAAGTCAAACATTAAAAAACACAAGTTAAAATACAAAATATAATATATCATAAGAACTCATTAAATTAATCAAATTTTAAAAGTTAAGAATAAATTTATAAATTTATTATCAAGTAAAATTTTTTTAACATTAACACCTTTCATTAAGTATGAAAACCTAGCATTCACACATCATACATCCCACAAAATAACTAATCACACTCTGGGTGTAAAGTGAAGTCCACATCTTGAAGATGTATATAATATGCCTTTAAAGATTTAGTGAATTGGACATAACTATCTATTGATTTTAGATAATCCGGGAGTGAGTTCCACAAGTGACAGGTAAAAGATTTGTTTTAATACAAATACCTGTCCTAAGGTTTGGAATTATGAACATGTTTGAGCTCCTTCTAGTGCTTTTAGCACTGATATGTAAGGCAAAGGCAAACCTTTATGCCAAGTAAATCGACATTCCAGTTTGGAGAATAGAATGTAACATTGTTCAAATATGATAAGATCTTAAATCATGAAGTTTTAATTTTAGAAGGTATTTAGCTTCTCTACAGGGAAGCGATATAGAGTATGATGAAAGAAGACAAAACTTTATGGTCTCAATGTTGTTCTCCCTTCTCTTTTGAAACCAGCTAATTGTTGTGGCATAGTGCAATATGTTGATATTCCATTAGAGAGTAGTAGGGAGAGTTGTAGGTGAGAAGCCGGTTGAATAATTGTGTAGTCTCTGTGGAGGCTGAATTGTCTAGGCGAAAAGCTTGTAGAACCCTGTTTTGCGCATGTTTGTGTCAGTATGTTTAGGCCCGAAGGTCATAAATGAAGGTGATATGTCTATTCTACATTTTGGAAGGACCGTGGTTTTGTGTTTAGGGGGAATTGGGATCCGGACTCGCAGTAGAAAGTTTCTGGGGAAATGCAGAGGTAATGTGTGTCAGTGTAGTTTGTATTTTATTTCGCTATGATTGTTGGCATAGCAGAGTGTATTTTTTTCCCAGCACAGGTTGGTTCAGCCCAAGCAAGATAGTATATACTTGACAGGCTTAGAGGCGTGGATTTCTTGTTAGTTACATAGTTGGGTGAACTAGTTCCATGTGTACAACTTTTATCAACTTTCAGGTCTGAATCAGTTTTTAAATATCGATCGAAAACAACATTGTTTGTGTAATTTGTTAAAATATTTTTGTTCAAAATAAAGTAAAAGAATCAAAAGCAAGAAAGTTTTTCCTTTTAGATTTCTAAATAGCAAGATATGGCTATAAAATAACCAGACTTTTTTTTTTGGAAACAGCAAGCCGATGGGAATTGATCTATTCTCTCTCCTCTATCTACCATTAAATTTCCAAGTAAATGTGACTTACAATTCATCAATTGCCTTTGTTCAAAGCTATTGTATAATCTGAGCTCTGTAGGAATAACAAAGTGTTAACTTAGAACAGCGATTAAATGTGAAATTCTTCATTGATAATCTCCTACAGAGACGTTACCATTTGTTGAAGGATGGTTTTTAATCTTAACCAAAGTATCTTTTCCTAAAGATTCACTAAAATTCATCAATAATTTCGATACTTACAGCTAATTGTAGCATGTATGTGTAACCTGTAAGGTTATTTAACAACTCATGGAATAGACTGATCAGTTTCAAACCCATTTCATTTTACAGTAGAACCCCTCTAATCCATCCTCGGCTGGTCCGTCGCTTCGGTTAATCCGACCATGCTCGAGCTCACGATCTTGTGCCAACTTGTCCGATAAGTCACGGCTCGTCACGCGCCACGCACCATTGTTTGCGGTTTGTTATCGCTTGCCCGCTTCAGTGTTGTGCCATCTCTCCTGTTGTCTCTATTGATTAGTACTTGCTAGACTTGTATGTACAGTTGTTTGTTTTTCAACATGTCAGGAGGAAAACGTAAACACGTTACTGTAAACTTTGACTTATGACTTTTTTAAGTTTATATATCACTTATTTCACCGAAAAAAATTCTCTTTATATAATATGTAATAAATATTGGCTTTTTTTTTCGGATAATCCAACCTTTCTTGCGTTCCGACCATGACCCCAGTCTCGAAGGTGACGGATTAGAGGGGTTCTACTGTATTTATAATGTAATATTTAACATATTCGTTCATAACTATTTTGTTCATATGAGCTTTAGACACTGATATATCTATTAAAAACTAAAAAAGATAACTATTTTTCAAATTAAATTATTAATACCAAATTACATTCACCTCCAAATAAGGAAACGATTTTTGTATAACTTAAAATTGTTCCTAAGAACCCCTCTGATCAAAAGTAGTTCATGTCTTATTTTACTCGACTAAGTACATAGCACTAGACTAGACATTACATGAATATAAATACACAACAAATTCTAATTTTATTCAGAGACTAATTAGCTTATCTCAAATGATGCTATATTTAACACTTGGAAATACCCGTTAACTGTGTTTTTAATTTCATTGACTCTCTAAAACTGTTGGATGGACTTATTATTGAGTTTTAATTACATGATCAATATTAGCTTGGTTTAAGGTCTATAATTTTATCTTCTTTTGAAAGCTATTAATACTTTTATAACCTTTAAGATCTGATCTTAAACAACTGACAAATTTTGATCCTATTGACCTACGGAAAAAATATTACATTTATTTTTGCCTCAAGAAAGAAATCTTGAGCACAGCTTCTGGAAGGGGAAATAAAATAAAAATTTCTTTGAATGTTACTTTGTAAAAATGTTATAATACTTTCAAAACAAGAAGATTGAGGTGGTAATATTAAAAAAAAATAAAAATCTAGCGAAGCTATTTTGAATCTGTTTCGAAAAGAATGTATTTTCATAATGGTTTCAAATTGTTCCAACTTTTCACTTTAGGTTTTTCATGATGCTCTCCAACATTGAATTCTGAATTCTAATTGTTATTGAACGAGTGCAATACAAAAAGAAAATTAAATCCTACAAATTTCCTTTTGATTGCTTCACAAATACTTTTTTGGCTTATATAATCCATACTTATAATTTATTGTAATTTCAAAGTTTATGACTTTAAGGAGAAAATTATACAGAGATTCTTGATATATTATACCTATATTTTTATTAGTGATTTCCATAGAAAATTATATTTTGTAACAATTTTGTTGAGTATTAAAAATTGCCGCTGTTTATAGTGGAGTAAAATTGTAATTAAAGTACTGAATCCAAGTTTTCTTTTTTATTTCTTGTTTGGTGCGGGGTTCAGACCAGTATACAGTCTCATTCCCTAGTGGAGGAAATGTCTGAAACATATTGTTTAAACAATTAAAGTTTCAAAACAGGTTACTTTTAATATTCAGAATCTATTGAATGAACATTAATGAAACCATTGCCAAAATGTTCGTAACCGCTCTAGAATACATCTGAATGACTACCATGTCCATCTGATTGTTATTATTGTTCATATAAAAAAAAACTGTTAAAATCGGCAATTATACAGAAATTGCTGTATCCTTAATTTATAAAAATCATATTCTGGAATAATGCTGCTTGTATTGCACAAACAACACCCCTTAAATATTGAACCGAGCTTCTAAATATTACACTTTACAATACGCCTTTATAAAAATATGCTATTTTAAAATAAAAATAAAATTTTGAACATGATTTCTCACAAATATGTGTATTAGATCAAATGTGTTTCATTGACAATATCGCCACTTCAATGATTTATATTTCTTCCTTGAAACATGTTTGATTTAATAAACATATTTGCGAGAAATTATATTCTAGTTTTAATTTGAAAACATCTCGCAAGTCAAATTATCCCACCTAAAACTACATTAAAAATACGAAATTTTTAACCCAGTTAGAACAATTTTGTATCAAATTGACATCCTCATGTTATGAAGCCTCTAAGTTTAGACGCTAATCACTATTTTAATAAGTTAGGTTTAATTTTTCCATCTGAAATTTGGGGGTGTTGTTTTTACTTGAAACATGTAATATTAATCTATAACTCTGACGATTTTATCAATTGTTTGAAAACATACAACATTTTGTTTATAATTGTCAGTTTTGATGGTTTTATTGTTTAATTAAAAAATAACTACTAGGTCAAAATGTGAATCATTCAGACATATTCTATAGATCATAACAAACACCTTTATACCAATTTCATTAAAATCTGTTAATTAGATCCTGAGATAATCAAATAAAATCATTTGTTCAGTGGAATAAATGTTTGTGGAAGTGGTTGTGATAAATTATTTCACAGGAAAATAATCCCTTTGACCGCTGTTAGATTAATTGTACTATTTTCAAAAGTATTTATGACTAGTAATTTTTAGTTGTTAGGTTGGCTTTTTTATTAAATGCCACAATCCAACAAAATTTATAAACGTCTTTTAGTAAGAATTCTTTGCTACTGTCTGAAGTCCAGTGGCCAGTTCAATATATTGATAAAATCTTCAATGCTGACCACTATTCATGGGATTTGCAACTTGCTGCTGTCGGGGAAAACTGTCTCAACAAACTGTGTTGAGAGGATATTATTTGATTGAGATTTTTGTCTTCTTTAATGAAAATTCCTCGTCTAATTTAGTTGTTTCTTTGGATGTTTGATTTGTCAGTTTGTAGTTTTTTTCTTTTAACAAAATTTGAGTGGTATGTTATCTCAGACTTAGGCCTGTATAATAGGCTCATGGTTCTGTCATGATTTCTCCTTCTGAAAATTGTCTCATCGTAAGACTGAAATGCTGGTGGAATTTGCTGAAACCAAAACGGGATGTTTTTACAGATTTGTATCAGCTACTGTTGCTTATCCTCTACAAATTAATAATTCAACGCATGTACATAACAATAATTATTGTTTAAAGAAAAAAAACATTATTCTTAAATCAACTGAAAGTTAAAGTTTGATCTTAAAGGTATCTAAATTTTTATGTAACAAGCATTGTATACATGCGAGTCTTCTAAATCTCTGTAATTAAATCTTAAGTTAAGCTATACAAAGTTGATTTCAAAAAGACATAATGGTTTTTACTTATTTGTTATTTGGATGTTATGAAGTATCTTAAAGGCTAACTAACCTTTTTTTATTCCATCAGCTAACGTCATTGGAGGTGAAATGCCGCAGTACAATGTTAACAAGACATTTGCTGATCGCCGATACAAAGTACAAAGTGCACGTACTTATTTCTACCTGAATGAAGCCACTTGTGAACGAAATGTAGAAATATTTATGGACTGCCTTCATGCTGTTGCAGGTAAGTTATTATTTATCATGTTCCATTTCATATCAATGGGAACTGGGAATATTAAGTAGGGAGGGGGGGGGGTTCAGCTGACTCCACTGAAATTTTACCAAGGTGGTCAGAGGATCAGAACAAAAATGGGCGTTGTTTCTAAAATGGTGTTTAAAATTATTGCCAAAATAATTATTTTTGTTCTCATGACAGGGTGCCTACTGGCAAGGAAGAATTAAAGAAAGAATTTAGATATTTGGTCACGAAAGTAATGAAAAGTACTAAAAATTTGACCTGTAGTCACGAATTTTTGAAAGATTTAGGAAATAACAATGCAAAACTATGGTATGGAAATGGATAAATACTAGCTCAAAATGAATTACAAGGTCAATGAGTATACTCTAGTTTTTCATAATCTTATTCGTTAAACCTCATTCTTTGTTACTCAATGATAGTAGAGAAAAATATCTAGGTTCTAGAAATAAAAAATGTAGGCTATTAGTTTTTAAATTAAATTGTGCGCAGTTACGTTTTGTTTCGGAGGAAAGTCTTGTTAATGTTTGTATTTTGAGGACACAACGACATCTGGAATCAGAGATAGTTTATTTAATAATTCTGTTCTTAAAATGGATGCTTTATATAAATGGACTGTGAATAGGTTAACATCGCAGTTTATCAGTAAACAAAACAAAAAATACAGTCTGTGTTCTTCTCTCTTATAATCCTCATTATTTAAAAAAAGTAAATGTATTTCTTTTCCTCTTAATGAATTTTTTTAAATGAAAAATGAATTTTATTTCTTACTGATTCATGACGAACGGTGGTTTTAAGATTCGTTCTTGTATTTATTGCGGCAAGCCAGTAGCTCCTATCCAATCCATATCGAAGTCGAATCAAAACAAAATTATGTTGTTCAGCTTTTTTTTCCTTCTGATGAAGTCAGTTAATGATAATTATTATATATTTATTTAATTATTGATTCAATTTGTAATAAGTGAACATCTTCTTTTGTTTTAATAGTTCTGTGTTTTAAAAGCGCTGTTCGTTACTTGGGATTGTGTGTTTAAAAAGTTTACCTTTTCATGAAATTAGGCTAAAGTAACAGTTTTTCTATGCTTTTTTAAAAAAAATCTGTATAATAAAGCATTTTATGACTATACTTGTGTTGGCAATTTTTGTAGGCCTATAGCCCTATGCATATAGCATATGTTAAATGTTTTTGTATAAAAAAAATCATATTACTGTAAATTTTTCATAAGGCTTAACCTCTTGATGCCCACGCCCGCATATATGCGAGCTGGCGTCAGCTGTTTTATTTCTATTTTTTTTTTTGTGTTAGCGGTTATACTGCTACGACGTATTTGGTATTGAACTGTTCAGCAGAATGCAGGAAAATGAGAGGTAATTTTTGTTTTAGTGCTTCTTAGTCTGCATCACTGCAATTTTTGTTTCACTTTCGTTATTTCACCAGCTGTCACTGTATAGCTGTGGTAGCTTCCTTTGTTGTTGTGTCTTGGTAAACAAACCGTTTATAATGTCTAATTTGCATGAACGTGAAATATCGGAGTATTTATCTCGTGATGATTTTAGTGATTTTTTAGACAGTGATAGTGATAATGACGAGATAATACGTAGTGTAGTGACGTGTTCAAGTTGTGTAGTGGAAAATGTTCTTGGACCTTCAGGCGATGCAACGACGCATTATAACTATATTACAATCCAATTCCCGGCCCAAGTGTTGTAAATAGTGAAATATATAATTGTAATAAATATAAGAGTACTGAAAATTATGTACCAAAAACATATATAGCTTGTATATTTGTTCTTTTTTAATTTAATGTAAAAGCTACAATAAACAGTGTGAAAATCTGCATTTTTTACTTTTACGTTTGTTTACATTTTTGCATATAAGTTATAATGTTTTTTATGATATATGCCTATATATATATATATATATATATATATATATATATATATATATATATATATATATACATTTTTGTGTAGGGAATTAAATTTCCTACAAAATGTATGTAACGATTTTACAATTAAAAAAAAAAAAAATTATAGTTTTACTATACTAACTTTACTTTTGAAATTTCAATATAAAATTTTTTTAAACAAAAATAAAGTAAAAAAAAAAAAAATTGGCCTAGATAATGTAACTTTTTATACCATTTTCATATTCCCCTGTTTTTTCTGAACAAAAAAAAAATATATATTGATAGGTTTGCTTCATATTTAGATTTTATATGAATTCTCATAAAAATGTCTGCAAATTTGCGAAAAATACCCGGGCTGGAGCTTATATTATACTTATCATAAGTCGGGCTTCAAAAGGTTAACCTAACTTATTTTATTATGCCAAGGAAGTGGTACTTTAACCATTTATGACTTTCAGAAAACAAATTTAAGTATTGGGTAAGGCTAGTTAACAGCAATATTCTGCAGCATACCAGTATTATTGTGTTTTTAATTTTAAAAACTTTTGATATTTCAAATTCGGGTTTTATTCAATTTACGGTTACATGCTAAGAAAAAGAAACGTGCTTCTGTAGCACATAACTTATTGTATTAACCAACTTTAAGTTTTTTTTGCATCAAAACTGATTTGTACAGCAGTTTTTAATGTTGGCAAAATACTTATACCTAATGAAACTAATAACATTTCAAATCAAGAATATGAATCCGTAGACCAGTCAGATAGGCCTTGAAGCCTCAGTAGATTCTTGTTAAAATATGATGTTAGCCAGAGTGAAATAATATGGACTGTTCAGAAGGACACGTGTCATTCTTGAGCAAGACATCACACTGAACCCACAGAATTGTTTCCTAATGACATTGTTGCCAAACATATAAAACTAGGTAAAGACAAAATATGTTATCTTCTACATTTGGTCTTCTAAGTTATTTTCAATCAGAATTATTAAATAAATTGCAAAATTTTAGCCAGTGTGTCTCAATCAAGTTGTTCAAAAGTGTCAAATGAATATTCAAATTAGGTATTGGGATGATGAAACCGGTTTAGTAAAAACTAGTTATTTAAGTTCATGCTTTACTCTGAAAGCAGCGCCTTCTAATTCTTTAGATGGCTTACTGGTACACAGGGCTTTTTGAACTTGCTATGTCTCTCAATAAGATTAGTCATGTAAGTATGGATGGTTCCAACGTGAATTTAAAAGCTCTTCTGAAACTGAAGGATCAGATAAAAATAATTGGCAATGAAGACAATGCCAAATGATTGACATAGGCACTTATGTGCATGGAGCATACAAGACTGCACACAAGGTTACTTAATAGCAAATTAACCATTTCCTTCAAAGTGTTTATTATTTATTTTATGACACACCATCCAGGCAAGGTGATTATACATTTCATTCAGATTTTTAATTATTTGCTCTAAAGTTATGTTCAGTTAGATGAGTAGAAATTGGTGCAGTTTTACAGAGACCTGTAACAAACCGTTTGTAAAGGTAATTGGGAACTCATCTTCAGATAATAAGTGAAACTCGCCTTCTGCAGAGTAAAAAAAAGCTTTATCAGATCGTTTTCTTAGAGCCTACCTAGAATTTTTAGTATCCATAGTTATGGATATTGAATCTTTTCTTGTAAAGTTTCAACCAATGAACCTCTGCTACTGCTTCTTTATCATGAACTACGACAAATGGTTAAGAGAGAAATTAATACCTAAGAGTGTTCATTATTTTAATAACACATATAATTAATTAATTGCCAGAGTAAGGGAACATAGCTGTAGAACAGCTTTTGTCAAATGGTTATTTATTTCAAAATAATGTATAGTTAGTGTTAATAAATCGCGGGACGGCAGGCATTGCAGTGTATACAGGTAGACACTTCCCCTCCCCGGACTAGCCTCCCCACTCCAAACCAGACCGCTCTCCCTTCAAGCACCACCACATAACAAATGAGCTATAGCATCTTTGCAAAGTGAGGAACTAGCCAACTTAGACTCCGAAATAGAAGAAATTCATAAGCTGAAACATTAACAAGTGTGACTAAGAAATATGGTTATTATGTTAAATGAATATTTATTTAGTTTGTGTAAATAATATCCCATATAATTATAATTTGCTGTTTATAGAGAAAGGCTGGGGAGGAGATACTTGTTAGGTTTTTCTCATTTTAATATACAGGGTGTATATAAAGTCCCGCACGGGCTTAATATTTTCTAAACGACAACAGATAAATCAATAAGATTTGGTACATCAACACCACACCTAAAAATCTACTTTTTTAAGGAACTATCAATTTTCTGTCATATCATGGGGACGTCCCGCAAGGAGTCAGAAGGAAATCTTAAATAGGAGCATAGGTCAATATGCACATCAGTTTAAAGGGCTTAGCTAGCAGAGTTCAATGCCGGAAACCGCGCCTCAAAAGGATCACCCGTTACAAAATGGCGGCCATTTAAAGTGGGTGTACATAAAGTCCCGCACGGGCTTAATATTTTCTAAACGACAACAGATAAATCAATAAGATTTGGTACATCAACACTACACCAAAAAATCTACTTTTTAAAGGAACTATCAATTTTCTGTCATATCATAGGGACGTCCCGCAAGGGGTCTGAAGGAAATCTTAAATAGGAGCATAGGTCAATATGCACATCATTTTAAAGGGCTTAGCTAGCAGAGTTTAATGCCGCAAACCGCATTCAAAAAGGTTGATCCAGTACAAAATGGCGGCTGTTCAAAGGTTTTATTGGAAAACAGATGTTTACTTACCAAATGTTTTCAGAGTAAATGCACGAACTGTTCAACTCCAGTTATTTGACAGTTGGAAAGACGCACATAAAAACTATTAAGAGAATTTTGCAGGGCAACTTGAGGAATTGCCTGACATTCTTGAAGTATTCTTTGTCTCAGTTCATTTACATTTTGAGGCTTTGTTTTGTAGACGTTGTCCTTAAGGTAACCCCAAACAAAGTAGTCTAATGGAGACAGATCTGGTGAACGCGCTGGCCATTCTAACAGACTTAACAGAGATGTCATGAGTTTGTGCTGCTGAGCGTAGGGACTCGTGCGGGTTCTCAATAAATGACTGCAAGACATCTAAAGAGTTTTCTTCGTTTGTTGCAGTAGCGGGCCTTCCTGATCTAGGACGATCGGAAACACTTCCTGTTTCCATAAAGTGTTCAACAGTTCTCCCTACAGTTGTTCTAGAAATCGGCTGCCTCTCGGGGAAGTAGTCATTAAATAAATGGCACGCTTCCTCGTGTAATCGTCTGTTGTTTCCCCAACCAACCATCATAAGAAGTGTTATAAGTTCACGTTCGTTAAGCGACATAGTGTTGTTGAAGAACTACAAGGAATAGTACAAACTTGTATGTACTAACGCGCACTTACAGAGAGGTTGGACAGCACTACTAAAACAAGAAAACTAGAATAGCCTACTATGAATGACTGGCTAATATGAAAGTCCAAACGGCGACCCAAAGATAAGAACTTTCTAATTGTTACTATTACTAGGTTTTCCCCGTTATCAATAAGTTAGGACCAAATTTGTAACCCTTGAGGATAACTAACGTCATAATTCACTTCTCTATTGACACGCATAATGTAGTATTTAGCTGCAGTATTCATTTAGTTGCAGTTTTGCTTTAATGGGATTGTGGCTACTGTACTAATAAAGTGTAACAAAATAAAACCTTTGAGCAGCCGCCATTTTGTACTGGATCAACCTTTTTGAATGTGGTTTGCGGCATTAAACTCTGCTAGCTAAGCCCTTTAAAATGATGTGCATATTGACCTATGCTCCTATTTAAGATTTCCTTCTGACTCCTTGCGGGACGTCCCCATGATATGACAGAAAATTGATAGTTCCTTTAAAAAGTAGATTTTTAGGTGTAGTGTTGATGTACCAAATCTTATTGATTTATCTGTTGTCGTTTAGAAAATATTAAGCCCGTGCGGGACTTTATGTACACCCACTTTAAATGGCCGCCATTTTGTAACGGGTGATCCTTTTGAGGCGCGGTTTCCGGCATTGAACTCTGCTAGCTAAGCCCTTTAAACTGATGTGCATATTGACCTATGCTCCTATTTAAGATTTCCTTCTGACTCCTTGCGGGACGTCCCCATGATATGACAGAAAATTGATAGTTCCTTAAAAAAGTAGATTTTCAGGTGTGGTGTTGATGTACCAAATCTTATTGATTTATCTGTTGTCGTTTAGAAAATATTAAGCCCGTGCGGGACTTTATATACACCCTGTATGGTATGTGTGTGATAAATAATAGTTGATGAAAAATGCGGATATCTACTGAAAGGTGTAATTAATACTATTAAGTTAATTTATTAAATATGAAAGATATGAATTTCAGTTGGTCATCATTTTTTGTATGCAGGTTACCAAAAGTCATGAATTTTGGTTTCTTAAAATGAGTAAACACCCTGTCACGAATTCTGATTTATTTTGATTTTATAATCAGAAATAAATATAAATAAAATGTTACTATTTATGTTTTATTTATTAAATATTTTATTCTATAACATAGCCGAAACTTGTTTTTCTATAACATATAAAACAGAAAATTTCAGTAAACTTTTATTACTCTTTGAATGTAATTATAATTTCATAATTTCAAATGTTTTAAAATAAATATTGTAAGGAAAACAAATGTTAGGCATATTATTATCTCAAATGAAGAGAGGGGGGGCAGTTACAGTTGGTACAAAATGAAAGCAATACACAATAGTAATATAAGGAATCGTTGAAAAATTCTAGCATTACAAAAGTTTACCTTATAAAACCAAATATACGAGTACACTACTAATAAAAAAACTTTTGTACAATCTCACATGTATTAGACAACATCTTCATTACAAAGAAATTGATTTCAAATACCAAGCAATTAATACAGATATCACCATACAATTCTAAATATAGTATGGTGATAATATGTGATAAAGCATATTATAGTCTATTCTTATATTTGATTAATTTTATCAAATGCATAAAACAAATATACAACAACAACTTTTATGTATCAAGCAAGCTAAGTAACACACGCTATAACATTGCACTTCAACAAACATCGAACACAAAATAACAGGTGATTTTCACAGGTTAGAAAACGAAGGTTTTCTTTCAGACATCGACTTGAAAGTGTGCTATACTAATAGCTTGACTTTTCATCACTGTAACCATACAAAATACTTGCTGATTCCTCAATATTTATTTCATTGAAATATAGTCAGTTAGTTGGGTTGTGATCACAACATTAGCACAGGAAAAGTGTGTAATTGAGTTACAATCACAATCCTTAGTGCTTGGAAGGTTAAGGTATCACCAGGTTTATCTATATGTTGACTTTTAACAGAGGTTGGAAAAACAGTAGAAAAAAAATTAATGAAGATTTACATATTTTAACGGAATGTTAAATGCTTAATGAACGTTATACAAATTAGGCCTTATGTGATGAATAAAAAACAAGCATATAAAAACACATGCAAACCATACACGTTATAATATTTCTTGAATCAGATTTTATAAATATTTTAATATTTTTCTTTGTCATGTTGGAAATTTTTCAACTCAATATAATTATTTTTCTGTTTTGTGCGACTTTAAAACACATTTAAAATTTTTAAACTATTTTATAAAATTTTGATTTCTGAGATTCTATTTCTCATTCTTTAAAGATACCGACTATAAACTTTTAACGTCTGATAAATTGTTTTTGTATTCATTATATTTTCAAAAGTGTGAATGCTCAGTAAAAAATTATTAATTTTATGAAAGAATTGTTGCAAGTACTTTGCTATATATAACACTTAGAATAAATGCAAAGTACACCAACTGTAATATTACCACATGTGTTAATAAGTTTTTTCAGTGCATATAAACCATTGACATTTTTATTTATCATATAATTAACCTTATCAATGAAGGTGTCTATATGATAGCCTATCTTTGCTCATTTAAATTTGTCATTAGAATACTCACTAATTATGAATTTTAAGAATATACTCATACTTTAGATTGTATAAGTTGGTAGCCTATATATGTCTCTCTGTGTAATACCTAATCAAGACAAATATTATTATTACACCAACTTCTTTGCCAGTGTTCTCTCTCTCTCCCTCTCCCTCTACCCATCTCCCTCTCTCTCCCTCCCCCTCTCCTCCCTCCCCCTATCTCCCTCCCCTCCCCTCTCCCCTCCCTCTCTCCCTCTCCCTCTCTCCCTCTCTCTCTCTCTCTCTCTCTCTCTCTCTCTCTCTCTCTCTCTCTCTCTCTCTCTCTCTCTCTCTCTCTCTCTCTCCCTCCCTCCCTCCCTCCCTCCCTCCCTCCCTCCCTCCCTCCCTCCCTCTCTCTCTCTCTCTCTCTCTCTCTCTCTCTCTCTCTCTCTCTCTCTCTCTCTCTCTCTCTCTCTCTCTCTCTCTCTCTCTCTCTCTCTCTCTCTCTCTCTCTCTCCCCTCCCTCCCTCTCCCTCTCTTTCCGCGACTGGACAATTTGTATTATTTAGTGTGTGAAATTCAGAATAGCTTATAGAATCGATTTTACCTTTTGTAATTATATTGATATATAAAGTACTGGTCATTTTAGTGAATTAAATCTACAATTTTAAAACATTTCTATTTCAAATTTTGGTTTTTTATCCTTTATATATTACAATATGTAGAGCAGAGAAGACGATAGAAAAGTATTTTTATTGAGGGCCTCTTTGTAAAAAATATTTTTAGTTTTACCATTAGGTAACAGCAAGTAGAGAGTGCTGTTAAAACTTACTGAATATGTCATGTGTTCATGTAAGAAGCATGAGCTCCGCTTGCGATAAAAATGTAGTGGCTTTCACACTAAAATCACTAATAATTTTGAAAACTCGGGCGATTTTAACAATTGTAAATTTCAATGTAATTTTATGGATGAATATAGATTTATTCATATCGCTGACAAAATATATGTTGTCGCTGAACATTTTAAGGAAAGGCATAAAATTAAAATTAAATTCTGTTTTTCATATGACCCGCACATGCAGTCAAATAATGTTATAACTTACTTGGAAACTACTTAATCAATTTGAGTTACACAAAGATTAAAACCTGAGCAGATATTATACCTACATCGAAATGAAAATCACATGAATTTGGATTAGTTATTCTAGAGTTATAAGTATACAAACAGACAGAGAAATGTTGCATTTTATATAAATAGAGGTATTTGAGCATTTCTGGAACCATGAATCGGTATATTATGACCACAAGATCGGTATATAACAAAGAATGTTCATATTTTCAAGATCTCTATGTTGTAGGATTGATTGAGCAGTTCAAAGAACAACTAGCACTACCCAACAGCTCATAGAATCATAAATCATAGGAATATGTGATAATATGAGCTGTGTCTATTAAATAGCAAGTATGATACAATAACTCACCATTATTTATATGTATCAAAATTTGAATGCTTATCTCCAAGTCCCCATTTGCATTTACAGGGCAATGCAGTCTTGTTTTCCACTAGTTGAATGTGTGGAGCAGATCTGTTTCTATTAGCTGTTTTAACACATCTGCTGTGTTCTTCTTTACTGCATTAACGGACCCAAAATGAGTTCCTTTAAGCACAGATTTCACTTTAAGGGAAACAAAAAAGTTACATGGTCCCAAATCTAGAAAATCTTGAGGATGCTTCAGTTTAGCATTCTTCCAAATTCTAATTTTAAATTCTTTTAAATTTAACATTATTCCAGCACATAGGAGCACTAAACGACAACTCTGAATCAACTGGATGCCCGAAAGTGTTGATTTTTGTTTACAGGTTCAAACACATTCAAGGTGTCTGCCAAAGACTTTTGGGTTAGATCCCTCTCAAGTTTTAAATGCTGTGAAAGAAGTTAATTTTTGTTTTTTTACCAATTATTTGTGAACTATTTTGCTTTTGCTTTTGCACACTGATTTTAAATCATTAATCTTCATATTTTACCAAAATTGAGTGAAATTTGTACAGCCTTCTATGACTGATTTTTTAACTGTCATTTTTGTGTGAAATGGCGACCAATATGTTTTGTTCGGGTACATAGGGGCTATTTTTTTAACAAAGTTTGATCATATTGATAGAGCTGATTTTTAAAATTCCCAAATTTGTTGAGTTATCAAAAAATGGTAAGGAAATAAAAAATCTGCCAAAAAAGTTCACGTATCAGATTTGATTAAAATTGGTCCTCTCATTTGGACTGTAAAGCACTTCACAGGTGCCAGACAGGCATCATTCCTAAAACCACTCGTAAGATTTCAAATAGTTATTTCCATGAAAAATTGTTTACCAGATTTTTGACACATTACATAACTTTTCTATGCTATGTATATGTGAGAAAGGAAAAATAATAAATTATTCTTGCAGTCCTTTAATATGTATGAAAAATATATTGTGGGTCTAAAAGTGTTAATATAAAAAGGAACTGTTGTATTTAATGTTTTACAGTATTGCAATCATCAGGTTTATTTCTGATGGAGAGGTTTTTGGGGTACTTAGTATGTTATATGCCATTTTTTGGGCTACAAAAGAAAGTTCTCAATTTTCTTCAAGAATAATTCTTAAAAGAGGACAGGATTTAAGGAACTCATATTGCATAAAATAGTGTATGTCATGCTTTGATTTAGAATGGCCTATTTACAATTGAAACCAAGGTCAAATTATTGCATAATATAATATGTTACTAATTGATTAGATCCTTCCATCTGATAACACTTGATTTTTTATATAACAAAACTCTTGAATTAATGAAGGTTGGGAACAAAATTACTACCTCACACATTTATATGGTAAAATACTTTTTATTATATTAATTTTTAACAAAATTATGACGCTTTATTAAAAAAATATTGAAGTAATAGTTATTTTATAACTCTGGTATTTTACTCATCCATTATTTTTGTACAAACAATTATATAAGAGCTTGTTTCAATGATCTGTTTTTTGATTATTTTCTGTTCAAAAAAACTGTTAACTATTTTTGTTTTTCAAATAAAACACAAATTCTTTTGTTAAATTCTACATTTATTATTACTAGCTGACCATAGTTAAATAGAAAAAATGCAAAAAAAGTGGAGTTTATAAAATGACATGCAGTATTTGTAATGCTGCTTATGTTGTTGGTCAAACAGGTCGTAGTTTTAAGTGTAGTCTAAGTGAATATGAAAGGAGTTGATGGTTAGGTTATAATGATTCTAGTTTTTCCTGTAATTTAAAAACTCGCAAGTCAACCCTTGGAACTAGGACTTTTTTTCTAAATTTTATTGTTTTATGAATAGAGTACACCAACTGTTCTTTACGAATCTCAAAAGAATGTCAATTTGCTACTGAAAACATACTAATATTTTTATTTACATTTTGTGTGTGTGTGTGTGTGTGTGTGTGTGTTTGTAGGAGTTAAAGAGAGTATTGGGTACTTGAAATTTCTACTCTGAGTAAGGTACTCAAAAGATCATATATATGTCTGATTCTAAACATTATTAAGCCGTTTATATCATATTTGTAAAAAAGGAAACAAAACGTTTCCCAATTACAACACAGTAAGAAAATAATGTATTTCTTTGTAATTCCAAGTAAATGTTTTTCTTATGAATTCTTTTAAAAAGATAACAATTTTGTTTGAAATATTGATTTGATGTTTTATAGCTACTGTCAAGAAAATTAAAATGAAATATAAATAATTTTGTAATAAAATAGTTACTTTCTGATGGTGGTAACACAAAATATGCTTTTTTCAAAGTTTACACTCTTCTTTGAAACACTGATTTTTAATATTCACCCATTACATATAGATTTAATATGAAAAATATTTACATTTACAATGAAATAGTTACTTGCTGATTATAAGGATTAGTTGGGAACAATTTTTCAGAATATACAATTTTTTAAGTAATATTTTTGCCACTACGGATGGTTTTAACTGAAAAATATTTACTTTTGTATTGATTTACTTACTTCCTGGTAATATGTATAGAGTGTTGACAATTTTCAGAATAAATCCTCTTTCAATGTTAACACTTTTTCAAAACATCAATTTTAAATATTTTCATTTATAAAATGGGAAAATATATACTTTTGCAATGGAATAATCAATCGCTTTCTTCTGATTAGTATCTGTTATTTCAAAATATAAGGGAGACTGGGTCTAGTTGATGACACTTTTTACTTCCTGATTTTTGTAATTTTTTTCTGTCGTCATTTTGATATAAAGTTGGTAGATGTAATTTGTAACTATAACTATTTGGCTATAACTTTTGATATTTAAATTCTTTATAAAATTTAATTTGTATTGTCAAAAAATGATTTAAAAACTTTGCGAGATGTATTAACTTAACCCGCTATGGGTAAAGTTGATATGCCTTTGAGTAAGCTAATAACGGTGTCAGAAATTAATAAAATACTATTGATTGTGACTGATTACTTTGACTCTAAAGAGAAATTTGGGTCTGATTGACAGTTAATACAAGTGTAAAAGGGGTTGTTCTCTGCACAGGCGATGTGTCCCCCACTTCTTGTAGGAAATGCACTGGATCCAATCTTGGCCAGGTTTGGATGTAGTATAACTCTTGAAACACATCAAACAAAAACACTCTCCATCTTCATCAGAGTCCGATTCTTTTTTTCTTTCTTTTTCTTCTTCATTTCTCTCTTTTTTTTTATCTTTATCTTCTTTTCTTGGTTTGTCTATGTCTTTGCTTAGTTTACCCTTCCATGAGATTTAAAATAACTTTAACTTGTGTTTTTCTGTCTTGGTGGATTTTTTTCTCTCTTTCTCTCTTTTGTTTCTTGTTCAATTTTGTTTTTTACTGCAGTATCTATAAGAATACAGGACTTCAAAGGTTGTCTGCCTTTTCCACTTGTTTTTTGTTCTCGTGCTTTTGGTAGAGGACTTATCTCTTCTGGGATAACAATTGGTGAATTAGCTCCAAGGATAGTTTAGGCAAGTGGTGTCCGCTTCGGTGATTCATTTTCAGTGATACCAACTACTTTAGTAGACGGCTGATTAAGTCCTGCTGATGTTGAAGGCTAATAGACTTCTCCTGAGGTAGAAGGCTGATGGACTTCTGTTTATGTAGAAGGCTGACGATCAGTCACAAAACTTGACAAAAAATCTTCATCTGTAAAGATTTCTGGATGGTACAGCTTTATTCCTGTAGCTTTGATTACTGCTAAAATATTATTTGCCGGTATGGCCCTTGAAAAGGCACTATTTACAAGTCATACATTTTTGTGGTTTTCCTAGGATTACTGATTAACCAGTTGTTCACAGCTGAAAAGTAGAACTTCTTGAATGGACCATAAACTGATCTGTCCAGGGGTTGGAGGCGGTGGGACGTATGGGGAGGGAAAGACAGCAAAACAATCCCATTGTCTTTACAAAAGTTCAGCACATTAATTGACAGGCGGGAGTTATGATTTTCAAGCAATGAAAGTCAAGGAGGTTCGGATGTTGGCTTGACATGGCTAGGAAAATGTTTTACAAAAGTTAGGAATAATGATACATTCATTCAATCAGACAGGTGTGTCGTGCAAATACACCCTGGTGGTCCTCCCTTGATGAAGTGTTCCTTGAAAAAATAGCCTACTCTAGGGAAAATAAAGAGGGATGGGATAGCATTGTCAATGGCATTGATAGCATTTGCGATTGTAACTGTTTGCTCTCGCTCGGCGGAAGTAGCTTTTTCAACTTAACAAACTCCTTTCTCAGTTAAGATTTTGTTGGGTCTTTGTACGTCTGCACTCCAGTTTCGTCCGAGTTCCACAAATCTTTGCTTTGACATTTTTATTTCTTGAAGACTGTTTTAAGTTTTCGAAAAATGTTGTAATGTTGTGTCTGTTAAAGCTTGTAGCTCGACTAAGGCTAATCGCCTCTGGCTCCCTCAAAGAAAGATTTGGATTTCCTTTTCAAAAATTTAGAAAACCATTCTGAAGATGCAATTCTGACATTTATCCAGGTATCTGGAACTTTTACTTCATTTGCTAGTGCCTTTTCAAAGGCCAGCTCTTGACCATTTTTAGGAGTTAGTCCATAGTAAATTTTAGAGCTTGTTAAAATATATTTACTAAGCTCCTCCTCTAATTTATCATTCAATATTTGTCGATGTTTGCATACCCCATTCGCACATCTTTCTCAATTGCCTGTGGTGTCTTAAATTTTTTTTTCTTTTTTTCTTTTGTTTCTATAAAATCATGTTGTCAATATTAAAGGTTTTGGCCGCTTCCCTAATAGACATCCTGCCATTCCTAATCTCTTTGTATGCTGTTTCAAAAATATCAATGGGTATTTTGCCTCTGTTGTACCTGGAGATCTCAAAATAAATACGACAGATGAAAATACTTGTGGGTCAAGTTGATACAGTGTCAAAAGATGCGTATCAACGTGACCCAAACATCGCCATTACAATATGTTAACTCTAAAATATGTGAAACCGGCAAAGTTAAAAAGGTGAAATAGCATGTAACAATAATAATTAATAGCATGTAACAACGTGATGTTGTTGATAACACAATTCCGGACAAATAAACGTTCATTAATAATTGGAAAACCGTAGTAAAAATTTACTTTTGATGATGAAAAACAGTGCTTAGTTCACAACTCACAGAGCGAAGCAACCTCCTCCAAGTGAACACCTGTGGTTACTGAGTATCAATCGGTTGTCCAGCCTAGCCAGTCACCACTTGTCTGCGTCTACGCATTAGGAAGTGTTTTGGCCTGTATCAACTAGACCCTGTCTCCCCTATATTTTTTAAAAATATTGATTATAAATATTTCTGATAGCTATAAATATTTTCTACAGGAAAACATTTACTTTATCAACTAAATAGTTACTTCTTGATTATAAGAATTAGTTGGTTACAATTTTATAGAATAAACCCTTTTGCAATATTATACATATTCCCCACTACACCTAGATTTAAACTGAAGAAAATATGTACTAAACAAAGAAATAGTTACTTATTTATAATAAGGATTAGCTTTTGACAATTTTTCAGATTATACCTCTTTCAAAATCAACATTTTATTTTGAAGCATCAATTTTAAATATTTTCGCCACTACTAAATTTTGATGTAAACTGAAAAATTGTTACTTCTTCAAAGAATAAGTTACATGCTGATGTTCAGGTTTAGTTGGGGAAAATGTTTCAGATTATACTTTCTTACAAAATTATCAATCACTTCAATTCTAAACATCAATTTTAAACATTTCCTTCACTACGCATAGATTTAAACTCACATATAATTACTTTAATAAATAATCTAAAAATCTTTGATAAATTGCTTAGTTTTTGAAATAATCAACAAAACCATTTTTAACCCACTATAGCCATTCCCTGCATGACCTACTAGACTAGAACTTTCTGATTATGTTAATATATGTGGAAAGTTTGGTAGAATAAGGTATTTTTATATTTATTTCATTGTGTTTTATTTTACTCGTACTAGGTAAACGTGCAGAAACATACATTAATTTGGTTCAATGATGTACAAACAAATTAAAATCTACTGATAAACGATGTCTCAAATTTCTATGTTCAGTTTTACTAACTACTACAATTAGTCGTAAGTATAGAAATAAACTTTTCTGAAGGCCTAGAGTTAAAAACTAATACTGTTTCTCCTTTATAACGTTTTAAATTCGGGATAAACCTAAATAAAGTTTACAAATCATGTTGAATAAGATCTGTTTCTTGGTCAAAATTAAGGCTTAATATTTTTTTGGACTAGAGAGACCTATTTATGGTAGTCAGAGCTTAAAACCAAATCTATTATATTATGTAATAAAGCCTCGCAACTATTGTAAATAATTTAAATTATAAGTATTTGAACTATAATTATAATACCGAAAAATGGTTTATATTGAAAATTGTCACAAACCAAATCTGAACATCAGCAAATAACTAGTTCATTGTAGAAGTAATTATTTATCGGTTTAAATCTATGGTAAACACGAAACTATTAAAACTCGATGTTTCAAACTAAAGTGTTAACCTTGAAAAATGGTATGTTGGCAAAAATTGTCACTAACCAAATCTGAACAGCCCAAGTAACCATTTCTTTGTAAAAGTATTTATTTTTTTCAGTTGAAATGTTTGCTTATTGGCAAATACATATAAAATCAATGTTTCTAACTAAAGTGTTATTTGTGTATATTCTGAAAAATTGGTAACAACCAATCCTAAACATCAGCAAGTAACTATTTATGTGCAAAAGTAATTATTTTTCACTTTAAATCTAAGCTTTGTGGTAGAAATATATAAAATTTATGTTTCAAACTAACTTTGGAACTTGATTTTCTTTGTAAAATGTTCACTAACCAAACCACAATGCATGTAACTTTTTTTTGCAGAAATAATTATTTTTCTGTTTAAATCTACACATAATTGCGGAATCATTTTTAATTTTGATGTTTCAAACTAAAATGTTAACTTTGCAAGATGGAATATTCCTAAAAATTGTCAACTACAAAACCTGATCATCAACAAGTAACTATTGCAGAAGGAGATGCTTCAAACTAAAAGTTAATTTTGAAAAATTTTAATCTGAAAAATTGTCATAAACCAATTCTTATTATAAACAAGATATATTTCTTTGCTTAGTACTTATTTTTTCAGTTTAAATCTGTGTAGTGGCGAATATATATAATATTGCTATTTCAAACAAAGATGTTAACTTTGAAAAATGGTAAATTGTTTATCAATGTAACACAAATAGTTTAAATTATGGTTACTTCAAAAACTTAATTTAATGAAGAAAATCAAGCTCAATATTATATTGAGGGTTGGACAAGCACCATAACGGGGCCATCGAATTGTTTATGAATGCAACACAGACTATTTCAATTATGATTACTTCAAAAAATAAGCATAAATTCATTGAACAAAACTAACTTACTAAATGTTACAAAGAGAGGGTTGGATAAGGATGATGACACCCTCCAAATTTTTTATATATATAATAGATAATTTAAATTACGGTCATTTCGAAAACTAAATATAAATTCATTGATGAAAACTAATCTAAATATTTTAAAGATGGTTGGGCAAGCACCATAATGACACCCATCAATTTGTTATGAATATAGCATGGATTATTTAAATTAAGGTTACTTCAAAAACTAAGCATACATTCATCAAAGATAACTAATCTAAATATTTTAAAGATGGCTGGGCAAGCACCACAATGACACCCATCAATTTGTTATGAATATAACATGGATTATTTAAATTATGGAACTTCAAAAACTAAGTGTTCATTCATCAATGATAAGTAATCTAAATATTATATAGAAGGTTAGGCAAGCATCATGATTACACCCATCTAAGATAACTAACTTAAATTTTATAATGAGGGTTGGACAAGCACCATGATGACACCCATTAACTTGTCTATTAATATAACATAGATTATTTAAATTATGTTTACTTCAAAAACTAAGCATAACTTCATTCAATAAAACTAACCTATATTATCATTGTTGAGTGAAAAAAACAACATGATGATGAAAATGAAAAGAAAAACAAGCTGCTAGTAAAATGCTAGAGGAAGCTAGTGACAGATTACAGCATCCAATTTAAAGAAAAAAACTTTGAAGAAGTTGAGGTTGCCCAAGGCATGCTACAGGGATTTCAAAGTATAAGATCTTCTGAGCAAGAAGTTCCTAATTAAGTTAAAAATATTACTATCACAATTGAGAAAAAATGGGTAATTTAATTCTTTCTTTTTTTTCAAAATACCAAAGAAAGATAAGTGAGAAGTATTTCCAAATTAAATAACAGCAACTAAATTTCTTAGATAATAATAATAAACAAAGTAGGAGTTAATATAAAAAAAATGTATTTTAGGTAAAGACATAATTTTATTATACATCTGCTGAAGTTTTGTAATTAAGATTGTCTAGTTTTTGTTGTTGTACTTTTACCAGCAAATAGTATGATATGTTCTGCAATATAATTTTATATGAACAACATAATTATGTTATTGCTGAAGTTTTCTATTTAAGGAATGTTTTGTAATTCTTCATTAAAACAATAATTTTATAAAATGGTCTGTAACATAATTTTATATTTATAACACATAATTATGTATCTGCTGAAGTTTTTATATTTAAGTTTTTTCTAATTTTTGTTTGCTTTATGTTTTTACCAGTAATTTATGAAAAGTTCTGCAACATAATTTTACTTACTTTAAGTGTTGTATTTAAGGAATTTTATTTAGTTCTTCTTTGTTTAACCAATAATTTTATGAAATGTTCTATAACATAATTTTGTATCTTACAAAAAAAATTAATTAATACAAAAACATTTTTTAAATCATCTTGCCGTACCCCATCCATCGACAGACTTGAATAAAGTGATATTTAAATCTAATTTCTAACTTTAGTTTACATATAATAATTATAATAATAATATTTTACTGTCATTAAGTACATGTAGTACAATAGACATTGTCAATGTTAACATTAAACTAACATCAAGTTCAAAAATCTGCACATTAAACTATACATACACAATTCTCAGACATCAACATCCACACATTTTTTAAACACAGGTTAAAATTTGATATCACCATTCTTAAGTCTATAAAATTCTTGTAATGAATAAAAGGAGTTTTTGACAAGCCAAGCATAAAACTTTCTCAAAAATTTTCACTTGGGTTAGAATCGAAATTGTGACTTAACTTGTGAGATTTTAACCCCACTAACTAATGACAATTTGATGATTTCTGTAGTATGTAGTATTTTAAATTTATTTCCATTTTAGTCTTCGTATTATATGAATGAATTATCGTGTCTCTTGGGTAGTTCATCCAGTTTACATATCATATACTGTATTTAACCACTTCATATAAGTATAAAATGATAACCGTCAGAATATTGAAACCTACAAACAGAGGTTTACAGTATGTTCTCCTGTGAACTTAGTCATAGTTCTTACAAGCTTTCTTTTGTGTGATTAGTACTTCTCTAATTTTGCAGCTGTTTCCCCTCAATACAAGATCGTAGGATATAATAGAATGAAAGAATGAAAAATCAACATTCCTTAATATCCATCACCAATATCAATGGAAAGCCTATTCATTGAAAGATAACTTAAAAAGTTTACCAATTACATAATTGATATGTGGACTGCGTGTCAGTTGTTTGTCAACATAAATAACCCAAAAATTTAACACTTCCTTGCACTGTACTGCAACGTTCAATATTTTTTAAACTAAAAATTTAATATTTAGTTTTGACATCATTTAGAAGAAGTCCATTAGCTTTAAACTACTCAGAAGCACTAGATACTGTAAATCCACTATAGATAATTGATTGATATCTTTGCTTATCGATTAAAAAAAGTTGTATCGTCTGTGTACATGCAACAAGGGGTTTTAACATTATCAGGTATAATGCATTAACAGCAATTAAAAAATAAAACGGAGCCTTGCGGAACACTAGATTTAACACTCAAGATAGAAGAAGACCCACTTTCAGTATAAACCAGCTGTTTCCAATCTCTTAAATATTGAAATATTGAAGGTGTTTATTGTACGATCCATAATGTTGCAGTTTATTATATAATATATTATGATCGAAACAATCAAAGGTTAGATCACAGAACCTGTGCACTAGTATTATTTTCAAAAACGGTGGTTATTTCTCTAATTAGGGAATCTACTGCTTGTGTAGTTGATTTGAATTTTATAAATCCAAATTGTGATGCAGTAAACAAACCAAAACATTCAAATATTTACTAATTTTATTGGCAACAACTGATTCCACCAATTTTGCTAACTTAGTACCCTCAGACTAGAAGTTTGTCTGGTGTAATGTGTGTGTCATTCCTTCTACTTGTTTCCTTAACCTGAATTGATGGTACAGCCCATTCCAAGAAAACTAGGAACACAAATTACTGCTTAGCTACATTTAATTCTTAAAGTTTAAGTAAAAGTTAATTCTTAAAGGTTTAATTTTGTAAATGTTTTATTCTGATTACACTGATAAAAACGAAAGTAGGGGTAGGCGTTTACACAGAAGCATTTGAGGTTTATTATTTTTTTTATTGGTGTTGTACCGCTGAAAGCAAATGCAACAAACGAAGTGTGGGAGCCTCACTTTTCCTATCCACCACAAACACATTCCTACCTTGAGGCTACTGTACTTGTGTTATCTTTTGGGCCATTTTTATAGATAGAAATCACCTTAGCTATATTTTCTCGCTCAGGAAAAACACCACTCTGTAATCACCAATTTACACAATAAGTGAGGCGCTTTAGACTATGATATATAATTTCTTTAATAAATTATTTTATAGCTTATAAATATCTTGACTGGGTGAGTTTTTCATACATCTAATTACCTTGAGGATGTCATCACATGTCACTTCATCCCAAGTAAACATAACAGATGGAATCTTATAATTTGAAACTGGTTCTTGTGAAGTGACAAGGGGTTTGGTGAAAATAATTTCTAATTTCATCGACCATATCATTAAACTACAAATTAAAGTCATTAGGCAATTAGGGTATTTATTTACCTTTACATCATTTGATACGCTTTTAACAATAAACCACTTGTTGTCACTGTTCTGAATGAACTTGGCATTAAATTCATGCTTATCCTCTTGACACCCTTCACATACATTTTTCTATTATACTTATTCAGATGTCTCTTCAGGTGTAATATTAGTCTTGTAATGATCATTCCATAGTAAAATAGAACTTTTTATTTCTTTTAACTCTTTTGTATACCAATTATTATGTTTTTTATACATAGTGAAATTACTTTCATTTACATTTCTTCTTTTAACTTTAACAAACAAATTCATGATGTTAGAAATTTTTTTTTAAAAACAATCAAACTCCAAGATGGGATTATTTAACTTAGAACTTGTTAACAATTTTTTTCAATCATATTGAGCCAGTGCATCACAAACAGGCCCGATTCTATAACTGGGCAACATGGGCACTTGCCCAGGGGCGCAAGCGTACTAGGGGCGCAAGGGTTTTAGGCCATAAAAAAAAATTTTTAATTAAAAAAATTTCAACCATATTAAGGCAGTATATGTCGATAAAAGTTTATAAATTTTAAAAAAATATAAAAAATTATAGAGCTGAAAAATCAAAATTTTATGTTAGCACAACCATTCTTCAGATCTTTCAGAACATTTTGGTATCATTTCCATGCTTATCGGTTAGAAAATAGCATCCGAAACAGAAAACTCGTTTTGCCCTCTCTTCACCCGCGCATCGCAAAAATCATCTTGTTTCGTATAAATTCATTCATAAAATCATTCTACAATAAAAGACGAAAAGCTGAATAGCTTAATGCTGTTATGTACGCAGAATGATATTACACTGAAGCTTGACTTCAAAGATATAATTGATAGTTTTGCTACATCAAAGATCAGTAGAAAAAAAAGTAATAATGTAAATAGGATATAAGGAGAAAGTATGAGGGAAATATGTATATATATATATATATATATATATATATATATATATATATATATATATATATATATATATATAAGTATAGTAATAAGAGAAAGAAAGTATAAAGGAAATAAGAGATATTATGGTTGAAGTATTAAAGTTGTTTTACAAGACTCAATTAAAAAGTGAACATACAGTTGAAATAAAAGGAGCTATGGTTATGTAGGCCTATACAAATAAACGTTTGAAATAATTAAGAACTATTTTTTAGGGTGGGTGGGTGGTCCGTGATACTGTAAAATACAAGGTTGTTATGTTGTGTCGTCAATCATAGCACCTACGCCTGTAATTGCAGTGGCCTAATAGTACTTGCAAGTTTTTACAGTAGCCGGTTGCCAGTCCGGGACACGGCGAGTCCATAGGTGTTGGATAATGGAAAGACTTACCGACTCACCAAATAAAAGGAGTTCGGTGGAGTTAAAGGAGAAATCCCTCCCGAACCAAAACTGGCAAAGATGAATTAACCGGGGGGGGGGGGGGGCGCATCTCTTTAATTTGCCCAGGGGCGCTACAAGGGTTAAAAACGGGCCTGATCACAAAGTTTGTTAATATTACAATTGAGAACTGTAATGTTTAGTATATAAGTTGAATATATTATATTAGTTTACTTGCATAATCATTATAAGTTATCCTCAATATGTCATGGTCTGAAAATGAAAATTTAAGAATCTTAGCTTCAAAGTGTTTTTAACAAATGTTGGTCAACTTATTATCCAGACAACCTGTTAACATAGTAGGTTTACCATTTTCTTATGTAAATCAATATTGTTTAAATAAATTTAATAAATCTATTACTTTTTAATTTAAAGTCACCCCCAACCATCACACACACTTAATTACATAGTTTAACAGATTATCCAGTTTTGTGAAGAACATATCCGTACAACCACTAAGAGATCTATACAGGGAAAATATTAGAGATTTCATCTCTTTCACATCAATTCCAGAAATCTCAAAGTTAACTTCCTCACTTAACCCATCAAGATCTAAACTACTACTACTAATCTTATACTTAACATGATTTGGCGAACCCCAATGAATGTAGATGACATAAGTTGTTACCCCAGTAATATCCATCAACCACATTACATTCTACAATAATGATAAGAAGAAAATGGATAATAATAATAATAATTGTGGTGTTTGTCTCAATAAAGTAAATGAGAATGATGGGGGTATTGGTTGTGAAGGCCCATGTAAAAAATGGTTTCACACTAATTGTATTAACCCTTAGCACGCGTATGACGGGATTTCACGTAACCCTCAATTTGACTGGTAACGCGTATGACGGCATATCTCGATTTAACACTATTTGACTTCTGCAGGTATTTTTAATTCGTTTAAAGTCCAATAGAGTTCAGGGAAATGTCCTATTGGTATAATGTGACACTCCCACTACAGTATTTGTTCTCAATCACCTGCCTTTGGTCTTTATTTGGTTGTTATAGCAACCGGGCGCCTTTTTGTGTTCTGCCCCAGCGCGTATATCATGATTTCTCGTTCTACTACTACTGTCAGTTGTGAAATGTTTTGTCAGCGTTATAACTGCTCTAGCTGTTCATTGTTGATTTGTTTAGGCCGTATTATTGTTTATATGTGTATTTAGTCTATATCAGTAATTTTTTTGATGTCCTGAATGTAGGTAATTATTATGAGCAGTAGAAAGATATTTTTGAAACAGTATGTTGATTTTTCTCAAAATCTTTTTTTAGTAAAATTTATTTGTTTGATGAAATTCAGGTTATTTTGAATTAAATAGTAGGCCTACTTTTATATTAAAAAAAAATTAATATGATTTGTTTGTAAATATAAAAAAATATATATAATCTGTTTCTCATAGGGCGGTCAAAAATGTGAAATTAAGTATTTTTTTCTTGTTTTAATCTGTAAAAAAAATTAAAAAATAATTTTAAAGCCAATCTACATTTTTTTCTACCAATTATATCTGTAAGAACCCAAAATCAAATAGAACTTTAAACAATTACAAATTTTTATTTTTTTTTCCTAATAACACGTTATGAGTAAATAGCCTAAATTGTTATTCAGCGTGCTAAGGGTTAAGCCTACTGATACTATTAATATTGTGATCTATTTTACAGTATCCTCCTGAGTAATATGCAGATAACTTATCAGAAGAGAAAATTTTATTTTCTCAATGTAAAAAAAAAAGTTAAAAACTAAACTCCCAATTTAAGAAAGTAAATGAAGTCAGTTCTCAGTAAAGTCTATGTTTATTAAAGTTTGGTCTTACCTGGCATTCAGTAGAGGTTTTCCTTTTAAAGTCGGTAAATTATATATCATTTACTGTTGTGAGCCCTATAAATGTTTTAGACAATTTTGACTTTCATATGTTATTAAGATTAAATTTACTAAAATAGATCCCAGACCATTGGTAAAGAATGAATCGTAAAGGAAACTAATATATCTAACTTTTCTCTTTCATCACGTGTTGTGGAATTTTTTATAACATTCTTTAATTTCTGTTTTCTTATTATTTTGCCTGTTACTTTAGAATAAAACCATTATACTGATCTATGTCGTTTCACTATTTATTTATTTGTTAAAACTTGAGATAATTTTAATGAGAGATTGTAATGGTCCTGCTAATCAACTATTTAATGCTGCTATTTTATGTTTAAATGGTTGGAGTTACTTAATAAAACTCTGTTATTATTTGTGAGTATTGTGTAAATGTCAAATCCAATTCTTGTTTATTTGTAATAAATACATTATACCTAGGAGCAATAAACTGTTATTTTGTTCTTTTTCATAAATATATTTAGTAGAGTTATGTCTGCTATTAATTTTAAAATTTGTATTTAATTACATGTGTCAGTGGCAACACATAACCCCAAAAAGTTATAAAAATATAAAACAAAAAGTCATTAGGTCATAGACTAATAAGAAAGTTGAAGTACTGGCTTCAGTAAAGAAAATAAATGAATTTGGAATGGGTCTTTTATCTGAATCTATGACATGTTATTGTTGGCTTACTATAAAAATGCTTTCATATGCATAATGAGTTAGTGGTTACATTTTAATATTTTCTAATTCTAAATCATGATTAATTTGTAGTATATGCTCAGCCACTTTAAATATTTTTGTCTATAGTATTTAATATGCTAAATGTTCTTTTTTAAATCTACAGTAGAACTCCAATTATCCGGATTAATTCGGACCAGACCCAATCCGGATAATTGGATTTTTCTCGAAAAAAGGCAGTTTTTAGGGAAAAAATATAAACAAAACACAATAGAAAACATTTACGGTATATATTATGAAAAAACAATATCAATGACAATGTTTACATTACGAAAATATAATTTTTTAATGTCCGATATTGTTGATGTTCCCACTTTGTACACCTCGGCTTAAATGTTTACCCGAGACACCTTTGTCCAACTGTTCGATAATTTTAATTTTATCGGCCAAACATAACACCACACGTTTCCTCTTAGAACTCATCTTAGTACTGTACATGATAATCAAAACACTAAGGAATACGAAAGAGTCAACATATCAATTCATCCGGCAGGTTGAAGAAGCACTGGCCGACTGACTATTAAATATTAATAGACTGCAGTGAGTGACAGTAGCAGGGTGGCGAGGCAGTGTGAATCATCGCTCCCCCTCCCCCACACGCCCTCTGCTATCGCAACACTATGTTCGCAGTTAGAAGGGTCAACTACTGTGCGCGATTTCTGCATATTCATTGCTCGCAGGACGATGTGCCTTTAAAAACCCGATTTTTATTTTTCTCAATCTGATCCGGATAATTGGAGTCCGGATAATTGGAGTTCTACTGTAGTTATAATTTTTTGCTTTGTTTCGCCAAGATATATCATCACATGCATTACAATTGATTTCATAAATTCCTGCATTCTCTAACTTTGGAGTGTAATCTTTATTATTTATTACCTAATCAATTTAGATAAAGGTAATAAAATTTCAATGTTGGGAAAGTCACGAATTTTATAAAATCAGTTTGTGACACTCGTGATAAGATATGTCTTGGCCAAAAAAAGAGAAAAATTATAACTAAATTTAAAGTACATTTAGCTCATATAAAATATGATAGATAAGAAATATGTAGTGTAGCAGAACATATATCACAGATCAATTATGATTTATAATTAAAAAATATTACAATACCTAGAAATGTAACCTCTAACCTTATTTAATAGCTTTAAAAAAAAATTCAGCGAAAACCCCTCTGAAGATGATAACCACACTATTGAACATTATGTACTTCAGGATATTTAACGGAATAAGATTAAATAATAATTATTACAATTTTTGTGTTTTTAGTTATTAGTCCAGTAATTGTAGATAGGGAAATTATAAATTATTATTCTGAATTTCACAACAGTGCTCATTAAAGATTGTATCTTGCAATATAATCACATGTTAACCAATACATGTCGGGTCTCGGACCTGTATTTGTTGACATCTGAATAACTTGTACAACTTTGTATTTGTATAAAAATTAAGAGGTTTCATTCGATACAAGTCATTTTATTTTAACCTAAATTCACATTTCAACAGATACAGGTGATCAAGTCTGTTTCAAAAACATGGTTGATTAGTTGCATATTGGCAATTTTCAGTATACTCTTCAGCCGTCTATTTTATTGTAATAAGTCATTTTTATGGGGGGCGGGATTTTAGATATGTTGTTTTTCAAATCAAATCATTGTATTAATAGAAATAATTTATACAGATTTTTTAATATGCTTATCATACATTTTATTGTAACAACTATGAATTGATTTCAGTTACGTGTATATAAAAATATTAAAGTATTTTGTATTTAAAACCATATAAAAATTTTAAATGCCAGCTGTACATTTCTAATAGTTTACAGATTTTGATAAAACTCAACTTCCTTTTTTTTTTTTTTTTTTTTTTTTTGACTGAACACTTATTTGCCATTATTTTGTTAACTTACAATTAAAAATCTATAAATGTTGACCATTAATTTTAAAGCGAAACAAGTTGAAGCTATATTTAAATATACCAATTTTTTTTTTCAAAGACCTGAGTGACGACTACCGAATGACATTTTTTTTTTTTGTGAGAAATAGTTTTATCTGGTTTTCGGGATAGGTGAGTAAGAAAGTATTTTACAATTAAGACATGCCTAATTTTGTGTGAATAAGACATGCCTTGCATATTCTGGTATTTGGCAAATTATTTTTAGATTGAAATTCGTTAGGTAAATTCAGTGACACATCAACAAATACTCAACTAGCTCTTTGTAAGTGTGTGTTGTAACAGATATTCTTGTGGAATGGTTAAAAAGTTAAATGTTTAACTTGAATAGCGATCATTTTATATATTAGCTCCAATCTAACATCTATTACAACCAATGTTTTTGTTGTTGTAATAGACCATTAAAATTAAGTCCTTATTGACTTTAATAACTTTTTATATTTCAAATGTTTAACTTCCCATCTTCTAGGTGGCGGAAGCTGACTTCTTATAACAAAAAGTAGTAACATTTGATCAATAAATATACTCAGATGCCTGTTTTCAATCTCTATTCATTTAACGTTGTAAGAGCGGTCCAAGACATTATGAATTCCCAGTATATTTCTTGTTTTATGTTGATATTTTTATTTCCCTAGTATATTATTTATGTTTAATTATAAAATATTTTTTATTTAATATAATAATAATATGTTATTCTGTTAAAGGAGCAACATATGGCACAGGAATTACAGCTGTCAAACTAACTGCTCTTGGCCGACCTCAACTTTTGGTAAGTTCATGCAACTATATTTCCTTATTTTTACAATTTATTTTCTAGCTGAACTTCTGTAGGCCTATAGTTCATAACTTTTCACTGTCCAATAGTAATAAATAAAGGGTAAGAAGTTAGAACAGTATACCATTAAAAATATAATACTTTCAAATTGGTTTTGACCAAGGAAAATTGTCTGATAGTTTTGCTACAGAATCTCAATTTTCCACCCTTCCCAAAAACCTTCTGCATCTTTAATATTAAGTGTTTTCAATGATGGCAGCCAAAAACATTGTGTTATGTGTATAGACTGGGTATTCAAAATAAAAATGTACACATTTTTATTACAAACTAAACTGTGTACTCAGTTTGTGAAATATTGTTATATTTTTAATTTGAGTGAATTTTTTATGATTTTTTTTAGAACCTAAATATATGTAAAAAAATTAGAAACTTTTACCACAACCAATTTTATATTTGAAGTAATTTTAAAGTTTCCTGCAAATGAATTATCAAATGGAAATTAGGACTATATAGAGTTTTGTCATAGAAAAGAAATTGATATAAATGAAAAATACATCTGACAGAATTCCCCTTTTTCAGGCACGTTTTAATCAAAGAAAAATTGTGTGCATTAGACCATAAGTTTTAAATATGTTATTTACCTTAAATCTAAATAGTTTAATACTAGAAATTCTAAAAAAAAACAACTTTAATAAAAACTTTTTTTGAGTAGTGATTCAAAACAAAGTTCTATCAAATGTAGTTTTGTTTCTTCTCTAAATTATTTACTTTTAGATGAGGAAAAGTCTAGACAAATCTAGCCCAAATTTTCGGTTCATACATTCATTTGTTAAAATATGCTTCAGGTAAAAGTATGTTACTTTTTGCATAAATTCAGGTTCTTCACACAAAAATATAGATTCATATTTAAAAAAACAAAGTTAAATAATAAGACTGATCGTATAATAATTCACTTTTATTTATATGTATCACAATAATTGTTATAATGCTTGTTCTCTTCAATATAATCTCCAATAACACTTATACACCAACACACTCCTGTATTCCATTGGTGTGTTTGCAGTGTACTTCTAGCAGATCAGTTTCTGCTGGTTTTTCCCCCCTTTACTGGCTACAAACATTGTCGTTAAGCGTAGATTTCACTTTACGGAAAAGAAGAAATCACAAGGTGCCAAATCTGGTGATAATGGAGGATATTTTAATGAAGTAATGCATTTGTCAGCCAAAACTGCTCCACAGAAAGTCCTGTGTGAGAAGATGCTCTATTCTGACAAAGAATGAAACCATTTTTCCACAGTTCTAGTAGTTTTTTTCTGACTCTCTCAGCTTTGTCCAAACTTTATTACAATAATGCTGGTCCACTGTTGTTCCGTTTAAAGCTATTTTTCCAAAATTACGTACTTGACATAAAAAAACACAATGATCATGGTTTTGAATTTTGACTTGCTTTGACAAAATTCATTTATTATTTTTTAGAATTATTAAAAATTATAACCGTTAGAAAAATGTGGAAAGCACAGATCGAAAAATAAAGAAACTTCCAATAGAAAAGTGTCACTGTAGATTTGTTGACAGAAAATATAGACTTGTGAAAATTAGATAAAGAATGACGTACATTTGAATTTTACAACTACGCAGTTGTTGCGTTACTCGTTAGCGGCAAAATACACAAAAAACCTTTCCCAATTAATTAAATATTATTTATTCAAGGATAAAATAAAGCAAAAAGCTTAAAGTTTCAAAATATTATTTTAAAATATTTTGAAAATTTTAAGCTTTATTGCTTTATTTTATCCTTGAATATGGAGTTTCAACAAGAAATATCTGCTGTTACATTAAAATTATTTATACAGGTTTATTGACTTTCAGTTGTATGAATATGAATATTTAGAACATCAGCTTTAAAACAGTATATAAATTATTCCGGTATGATGATTTTTACTAGGGTAAATGATGAATTGAAAACAGATTTTCTACTACTCAGCAACCCAGTTACCAGTAGAGCAACATCGCTCAATGGGTCAGTTCGAGCCGATTGCCACTTCCAGGGTTAAACCACTAGCCACCAAGGAAATGTTTTAGGTACTGAAACAAGTGGTAGTCATTGGGAACAAGGTCAGGGCTATAAGGCGGATGATCAAACTGTTCCAATCCAAAAGACATGATTAGGCCTGGCCTTGTGTTTGTGCAGAAACATGTGGCCTAGCATTGTCTTGGAGCAAAATCATACCTCATCATTTGGAGTAGGCCACGCCGCTTGTTTTGAATGGTACGATGAAATTTTCTCAAAGTCATGTAATACGCATCAGAGTTTATTCTTGTTCTTCTCTGCATAAAGTCCATTAACAAGATACCTTTTCTGTCCGAAAAACCAGTTGCAATAATCTTTTGTGGTGAGATTGTCTGTTTAGCTTTCACTTTGACTGGAGACAATATGTGCCGCCATTCCATTGCTTGTTCCTTGGTTTCTGGGGGTCATGTGAGACACTCACGTTTCATCTCCCGTAACAATGTAGTCCAAGAGTTCATCTCCTTTCTCAACATATCGAATCAAAAAGGATAAAGCACTGACCAACCTTTTTGTTTTTTGATCCTCAGAAAGCAATCTGGGAATCCATCGTGTACACAATTTTCTGTAATTCAGTTTCTCTTTCACAATAGTGTACAAAACTGACCTTTAAACGTGAAAATTCGAGTGACATTGATGAAATGGTGAAAATCTGTCTTTAGGAATTTCGTTGTCAACTGTAATTGCCAAATCATCAGAGATCACAGAAGGTTGGGCCGGAGCGTGGCTCATCATGCACATTGTCAGGTGGAACAATGTTATGGAGGATCCTTGAACAATTGGACCCATTTTCGCACTTTACTATCACTCATAACACTTTCGCTGTAAACTTCACATATTATTATTTGATGGTGAATGTCCGCAGCTGTCAAGTTTCTTGCACTTAAAAACTGAATAACTGATTATCTCATACTCGGCAGGGTTCTTGATTATCTTAAACATTGTAAAGGAGTATATATGCTATATAGACAGATGACAAGGTTGCTAATGTTAATGGTGTCTACTCACGTGCAAGGCATGCCGGGAGATCCTGCACATCCTCATTGCTTCAAGGACCCGCAATCCTTGAACCTATTCATAAATGGACCTTACTTAAACAATAGCTCTCACATGTTGGTGTGCACTCAATATGTTTGTATTTTGGCATGAAAAACAAATAACTGTAAATTAAACTTTCAATTAGCAATCGTGTTTTGAAATTTTTGCCACAAACTCAAGTATTTTTCATTTGTTTACCATGTTTTAATTATATTGTGTATACACACAATTTGCTTATTGTAGCATGTAAAATCAAATGGTACCAAATTAAACTTGCCCTGAGCAATTGTTCTTAGCATTTATGGAAAAACTCAATTTTTTGGAATTTTTCCATTGTTTATAATGTATTGGGTGTAAACTGAATTCTTTATATATATATATAAAGAATGAGAAGAAAACTTTTCTAAGTTAGACTTGCTACCATTAGTGGTTAGTGTAGACATTTTGACCAAAAACTCATTTAAAAAAATTTCTATATTCATTGTTTGATTTATATTGCGAGTATACTCAATTTGTATGTATTTTAATATGTGTAATCATACGGTTCTGAATTAAACTTGTTTCAACCATGGATTTAAAAAACATTTTCCTCAAAAACTTGAATATTTAGATTTTTTCTACATTGTTTTAATTATAATACATCCTCAATTTACACTTATTTTTTCATGATGAATCGAATAGTACAAAATTTTTGATTTTGCTACGAGCAATGGTTTTTGGCATTCTTTCCATAAGATCAAATAAGTGAATCGTTTAACACTTCAAAATTTATATTTTAATTGTGTACTTAATTTACATGTTTTTAATTTGAAGTGCTACATCACATCTGTTGTTTTACTAACAATAGGATTTTTTGCAAAATAGACAATTTTTTAACCAAGCTTAGCGAGTTTTACATGTCATTCTAAACTTCCATCAATTTAGAGTTATAAAGCTATAGGTACTACAATATTTCTATTTTGAGATATAATTATATATTAATAAATAAACTAAATATGATAATCCCTAGGTAAAGTCTGTATTTTATTCCTTTGAGGAATATCTTCACTTCTTTAGGACTTTTGTTATTTTTACATTTCTTATTCATTTTTGTTTTATAGCAACTTTTACTCAGATTCCCTTTCTGTAAACCTATATTTAGACAGTCTGTTTTGTTATTTAAGTATTGACTAAATGATTTTATTTTTCTAAAATGATGGACTTAGCTAAATTTTTGTGTTTAATAAGTGCTGTTTCAAAGTTATTACTACATGATTTTTATGTAGTCTCATTGAGGATGATGTGAACTTGGCAGGAGAGTATATCAAGAGGATAGAAGGTATGGGAGGGGGAGTTGTAGGCTACCGGATTACCTCGATTTCTATTCCCTAACGGAAGGTGGGTTACAAGGCCAGTCATTGGGTGTAACCTCCTTATTTACTTTCCCTAAATGGAGGTGACTTAAGTGTAGGCCGCCGGGTTTACACACTTTGCATTCTCTAGAGAGTCCCTCAAGCATGATGACTGACAGATAGGTGTTAAGGAAAACAAATTTTAAGTTATCAAGGTCATTCCCTCTCCATCTCGAGACCAGCCAGAGTGTTATAGTATAGCCTGTAAGCTCTATCGTGAAATATGATATGTGTACTAGCAATTCAAATTCGAATTGATAAAAGTTGAGTCTTTTTTTATGTTTTGACCCGATGGCTATAAACGAAGTTATAAAATCTATTGTACGCTTTAGAGGGACTGTGAGTCATTTGTTGATAAGTCTGTGTTTATGAGAGATTGGAATCCTGGCTTGCAATCAAAAGTTTGTTCTTGGCTTGTTGCAATTTCTTAAAACATGGTTGGTTGAGCCTGGACATGGTGGTATCTGCTTGGTGGGCTTAGAGGCATGGGGTTGTAGTTGAGGGATTTTAGTCGAGTGAACTAGTTCCATAGTAAGATGTAAACAATTTAATAAAATTATCATTTAATAAGTATTCAGAATTGGTTAACTATTATAAATCCTTCACTTAAAAAAAACAACAAAAAAAAACCTTTTCTTTTCCTAGCCATCTGTTCAAAAAAAGTCATCGTGGATGTAGATTTATTTTCGATAATTTCTTCTCTTGGTCATAGATTTTTAACCATTTTTGTAAAAAAAAAAAGAAAAAGAAAAAAGCTACTCTTTTCCATTTCTTACAGCAAAACTATTATATTACAGTGAAGCAAAATTATTGTATAAGTATCGAAATAGTCGTATAAGAATAATACATAGTGCCATTACGTTTGTACAACACTTCATCACAAATCTTCCAATACTGATATGACCTTTTATTGTACACAAACTGTTAATTATATATTTGTTATACTCATCATTTTAAATCAAAAATTTGGAAGGGAAAAAAGGGGGGGGACTTATTTTTAACATGTTGTTTCAGTAGTAACACTTCTCTTCCATGTATTAATTCAAGCTTGTATTGTAACTTATCTTGCTTTGCCCCCATAGACTCTTGTTTGCTTTGCTCTCATTTTTCTTGGAAGTGGGGGGGGATTAGGCCATCTTTTAAAGGCATGGGTCAAAGGACTTTTTGGCTACAAGTGACCGACCATTTAGGCTCAACATATCAAGTCGTCGGTGAATTAGTGAGTGTACCATAGAGGTTATATAGTGTAATTAAATGTACTGTTTTTCAAGAAAACCTCTTTAATACTTTTGTTTGTGTATATATTTATGTATATGTTTTGATACATTTTAATTATGATAAACTCTAATACCTTACCTTACCCACTAGCGCTACAGCCCTTACAGGACCATAGTCTCTGGAAAAATTGACTTCCATTCTCTTCTATTTTGCACTCTTCTCTTTCAGCCTTTTTTACTTCTTTTCTTCTCAAATCAGCCTCCACATCATCTCGTCACCTTCTTCTTTGTTCTTTCCAGTGACATTTGTTTAAGGTGTCTCCATCTTCCCTTCTTAATTTCTGCAACTAAATCAAATACTCTATAATTTTCTAATTTCTTTTTTAGTCCTGATTATCCTATCTCTGTTATCCACAACTGGTGTAAATATTTGTATAAAAATGTTTCTCCTATAGTGCTAAAAATAGCTTCAATGAAGTTTAGAGAATTAACTTTAAAGCTATAAATAATTACAAGTGTGTTAATTCTTTTGTAGATGGTGAGTTAAATTGAACAATTTTTGGAAGGATGGCACCACTCATTTTGGCTTTTATCTCATTTTTGTTCTCATTAGATTCCCAAATACTTAAATTCATTGATACTTTGGAGTGAGTGATTACTGCTATTTATGAGTCCTCTATATTTCTACACTGTACTCTGTTTCTAGTATTCATCTTGCATTAAGTTTTTGCTTTGTTAATTTTTAGTCTATTTATCTTTCTTTCATTGACTACCGAGTTTCTTGTCATTAGAACCATCATTACATCAACTAAAATCTATATTGTTCAATTAAAGATTGATACTCTTCTACTTAGAACTATTTTAATTTTCATGCTTTCTAAGATCATATTGAATAGATCGGTAGACAATATATCTCCCTGCCTCATCCCTCTACTTATGTCAGATTTATTGTAGAAATTAGTCTAAATTTCAACTTTATTTTTCGTTCTTTATAAAGTCATCTCTACCAAGGCTTGAATTTTCCTGAGAATTCTAAATTGCTTCATTATCTTGATTACTGAGTTTTGAGTTACCCTGTCACAGGCTTGCTTAAATGTATTAAAAGTTGTGAATGTAATATTATACTCTTGTGACTTTTCTCAATGAAAAAAATATATCGGTAGTCAACCTGTCATGGCGTAACCCACTTTGATAATCTCCGAGAGTAGTTTTATCATATGGTTTTAATCTATTCAATCTTATTTTAGCCAATATCGTATAAGTTACATTGAGAAGAGCAATACCTCTATAATTATTATAGTATATTTTTTTGTATTTCTTATGGAATGGTTAAATCTACACAATAGAATACTCTGTGAGTATTACTTTAGTTTGCCATATACTCTGAATTAAATTTTAATTAGTTTGGGTCTCCCATATTTTATGAGTTCTACTGTTATATTATCTTCACCAGGTAACTTATTGTTCTTCATTTCATGAATTACTTCCAGTAACCTTGGATTTTCAACATTTTCTGCTGGTCCAGGTTTCAGGTCAACTTCTGCATCTAAGCCTAAATTGCCATTATCTTCAACTCCATTCTCTGTGTCATTTAAAAATACTGAGAATTGTTCTGCTTGCTTCAATTATAAGCTCATTTTCATCTATTAATTCTCCATTTTGGTCTTTTACAATATGAAATTTCACATTGGAAGCCTTTTCTTATTATCTTTTGTGTTTTGATAGAAAAATCTTATCTCTCTTTTTTCTGTCAATAATTACTCTATTTTTTTCAAAATTCTATTTTCCCATTCTTTTTTTCCTCTTGCAGGTTGTTTGTGTAGTCCTTCTTTTTTCCTGGAAAACTGCCATATTACCTCTGTTTCCCTTTTGTACTATTTTCATTTGTATTCTATTTCTTTCTTTCGCAGCTAACCTGCATTCTTATACCATACCATTGTTTTATCACGACTTGCTATCAGTCGCCATTTGTGATAAATCGAGCAGTCAGTGAATCAGTATTTCATAGGGGTTGTATGAGGTGTGTCTATTAAATAACAAAACTGATACAGTACTTTCCCTTTATTTATCATTCATTTTCACCTTCATTTTTTAAAAAGACCTTCATTCCATTTTTCGTTTGTATGTATTTTATGTATATGTTTGATACATTTTAGTTATGATAAGAAACTCTAATTCGCTTGTAAAATGAATTAAAAGTTAAATTTCTTGATTCAGTTACAGCTTTCTGAAGTTATCATGCGTGCCCGTAATTTTGCAACTGAAATTATGGGTGGTAGAGGAAATGTACTTGGACAAAAATTAACTGAAGCTCAGCTAGTTAAAAAACTAGAACAAGCCGGGATTCAAGATACCAAAAAGTTTTTAGAAAAAGTCACCACAGACAGCGAAGGGTAAGGGTTTAGACTATTATGATTTTGTCGCTTGTTAGGAAAAGGCAGAATATAATAATAATTTATTCTACATCACCACACAATAATTTTATATATTATTAAAATTAAAAACAATTTCTCAATACTTAATTGGATACCTCAAAGGATATATCCCGATTTGAGATAAATTAATTTTTACCTGATTTTATTCATTTAGCAGTGATGAAACAAACATTAAGAAGATGAAAAAGAGAGGCACAACAAATTTATGTTAATTTTAGTAGATGCGTTAAATTCGACAGGAGATGTCCTTATACATTCTCTAAAATATATAATATTTGCTATAAAGAATACTGATCAACAAAGTCCCTTAACTTATACCGATATAATTATACACCTTCATACATAAATATATATATATTTACACATCGTACACTTTTTAAGACATTTCTTCCTAAGTTCACAAATATTAACTTAGACTTATTAACCCTTAGAGAATCGGGCCAAAAATTTAGTGTGTGGCAAAAGTACAACAAACTTTCAGAAGAACCCCCCCATTATATATATATATATATATATATATATATATATATATATATTCAAAATAGTTTTTTTGCACTTATTTACAAAATAATTCCCAAAACATACAGAAGGGCATCCCTCTTCACATCACCTGCACACTAATCTTGATTTGTTGTAATCTTTACTCTTAACTGTACACCCCAACAGGTTTTTTCCTTTTTTCCCTGGTAATGTGACCTTTCTGTCCTCGTTTATCGCCACTACCTCCTGGTAAATTCCATTGTTGCCGAGTCAACCATTCATACTATATATAATCAATTATACTGACTATGAACTGGTATCTGGACATGGGCTTGTTGTTATTATTTAGAGAGTTTTCTTTGTATAATACTTATAAGCATTCAGTAGTATTCATGCAAAAAATATTAATGTTATCTTCTTCCAGTATTTTAAGGTTTGTCATTCATCCAAGTAGCTATAAAGCATCATATCAAAGTGATTGATTCCCCCCATATGACTATTATAATCTTCTACAATTGCTGGTTTATTGTCAGTTGTTGCCTTTCTCTCCTCCTTTTAGTTTTTTCGATATTTTTTACCTATGATTTTTAAACAGTATATTTTTTCTCCAACATCTAATTTCCTCTTTACTTCATAAGGTATTCCTTTTCTGTTTTTGTGAACTGTACCAGTCAGGAAAGTATTTTTAGAATTAAGGATTTGCACCAAAGACAGGCTATTAAAAAAATTATTGGTAAAAATATGGTAGCCTTTACCAAAATAATTACAGGCAGAGTTTTGAAACTACTGTATAAGCAAGACCATTTAAAATAAATCATTCTTATCTTCTTCTGACCTAGCACCTTATATATATATATATATATATATATATATATATATATATATATATATATATATATATATATATATATATATATATAAAACTAAAGCTGTATTTAGTTTATATAGAATCATACACAGAATCATATGTGTATTATACAGAATCATATAAAACCCACAGTTTTACACCTTAGCAATGATGATGCTTATTTGGTAAATATTGCATAAGGGTAGTCTGGTTGTTTGTTCCAATTAGATTTTCATCTATTGGTAACAAACTGTTGGTGGCCATTGTAGAAATATTGAAAAAATCAATTACAGTGGTCTTGAAGGGGTTGAAACTTCTGACATGGATCGTAGCTGGGTTCATTACATATGGGAAGTCTGGAATTATCAACCTTATGAAAATAGGAGAGTATAGATAGACTCAAACCTCGAATAAGTAAACATTTTCCCAAACCAAGGTGTTGAAAGAGAACAGTTTTGTAACCAATATGATTTTATAGTAGGTTTTCTAATTAATTCCATGTTTAACAACACTCCAATAAAGGCTTTTATTTTTAAGATGGATACAAGAAACCAAGATCTAAACCCATGTGGAGACAAGGAATCACTTTTTCAGAAAGGTTTTGAGTTGCATACCTATGTGTTTCATTGACAAATAATGTCAGTAATGTTTGTAAAAAAAATTAATCAAAATATATAACAGGTTTGTATGCAACTAGGTCTAAATTGCAACATTTTGGGCCTGGATTCTCTAGAAATGAAAAACTATGTACAAATTATTTCCTGTATTTTTATCGATATTCCCCCAATTTTTTATATTTTCAGTTCTATTTATATCATTACATTTCCATCATCTTTAGAGCTATTTATAATATCATCATCTGATGAGTCATAAATAACTTGCCTGTTTATAGGTCTATGCCTATTTGGTGGTATAGGCCTAGTTAGCTTTGGTGGCCTACTTCGTTTAGGCCTACTTACAAATTCATTGCTTCATCATCACTGTCCTCTGACATTTCAACATTTTTGTCCCACTTTGAAAGAAATGATTTTTGAACATGACAGTTCTTCAGAATTCAATGTGGTATCAAGATCGATAGAATACTCGGATTCCAATGCAATTTCCAATTCCTTATCTACTTCACTAGACCTCAACATTTACTTTGTCATTTTAATGCTTTTGTATTTAATTGTTTAGAAAAAACTATTCAACCAAATCACCAAGTTATCACTAAAACATACATAACCAAATAACAACAATTCAACTTCAACAATGACACTGTCACAGTAATAACGTCTAAACTTATACTATATTAGATTGCATATTTTGTAAAAGCATAAATATGCTTCTTCATAAACTATATTTTACCAGAAAATATAGTAAACGTTTTACCAAAACATTGGACATTTAAATTTCATATAAAAAAACAATGATTTTCACCATCTGATTTATTGCCAGTTGATCCTTTTCGCATATCTTATGACCGGCAACTTTTCAGACGGCTGGTCCGCAAACAGTTAATACATCAAGTAAAAACATACACCGTTAAAAAATTAATGCCGATAAACAACAATGAAACAAAACTGATATTCTAATTTTTGAACTCGAAACAATCCTAATTTTAAATATTTGATAACTATGAATTATTCATATTATTGATATGATTTAAACGGACATTTACCATCATTTGTTTATATATAAACGAATAGAATGTATTTCGAGAATATAAATCAACTAGCATTATCAAGCGATAAACCTAGAATGTGAGAAAAGTGAAAAACACCATTACAGTAGACTCTCATAAATCTGGACTATTGTGGCAGACAACTGGTCCGGGTTCCGAAAAATCCGGATTTTCTGGAGTCGGAGATAAGTCGGCCGAGGGGCTGACACGAGCGGTGATAAGCCGCACATGCAATCGCTACCGGCCCATGCCGATAGCCAACGACACTTGTTACACTCTGACACATTAACTAATGGTACTGTTACTGTAATGTACATATACAGTGCTGGACTGCAATTAAGTAAAACACAGAAATGAAAAAATAAATCGGTGAACATTATTGAACGGTTTTAATAAAACGTAAGAATCTGCATTATTTTACCAAACACTTAGAAAAACAAGAAATGCAGTATGTAAAAACAAAACTACAATTTGGAAATTTACTTTTAAAGTATTGTACTGTATGTAAAACTTAAGTAATGAAAATTTAATCTTAGAAATTTATTTTTGTATGAGCAAACTAAAAAAATAATGTTCAACTCACGTAACTAACGATTACAACTTGAAGAAGTCTTTAATAGTTTTCTGCTTCATCCTTTCTGCACGTTTTCTTGCCGCAATGTCTCTTAACTTTCTCAAATATATAATGTCGGCTGAAGTTATTCCTTGTTGTTGAGTAATGTACTCTAGTGCTCCGTCTAGCATTTTAAATCCTTCTGAATGTGAGATCAAATTTACATTGCACTCGGGCAGTTCTTCTTCTTCCAAACATTCTTCACTTATCACCATTTTAACAATATCGTCGTCTGTTATTTTATCTTCATCGTCATTATTCATCCACTCATTTACGTTATTATCATTCACTTCTTCACATCCGGGGATTTTTTCTAACAGTGAAATTACCTCTTTTTCCACTTTATTTTCATCATTTTTCAACTCCCTGCCATCTATTGCATTAAACTTGTTTCCCCCATGATCCAAGAGAGCCTTCCATGAAGAAACTATTGAAATAGAAGTGATTTCTTCCCACCCTTCAGCTACCCACCTAATAACATCCAACACGTCAATCTTCTTCAGTGCACTGACGTAATCATCATCATTATCAATTGCCGAAATCAAATAGCTAAGAGGTCTGCGACGGTATTTTAACTTTAATGCCTGAAGTATTCCTTGGTCCATAGGCTGGCAAATGGCTGTAACATTTGGCGGCAAGAACACAGCTTTGATGTCTGTGTCTTTCAATTCTTCAGCGATCGGATGTGTTGAGGCATTGTCTAACAACAAAATGGCTTTTCTTGGTAAATTGTTTGAAGCTAGATGTTTTTCTACTGAAGAGACAAATTCACTGAAAAACCAGGTCTTAAAAATTGCAGAATTCATCCACGCTTTTTGTTGGTTTGTATACCAAAGAGGCAACTCATCATCTTTTTAAAAGCTCTGGGTTGTTTTGATTTTCCAATGAATGTCAATCTAAGCTTATGGTTGCCGGTCACATTGCTACAAGCCAACACCGTAACTCGTTCTTTGCTCTATTTATAGCCCGTGGGCTGAAGCTTCTTTTTTTGATGCAAGAGTTTTCGTTGGCAACATTTTATAATTCAGACCAGTCTCATCACAATTGAAATTATTATCATAATTATTGAAATTTCTTTAAAAAAAATTAAAATTTGGTGCGTCTCAACATAGTTACTGATTCAGATGGATATGTTTGATTATTTTTGTCTTTTACATTTTTCCTTTATGTTCCTTGTCCTTTAAAGATAATAAAAGTATAGTTTAGATAGTAAAAATCTCAAACTGAGATTCCAAAAAAGATTATAGGATACTGATAACCAATAAATATTAGATTTTTTTTTCCATATAGTTTAAATCTTTAATTTTATAAAGTATAATGTGTTGCCTAGGACAACCTCTAAGGTAATTAACTATATTATAAATCTTTCAGTGTGATTTATTTCTCCATACTAACATCTATTTATATCACACCTAATTCCAACCGTAAATAATACTGGCAATAATATTTTAATTGTTATAAAGATTTCTTTAATATATAATCCTGCTTTAAAAATTGTTTTAAAGTCAGTTGATCACACCTTAATATACTCTAACCACTGTCAACTTATGGTTGATTTGAATTTCCTCTCAATAATAAATCATGGCATTGATTCTTTATATAATCAATAATATTGACAAGATATATCAGTAGTTTTTGTTGTTAAAAACACAATTTGTTTCATCTCTCTATTTACTAATTTTCTTTCGTTCCAGGTGGCCCAACGAAAAAGAAACATTTGTGTTTTCCCATATTTAACTTTTTAACAACTCCACTGATACATAAATTTTATTTTTAAGGGGAACAATTTTATTTCCTACTTTGAGCACGGTGGGCTCTTATTCACACATTTAGGAAGGAATCTAGTCTTGATAAAAATTGCCATGAATGAATGTTATTTAAAAACAAAACTAGCTATGCGTGGAAAGAGGTTAAGAAAAACAACATTGTGTTGCAATTTGTAACTTATATGGCAACTGTCAGTCTTTGAAAAAGATAGTCTGTCGATAGCAAAATCTGATTGCATCGGTTTCAAAACTATAGTAGCCTGAAGTTTGTTATTTAATTGAAATTCCTTAATTTCAGAATAATATAATGGATTAGTTGGTCCAATATAATTACTAGTTGGTCGAATGGTCAGTGCTTTAAAATGTGACGTTCCGAGTTGAAATCCCCACAGGAACTCAAATTTATGTTGTTGATCCATCATCGTTAGAAATATTGGCAAGCTACAATTAATATCTGACTGTAGTAGGGAATGCTAGAACAACTACGGCCTGAATTTGTTGTGTTAACTACACATTACTCGGCTGAAAAGCTGTCTAGCACATCTAGATCGTCATGGGGGCTCAAAAATTTACGTCGTTGACCCTACATTGTGAGAAAAATTGGAAAGTTACAATTCATAGCTAACTTTAGTTTATAATGCTTGAATACCGATAGCTGGAATTTGATGTAGTAACCATACATTAATCCGTCTAACAGATCTAGATACTTCAGTGCCGTTAAGCCACAGAGTTTAGTTAGTTTAAAATTAATTTGAAATTAAAATAACTTTAATTTTTTTTTTTTTTAAACTTTTTTGCCTTTTATAAAATATAATAATTATTTGAATTTTTTGTAACTAACATTTATGAACTATGATTATCTTTTACTTGTGGTTTGTTTTGACCATTAACTTTCTTGATTCACAAAAATTTTGTGAAATTGCTTGAACTAATTTTTATGTAACCTATATGAATTTCAATACCAGTAGTTTAAGTTTTAAAATTTAGTAAATAATACTTTTTTTTTAGTTTAGAGATTTTTTGTCTGGAGGTTTGTGAGACAATTTGTGCAATGTTTGTGCACCTTTCCTTTTTTTAACAAAAAATAGATGTACTGGTAGTTACCAGTTTTATTTATATGTTTAATTAAATTATTATATATTTAAATTAAATTAATGTCAAGATTTTATTTTTAAATGGCAATGGAGAATCTAATTATAGCCTGTTGTTGTTAAAGTATTAATTACCAATGTGAATATTTTGTAGGTCCATTGGTTAGGTTAAATAATCTATTTATGAAATTACTTGTTATATAACATAAATTCATGTCCTTTCTTATATTTTACTTAATTTGTTTGTTCTTTTTTTTTTCACTTTTTTTTCCCTCTTAGTGTCTTTACTTTATGTTCATTAGACTGATGAAGATGGGGGGGGGGGAGTAGGTAAAACACAATATCATCAACCCGGCTTGATTTAACCTGCGCAGTCTTTGACAGTTCACTTATTCTAACTGTGGAATATAAGTTCACTCTGCCACCTGAGCTGCGCCACTCGTCTCTTTTTCTCATTTTTTGCTCCTAGGACTAAACACTAGATTGTGATTCCAAAGAGAACGTTTTTTATTTTCTTAAAACATGTTACATAAGATGTCTTTTTATTGTTTGTGGATGTAATAAGCATGGCTGATTAGCACAACATTGGGATAGTAGAAAGAATATTTGGTCTACTAATTATATAAAGGTTCATGTAACAGTCAAGGAGGTCAGCGACAAGGGAAAACAGTAAACTGAGAATTTGGATCAGTAAAGCGAGAGAAGTTATAAGTATACTGATTGTATACGAAACTTTACATTGTACAGTAATTGATTTTTTGTAATTTTGAACAAAATTACATTTGATGTGTTATTAAAAGTTAGACTTATAGGAAACAAATATTTTGAATCTAATCCCCAATTCAAGGTGATGAATTTTTGTTTTAATGTTCAACTTTTACTATCTATCGTCTTGATAGGGAGCTTCATCAATTTAATGCAGAGTTTATGTCTTTATGAAATGTTTAGAATTCAGTTTATCTCAATTTGTTTTTTTTATTTTAAGCTTTAACATCTCCTTGTGGGTGCAAGTTGTTGAATTGTATACTAAAAGATTTGGTCGTTTGATTAGAATTTTTTTTTTTTTTTTATCTAGAGGATATAATTAATTTAGACGGGATGAATTCATTAACGTATACAACTCATAGGTACCCATCTTATTGTTATTTTTAAGGGGGTAAGGAGATTGAAAGGACTTTGTTAAGACCCCCACTCCACTGTCCTTATGAATTCTGTTCTTCTTGTATGTGTTATTTACGTGAGAAATAATATAAGAGTAACAGAATTCGTAGATTTGAAAAATAAGGTGGGTGAACAGGGTGTCCAGCAGCCTTGAATATCAGGAATTATGCTTGAATTTTTTTCGTCAGGAAAAATCCTTGAATTTTGCCGGGCGTCAGGAATTTTTTTCAAGGAAGATTTAAAGTTAAGATTTTTGGTAAACAATAATTCGTAATACAAAAATAATTTTGACAATGGAGAAAACAATTTTCATAATGGCTAAATTATTGTTTTTTTAAATATATTCGGAGTAATGATTCGGTCTCGTAATGGCTGATGAACATTGTTTACATACAGTAATAACGCTCTCTGCCTGTACTGGAGTCCAGTTAGCTAGATTTGAAAAAAGTAAACTCTTTATATTTATATCAACAGCTTTGTAGTTAGTATTGACCGTTATTGAAAAAAACTCGACCGTTATGATATATTGAAATGGAAGTTTTTATATTTTGATTTAGTCAAGAGTTGTATACTACTCTAAATCATGTGTCGTACCGTGACTAAACAGATGATAACACAATTGTAGTAGTAAGAATTAAATGACAAGATGGCTTCTACTTGACAACGACATTCATATTTGAGAAAGGGGTGTAACCAAATATATCTACTTTTTTTATATTTGGACACATTTTTGTAGCTGAAAATTTGTTCCAAAATAAGTGGTAAAAGTCTCTTTCCAATTAAATAAGCCAGATAGCCTCCATATATTTTTCTTAAAAAAATGATGTTACCAAATGTGAAATAATATGGACCTTACACAAAGTCATGTCTCATTTTTCAGCATGAAATCACACATGGTAAAGACAAAATTTGTTATCTTGCTACATTTGGTCTAGGCCCTTATTTTCAATCAGATTTAATAAATAAATTGAAAATTTTAATATTTTTAGCCATATTGTTTGAAGTGTGTCTTAATCGGGTTGTTTAAAAGTGTCAAATGGACATTCAAATTAGGTACCTTACTGGGGTGATGAAACTGATTTAATAAGAACTAGATACTTGTTCATGCTTTATTCAGAAAGCAGCTGCTATAGATATTTTAGATGGCCTTACTGGTACATTATCTGAACTTGGTGTGTTTCTCCAGAAGACTATTCATGTAAGTATGGATCGTCCCAATGTAAATGTAAAAATCCTTAGGGAACTTAAAGATCACATGGTAATTATTGGCTATGAAGACGATCCCCAAACAATATGGAACTTTCTTTTTTGAAATAATGCCCCTCATCTAAACAATGTTTAGCCATAGCAGATTTATCAGGCCTATTATATTTTGTTAAAGAATGTTACAAAATTAAATACTATGGATACTTGGGAAACTTTTTATATTAGTAGGCACCAAAACGTAATTGTAAATAATGAACCAGGACCGATACAAAATTCTATATTAATGTAAAATATAATATATAATGTTAAATGTTGGGTTGGTTCGATTATCTTGTTTTAGCTGTATGTTAAATCTTAGGTAGTTAAACTGACACGAGACGCGTACTATTGCCTTGGCAGTGTAAAATAATAAGCCACGCCCCCCTTGAGTTTGTATAAATGTATAGACTTTTTATAATAATGAACTGGGACCTATACAGATATCTATATTAATGTAAAATGTAATGTATAATGTTAAAAGTAGGGTTAGTTCGATTATTTTGTATTAGCTATATGTTAAATCTTAAATAGTTAAATGGACACGTGGCATGTACTATCGCCTTGGCAGTGTAAAATAATAAGCCACGCCCCCTTCAGTTTGCTTAAATATGAGGTTCGGCGCAACGTTAGATTCAGTTGTGGGTTGGTTGGTGTAGCTGGTGTATCACTGAAGAGGTGTATCACGTTGAAACGCGTCTGATACTTAGGCATATTTTTTATGAGAATTGTGTTCTGTGTGTTTGTTATACTGTAGGCATTACAATGTTTAGAATCCTCGACACTTTGTGACTTGTACTTCCTCTAATATATAAGAATGCTCTGTTATTTATTCCTCCATGGCTTATTCAAATGCCAACTTTTACTTCTTGCTGTCCAGGTTCATCAAGTACAACACTCCTGATGTAGTCTATCGTCAGGAGTTTCATTATATGCTTAATGAATACCCATCTAGTGAAATTATTTTCAAAGATGGTTCTTAACTGGACAATAAAGTTGATTGGATTGTACATATTACTCATCAAGTTGGGTGTATATGTATGGACTACCCTTAGCTTATAGTGTATTTTCTGTGAATCTCTTTGTTATTTTAAAAGGCCTTAATGCCGTTCCGTCTGGTTTTCGTCACTATCTTTGTGTTCCGATTCCAAAAGTGCTTTACAAGCTTTCCAGGATATGTATTCTAAGAATCCCTTGGTTGAAAATATTCTTCTGCATTCCATACACATACTTCAGCTATGGGACACTAGGTACCTGGGCATTGTTGAATTTCGGGAAACATAATAGCTGACGAAGCAGCAAAGAATCTACAAGTCAGATAATAGTCTCACAGCGTATTATGGTTTCTGACTTTGTGTTGACAATCTAATTAGTTTTGAATAGATAATTGGAGGAAGAATGGACAAATATACAGCCCAATAAGTTGAGAGAAGTAAAAGACAATGTCCATCTTGGAATACATCCATACGTGCCAGTTGTCAAGAGGAAGTGGTGATTATGCGTGTTCGTATCTATCATTCCATGATCGCTCAATGATTTGTGATGGAACACGGGAATCCCCCGCAATGCCCATCTTGTCGGTGTGTTCTATCGATTAAGCATATCCTTATTGAGTGTGTTATACTAAGAGGTGTGCGTAGGACATTTGCCCTACCAAATTATATTCAGACGATGTTGAGGTATAGTGCTCAGATCCTTGATTGGGTATTGTCCTTTTTGCGTCACCTGAAAATTTTTAATAAAATTAAAAAATTTTCTAGTCAATTATTGCAGAGTTATTTTACAGCTCTGTAATATGAAGTTTAGTTGTAATTTAAAATTTTATCCTAGTTAACTCGTTGCAGGGCCTTTTTACAGCCCTGTAATTGTTGTTAATTGTATTAATCATAGTTTATTATTGTTACATTGTTGCAGGGCTTTATTACAGCCTTGCAACATGTTATGTTTTTGTTTTATCTTTGTTAACTAGTTTTAGTCTTGTTACTGTTGTTAAAATTTTATATTATTGTTTTTGTTTCATTTGTAGGTTTTATGATAGCACATCTTAGTTCTCAATTTTGTGAAGGCGATGATAATCACAATGTTTTTTTTTGCCTTAAAACTACAAAAAAAAATGTGACAAAAACTTTTCTTAAGTGGTCCCCTTATTTGAGTAAAAGCGGAAGAAATTTCTGCAGATATATGTAGGTTTTATGGTAGCACATCTTAGTGCTCAATTTTGTGAAGGCGGTGATAACCGCAATAGTTTTTTTGCCTTAAAACTACAAAAAATGTGACAAAAACTTTCCTTAAGTGGTCCCCTTATTTGAGTAAAAGCAGAAGAAATTTCTGCAGGTTTAGTGAAAAGTAATTTCAAGGCTATCACCAGTTGGTGGGATCATTTTAAGGAAAGAAGTACTATATCCTTTAAGTGTTAGGTGAAAGTGGAAGTGTGAACCAAGAAGTATCAAATGTTTGGAAATACAATGATTTAAAAAATTTTAGTGTACACTGGCTAGAGACATTTTCAATGTTGACGAAACAAGTTAATTTCCAAATGTACTCCGGGCAAAACATTAGCTTTTAGGGGAGAGTGTTGCAGTGGGGGAAAGAACAGTAAAGAGAAAATCACTTAATTGTTTAGGGCCAACATACAGTAGATGGTAGTGAAAAGCTGTCTTTGCTCATGATAGGAAAATCTACTAATCATGTCTACTTTACATGATGTCTCAAATTGTAAATTCAAAACTACTGGAGTATACATCAAATAAAAAACTTGGATGACTGCAACAATTTTATAAGATTGGCTGCTAAAACTTAACAAACATATCATAAAAAGAACAATTCTCTTGTTTATTGACAACTGTACTGCTCATAACTCTATCCCACTTAAACAATATAAAGGGTTTTTTTCCCCACCAAATTTGAATTCAGTTTGTGGAACCGATCAACCAGGACATCATAAAAATCTCATGGATTTTTACATACGCCTTCATATACAAACAATGCAACACAATTGTGTGTTGATACATGGTCTCAAGTAACCGAAACAACAACATATTGTTTTAGAGAAAACTGATCATGTTGAAGTAATGATTCACTAGTCGTGTGGAATGACAACATGGGCATGATTTTTGGGAAACACATTACTTTGGATATAAACATGGAAGTGTTGTGGACAACTTTCAGATCAATACATTTTAGCAGAAGTGTTGGACAAAACAATTACAGATTTGTCTGATATAGAGGAGGAAAAAGAAGTTGAAGCTGAAGAGATGCCAATCTTAATATTGTCCTTATATATTAATTTGTTATTTGTGTGAATTTCGTGATTACATTGAAGGACAAACCCAATGTAAGTGATGATGTTTTTCATTCACTAAGCATTCTTGAAGATTTTGCTAACCTTAAAAAACAATTGCAAAACAATCAAAAATTTTACAATTCTTCGTATAAAACTGTAATTTTACTTAATGAACGTGCTCATTCTAATAAAGAGTAACTGCAAGGTAATCTAGTACTGTACTGAATTTTTAATTTTTAAAAGTAAATTTTATTTTGTTTTAATACAATGTTTAATAATTCTTTTATATCATTACCTTCTCAGTAAATATTTATTTATTGAAAGAATGGCGATTTCAGCTGTTCAGTGGACCTAACCAAAAAGATGTAATTTTTTTATTTGAATTTTTAGATAATTTGAATATTTAAGTGGTCCCTTCAGCTTCGAATTATTCAATTTCCACTGTAAATTATCAGTCTTCATTTAACTTTAATATATTTATATATTGTAAAATTTCTTTAATGTGTTATATACATACAATTTATTATTTTAGAGGCGCTTTACTACATGTTTAGCAAATAACACACTAAATATTAATTGCCATGTAAGTGAAAATTTGAAAGTCACAACCTAAATCATGCATTTTAATTTTTAGTTACGTCACCTTATAGTTAAGAATTTCTCACTTGAACATGTGCTAATTGGTTGTTCACATTCTTAGCTTTATATATTAATAACAAGTATATAAATAGATATTATAATACATATTTTAGTTATGTTGTGGAACTAGGTCATTTAGAAGAATTAGACCTATATCACAAATCTGATAAAAAGTAATTATGAAAGATTAAACAGGATGGAAAATAAGTCTTCCAAACCTTGACTAATTTTGTAATGGTGATAGGTAGATTAATATTAATAATAATACCTAATACTTTATGGGCCAGTTACTCTACATTTTCGTTGTTTTTTTGTTTTTGTTTTTTTTAATATTCTCCTCATTTTGAAGTTCAAAGCAGTAGTAACAATTTTAAACAGCACCACCTACTTTATGACAGGTCCCATGAAGTCAAGAAAAATAACTGAAACAAAATAAATGTATGACGGCTATAAACAAAATGGTGGCGGTTTGTTAGGAATTTTCCTTTATTAGGCCTGGGTTCTTAATTAATATAATAAAGCAATCATCAGTGGTTCAGTTTTGTACTTAATATTTATTATAATATGTATCTACTCCAAATATCTTTATCATTAAATTGACTCTCTTATTATGCTAATATCAAATTACATTTATTTTTACATTTGAACCCAGAATGATTCCAACTGTTGTTCTTTCATGAATTTCCTTTTCTTTTAAGACGACAACCAGATCACTCTAATGATTGCTCATCCCTTTTTCCTGTGGAGGCTCTTGGATATTCGGCGGGCTCTCTCTCGCTGCTTGGCGATTCTCTCTTGCTCCCTCGGTCAAAGACTGGCCACGTCTCTACTTTGTTAAGGGCTTATATGCACTTGTGTAATGTGTGTCGGTCATCGTACTCGCAAGGCAAGCATTTCAACACTTTTTGAATTATTTCACAACAGCTGTCTCTCATTCTTGTTTTCATATGTTCCTCCTTATTCTAATACAGTTATTATATTTTATATTTATTATACTTATTCTATTCTTTATTTGATTACAATACATTTAATATACGCAATACATACATATAATCATAATATTTACACAGTACTGAATTTACATAAATAATATATACTTAATCCTAACAGGTGCAGTATTTGAATATTTCCTTTATTAAAATTGCTACATAATTATCATAAATTGCAAGTGATTGTAGACCATTGTTAATACAATGTAAGGAAATAGGTTAAATCTACGCTAAGCTAGATGTGCATTTATACTTTGAATTTTTTATAGATGTAATAATCAGTATAATAGCTATACCAAATTATATTAAATATTCTTTATTATTATTACCATTAATTACAAGTGGTTTATCCACAAAAAAAAATTGTTTCTATAAATTAATACAAGGTTTAGATTAGAGGTATAGTAATAAAGGACAATTAAAATCTTCCCCGTATCAGTTTTTTTACATTTATTTGGAATATGGTCGAACTGTACAAAGAGAACAATTCGAACATTTATTAAACTAAAATTAAGTAACATTTTAATTGCACTTTATATGTAACGCTTTTTTTCGGGAGGGTATTACCAGGATACTCGTAGTCTGAGAAGAATTGGCAGGGTTTGGGCGCCAAATAATTACAATGCTTTTTGTTACAATGGTATTTACAATGTGCCTCTATAGTTAGACATGTCCTATACCTGTACAAGCTTGATTCTTAACTTGACTAGTATAAACACGTTGAAATATAGTAAATAAAATGCTACCCCCAAGGAAATACAAGAAACATTATATATTTAACTGTTTACAAATATATTGATTTACATAGCAGTAAATTGAAAAATGTAATGAGTAGGTTTTTTTAATAAGCAAAAGAAGTTCTTATTTAATTACCCAAGCGTACTGACATTGGAGTTATAGACCATAACATGTATATTATTTTAAGAGCGTTAGGAAGCACCTGACTACAAGAAATACAGCAAAGTGCCTTTGCTTTGTGCATTTACATGATTCGCAAGAGGTAAACGGAAAAATCATTACAAAAATAAGAGTTATTGTGCAAATTAAAAACTCTTATTTAAAAAACCAAAATTCAAACAAATGGGTATATTTCGTTGATAAAATTAGGCATGAAATGTCATTAGGAAAATATGCAATAAATGACAAACCATAAACTGATTTATTTTGCTCTAATTAATTCTAGAATATAATATGATCTAGTCTGCTGGGGTCGTACATATATTTCTATACTAAAATAATAAATGATATTTTATATAAGGCAATTAAATTAATTAGAAAACTATTTTGACTATGTCCTATTATGTTTTGTTACTTACTGAAATAAAATTTGTCTTCTTTTAGTGTAATTCATTTATTTCCATGGAGTGGAATAATCAATGAAAATTTTGAACTCAGCGACTCCTTCAGAGTGCCATGTTTGAAGGAGAAACGAATGGTCAGACTGATCTCACAACTCTCTCAGAAGGAAGAAGAAATGTTCCGCAACATGATACGCAGAGTTAATTTACTAGCCAAGGTAAATAAGTAAATATTTAAAATTGTATTAGTTTTGTTTGATTGAATAGAATTGTATTGTTGGTTAGGCTTCATACAGTATTTATGACGTAAGGTCTATTTGATGTTTGCTAACATCATATTAACACGTTATTTAGTTAACAGTTATTTTTATTCATAATTAAATTAGTTATGATCAGCTAGTTCCTGAACATAGCACATTATTACAGAAAAGTACATAGACCATTTCAGTCTTGAAGAGTCTCACAGCTGTCAAGCAGTGTGGGGATGATGTAGTGACATTGATGGATATACTTTTAGAGTGCACTGCTCCAAATTCAGCAAGTAACTCAATTAAGGAACTGATATGGAAGACAGAAACTATTAAAATTATCCTCACAAATGAACAACTCTAGACAGTGGCAGTAAACTGGTATACGAGATGTGTCTATTAAATAGTAAGACTTTGTTTCTACCTCTTAAAGAAAACAGTGAGAATTGATTGTATGGTCTTTGGCAGAGCATGGACCTACAATTACAAACTTCAACACCCTTGGCTGTTTAGTTAATTTTGTGTCATCGTTTAGTGTAGTTGTCTTTTTGGTTATATGCTGGAATAATGCTAAATTAAAATGGAGCAACGTGTCATTTTGAAATTGTTAGTTAAACCATTAATGGAATGTTTTCCAATGCTTATTGAGACTTACTATGAAGACTGCAGCCATGAGCATTGTCAAAAACACTGTATTGATAATTTTTCGTGATGGTCTCAACATGAAAAAAGATTGTCCCAAAGACCTAGGTCTTAGGGTTCTTGCATTAGAGCAAAAAGAATGCCCAAAGAAATTTTCGCTAACATGCTGTAGAAACTTGATGCTGACTAACTATTCTAAGAAAAAGAAATCATCACTTGTAACGATACTTGGAACTTCCAATATGCTTCTATGATAAAACAACAGACAGTGCATTTGAAAATACTGTCATCACCAATGAATGAAAAAAGCTCATCAAAAGTAAGTTCAAATTCAAAGCTTGACATGTGTTTTTTTATAATTTTTTTTCTCTAGGGTGTAATTTTGGAAGAATGACATATCAACGAACCTCAATATTATATTTCTTCTTTTTTTTTACAAAACTGAGAAAAAGAGTGAGAAGAAAAAACCAAAACTGTGCGAAAATGGTTTCATTCTTCATCAGGATTACACAGCTTTGTCTCTAAAACAGTTTTTGGTACCATATCACATATTTCATTTCCCTGAAGTAAAATTTATGCTTAAATAAACATGTTTTGTGAGTCAGTTGGTGCAATAAAGAAGAAAACATCAGATGTGTTAAAACAGCTTTCAGAAACTAATCTGCTCTACACCTTTGACCATTGGAAAAGAAAACTACATCAGTGTGTAAGTACGAATGTGGACTATATTGAAAGGCCCTTCAGGGGCTTACTCACTTTTGTTAGTGAGTAACAAACATGAGGACCCTAACTGGATCCACACCTTTCTTCATTTAGCCTTGGGATAGATCCTTCTCTTTCATCTTTCCCATCAAGTCTCTCTTGACTTTACCTCCGTTTGAAAACATCAATACAATTTTAAATACCATAAATAATAAAAAGATATTTTCTTGTCAATGCATGGGCTATTGCTAAGAAGAGTCTAATGGGCATGCCATCACAATCTGGTGAGTAATACATAAACTGTTACAGCTTGAAGCTAAAGATAGAATGGTGAACGTTGCCGTCACTTCCTCATGCGTTTGATCCTAGTGAACACCATACATGTAATGGAAATAATGAGATGATTGTTTAATTCCACAAAACAGCTTTAATTGCGACATATGTTTCGCCGTTAGGCAATTTCAAGCAACTAAATTGAAAACAAACAAAAATGTGTCTAAACTAAAAATGTGAGACAAAAGGAAAGTTTAAAAGAGTAAAGGGTAAAGGGGTTGAGAAATGACAAAAGAAAGGTCAATGATCTAACCTGTGGGATGGATCTAACCAGATCATTGACCTTTCTTTTGTCATTTCTCAACTCCTTTACCCTTTACTCTTTTAAACTTTCCTTTTGTCTCACATTTTTAGTTTAGACTTGTTTGTTTTCAATTTAGTTGCTTGAAAATGCCTAACGGCGAAACATATGTCGCAATTAAAGCTGTTTTGTGGAATTAAATAATCATCTCATTATTTCCATTATCATGGAATTCCATCATGTACCGACTGTTGTAACATTAAATTACCATACATGTAGCCTATATGAGCCCGTAGAATTTCCTCAATCTGTAATCTATTAGTCTCATTCTTTATTAGACTTCGGGCTGTCGTCATTATTTGATGCTGGATCCTTGTATTAAAAATTCGAAATAAAGTTCGACTCTGACTAGCAATATTTGAACAGGTATTGTTTATAAAAAATACTTTGTATTAACCTTAATTGATTTTGTTTCAGACTGCTCAAGATTTGGATGTTCGTATAATGATTGATGCTGAACAAACATATTTCCAACCTGCCATATCTCGCATCACTATGGAGCTCATGCAACAATATAATAAAGAAAAGGTTCTCTGTAGTCTTAGATAGTATTGTTACTATACAATATTCCAAAATATCATTGTGCCTTATACACTAGTTAATATCTTCATCATATGACTCTCTTCCCATTTAAAAACTCGTGTTAATAAATATATATCAAGTTAAGAAATGTTATCCAAAAGTAGAGATGGCTACTGCCATAGTTGCAAAGTTGTATCATCAGAAAAATGTACGAAAATATTTTATGAAAGGAAGGGATCTAACCCAAGACTACATGAAAAAAGGTGTAGACTCTAGTAGAATCCTTTTTTTCTTGTAGTCTTTGGTTAGATACCTTTCTTTCATCTTACCTATCAGGTCTCTCTTGACCAACTTTTGTTTTTCCTATCCAGACTCTATTAGAGTATTCGAGGACTGGGAAGGAAGGAGTCTTTATTTTATGTTCTTTTCTTCCTATATATATATATTATGATGGCACTTTTCCTTCCAACAATCTTATCTGAGCTAATGGATCTGCAAGCACTAAAATTATTAAGCGGGTATTTTCAATACTTTCTTTGGGTCTGGACACAAAATATCCTTCAATTTTATGGCGGTAGTAAATATCGGTGGTGGATGTAAATTCTGATTATTTGTCAAAGTAAGTATTTTAATCAATGAATAAATAATATACAACTTGGGTGGATCCTCGAATTTCAAGAATGAACATAAATTGTGTTTGGTTTTCAATTATAAACTCTTTAATTAACAGAGAAGAACCTGCTTGGCTTACATTAGTTTAAGACATCAGAGAGCACCACGATACTAACTCATAATTAATTTATCAATAAGAAGCTGTTTATTACTCAAAATTTAAAAAAAAAATTTTAATAAATAATAGAACCTTAGATTATCATTTTATAAGTATCTCTAAAAAACATATATTAAAATTTGTTTTCCCTTATCCATTAAAAGAATGTCTTTAAAATATGGATCAATAAACATACCTCATCCATATTGATTACTGGAAATCTTGATTTTAAATATTTAGCTAACGTCACCCCAGAACCAAATATACCACTATTATTATGAATATATTTTATTAGTTGAAGCTGTAATGAGTATAATAATGGATATAACCAAAGATATTGAATTGGTCCAAAGTTGTACGGTTGCCTGAAAAAATGGTTTTAATATTTGGATAAATCCAGAAGCAAGTTTATACTGTTTTTAGGTTCAGATTTTCAATCATTGAGTTGCTGGACACTATAGTTCATTTGGTGAGTATCTCAAGTGAAGCGGTGCAGCCAGGCAATTGACATGCGCTCATGCTAGTCAAGCTTAGATGCTTAGAGGGTTTATTGTGTACTCATTATCCCATAATAAGCAGTAATACATCTAATTCATAAAACTTTTATTTTTATTATTGGCTGGTAGAATGTTTGCGATAAGCCCCTGATAGAATATCTACCTCCCTAATATCTCAGGGGTCACTACTTTTTTTAAGGGAAAAAGGGTTACCACAGGCCTGGGTCACAACCGGTGTTATGGAAAAACTCATTTCTTTACTTTAATCTCTGAGTAATAGCTCCTCTGCTAAATCTGACTCGTCACTGCCGTTGTCTAGATTCATGACATATCTCTCTTCCCATATCTTATATAATGTCATTGTGCTTTCATATTTTCTCCTCTTCCTTTATTAAGTGTTCTACACACTTTTTTCAAGTATCCTTTGATATCTTCTTCATTCCTTTACCATTTTCTTAAGTAATATGGAGCAATATTAATAACCTTAACACCATTTTCTTTTAGCTTTGATAAAATGCCTTTTAAAATATTTTAGAAAAACATCACCATTCATGTTTTGAAGATAATCCTCTTTGGATTTTAACTCGAAAATGATTTCTCCATTTTCAATACATCCTCCTTCATTTCCAACATGGAATAGAATAAGGCGCTTTCCTTTTTCTGATGAAGATTTTAAACCTGTTGAGAATTCATTTAAAAAAAAGCTTTTCTGCTTTTTACTTCTGAGTCAACCCAAATTTTATTCTTAATGTTCCTTTCGTTTACTCATGTCTTATCTTGGTTGTATATTGTCTTACCCTCTTTTTGGAATTTATTGCTTTTCCTGAAATATCATGTCTCCACAGAATGATGTTTTCTCTGTCTGTGAGAAATGAATTTCTCTCCCTTGAAATAAATTTTAAACCCAGCTTTTTCAATATCCACAAAGCCGATCTTTTAAAATTGCCTAATTCCTTATCTTCGTTCACTAAATTTATAACCTTATCTATTGTCGGAACCTCGTTTCTGAAAAAAAATATATATATATATATATATGTGCTTTTCGCTTATGCACATTTGTCTATCAATCTTCTCGAACACTTTTGGTCTTATTTAAAAAAAATTTCAACCCTGCTACACGATTCCTTTTGTATGCAGAAAATGTTTCATACACACTAGCCTTCATTACCCCCATCATGTGTGCGACTCTAAAATGCACTGTCTTTTAAGATTCTCAGTTTCTGTCCCACTTTTTATAACCTGATCATTTTTGTTTTTAGTGTTATCAGTGGAAGATTTTCCATTTTATTCTAAACTAAACTACACTAAACTAAATAAAAAACTACACTAAATGTTTCATAATAAGAAAAAAATAATTAAATAAACATACTTATAAGCTAAAACCAACTGAATTATCCAGTTAGTTTCACAAATACTGACCAATAACTGAAGTGCAGGTGGACAGTGGCTAAAGGGAAAATTGACAAGGTTTGTCGTTCTGTGAATCGGCCTCAGAATTATTTGCCGAACATATGTGTCCAATAGTTCTTATTGGCTCCTGCTCTGAGCACAAACTTGTGTAGGGTGGTGTTTCACTTCAAACACTCATCAAATGAACTGTAGTTTTGCTGATATAGCTCGTTGTTTAACAAGCCGCTTTAACATTAAATATTCATTATTCCAGTGTGTATTGTGTCCACATCTTGAATTAACGTATGCTCAGGAATTTCTAGTTCCTTCTGAAGAGTTTTTAATCTACACATTGGAATTGAACTTCTGAAACAGACAATTAAATTTTACCCTTGTCATTTAATAAATTTGTTATTATTATTCCGTAGACAATAGGTACAATAATGAGTACAAATTATACCCATAAATAACAGGTAGGTTTTATATAGCTACCTGTTAAAAAACAAGACAGGAATGTAATTCAAAACTGACTTTTTCTAGCAGAATAGAAAAGGTCGAAAAACTCAATGCCGCCAAATATTTGTTCATGGTGTCACTAAACATGGAATTACCCAATTTTATCAAAATAGGAGGCGATACTACAAAAGTAATTATTTTAATTTTCGAATTGTATTTTATGTATTTTGTAAGGAAGAACTTAAATTTAAAGCTGTCAAAATTTTTGTGAAATACAAAAAAACAGTAAAAATAAATACCATAGGAGATTACTGAAAATTGGACTAGTTTCTATAACTGTAAAAATAACAGAAATGGATAGGCGGCTACTCTCTAACATTTTTTTTTTTTTTATCTTGGGTATGTTTGTATCAAAAATGTTTGTTTCGTACTTGTAAATCCGGGCGATAGATCGTCCATCCAGTCCTGAAAGAGTTAATATTTATTAAACATTTTTCATTATTATATTTGTTTTTTTCCAATGATGTTATAAATATTTATTGGATGAACAAAATCGGAGATACATTAATATTTACTCAGACTTAACCTGAGAAAGTTTTTTAAACATATCACTTTTTTCTTATTAAAATATGTAATTCTCTTAATATGCTAAGCCTAGGAATTGTTAGGATTGGTTCCTCTAACCTGCCTGGGTTCTTTATTTTCAAACTAAATAAATCAGTGGTTCAATTATCTAATTAATGGTTCTTTATTATTTAATAGAACTTGACTATTTCTCTTAGTTCTCTTATATACTAATTACAAATTACTTTAATCTTCTTAATTACTAAGAGGCCAGAATGACTCTAATTGTTGTGACTCACAGATCTGATTCTACGTTACAGTTTATAATGACTTGTCTCTGAAATAATTACAAGGTTTATTCACGAAGTTTGCTCACCCTGCTTCCCACTCTTCTATGGATGTTTGTCTGAAGTCTCAATACTCCTAGGTAACTCTTACTCGCCAAGTCCGTCTGGCTATCATCAAGAATTCCTGCAGCACTTTCCCTTGATCAATCTTGGCCCACTGACCAAGTTTCCTCCCAGTAGCATCAATGACATCTGCCTTGCTTGCAGATTATTGAGTGGGGGATGGCGGTAAACCCGCAAGGTATCAGGAACGCCTCCCTCCTAGTTCTAGCAACTAGTTCTCTAATTGAAACTCAAATCGGACCTGCCTTGCTTGCAAGGTAAGCAATTTCATCATTTTTCCAGGTCTGTCATGATAATTGTTTTCATTCTGGCTTCTTAAAAAGAACTTGGACTATATTTCTAACTAAAACCATCCTAATTCCTAACAGAATCCAAAAGAATCAATTGGAGGTGATATGGTTATTTCCCTCCAAACCATTTACACCATAATAATTAAAGTTTTGAATATAAAACTAAGCTAACCTAAGCTGTTCTTCAAATGTCCCACACCATTCTTCTGCATAATTATTCAAATCATAGACTATAACCTATAATAATTTTAAAATAAGTAAATAAGTAGGAAAGGTCACAAACAGTATCTTGCTTAATAAGCAAGTTATATTAGGTTTTATTTTTAAGTAAAAATATATTATATATGTTATTAAAAAAAAAGAAATTATCTCGACTAAGGGCCTAAGTACTTATCATTTACAATTTTCACAGTGAAAAGTAAATAGTGCAGTAAACTATTATCTTTCCTTTTCAAAATAAAGTTTAAACTTGATGATTTAAAAAAAAAAAAAAAATTCTTAGTCACTTAGTTGGAATAGTTACACACAAAAATGATTTTGTACATATGTGATAGCTAGTCATATCAAATGTTTTGAACTGCAAACCATTTATGTTGGTTACATATTAAACATCCAAATGAAGAGGGTAGTTTTAAAAAAAATATGGCATATAAACCCAACTACTATTGAATTCTTATCTCTAAGCTAATAAAAAACACTTGTGAAGGAGAACACAAGATTCATACATAATTTAAAAGGTAACCTTACACAGATTTTCTTAATAAGAGAAGTTGAAACTTTATTCGCCTTTAAAAAAAACTCATAATAAAATCATGAATTACTAACTTAAGTTTAGTAGCACAGTGGTTTGTGTGGGTTTTTTTGCTTAAAGAAATATTATCTCACTTTTAGGACTTATTTATTTCCTTATCTTTTTTAACCCTAGAACTAGCAGTGTAAACTTTAATAGTTTTTTGTAATTCATAAGAAGTACTAATATTATGCAAAATTCAACTTCTAAGATATCATTTTTCTCAGAAAGGTGCATAGAATTTATCTGTATAATGAGAAAAAAAATGTTAGGTGTAAAGGTTTTGGAGTAAGTATATTAAGAATCAAAAAAATGAAGTTAAAATACCACAGAAAAGCCTATTAAAAATTAGTTTTAAATTTGTTCAAGATATACAACAGTTTTTAAATTTAATTGTGAATAAATATTGAAAAAAACAAAAATCAATTTATAAAATTGTCATATGAAAAAAAAATTTGTAAAGAAATTAGCTAAAAAGTTAGGCCTAATTTTTTTTAAATCACCAAAAATAGTAATAGAGTTTTTCCTAGTTGCAACTCTTGACTTTGGAGATCTCGTACACCTCTATCAAGTTGATAAGAGTAAAAGTAAATAGTTTCTATAATTCTTTTACACTTACCATCATTTTCATCTTTTTTTTTTTCAGGCTATAGTTTTTAATACTTACCAGTGTTATTTAAAAGAAGCTCTGAATGAAATCTCAACTGATCTTGATCAGGCCAAGCGACAGAACTTTTATTTTGGGGCGAAACTTGTCCGAGGTGCATACATTGATCAGGTAAAATTTGGTTGTATTATTTTTATGTATCCTTTTCTTTAAGTCCAAAACTTAAAATAATTTTAATAATTAGGTTATGTTAGAATATAGTAAAAAATGTTGTTATAAATATTTTTATTTCTTTATAATATTCCTTTCAAAAGAGGCAGAACTCTACATTTTTAATTGTTTTGAGTAACACCTCATTTTAAATTTAGAGTTGCGCAAACCCCATGACCCACAGACCATTTTCTGACCTGGTAAACCCCTGTTTGTGGTCCTCGAACAGAAAATGCCAAAAAATAAATCTATGAAATTAGCGACATAAATATAATCCACTCTTTATCTGTCAGGTTAAAAGGAATACTCACGTAACAATCACACACAGGTGATATTATATCTTACATTCTAATTCTGGTGTTGAGCAAATAAACACTCAGAACTCTTTGATTTCACTTTCAACGAGAATTATTCTCTCTGAAGGAAATATTTGTTTAATTTAATGTGGATGGTGGGTTCCCTGTTGACGTCGGCTTACAACACATTGCATCCATCTTCCCTCCACTTTCAATCTTTCTTTCATGATTGTTACCTGCAGTTATCTGTTGTTTGGTTTTCTATCACTGAGACTGATAGTCTATCAACATAACTTAGCTGTAGCCATTTTTGCTAAATAGAGAAACAGTTTGTGTTTATCAGTAGACTGATTGACGTTAACTGATAAATTAGTTCTTATATTTTTATGGAATGTTGGGGAAATGGAAGTACAAAATCAAGTTTTCTGCTGGAAGGAATTAAGATGAAGCCAAATGCCAAGTTTATTACATATGTTTCTAATAAAGGTGGTTTAGATCATTACATTAACAGTGATAAACATAAGAAAAGCATTCAAAATTTTGCAGGATGCTTTAAAGTTAGTTTTTTTCCTTTATAAGTTTTCTAAACTGGTCGATCAAGTAAGTTCAGCTGAAGATACTGTGGCGTTTCACACAGTTAACCACCACTTATCGTACAGATCAAATGATTGTACATCTGTATTGTTCAAGAAATTATTTAATGATTCTGAGATGGCCAAAAAGTACACCTTCCCCCATCAAAAAACACAAGCTGTAATAAATAGTTTTCTCTCTCCGCATGCTGTAGATGTTGTGAACGAAGTTATGAATAGAATATCTTGCTTAGGTGTATTACTTGATTGTAATAACCATAGTGATCAAAAACTACTTCCAATATTTTGACCGGAATTAAAACTAAAGCTCTAACTTAAAACAACTCCAAATGAAACTGCTCAAACATTAAATAGCCATAGACTGGAAACACACTAGAATTACAATTTACTGTCTAAATGTTTTGCCTTTAGTAATTACAATGCCAATGCTAATTTTGATGGAATTTTAAATATGACACCGGACATAGAGAAAAGCCTTAATGTAAACTTCAAATTTAACAATATAATTAATCTTAAATTATTCTCCTATATTGTTATTTATTTATTTGAGGGAAATTGCTTGTTTTGAAGCAGAAAATAAAACTTCATTTCCTTTTGGTAAAGAAGTCTAGAAAACAAAGAATATACAAGAAGTGACCTTATCTTTCTCACAGGTATGAGAAATTTGCGGGGAGGAGGTTTAATTAATATACCTAAGAGCAAATTTATGGTTTATTTGTTAGATTGCAAAGTAAAGTACCACATCATTAGTAAAAGTACATACTATATAGGGGGGTGTTATAAATGAAAGTTCTCTACGGCCAATGCACGCACTATTTGTTATAAATGACTATTTATAACATTTATTAGTATGAAAGTTATTTATTTTAGATAGAGTTATTTATGGTTACATAAAATATATATAGCAACATTGGTTCAGTTTCTTTATAATTCCAAGAAATACATTATTGATATCTAATCCTCTTTATTATAAACTATATCAATTAATTCTAAGATAGAGCAAGTTGAATATTATTATGAAATATTCAAAATTTTAAATGAGTCTACTTTCTTTATCTCTTTCATTTAAGAATACACTGTCAGTTTGCTCACCTCTATCTCTGTAAGTACCAGCTACCATGTTTTTGACCGTAATGTTCCCAAAGCTGATTCTAATGAATCCCCCATTGATAGTTTCAGCCAATACTCTTAGTCAACTAACATGTAGAGCCTCTGGTGGTCACTGTTTTTCTCTTCTATAATGACTGACCAATGCCCTTAGTCAATCGACGAGCAGGGCCTCGGGCTAACACCGTTCTATTATGACTGATGCCCTTTTTAGGTCATGGTGAGTTTATATACCTTGCCTATAGTTGGTGAACTAGGTATTTTGTCTAAAGTCAGCTAGTGCAACACTTTTTGATATATTTCACAACAATAGGCTGCCTTCTGTGTATTGTCTTGGGATTTAGAACAAAAACCATACTTGATAGTTTTTATAATTTTACCTAACAACTATTCTTAACAATAATTATTCCTAACAGGGGGAAATAATAGACCATATTTTTTTTAAACATTTATTTATAGCTTTAAAATGTGTTATGTACTTAAAAATTTACAGTAAATAAAAATATTACAGCCGTAACAAAATTAACCACAGTTTTTCTTAAAACACAGCAGTTAAAACTATTTTTGTAAGATATACCAACTCTGAATATATGTAAAAAAATGCATGTTATCAATATGATCATACAATTTTTATTTGTTGGTCCAGATTCATTGAAGCCTAAACTGATTTGTAAAAGAACATTAGAAAAATAGTGTCTACAAATTATCTAAATCTTCTATAATTAAGAAGTCTTGTTTAAGTAAAGAAGCAAATATATTCATGTTTCTCTCATCTAATTTGAATATAGCAGTCTGCACTTTTCTCTCCTCAATAATTCCAATTTTGATAAAACTAATATAATATTGTGGTCAGAAACATTTCACGTTCATATTCTGAGACAACTTTTATTTGAAATGGTGATGGAATTCCTTCTGAAGTTTGTAAAACCTGTGGTATTAAAAGAAATTTCTAACCTACTAAAAAATTAAATACTATTCTTCAGAAAAACAGAATCTCGGTCATGACCTAATTGTTGAGGAATGCAACAATACTTAATACGTAGAAAGATGTTGATGAAATGTATTTCTTTAAATAATTTAGTCTAATTATGTAATTAATAAATTTCCTTTGTAAGAAGAATTGTTAGAAAAAGCAGAAATGGCTAGAATTATAATATAGAGAATTCTTTTATTTTCATCTGTACAATATTTCATTTATCATTTTCCATTTATTCTTCTAATAAAAGATGATAAAAATGCAGATATGCACCTATTCGACGAACCCCAAACCAAATTTACTGATCTGCAAGTAAAACAAAATATTTCTTATATAATTGCTGAATTAACTGGAAAAAATTGACTGGCATTAGACTGAGCTTTTTTTTCCTTTTTTTTTTTTTTTTTTTATTAATGTAGAAGGCTTTCCAAAATATGATCAAATTGCTAGAGCTATGCTGTCAATTTTAAATATTCCTCATAGCAATGTTTCTTTCAAGAGAGTTTTCAGTCTCGAAAAAGCTAAGAAATCAACTGCAGCATCCTTGCCGTTTTCTTCAAAATAGGCATAAACAAGTATATAATACAGTGATGAAATTAATCTAAATAATGTAAATTATAAACTGATTGTATATAGACTGTAAAGATAAAATTTAATTATTAATGTATTTTCATCTTTTGCTTCACATGTAAGTAACATTCACAATTCACTTTATGTTTCAAATTACTAGTCACATGAGTTAATTATTTTATTTTATGTGTTAGTTGTTATTATTTATATTGCTATTTTATTTGTACAGAACTACAGTGAAACCTTGATCTATCATTTTGGAAGGGACTGAATAAAAAAATAACAACATAAGTAGCTATGAATGACAGGCAGTAAAACTTGTCGTCATTTAGAGTATACAATTCCTTTACATTGACAAATTTGTAAACTAGTTTTTTTTCTAAAATCTAAATTACCGAATATTGTGATAAATCTTATATTAATCAAATTTCAGCAAAAACTTATTTGCTAAGCATTTGACTATTATATTTGTGAAATTGGAGAGATGATTATGTATACAAAATTAAACACATTGGAAATGTGAAACATAAAAAAAATAAAATGCTGAGAATCATACTGATGGAAAATTCATGTCAGCAAGTTTCAGTAAATAGGCTACCTACTTTATGTATAAAACCTGTAAATCAAATAAACTTCTTCATGACTAAATTAAATTGAGAAAGAACTTTTTTTAATCAAAAACACATAGAATATGGTAGAACCTACTACCAATCTTCAGATTTAACACTGCCTTATTGTGTTTATAATTTTCTCCTTTACAAGTTAAATAAATAAAGTAGACCTGTGGATGGATTATTATCTGTAATTGACAGAAAATTCAGGTTCAGGTAATAAACAAATTAATTATATTTCACGAATACATAAAGGTAAAAAGTACAGTGTGAATTGTGGTGCATTACTTTAAACTAAAATATATACAGTAGAGTCTCGCAAACTCGGCACTCGATAACCCGGCAGTCCGGATTATTTGGCGACCCCGACAGGAAAAAAAAAAAATTCTAAAAACAGCGATGTTCATAAAAGTTCGGCAGATCCCAAAGCGGGCATTAACTTCGATCGCTCGAATCGTTGATGGTACTTTTCCCACGTTAAACTCGTCACAAAGCTTTTTTACAGATTAACACATTTAACCGCGTCTCAAACGAAACCAACACACGCTTCCGTTTTCGTAACTCGCTCATTTTTATTTACTGTATATACTGTGCGTACCTGTCAAAGAAAACTGAAAAGAAATGTTATATTTTCCATAATGTATACTAAATTGATTCGTGGAAAAAAAGCGGCCCATCAAACGTTTTTGCAGGTGTATGTCTGCTATATCGACGGGTGCCATTGCCGCGGTGTTATTATACCGCTGACAATGGGACACCGCTATCGACAAAGTCGTTTGATATCGCCGCGGTGTTTTTATGTCGCCGACAATGAGATACCGCTATCGACAAAGTCGTTTGATATCGCCACCGCTTTGGTGCCGCGGTGTTTTTACACTGCCGACAATGGGATACCACTATCGACAAAGTCGTTTGATATCGCCGCCGCTTTGGTGTTTCAATTACAATTTATTTTTTGCCCTTATTCTCGATAACCCGGCATTTCACAAACTCGGCACACTTCCGGTCCGCATTACGCTGAGTTTGCGGGACTCTACTGTACAATTAAAAAATATTACCAAAGTATAAATAATCAATTCAGAATTGTGAGAAGTTAGTTTCATGATGAACGAAAGAAAGAAGAAAAAACCTGTGTTTTAAAACACACTACTGACATGAACCGAGTGACTTCGGTCTCTGTTAATAAGTTATTGATTTTGTGCAATCTATTGTTGTTGCTTATGGCTGGAAAGAGGAGGTGGATTGCATGCACGTTGATTGAGAACATCAATTTGCAATGTATGGCTCAACAGTCCCAACAGTAACCTTGTATTCTAACTGTCTTTAAAACCATCTTAAACGTGTGAGTATTACTGTAATTGAATAATAATACTCAGAAAATTATTTGAGAAATGTTATTTTAAAGCTTAGAACAATACGGATGTAGTCGGGTTTTCTTTAAAAAAAAAAGAACTTTTTAATCTGTTCAAGGTAAACATTGGATAAAGTTGAAGTTTAGAAATATATTTATTTAATGAAAAAAAATGTAAAGCGTTGATCACATTCTATATTTATTTACCTTTAAAACAAAGTAAAAGTGAATCATATTTGCACGTAGTTAGTTGGTAGAATTTATTCATCTGAAGAAGTTAATACTAGAACAATGAAATTTGTAATAATTCCTCTAGAGCTTTATATCCGGATTCAATATTTTTAACAGATTAATATACTCAACAGTAAATACAATTGCAGTTATATATCTTCCATTTTCTTTACATGCATTTATTTTCTTAATTAAATATTGTATAAATTTAAAAAGAAAGGGGATAAAGAAAGTGTATCAAACATATTTGTTATTTAACAAAGTATAAACGGCAATGTTACGTTGTCAATACAATATTATGTTGTGGTGGGGGAACTACCTGGCCTTGAACTTGTTAGTGTACCTTTATCAGTAATATCAATACTTTGTATTTGGACAAACATTCTAATTTACACTTTCATATTTTTCTTTTTTCATAAATTTATAGTATTTAAAAAAATATTGTATACATCTTTATAGTAACAATGTGACTTAATTAATGGAGTTTTTTTAGTTAATATGAGATCAAACACAAAACTATTAAACTGGAAAAAATGGTAATTTTTTCACAATTTGTGTCATTTAAAAAATTTATTTTGCAATTGGAAATAATTAAGGATTGTTAAACCGGAAACAAAACATCTTGACTTTTGTTTCACCTTATTTCAAAGTAAACCTACCAAGTTGAATAATATAACAGATTCTCAATCAATATTAATCGTAGATTAGTTCCTTAATATCATGTAACACTACAACTCGGTACAGTAGTGTATTTTGTTGTTTATTTCATTTTTATTTTGCTGGACATTGAATTACAACAAAAAATGGAAAGTTATTTGGAATCGGTTGTATGTAAAATGTAGATATTACTTGCCACTGTGAGGTGCTGTATGAGAATGAGTCGAACATAGGCCTAGAGCTGAATGGTACGCATGCGCTGTCACAATATTATGACTCCCTACATTAACAGCGGATGTTTAGTTGAATCACCAGACATTTTGTACATATAAATGATAACAATTGTTCTCGAAGTATGTAAGTTTAGTTTACTTAAAAATTATAACTTTGAGAACATATTTTCGTTATTTAAATTTTGTTTAAAAACTATTAAATCAGAAAAATCATCATTCAGGGAATATTGAATGTGGTAAAAATATGTATTGTTGAAATAAGTTTTCAATCTTGACCACAGAATCTGAACGATAAATGCGGGAAAACAACGAATGTGGAAACGATAGATCTAAATTTCACTGTAGTTAGGTTAGGTCACCATGCAACTAATTTTAACTTATGACTGAAATCTTTAGTTTTAACAAATTGATTTACAATTAATTAAATTTAAATATTACTTTTATGGGTTAAGCTACATGACCTATATGTCATTTTTAGATTGTTATCATTAAAAATATGTTTATCTGCATGTTCTAACACCAGTATTTCATAGTAGCAACTTATTAAATACCAATTTAAAAATAAGCCTTCCATTGAGGCCTGTACTGTATAAAGGTTTTTTTAATTCGTGAATCTTTAAATAAGTTACATGTTTTTTTAACATAATAGTTTTTACTGATTGTATTTTTTCAAAGTTGTCAGGTATTTTTTTCAATTTTATTATGATTTGTTTTAATATGTCTTCAAATATAAAAATATATATAATAAAACCCTATCACATAGAATGTATACATATCACTTCTAGGGTTAATGTTTTTATTTTATTACTGTCAGATTGGGAGTAGATTACATGTGGAAACAACATATAAATTGGGTTTGAAACTGTATAACTTATGATGGGTTCATTAGTCCTAGTTGGTAGGGAAGCAAGTGTAAGATATGTTCCTTCCCACAGACATTGTTATCAAGGGAGCAAATGTAATCTATGCTGCTCCTCATATACACTTTAACAAGGAAACATGTGTAAGCTGTCTTGCTCCCCACGCACACTATTAGCAAGTGCAAGCTATACTGATCCCCATGTACACTGTTAACAAGGAAACCAGTGGAAGTTATGCTGCTTCCAACACCCAGTTATTAAGGAAGTAAATTCAATCTATATCGCTACACACACACACACACTATTATCAAGGGAGCAAGTGTAAGTTATGCTGCTCCCAACACACCCTGTTACCAAAGGAACAAATGCAAGATATGCTACTCCCCACATACACTGTTAGCAAGGTAGCAGATGGAATCCAAACTAGAAAATATCCACATATTTTCCAATCTCAGTGAAGTGTTGCCTATTTTTTAAATTATACATAAATTATTATTAAGAACTGCATATATTTTTTTTCTGACTATCATATCAACAGTTAGTTTAAATGTATTAAATATACGGAATGTCTTTTAGCTTGTTTTGTGCATACAATATGTTTTGATTGGACTAGTAGACAGCATTAGTGAAGCTCACCAACATAGTTATACAGTTCACAGTGTAAATAATACTGCAAATAGTTAAAACCTTTTTCATATTCCATTACAGGAGCGAGCACGTGCAGCCGCCTTAGGCTATCCAGATCCCACAAATCCTACTTATGAGGCTACTTCCGATATGTATCATAGAACATTCACAGAGTGTCTAAAGCGGATCAAAGATCTTAAAGACCATGGACAACCAAACAAAATTGGTATTATGATTGCATCCCACAATGAGACTACTGTTAAATTTGCATTAGATAGGTAAGTAGAATATAATGAAGGATTAAATAAAGCAATAAAGCTAAAGTTTCAAAATTATTTTAATAATATAAATGAGCTACAGTTGTTTCACCTTGTGGCATCATCGGGCAACTAATAATTAACAAGTACTGTATTGACAACTACATACACAAGTATCAGGAAACTAAAATACAATAGAGAAATCGGGAAGGGTAGGGGGAATGACCTTGCAGGTAGATGAAAGTTGATGAACTATGTTAAGGATGGATGGGTTTTAGAAGCGATGAAGAATTTAATACAATTTGGTCATTTAAGTTAAAAATAGACCTAAGTGAAATAGATCTATTTATTTCTAAACATTCTAAATTATTTAATCTATTGCTTTTATTTTCTATGTGTAAGAGTTTAACATTCAATTTCGGATCAAAATTATTACCCGACTTCAAAAGGTGGTTAGCAAAGTTAGAGTTTCTATAGGCATGTTTCCAGCTATTTACATGTTCTTTAATTCTAACTTTTATAGATCTACCTGATTGACCTATGTACTCAGAGTCACAATCTTTACAAGATATTTTATAATCCACTATTTTCTAACATTTTAAAAAAATTTTTATCTTTATTATTAACCAATATTTTCCCTTGATTTTTTGTACAACTAAAGGCGACTTTACGATTACATTTAGTTGAAATAAGGTTACTGATTTTATAACTGTTGATAAAAGATAATTTACAATATTTAACTATTTCAATGCTATTATTATGGGAAGAGTAGACTAAATTTTCAGCTCTTCACTTTAACTTCTTTCTTGAAATATTATTTATTAAACTAACATCATAACTTATTATTAACAGCAGTTTGTTTAACAACATCAGTTCATCATTGAGAAGTCATTAGGTGAGAGAGGTACAATAATAATTCTATGTATCATGCTGTGAAATGCAACATGTTTATGGCTGATAGGATGGTTAAAATCAGCAGGTATAACTGTATCTGTATAAGTTGGTTTTCTGAAATTTTTAAATTTATGATAACTATCAGTGATATTAATGTTAAGATCCAAGAAATTAATGTTGTTATTTATACCCACTTCCATAGTAAACTGAATTTTGCTATTTACAGAATTTATGGTTTTAAGTAGAGAGTCTAACTGCCTATTAGTGCCACTAAACAAACACAAAACATCGTCAACATAACGGTACCAATAAATTATATTCTTAAATAAAGGATTGTCTTTACCAAATAAATTATTTTCAAAATCAGCCATGAAAATTTCTGCTAGAAGAGGTGACAAAGGTGAGCCCATTGCCAACCCTTCTATTTATTGATAAAATTTATCATTAAATTTTAAATAAGTTTGACTAATGCAAATTTCTATGCTATTTTTAATTCATTACTAGCGCTGTATCACCATTGGTATAGCTAATTATGCCATTGATAATGTTTTTACATTTGTTAATGGGTATACTTGTAAAAAGACTTTTAACATTGAAAGATACAATTTTAGCATTAGAAAGTACAGTAACATTTACAATTTTATTAATTAAATCTAAAGAATTCTTAATACTATATTTAGATGTAAAATTAGTGGCACTTTTGAATAGAGTATTGACTTTTCGGGCCAATTTAATAAGTAGGAGCATTGTTAAATGATACTACGGGACGAACTGGAATATTAGGTTTGTGAAGCTTAGGTAGGTCATATAATCTGGGAGGTTCGGGGTTCATAACTCTTGCAAGCAACTAATGCAAACGTTCTTAGGGAACAAATTAGTACAATTCTTAATGTAGTTATTTACTATAATTAGAAGTAAGATTACTTTTTAATATTTTAAAAGAGGAATTTATTATCATTATTAATTATTAGTTGCCCGATGATGCCGCAAGGCGAAACAATTGTAGCTCATTTATATTATTAAAATAATTTTGAAAATTTAGCTTTATTGCTTTATTTAATTCTTGAATATGGAGTTTCAACAAGAAATATCTGCTGTTACATTAAATAAATAAATAAGAATATAATGGAATAATCACTTCTGACTAATTACTTTAAGCTGTTGGTGGAGATATAATGATATGATAGTTAGTTATGATGAATACAAATTCATTAATTTTGACTTAATGGGATATGAATTTTAGGAAAAAAATATATATCGCCATCTTTTATATGCTGGTCCCTAGTATTTGTATTTGTCCGTCTACCTAACAAACAAATGATATTAAATTTCTAGGTATTTATCTTGATAAAAATTATGACTTTGAAGAAACACATACACTGATGAAACTGCATTCAACTATGAGAAATTATATACAATTATGCGTTCAAAGAAATTTAAAGAGAGAGCAATCCATCAACATCGACCAGTAAAATTTTGTTTTAGAGTTTTATATGTGTATATTATTTTTGTTTTCACTAGTGAATGTCGATCCAAACTTTAATAAGGAAACTATTTTATTATTATTATTATTAAGTAAAGCAATTAACCAAAGTTCAATTTTTAAAATAATTTAATGTAATTTTTAAAATTTACAAGTCAATCTGCTCTGGTCTTTCACTCCTGAAATTAAAGAAAGGAATGTGATGTTATTTTGAAAAGCAACCACGATCTGCTGTCAGAAACCTGTTGCACTTGTCCCGATAACTAAAGAGAGTACACAAGTCAATGTGATTTTTGTTTAAAAATTTAGTTCTGTATTTTAAGATGTTTTACAAAGGCTTACCTGTTTAAATAAAGGAAGGTTTGCATAAACACCTTTTGCACACTACATACTGCTATTTTTAAAAGTTGAGGAGCTAATTATAACAACATTATATATAAATAAAAGGCAATTTGTACTTCCACAATATTTTTTAAATTTTTATGAGCCATGCCGACCAATGTTTCACCAACTACTACAGCATTGTCAAAAGCAGCTTACAGACTAAGGTACAAGAATTTTACAACACAAGAGAAAGTTGGCCAAATTTACTGTTAGGTTAAGAAGGAGGGAGAGAGGGAAGATACCTAGGCCCAAATAGGGGTTGCAAAAGTGGTGAATTACTAAGATCTTATTGTTCATTTATAACTAAGCTAGAGTCGTTATTGATTATTCTCTTAATTTCTAACATTTCTAGTGCGTTTAACTTTTTACCCTTACCATTAACATGTAGAATATTAAATTCTTTATTGGAGTGAAAATCCGAAATTTGATGAGTTTTTAGATGGTTAGAAAAACTAGAATCTGCATAGTCCAACCGCCAACTTCTGTTATGTTCGCATAACCTAGTTTTGAAACTACGACCTGTTTGTCCTACATAAACAGAATTACAAATTTTATAATTTAATTTATACACACCATTTTTTTACAGAATTTAATATATATATATATATATATATATATATATATATATATATATATATATATATATATATGGGTTAACAAAATTTATTGAAGTAATTATTAACTTCCAAAATCATTTATAATCCCAAATTTGATCATAGCTAGTATATAACTTTGATTTGTTGGTTTTACCTGATATTGTAGTGATGGTCAAGACATTAGACCAAAGACTTCATACTTTTTTCTAGAGAAAGATTTTTATTTATAAGAAAATAAATTTTTACGACAACTTTCAATAAATTTTTCAAGAACCACTTTTTTGTTTTTACGTTTACTTTATTATACATTTAAGAACAGCTGATGCATTGCTTGTTTGGATTTGAATTAGAATCCTGGGCCTTGAATTCTAGAAGTCTGCCTCTGATGTAATAGAGAAAGAAGAAGAAATTGACCTCTAAATTTTACAGATAGCATTTTAAAGACTACTATGGATTAGTAATTTGTTTTACAAACTTCCTTTACTAAGGAAGTATATTATGTTTTCTTTTTCTTACTTTTGCAATGTTTTTACATGAATGCAACAATAGAATTTCAATTTAGGTTCAAGTAATTCTGTTAATATTTTTTGTGCTGTTGTATAGTATGAACAACCTTGGAATCTTGCCAGAAGATAAAGTTATATGTTTCGGACAATTACTTGGCATGTGTGATTACATAACATTTCCTCTTGGTAAGTGTTCAACTATAGTTTTATTCTTCATTACTTATTTGTTTTATAATTTTGCTTTTAATACTGTATTTTAAATAAATGCTTTTTATATTAATCAGAACTTAGAAAATTTTATTTGATTGTCTAATTACATCTGTTATTCTTTGGGGTTTGCTGTCAGATTAAGATAAAAAACAATTGTAATTCCTTTTTTTTTTATTTACAAGTTTGAGCTCTCAGATTTATGTTCTGTATATTTTATTGTAGTAAGCTTCATTACAAAAATAATATTAATTATTTAAGTCAATTATGAAAACTTTCTTTTTTTTCTAATCTAATTATTTATTAGAATAAATACTACAAGATGTCAACCAACTGTAAAATCTGAAAAGTTGAGAATTTTAAGTAGTTGGAAAAACTAGGGGAAAAAAATCAGGAATTTCATTCATAATTCGGAAAAAATCGAGTTTTCTTATACCATATCAGTTAGAAGAAAATATGCATGGGATTTTTGTTGTTGCAATAACTACTTCATCGTAGTAGAACAAAAGAACATTTAAAAACTTTGAGTATCATTAAACTAAACAGTCCGATGTAGCTCATACAATGTAAGGTTGCAGTTCCGCTGTTTTAGTAAGAGGTAGAATGCTTTAGACATGAATACCACTAGACGCAGACGCACAATTGTTATATAACATAATTATAACCTGTGTTCATAATATTTATGTGTTAATTTGCATGAATGACCATTGATTATAATCATACGACCCTTTATAAAACTGAAATAATTTTTAAAGAAGACATAAGATTAAAAAATGTAATTCTTAGAAGTGCTGACAAATAAGTCATCAAGTGATGATTTGTAATCGATCAAGAACATTTAATTTATTAAAGAATGGTAGAAATTCAACCATTATATATATATATATATATATATATATATATATATAATTTGAAAACATTGTTATAGCTGAAAATCTGTTAAAAAATTTAGCAGTAAAAGTCTCTCTTGCCGTGTATATACGTTAAATGTAAAATTAAGCTTTCCTTTAATGCTGTGTTCTTCAATAATCATGTTTTAATCTGTGAATGTTAGTATATATATATATATATTTTTTTAATAGTACACCAATATCACAAGTAACTGTATCTTTGACTTGAGTGAATCAGTGCTTGAATTGACCTTGAGGGGTGATTAAACCTCAAGACCTGTGTAGATCTGCACTAAACTTTGGTTGCTCACACATACATACAATGTTTAATATTTAGTCAACAGATGATGGGGAGGGTACTAATATACAGAAATTAACTAATGATTAACTGGGGATTGAATGGAACCATACTGAATGATGCCCATGCAGCTATGTGTAGTAGATTACAGGATTACAGCGTTATGGTGTCTGTTTTTACTTACTAAAATTTTATAGTTGAGAAATGTTAGCTGAAAATTTGGCAAAAAGTCAGTCCTGTCTTTCATATGATTTTCATGATTTTTTTTCTTCTTTGAGGAAATATTGAGGAATAGAAAAAATATATTTTATTGAAGGGGGTTTATTTTATCACTAAGCATAATACGAGGTTGAAAGTAAAAATGTTACAAAGGTTGTGGCCCTATGTCCTAACGTTAATTTTTCAAGTCATTCAATAGAATTCAAGTCATCCTATATTAATATACACAAATATATATTATACATATAGAAAATATATATATCCTGGACTTTTTTTGGCACTGGCTGTAGTGTGAATGATTTTAAGATATCAACTTGAAATTCTGCACACTATAAACAAAAATATAAATATGTACACCAAGATTCAAGTTGATGTCTCAAAAATTGTTGAAACTTGACCCGATACACGCATCAATCTTACGGCTGATAAGTAAAATTTGTGACATCTTTCATACATGATTCAGTTCCAGTTTCAATTTTCCACATATCAACCGGAAACTCTACTACATTATTAGTATACAATACTACTTTATGTATTTAACTTGTTTTAAATCTATATCTCAAAAATTGTATAAAATAGAATTGATCAAATGTATTATTTTTTGTAGTACTGACAGAAAAATACGTGCATATACCAGTTCTATTTTCAACATTTTTTTAAAATTTCAGCTTAAACTATGGTATATACGTTTCTAGTATATGTTTTACTAGTAAGCCAAGTTTCAAGTCGATAGCTTGAAAATTTTTGAGATTGGAGCCTCTTGAAAATATTCATGGAGTTTCGTAGTACCGATAACATAATTATAATTTTCTCGAAATTGGCTGTAACTATTTTGATCAAATTTTGTTCTGAGTCCCAAACAAAACATTTTACTCATTATCTCTACAAAAATACTGGTTCATAAGTTATCAGTAATAAACCAAAAAATCAGCTATATGGTTGATATAAAAGACATAATTTAACGAACTCGGCTCTACTGATTTCGTTCAAACTTTAATTCTATGTGAAGATAATTTTAATTCCTTTAAAAAATTGCAAGGACAAAGTATTACAGTTCAGGAATAATTGCACCGTCATTAAAAGTGATTTACACTGTGGACATGCTTTTGCCATACACAAAGCATGATAAGACCCTATTTAAATATTATTTTCAAAGACGGCATCAAAGGTTCATTTACTAATTTTTAATGACAACTACCAAACTTGTTAATTAAATACATACAATTAATTAAACTACTTGAACACTTTAAATGGATTCACAAAAATTATGTAATACTAAATATATTCAAACAGTATAAATCATCCATTCTTTGCTAATACAAATTTTATTACAGTATATACTTACCGAGAATAAAAATTTGTATAACCAATAAATACAAGACACATTTCCTGTTTAGACAGCAAGGAAGATATCTGAGGAAGGAATTGTTTTATTACACTGTTTTTTCAAGCTCGCAGAGTCTTCCTTATCATAACTTTTCTTTAGTTTTCTTCCTTTATAGGCCTACATGTTAACTTCTTCCTTATTCATCTTATTATCAACCAAAGTCTATATTGTGAATTTGTAGCATTACATAGTGATAACGATTTGAATTTATTTAACGTTAGGATTATTGTTCTAATAACAGTGTCAGACTATTAAATTATTAAAGATACTCACTATTAATGTTTGTGTTAGTCATATTCACAATCGTTGTGAAATATTTATTATTTATAAAATCAAATAATCGAAACTACTTTTAATATAGGAAAATATTATTTTACAGTAGTGAGGGTCCATTCCTGTTCTTCTCGTATTACTTATGAATCATATAAAATTTCACATTTCATCAACAAAAATTTTTATTAATCCAATTGTTGTATTGAACCTTCACAGTCAGCGTTTATGGTTCATATAAAAATTTTGCTCTATAACTCCTGAACAGGTTTTTTTTTTCTGTTTCCATTATGTTCTGTTCATTACACACCTTTAGGGTTTAAAACTGAGTTTGATGGGAAAATAATTTTTGTGTTTTCAGTCAGCTAAATTACCATTAAAAGTACCATTCATGTACCATTCAAAGTGAACAAGGAAAAACCCCAAACCACAAAATAACACAACTACATAAAGTTGTATAATGCGTTTATATAACCTTATGTACATTTCGATAGCTCTGCTATATAAACACATTATACAGTTTTATGTAGTTGTGTTATTTTGTGGTTTGAGGTTTTTCCTTGTTCATATACAATCACCACAGTGCTCTAGTGATTTATTTACCATTCAAAGGACGTACAGAATGAGTACAGCGGAAGACTAAGAGCCTATAATAAACCTACAATTCTAAGGCGAACCTAAGATGTTATATTGTTTGCCAGTTCTATTTCTACCTTAAATATTTTTCTTGTGTGTGTGTGTGTGTATTAAAAATTCAATGCTTTTGATAACTTTATATAAACCAAATTTACTTTTGCAATATTTATAATTATTGTGATATTGTGAGCATCTGCCTTTTATAGTCAGAGTTACTACTGCTAATCCCAATATAGGATCTCCTCTAATGCAACTTATTTTTCATTATAACCTAAAATGCGGGACAGCGTCTTCTTTTTTATTTAAAGCAATATTATTTTAGTTTTTAAAAAAAATTTAGTAATTTATGTTTTGTTAAGTTTAATTTAAATTATTTATAGAATCAAGTTACATGTTGTTGTTTTTTCTTAAGTTTGTTTTATTACAGTATTATTAGTTGACCTTTATAAAATTTTTAAAAAATAATCTTTTAAACTTGCATCACAACCACCCTCCTCCAAGGTAGTGTATTGACTTCCAAGATGTGTTTGACATTGGGTTTTAGCAGTATTGGATTTTCCATTCATCAGCACAGTCATTATCAGCCTTGCCAGCATAAAATATATTTATAAAAAGTATTGCTTATAAAGGAGCAAATAATGTTTTAAAATCCTTTTCAATATTTTATTTCATTATAATAAATTTAAATTATATTGTTGTTTGGACACTGAGTATGGCAAAATTATTTTTAGGTAAGAATGTGATTTTTATTCCTTTGTTTTCTTTGCCAGGTCAGGCAGGATACTCAGCATACAAGTATATTCCTTATGGACCTGTCAACGAAGTGTTGCCATATCTATCTCGTAGAGCTATGGAGAATAAAGGAGTACTGAAGAAGATTAAAAAAGAAAAGAAATTACTTCTGAAAGAGTTAACTAGGCGCATGCTCACTGGACAAATTTTTTATAAACCAAAAGGAACTTATACACCAGTATAAGACGGACAATTTCAAATGGTTTAAAAATTATCTTGGGTTTTAGAAGAAAGTAATATTTATTTATTTTAAAATAAATGACGACAGAAAATTTACCAATCAAAGATTTAAAAAAATTATCTTTAGTTGTAAAGAAATATAGTTCCTTCTTTTTCAGCAATAATGAAAAATGTTTTTCAACTTTTGAAAATTTAAAAAAATTACCATTGTATAATGAAAAATATTTTTCAACTTTTGAAAACTCTTTTTTTTTACCATTGCTTTTAATGAAAAATGTTTTTAAACAAATTCATTAGGCTAAATGTTAACTTTATTTATTTTATTTTTTTGTGTTTTATGGATCTGTGATATAGCAAGTATAGGTTGATGAATGATGTTTGCTTGAGTTGTTAACTTATATAGGATTCTGTTTTAACACAGTCATATCTTTTTTAAAATTTTGAAGAAGTATTAAGATTATTTTACACTTAAGGTATTATTTGTTTAAGTATTTCACTGATCAGTAATGTTTGTATTCTATTGACTTTTTTGTAAAGAATGGGCGGGAATGTATTTATCTTCAGCCTACATCTTATTGAATTCCATTTCAATAAGTTTTGTTAAATTGTTATTCATAAGATCTCATGGTCTTTCATTCTGATTTCATATCTCTCAACCTCCCCCCCCCCTCACTGTATTGTTCTAAACTGTATTATTCCGATATATTTATTCATTAAATTTTAATTTACTGTTAACTGTTATTATACAATTTTGTTGAAGACTAAATAAGAATAGGTTAAATGTGCTTTAACAACACATGGTAATTAAAATTAAATCTTGATTTTTATTACTCATTTTCTTTTCTACAAATTGTGGAAAAATTGTAAATACCAGTTGTAATCTCATAAGATCTTAGGATCACTTTTCACAACTTCCTCTCCCTTACTCTGTGTTGTTATTGCTCTAAACTTTGTTTTCCCGAATATTGTTTGTTGTTCTAGATACCAGTTTTAATCTCATATTATATCACTATTACTCGTAAATCCCCTCCTTCACAATGTATGATAAACTTTATTTTTCCGATATTTTTATTCATTAGATACAAGATAATATACTGGTTACAAGATTATATAGATACTGGTTCTAAATAACGGTTTTAAACATTATGAAATTTTTGTAGCAACACTATCAGGATCTGTTAGCTTTATTTCAGGTAATATTTGTGCTAAAAAAGGACAGATTTATCTTTAAATTTGGGTCCCGATCCATTCATTGTTTGTAACTAAATTTATCGTTGATTATAGAAAGGAAAAAATATCTTATCCTATTTTAAATAGTTGTTTACATTTGATGTATAATACTACTATTATATGAATCTCATTCAGATATTTTATTAAAACTATTATGCAGTATTATTTTATTTATAAATATGTAAAACAACTGCAGTATTATACAAACAGATTGCAACTGTTTAAACACTTGTAGTTGTATGTTTCTCATGTTTTAATACATACAACATTTTATAGTTAAAATTTCATATTGTTTTGTAGTAGAGGATTATGTTCAAATGTCAAAAGTGGCAATTCTAGTCCCAATATTTTACATGATGTTTTGTTAAAACAAAAATGTTGTAAATATTGAAAATGAAGTATTCTATGTTGCTAATTGTACTTGTTGTACAGCAGTAAACCACATGAACTATTGAGCATAATGTATTGTTTCTTTTAGTGTTTTCAGACAATAAAATAATTGTTTCTAGTAAATATTAAGTATCTTATTTGTATATTTGGTGTATTTATACCTCTATTTATTGTTGTGCAAATTGTTTATTGTTTTAAGAATTGAGTTAGCTACCCCTTTGCAGTACTGGCCGGTTCACATTAAATTGAGGAAATTTCAACGGCTTATGGTTTTCCCCAATTGTGTTATTTTTTATGTTTCATATGAGATAATGTTTCTTTATTTTTCCTTTTCCCTAATATTGTTAATTAATATAAATCCCTTCTTTAATTTATATAAAATGTCTAACTTTATTATTATTATTATTATTATTATTATTATTATTATTATTATTATTATTATTATTACTATTACTATTATTATTATTATTATTATGTACGTCAATATATGTTGAAATCCTTCTTTAATATATCAAACAAGCTCAATATTAGCAAATACACAAATGATCACAGTTAACAATTTTTTATTTTGTTTATATATATTTATATATATACAATTAAACTATATTGAACTAAAACAAAAACTATTTACACTTTTTCAATCGTATTAGTAATTTATAGCCTTGACCTATTTTCTCAGCCCCCACTTTCAGACTCGGACTCGCTCATTTTGTCACATTCCAATATCCCTTTCACCATTTTTACTACCATTGTCATCACTAAAACTATCCAGCAGACGCTCTAATTCAGAATTATCTAAATATCTATCCATTCATATGAAATAAACAGACATTGTATATGTAGAAAACAAAACACACTACGAAAATAAATAAACTATAATTTCTGTCAAATAAAATATCAATACAGCCAAGTTTTTGTAAAATAACAGATGAACCAAAATTCCTTCACAAATTCATCACTGAGTAAAAAATAACATGTCAATGACAGTATAATAATATCAAATTACATGTATCCTTTTATATCTGAATTTTGGTTCTTTTTACATACTGAAATTTTCATTCTAAAATAAGTATTTATCGTGTAGATATAACGATATGAATGATTAAACAGAGGCTCTAAAAGTTGATAATTACTTTATTAAAAAAAACATGTTATATTTTAATAAAAATCAAGATATATGAGCTAAGACAAACCAGAAACATACTAGGCATGCTATGTATGAGACTGTATTGCAAACAAGTCTGTAATGAAGACAAAATTCTAAACATCATAATAACATTCATGTGCGTGTTCTAATGCTAAACATCATGGTGATGTGAATGATCCTCAATGGGATAGGGAAGTAACATCAGGTCACCGTTTTTAACTTTTAAACCAATAAATATGGGGAAATGTGATTTTGTATACATATATTAATTAGTCAAATAGAACTATTTCTTTTAATATGTTTTGACTACCCTTACCCATAAGGGACCATCATTCTCCTCAAAAGGAGCTCTACAACATAAAACCAACAATTCGAAACAATATTAAAATTTCATAAATAATAAAAGTCTTCTTTATTCAACTTATTTATAAAAAAGAAAAGAAAAATACTAAAAGATTTTATATTTTGGTTTATTACAATCTTTTTCAAAGGTACAGACAGTCAAAAGAAACTATTATTGAAACTGGTTGTAATAAACCAAAATATAAAATGTTTACTATCGTTCTTTTCTTTTCTTCTTTAAACAAGTAAGTTAAATAATATTAAAGTCCTTTAAATCACAGACTTTTAAATCCAGCTATGGGACTTCGTGATAGCCACACCTGTACTCACCATACCCTGAGCGCAACAACTATAATATAAAGGAGTGTCAACAAACACAAATTTTAAAAGATCTGTAATATATACATTGTTAGAAACAGATTTGGTTGTTGGTCATATTTGAAAATATTTAGCTTTTGTCAATTGCCATCTTGGAATTGATAGATCTAATGTCAAAATTATTTTATTAACTTTTCATTCATTTTATTTTAATAACTTTTAAAAGATGACCCTCCATTCCTTGTAATGAAACTTTTTTTGAAATTAGCCTATCTTAACCCTAGAAGTGGCCACTCAATTGCATTCCCTGATATAAAAAAACTTTTGTGATGTAGTTGTAAATAAAAGTTGATGAAAATATATATCAATTTCAAAAACTTTCATTAGAGAAAATTAGTTAATGTGTTCAGTATTTCATCATCACTAAGGTCACTCATTTTGCACTTATATTAAAACGTACACTCACATAACTCAAAATTGTTACCTAATAAAACAAGCAGAAGACTAGTGAAATCGACGGGAAACTGTACAAAACGTGAACAGGAGGTATGACGTATCACAGAAGTGGGGATGTTACCATGGCAACTAGCATGCGCTTTGTCTGTACCGTTAGTACGGTCTGGGCAGATACTAACCTCTAAATAATAATAAGTAATACTGCTGGCCAATCAGCCTGACAGGTAAATTTAGCATGAAAATAATCCTGTCAGTCCAATTGGACCGACACTTCCCCCTCCACTTTTGGCTAATTGTTTACCTTAGAAATGTTTCTCACCACTAAATACCATGTATTAAACAAGATTTCTTCAAAATATCCAAAAAGTGAAATTGTCAAAATTTCATTCCGCTTTGAAAATTGGCGTGGCAGTTAACATGTTAAACACATATTATAACAACAAATTATAAATGGTAAACCATATTATTGGCAGAAAAGCAATGTGTACAATGTTGGAACCCGACTGCATTTAACGTGATGTCTTTTCATGGCGAGTGGAATCATGTGATCAGTACCGAAGTGAAATTAAGGTTTGAAACCTTCATATAAAGCCAAATGAAGAAAGTGATTATATAAATTTCAGAACATGCCCATTCTTTACTAAACATGGTGGTGCCCTTGAAACAAGGTTTCAAAAGAAATAAGACAAGTAGAGTAAGGATGAAAAGGGGGATGAGAATACCCATAGAAAGGGTTATAATGGTAGGTGGGAGCAAAACGCCCTTTTTGTGGTTTTTAAGAAATGTGTAAGAGATTTTTTTAGCGGCATCTTTATTGCAGGTCAAGATAGTTCCAGTAGCAGTTTGAACGGTTACAACTCTTCCATCTGATCTTGGGTGTTTGATTTTATGACCTATAGGCCATGAAAAAGGGTGAGTTTGATGGTCGTGTCTGAGAACAATATCACTTACTAAGAGATTTTCAGATGGATTAATCCATTTTAATCTCTGATATAGTATATCCAGTTGTACCATACTCCAGCATTTCCACAGTTGTTGAGTAAAGAGTAAAATCTTTTGCCAATGTTTATGAAAATTTTGTGGTTCTAAGACATTTTCTTCAGGTAAAGTTGACAATGGATGGCCGCTTAAAAAATGGGCTAGGGTTAAAGCAGATAATTCGTTGGGATCATTAGAAAGCTGTGTTAAAGATCTTGGGTTCAAAATGGCTTCGACTCTAGTGATAAGTGTTAGAAAGTCTATTAACAGTACTCATTGTTCATATAAAATTCTTATAAGATGGTGTTTGGCAGTCTTTATGGCACTTTCCCATAGACCTCTTGATGGGGTACATTGGGAGGTAAAAATTTTAATTTCGTATTGTGTTCAATTGCGAACCGAGACACACTGTCTTTAAAATTTTGATTTTTAGTTGAAGTACTCATTGTGGTGTTTAATTAGGGGGTGGTGCCCATGAAATTAGTTTAACAGCTGCCTAAAATTTAGCAAAATAGAAAGTTAAAATAATAATTAAACAACATGAAAAAAAGAAAGGGATTTAGATAAAGGAAAATGCTATTGTTGTACACTGCATGCCTAATCTGAAACAAAAAAATAAATAATGTCTTTTTACGACAGAAGCTTCCCTTAGCTTTCATGGACCTACTCAATATTTATTGGGCATCTCAAAGGTTATTTTCTAGAAAGATTTAAGGTTTTATTGCAATTGTGTTCAATACATTACACAAATTAATCAAAATATTAAGTTTAGTTCAATCAAGTGGGAAAACCCAAAAATTTCACACAAATTTAATATATGAGAAAGACGCAATGGGCCAATATATCATTTAATATATTCATTATTGAGAAAATGAGTGTCCTATAATGAGGCAAAATATAAATGGGTAGGCCTACTCTTAATTCTAAGCTTTAAAATAATATGTTATTAAAGGAAAATATCAATTAATAATCAGTAATATTGTCTCTAAATTGTCAACAAACATCTAAAATTAGTCATATAGGCATAGGATATCTGTATAGATGATTTATTACAGGTGAACAACCTTGGGACAAAATCAACTGTATTGAATAAACCAGTTATGGAACCTCCAATAAGCTACAGCCTTGTTAGTAGGAAAATTTCCATAATCTACTGTTTGTGACAAATTATCACAAAAATTTAGATTTAATGTTTTTTTATTTTTTTTGATGGAAATTACTACCATAAAAAGATCTCAAACCAATTTGAAAATTAGGACAGACATACTAAAATTTTATTGTCACATAAAGGAAAATTAAATCTAATCAACTATTAAATATAATTCTTACCAATAGAGAACATGTAATAAAAAGGAGTACTTACTCAAACTGTTGATACACATAATATACCAAAAGCCTCAAAGGTGAACCTTGTAAGACTTACCAAAATGTCAGGAACATAAACGCAAATGAATTGGAATGAGGTCCAAATGAATTGCCAAAAAGGTTAACAGGGAATGGCAGACGGAAAGGTTAATAAATTTGAAGCGTCGAAGGAAAATTTTACGCTAGTATTAGAATTAAATATGTTTTGGGCCTTAAGAGAGGAGGACCAAGAAACCATGATAATCGGAAGAAAAAAATTTGTCCATTTGTGCAGGTATTATTGGGGGGGGGGGATTATTAAGTTTAACACAGTAGAAAATTAATAAAAATTTAACGTTTGGGAGATATGATTAATTAATTAAAAGCGGATTATTTAAATTAAAAGTTAAATCCAGGGCCAAGGTACAAGTGAGGAACCCAGAAATGAAACGACATGTGCTAGACAAGCTAAATGAGACATGTTAATTGGTGCAAAAAGTCTTAATACGAGATATATGGTTGAAAATGAGGACACAACGTACTCTGCTACCATTTGTGATATAAAATTATTTTGATGCAGCTGGTAGGTTACGATCCCTTTTTCTTATGTTGGTGGTTTGTGATTGACAATGTTCCCATTATTCAATTCCCCCCCCCCTTTTGCACACCACATCCAGCTCTGATATAGCAGGTTTTTTCTACCCTGACCAACCATTTTTGACGTATCCTAAACGACAATTAATTAACCTAATTTAATACTAATAATTTAGACTTACGGACAATAGAGGAAGATACATTTACTATTTCACAAATGATTATTACCAATGACCTAACCGGCCATTTTGGTATATCTACTTCATATTACCCCGGAATGTGCAGGGTCTAAACCCCAAAGTGTCGTCTGACCCTTCCCAAAAATAGCTAGCCATACATTTTGGTGGAGTTAGCCCAATAATGATAAATATGCTCACACAGTACGAAACACAACTCACTCTGGTCTTTCTTGTAAACACTGGAAAAGAGGTGTGGGGAAACTTTATTACCCCTCTCCGGGCAATAACTTAACACCAAAAGGATAGGCGACTCAACGTACATGGGAGGCACCAAGGCTGGTGATGTGTAGGGCTATCACAAGCTTAGGGTAAGATTGGCAACAAATTTCTATGAAAAATAAAACAAGAAAAATAGAAGTAAATGGTAAGGGTAATTTATTCCAATTATAATTATTAATCATTATCAACTATTATTAGATAATCAAAATATGTGTGATGAGGGCCAAATATGAACATTTTCCCTAAAACGGGGGGGGGGATACTGAAAATAAAGGTAGTTATACTATGTGCAACATATCTAAAAGAGAAAATACATGATACTAGTCTTAGTGTTGTTATCAAATCAGGTGCTAAATCATGCCAAATACTTAATTACTTATAAATGCACAAAATAAGTTTTAAAATTCAATAAATATGACTGGCCAGAAACTATGGAATAATTATTCTAACTTTTTTCTGTATTGAAAAATTAGTTTAATTTTTTACTTATTTGGATTTATTGAATTTAATGATTTGTTGGCCGCCATTCTGTGAGAAAGCACAGACACTTAATTAAAATTTCGGGATCGTAGGATTTGGACAATTTCTAAGAAAATGTACTTTAAAATCACAAGACAAACCTTACTTTTAGAAAGACACACATTTAATACTTTTTAGTATTTCTCCTTTTTCCTAAAAATGCATACCTAAACTGATTGATAATTATTTACAATATGACATAAATGAAAAACATGATTCCAATTAGATGCTTTGAAAGCTTTATAAATTTTAAACTCCTCAATGGCATCCATGTATCTGCCTTTCCTACATATATGCAATGGTTGGAAGTTAGTATTAAAATTGGTGAAAGCATGGTTGTTGTCCATTAGGTGGTCCATAATTTGATTTTGTATTAATAATTATAGCGTCCATCCAGCCTTAATAAATAATATCATGCAATTTGTCAATAATTACATTAAATATAGGTACCCTGAAGTCGTCCACTATAAACAAACAAGAAAGTTAACTAACCTTAAAAGTAAACAGAACCATGATAACAAGGTCTTATGTCAACATAAATTCTATAAGAGGATTTCTAATCTAACGTCCATAGACTTTAACAATGAAGAGTTCAACATTCTCAGTAAAGGCTTAAAGTATAATATTCCTAGCAACAATAGACATCACATAATCAAAGAAATAGGTAATCCCGAGGCATCTATTAAAATGCTGTCAGATTACACAACTCAGAATGAAGCGCAGGTCCTAATAAATAATAAACTTAATAGACTTTTGAATAGACAGAAACATGTCAATACACATAATCGCAAGAATCTAATGAGATGAAACATATAAAACAAATACTCACATTATGCCACAAATAATACAAACAATAATGCCTTCATCACTAAGGCTGATAAAGGTGACACTTTTGTCATAATGGACAGAGATGATTACACAGCCAAAGTCGATAAGTTTATAACAGAAAATAATGTCATGTTGTTAAAGAAAGATCCCACCAACGACTTTGTTAATACTCTAAATAGCACGAGTGTACACATTTTTTTCTTCTTCCCCCCCCCCCCCCCCATTCCTTTTATTACATTTAGATAAACAAAACATGGTTTAGATTGAGAAAAAGAAATAAGATAAAAAATAAAGCTTTCTTTAACAACAAACTAAAACATAACAAATAAATTAACATTTGACATAATAATATATTACTTTAAATTAAAATACACAAAAGCAGGAAAGAAAAACCAAAACAATATTACTTCTAAATCCTAAACAAAACAAAAACAACTTAAGATAAACAAAAATATACGGAATGGAATAAAGCAGCCTCCATGTGTCTATCCGTTTTAAGGCTGCATATTTCAAGAAAAAAGAAGAAATAACAGAATTCAAGAGACCATCGGGAGCAGTTAAACAATTAATAAATTAAAATTTAATTTAATATTTATTACAAATATTATAACTTGTTAAATAATAATTTGTTCTATGATAATTAATTATGCCGATTTATTTGCATCTATGACATGAATTTGTTTAACAAGAACACTCGCCTTATGGTTAAGTCAATCAATGCCCAAGCACCTGAGTTCAAAGGCTTGCCAAAGATCCATAAATCAGATATACCGATCAGACCTTTAATAAATTTCACCAGAGCCCCAGGATTGAAAATTGCTAAAAAAGAAGCTGTCAAAAAAAAACTGCATTTTAATCAAAAATAACCACAGCATAAGCAATAGTGTTGATTTCATTATCAAAATAAATAGATAACATAAAAATACTACCTAATTACAAGATAGCTTCTTCGATGTTGTCAACTTTTACGCCAACATTCCAGTGGATGAAACAATTGCCATATTACATATTTTAACAGAAACAAATATACTGGGTTCTACAGCCATTGCCGAACTAATTATCTTATTAGAGGTTTTACTTAAACAAAACCATTTTTCTTTTAATGGTAGATACTTTATGCAGGAGAATAGACTGGCTACCGGCTCACCAGTTTCTGGACTATTACCGGATATATATATTTGAACCATTTAGAAAACACATATTTATTGTCTAATAAAAATAAATTTCACGACCAATTAATGTATTACACAAGATATGTTGATGACACATTTGTCATAATTAATAAATCTTCGCCAGATAGATAACCTTAAAACATACATAAATAGCATCAGTAAAACTATACAGTTCACCCTTGAAACGCAGATAGAGAACAAACTTAACTTTTTAGATATATCAATAGAAAAACAAGCAAATAAATTTAAATACAAAATATACAGGAAACCTTTCTACTAAAGATATCACTGTACAATGCAATTCTCATCATCCCACCTCCCATAAAATAGCAGCTTATAATAGCTTTGTCCGTAGACTGTTAACAACACCAATGGAAGCGGGCGATTTCCAAGAGGAATTAAAAACCATCATATTATGTATTGCTATAGAAAATGGGGTCTATGGTCGACAGACTATTAAAGAAACAATTGCACAAACAAAAAATATCTAAAAAGGAAAAAGCCAAAAAAAACCTTTGTCTCTATTGACTACAGCACTACAGCAGTGTTTTCCCAGAAATGGTAACCAACATACTTAACAAAGTTAACATAACAATAGCGTTTCAGACAAAAAAAACAATATTGCCAACTTACTCCGCCCAAAATTAACGACACCTGTTGAAACATTAACAGTTGTATACAAAATATCTTGTAGTAACTGCAATGGCTATTATATGGGCCAAACCGGCAGAAAATTTAAAACTAGATTCAGAGAGCACCTCCCCACTAATAATAATACAAAATCAAATTATCCACGCCACATTATGGACAACAACAATGCTTTCACCAATTTTAATACTAATTTCCAACCATTACATATATGTAGGAAAGGCAGATACATGGATGCCATTGAGGAGTTTGAATTTTATAAAGCTTTCAAAGATACTAAAATGATTTATTGAATGACAAACTTAACTTCCGATCTAACTTGTTATACGATACTGCGATGGCTTTGATATATAACGTAGTGGACAAACCAAGTAAACAACTTTTACTTCCAGTTGGTGTACACATGTCATGCAATTGAGTGTTATTTGTTTATTGTATGTGATGTTTACCTTTTGTAATGTTTTTAAAGACCTCTCAGGAGCGAGTCTGAAGATGTAACATACGTTCTGAAACGCGTAACACATGTTACAAAATAAGTTGCAAGACGAAGTAAGTATTAAATAACTGAGATAAAAATATAGTCTACGTTTAATTATGAAGCTAATTAAAATATCTAATAACTAAAGCAATTAGTCAAAATAAATTGGAATATGATTTAAACTAATTTGACATACAAGCATGTATTTTCAATAATTTGCAGCTACAAACACAATCTTTGATTAGACTAACCATCATATTCATAGTTTTGTATTAAGATTAAACTAGCTATACCCGCGACTTTATCTGCGTGAAGATCAGACTTTGTGTGTATATCCTTAATTAGCCCAGATGAACTACACCGATTTTGATTTTTTTTTTTTAAGCTCAAGGCAGCATATCATAAAAAAATTTACTTGACGCCTAGATACTTTCCTAATATATATCTATCTTCCACTTTCAAAACTTAGCCTTAGGCCATTTTTCTTGTGTTAAAAACAATTCATTTATACAGACCATTCGCTTGTCTGTTATTCATTTCCTTTGTTTGTTTTTTTTGTTTAGTGTGTTAAATTTGGTAAACTTACTTTATTTCCAAACAATTTTTTCCTCTTTTAATATGTGGCTCTAAAACAAAGTATGTAATGAGCTTGGTTAAAGTATAGTGAACAAATTGAAATCTATTTTCCTCAAATTTTGAACAATTTTTGTAGGTCAATTCGTATACCGCTCGCCAAGTTCTTCTTGATTCATTCCCAAAACCGTGTGAATTTTCCACAATCGAATATGTGACCGTAAGAATTCCAAATCAGCTTGTTGCGGAATCTCCCAGTTAAAGTCTTTCCAAATGGCAATTACTTGGGTCTTGTTTAGCGCTTTTATGCCAGCTATTGTCAAATTCATAAAACAATATGTCTGGAAGTATTGGTGCCCCTACACAAATAAAGAATAATTCAACACCTGACACCCATAAATATTCGTTTCGACTACTTAGTCCGCCGAAATTAAAGATAAAAATGTAGTGTCAAGTTTGTTGTGAATTATAACCCGAGAAGACTTCTGACGCAAGGAGGAAGAAGTAATGTAAATAACAACAACGATCTGTCAGCACTCTATGGTCTAATCGCTGCGGCCTTGTGTAATGTTATGTGTAACCGTGTCAGTCGACAATAAATAGAACCAATTGTATACATTCATAATTTCTAAATGTAACACAAATATTTAAAGTAATATCTATACTTATAATTAACCACAAACAGAATTCAGCATACCTAAATATTAATGCAAAGCAGTGGCGGCGATAAGAACCCGCGGGCCCCCGCAAATTTGTTCATCGGGCCCCCCTCTCCCAATAATCTTTTCCCGGATGTTTATCTTTTCGCCGGCCGGCGCCGGCTAGTCACCGCGATGCACGATGTAGCGATAGCTGCATTACTTATCGGCCAACGGTAAACAATACACAAACTTCGTATCATGATATTAAATAATAAATACTGCTCTCTAAAAAATAATGGTTAATGCCGGTTTGAATGCACGATGTACAATCTTGTCTGAAGACATTTTACCTTATTTTAGTAATTTCTTGACAATACTCATAAAAATATTGTTATGATAGGGGGGGCCCGTGTGGCAGGGCCCGTCGCGGTTCCGGGTCCCGTTAAAATTTCCCGAAAAATCCCGGTCAAGGCTCGCGGGCCCTCCCAGCTCGCGGGCCCCCCGCACCGCGGGCCCTGGGGCCCGCTATCGCCGCCACTGATACACAGTTAGACTCTTCTTTTTAATTTAATTAATGCAATAGTTCAATACAATAATTATTCAATTTAAATATTAATATTTATTCACAAATTCACCTCATCAAACAATTATATTTCTTTTCACTAAATTCAATATGAAGTGTTTCATCACCTACTAAAATCCACAAACTCATTCTCTCAAACAATGTACTTACATTTTGGTAGACTTCTGATTGAATTATCTTCCAGGAAATTTAAAGTGACGTTTTCTTCTGAACTTTTATACCCCCACACTCACTCTGACTAACTCTATCCGACTGACTCGTAGAACCTTTCAAAAAACCACATTAAAAAAAAAAAAATTTTTTTGGTCGTTTGTTTTCGTCTATTGTAAATGCAACAGAAAATCACAATTATTTAAAGTGAACACCATGAAGTAACTAGAAAACAAATAGCAGTACAGATCCGCACAATCTTACAACAAGGAGTGTTTTATCTATTTATACAGTAAACAAGGCCAGCTGATCGTGGGAACTGCTCGAGAAGCGATAAGCACAAGTGCAAAGGGGAGGGATTCTGATAACTCCCGATAGCTTTTCTCAGAACAGTGTATCTCCACTATTATGTAATTGTTACAAGACGTTATAAAAAATAAATTTCTGTTTGAAATACACAGCTCGTATTTTATATTTTTCTGGAAATTATAACTAGTATATAACTCAATAAAAAAAATTCTGATATGGGCTCGTGTGAATCGTATCAAAATATGTATTATTTTATATAATCATATAAAAATCGTATAAAACATTTATAACTAATATACGATCAACATATAACTCATATACATTCATACATAAATCATATATACTCTTACATGAGTCGGTTAAAATCATATAACGATTTTGACCATGCATGAGATAGATATAAAATTATTTAGAAATATATGAGTATACAGGGTGTCCCGTAAGTATTGACCAAAACTTCACGAGGTTATACTATAGGTAAAAACAAACAATTTTCACCATATAATGTATAGTCCTATCTTGCTTAGTTTTCTGTCTATCTGTCTGTATGTGTTTTTTAGAAAAAAATTTCTATCTTAAAAATGGTTTGAGATATCAAGTTGAAACTTTTTACGTTTAATGACCTTATTAGTGTGCATCTTAGATAAAAGTTTCAAAATAATATCATTTACAGAAACAAAATGGCGGTCATTTAAAATGTTCAAATCCTAATAACTTTAAAACGAGTGATGTTACAAAAAAAAGACAAGATACATAAAAAATAGCCCCTTTTAATACAAGCATTTTGGTACCTGGTTTATTGATCTAAGATAAGTAGTAACAGAAATAAGTAAGATGTTTTAATGTTGTGTGTGATTTGATTTTGAAAATACATTGCAATTATGAATAAAACACATACCTTTACTTGGGAAATCTTACTTATTTCTGTAATGATTCTAAAAAGGAATGGGAAGCTATAAATAAACTTACTAGCCAAGGAGAAAGAAAAAATGAAATTAATGAATTATTGATAGGTGATAAAATGTTATCAGATCATTTTGACATTGCGAACGAGTTTAATTATTATTTCTTAAGTGTAGTTGATACAATAAGTAAAGGTTTCTCTAATGTTAGCGTGAATGATTTAATGTATAAGAAGTATTTCAGTAATTTTTCTAGCAAAAAAAAAAGTTTTTACAACCTGTTTTTGTCCAAGACGTTGAAAGAATTGTAAAATCTTTGAAAAATAACAAAGCTCCTGGTGTAGGTAGTATTAGTTCAAATCTAATTAAACAAGTTTTATGTAATATTGTTGATGCATTACTTTTGTTATTAGTCTTAGTTTTGAAACAGTCATTTTTCCTGATAAGTTAAAACTTGCGGTAGTTGTTCCATTATTAAAAAAAAAATCGTAGATGTTTAATCCACAATATAAGGCCAATCTTATTGGTTTCTAGGTTTGCTAAAATCATAGAGAAAATACTGAAACAGCAGCTGTTAGGTTTTTTGAATAGAATACATTTTTTAACGGTATGAAGTACGGTTTTAGAGAAGGCAAAAGAACGGAGGATGCAATTTTGAATTTTGAGAGTAAAATCTTAAATGGGATGAATAATGTGGACAAAGTAAGTGGGTTCTTTTTTAGATATAACTTAAGCCTTTGATTCTGTGGATCATAATACATTATTAGGTGTTTTGTGGGATTGTGGACCCCGCAGGGGGGAGGAGGTGCAGACTAGCTGTAATTAATAAGAGGGGCTTGGCTCCCTCGCGGTCTCCAGTCAAACACTCACAAACATTCACAACACATAGACTATCATCCACATAAACATACATCCATTTTCTTACCTTCACCTCTACTTAGAGTTTTACCGCAGGGGGGTGCTGACTAGCTGCACCTATTGAGAGGGGCTTGGCTCCCTCGCGGTCCCCAGTCAAACACTCACAAACATTCACAACACATAGACTATCATCCACATAAACATACATCCATTTTCTTACCTTCACCTCTACTTAAAGTTTTACCGCAGGGGGGTGCTGACTAGCTGCACCTATTGAGAGGGGTTTGGCGTCCCTCGCGGTCCCCAGTCAAACACTCACAAACATTCACAACACATAGACTATCATCCACATAAACATACATCCATTTTCTTACCTTCACCTTTACTTAGAGTTTTACCGCAGGGGGGTGCTGACTAGCTGCACCTATTGAGAGGGGTTTGGCGTCCCTCGCGGTCCCTAGTCAAACACTCACAAACATTCACAACACATAGACTATCATCCACATAAACATACATCCATTTTCTTACCTTCACCTTTACTTAGAGTTTTACCGCAGGGGGGTGCTGATTAGCTGCACCTATTGAGAGGGGTTTGGCGTCCCTCGCGGTCCCTAGTCAAACACTCACAAACATTCACAACACATAGACTATCATCCACATAAACATACATCCATTTTCTTACCTTCACCTTTACTTAGAGTTTTACCGCAGGGGGGTGCTGACTAGCTGCACCTATTGAGAGGGGTTTGGCGTCCCTCGCGGTCCCTAGTCAAACACTCACAAACATTCACAACACATAGACTATCATCCACATAAACATACATCCATTTTCTTACCTTCACCTCTACTTAAAGTTTTACCGCAGGGGGGTGCTGACTAGCTGCACCTATTGAGAGGGGTTTGGCGTCCCTCGCGGTCCCCAGTCAAACACTCTCAAACATTCACAACACATAGACTATCATCCACATAAACATACATCCATTTTCTTACCTTCACCTCTACTTAAAGTTTTACCGCAGGGGGGTGCTGACTAGCTGCACCTATTGAGAGGGGTTTGGCGTCCCTCGCGGTCCCTAGTCAAACACTCACAAACATTCACAACACATAGACTATCATCCACATAAACATACATCTATTTTCTTACCTTCACCTCTACTTAAAGTTTTACCGCAGGGGGGTGCTGACTAGCTGCACCTATTGAGAGGGGTTTGGCGTCCCTCGCGGTCCCTAGTCAAACACTCACAAACATTCACAACACATAGATTTCATCCACATAAACATACATCTATTTTCTTACCTTCACCTCTACTTAAAGTTTTACCGCAGGGGGGTGCTGACTAGCTGCACCTATTGAGAGGGGTTTGGCGTCCCTCGCGGTCCCCAGTCAAACACTCACAAACATTCACAACACATAGATTTCATCCACATAAACATACATCTATTTTCTTACCTTCACCTCTACTTAAAGTTTTACCGCAGGGGGGTGCTGACTAGCTGCACCTATTGAGAGGGGTTTGGCGTCCCTCGCGGTCTCCAGTCAAACACTCACAAACATTCACAACACATAGATTTCATCCACATAAACATACATCTATTTTCTTACCTTCACCTCTACTTAAAGTTTTACCGCAGGGGGGTGCTGACTAGCTGCACCTATTGAGAGGGGTTTGGCGTCCCTCGCGGTCTCCAGTCAAACACTCACAAACATTCACAACACATAGATTTCATCCACATAAACATACATCTATTTTCTTACCTTCACCTCTACTTAAAGTTTTACCGCAGGGGGGTGCTGACTAGCTGCACCTATTGAGAGGGGTTTGGCGTCCCTCGCGGTCCCCAGTCAAACACTCACAAACATTCACAACACATAGATTTCATCCATATAAACATACATCTATTTTCTTACCTTCACCTCTACTTAAAGTTTTACCGCAGGGGGGTGCTGACTAGCTGCACCTATTGAGAGGGGTTTGGCGTCCCTCGCGGTCCCTAGTCAAACACTCACAAACATTCACAACACATAGACTATCATCCACATAAACATACATCCATTTTCTTACCTTCACCTTTACTTAGAGTTTTACCGCAGGGGGAGGGGGTGAATACAGCTGCACCTATTGAGAGGGGTTTGGCGTCCCTCGCGGTCCCCAGTCAAACACTCACAAACATTCACAACACATAGACTATCATCCACATAAACATACATCCATTTTCTTACCTTCACCTTTACTTAGAGTTTTACCGCAGGGGGGTGCTGATTAGCTGCACCTATTGAGAGGGGTTTGGCGTCCCTCGCGGTCCCCAGTCAAACACTCACAAACATTCACAACACATAGACTATCATCCACATAAACATACATCTATTTTCTTACCTTCACCTTTACTTAGAGTTTTACCGCAGGGGGAGGGGTGAATACAGCTGCACCTATTGAGAGGGGTTTGGCGTCCCTCGCGGTCCCCAGTCAAACACTCACAAACATTCACAACACATAGACTATCATCCACATAAACATACATCCATTTTCTTACCTTCACCTTTACTTAGAGTTTTACCGCAAGGGGAGGGGGTGAATACAGCTGCACCTATTGAGAGGGGTTTGGCGTCCCTCGCGGTCCCTAGTCAAACACTCACAAACATTCACAACACATAGACTATCATCCACATAAACATACATCCATTTTCTTACCTTCACCTTTACTTAGAGTTTTACCGCAGGGGGGGTGCTGACTAGCTGCACCTATTGAGAGGGGTTTGGCGTCCCTCGCGGTCCCTAGTCAAACACTCACAAACATTCACAACACATAGACTATCATCCACATAAACATACATCCATTTTCTTACCTTCACCTTTACTTAGAGTTTTACCGCAAGGGGAGGGGGTGAATACAGCTGCACCTATTGAGAGGGGTTTGGCGTCCCTCGCGGTCCCTAGTCAAACACTCACAAACATTCACAACACATAGACTATCATCCACATAAACATACATCCATTTTCATACCTTCACCTTTACTTAGAGTTTTACCGCAGGGGGGTGCTGACTATCTGCACCTATTGAGAGGGGTTTGGCGTCCCTCGCGGTCCCCAGTCAAACACTCACAAACATTCACAACACATAGACTATCATCCACATAAACATACATCCATTTTCTTACCTTCACCTTTACTTAGAGTTTTACCGCAGGGGGGTGCTGATTAGCTGCACCTATTGAGAGGGGTTTGGCGTCCCTCGCGGTCCCTAGTCAAACACTCACAAACATTCACAACACATAGACTATCATCCACATAAACATACATCCATTTTCTTACCTTCACCTTTACTTAGAGTTTTACCGCAGGGGGGTGCTGATTAGCTGCACCTATTGAGAGGGGTTTGGCGTCCCTCGCGGTCCCCAGTCAAACACTCACAAACATTCACAACACATAGACTATCATCCACATAAACATACATCCATTTTCTTACCTTCACCTTTACTTAGAGTTTTACCGCAGGGGGGTGCTGATTAGCTGCACCTATTGAGAGGGGTTTGGCGTCCCTCGCGGTCCCCAGTCAAACACTCACAAACATTCACAACACATAGACTATCATCCACATAAACATACATCCATTTTCATACCTTCACATTTACCAATGACTACATAAATACTATAAGACACGACATAGGATAGGGAAATAGTCTACGCTTTACGGGTGCTGTTCGTCACAAGTTTGACACACAGCTATCAGAAAGCGCTAGCAGCAGGTGCTTGACTGTACGCATCCCACTTGGTTGAGACTGTACAACTGTTGACCTCTCTCTCACAAACCTTCTCACTTACTTCCGTCAGCATAGTCAGTGTTGTCAGTTCGTGCGCTGAGATAAACGATTCTCGACCTTTCCTCGCATCTCTGGTCCCATATGTGGCATCAGTGCGTTTTCTCTTACCCGCCTGAAACATTGTTTGACCGTAGAGCCACCTAGCGCCAGTCACATCAACTTTAGATAGGGCACATCAACGCCACCTAGCGGGTATGGGTCAACTCAAGAATAAGCGTAGAATATTTAACATGGCCATGTCGTGTCTTATAGTATTTATGTAGTCATTGCCTTTACTTAGGGTTTTAACGCAGGGAGATGCAGACTATCTGTACCTACTGAGAGGGGGTTTAGCGTCCCTCGCGGAACCCGAGCTATACAGGAATTGCACAATAAAACATCTTTTCCGAATATACACACACATACAACACTCATACATATTTTACAATTGGTAGAAACTGTTACACTTCACGATTCACTGGGGATACATAAACACTCTACATTCATATATAGGGATTAGTTGTTTTTTTTTTTACCATGCAGAGCCGTGGCGAGTCTGGGAGTGTTTAGCAGACCAAAGTGTGACAACCTTTGAAATCTGGTAGGCTGATGTGAGCTTGCTCAACCACGTATGCAAGGTTTCTGTTCAGTAGCCAGCCACTTCGTTCCTTGGTCAGGAAGTGTTCGCGATGAAGGAGGTGTCGGGAATTATATAAAAACCACCTATAATTATGAAACTTGTGGAATGATTTCAATAATTCTTTCAATTCTAAATAACGTTTTAATTGTGTACCAACTTTGCTACGATAAAATGTATGTTGTTACTGAAACACTAAAACATATACAGAACAACACGGTTTTTCTTTTAAACCGTATCAAAATTATCAAAACTTGTGAACTCTTGCAATGCATTATACAACTTTTCAGTTCCAATTAGCGTTTAAATCCAATTTTGTCGCTGACAAAACATATGTTGTCATTGAAAATTTTAAGAATATTCTCAAAATATGCCGAAATACATTACCTATTTTTCAGAAGCAAAAACTGTTATAACTTGAAAACTACTGCACCGATTTCAAATAAATTTTCAATTCAAATTAGCGTTTAAATTATGTACTAATTTTCTCACTGACAAAAAATATGTTGTCGTTGTAAATTTTTAGAAAATAGAACATTCTGGTTTTTTTATTAGGCCTAGTCATGCAGACAAATACTGTTATAACTTGGCTACTACTGGATCAATTTGTATCTTCAGAAGAGACCAAAACTTTTTAGGATGATGTGTCTAAGGGGTAAAACCCGCTTCCTTAATAATAATATTTAAAAAAATCTATATTGGAGAGAAAACTGCATGAAAATCGAATCCGTGGTTCTCGAATTAAAAACTTGCAAACAGAGAGACAATATTTATGTTTTTAGAGAAGTCACAGCAATTAAGAATATCGTTCCGTCTTAGTTTTGAAGGCCAAATAACTCGTTAGCAGCAGTCATGAACTTTCTCCTAATATGTGACGCATAACGTGGACTTTCTCTAGAAAGCCGCTATAGTCAAGCAAGCAGTAACACTTCATCCTGTCAACACAACAGGTAAGCCTTCTTCTAGGTGTAGCTCGAAGCATGGATTAAACCAAAATAGGAAATAATTAGATTGTTTGTGTTGTTATTTATTTATATTTTTAAATAATTTAGTAATTTGTTTATTCTTTGACTTATGTTCTACAGAAAATAATGTAAAGTCTGTAAATCATAGAATGTCATTGAATAATTTGTCTATTTATTAAACATAACGTTATATATTATAATGAAGTGTTGTACTACCAATAGAAATTTTAGTAAAAAGTGACGATCTAGCCCAGTAACTGAGAAACTTTACCACACCAAGCTGAGCTGAAATTTAGTTTCTATTACTTTTTAAATTTGTTGATTTTTACTATTATATATTATTTACTTATAAACCCCTGTACCAGAGGATGGCGAAATTAAGAATATACTAAATAATTTGACAGTAAAATACATTTCAGACTGATTAAAATTTATTTTTCTCTTTTCAGTATTTGTGATTATAATTATTACATATATCCAAGTATTGTAATAAATACAAAGAAAAAAGTAAACTCACGAATTGTTAAAATTGTTTAACTTACCACCAAAATAAGAATAAAATATCCTAGATTAGAAAAAAAAGATACAGGACAACAATCATATTAATTTGAAAAATTGACATCATTGTACTTCAACGATGTTGTTTAAAGATAAAACAAGAGTTGTACGACAAACAAAAGTATTCTAAATATTCAGGTGTTTTACTTTAAAATATAAACAAAATCTATATGAGAACAACAAAAAATTTATAAAATGTTACTAAAATAATTGTAAATATCACACGTCTTAATGACAATTACGCCACTCGCTTTCACAAACAATTTATTTAATGTTTGGTGAAAAGTCACTGCCATTTCAATGCAATTGTTCATCTGAGAACCTTTACTTAAACGTTTATTATCGAAAACTTGCAAATATTTGTTTAAATTTCAGAAAATATAATATTATGTTAATTGTTATGCGGTTTGGAAGGTTTACATTATTTTTTATAAGTAAAGGTATGGATTAAGAAAATCTTATTTATATTAATATTTGTTCAAATTTTGCATTTAAATAGCAGAACCGCGACAATTTAAGAGGACGCGTTTCAACTTTGTAGACCAATTTAAAATCAACGGTGCAAAAAAAAAACATTGCACAAACTCTCTCACTGACCCATTCCTAAAACCAAATAAACACCAACTGTAACTATTCGTCCCAAAAATGTTATTGGATAGTTGTTAGTAAAAAAATTAAAATGTTCCATGGGCGTTGTTAAAAATAAACATGTATACAGTTTATTTAAATAGCTTACTTATATATGTACAGGGTGATTAGCACTTAGTGTCAAAAACATTTAGTTAAAAGTACACAATATATGAACTAGAAGCTCACCCTTGAAAAAATATTTCTCTCAATTTGCCTTGGGAAATAAATTTTACTATTTAAAAAAAAGTTAGCCCAGTTTTCTTTTACAATTTAAAAGAATAAACTGAAGTGTCTTATATCAAATTAAACTCATTACAAGGGCTTTGATACAATTTGACAATTATTGTTATGCCTAACAATCTGATAATAGCGTTTTAAATATTTCAGGTTTTTCCCGAAAATAGTTATTTTGTTTTTTCAAACTAAATAAATACACTGATATTATTACTATTTAAAATGAAGATGGGTTGTATTTACAAAACATTTTATGCGTTTTCAGAAAATAATACCAAAAATACTACTGGGGTGATTGGTGGCAGAAAAGTTGAGAAAATTGAACATTGTCTGTTTTAAATAAAAGTATTTCAAAAGACTACGGATTAAAAAATCTATCATCAATTTTTACCCCTCAGGGCTCAAGGATGCTGTAGTACAATCTGATATCCATTTTATCACTAGACATTTCAATTATTATTAAGTGGGTGTTAACTCCACTTTGACTGTTTTCAATAAAAATATATCAAAAGATTACTGATTTAAAATCTATTATCAATTTTTACCCCTCACGGCTCAAGGATGCTGTAGTACAATCCGATATCCATTTTATCACTAGACATTTCAATTATTAGGAGGTGGGTGTTAACTCCACTTTGACTGTTTTCAATAAAAATATATCAAAAGACTACCGATTTAAAATCTATTATCAATTTGTACTCCTCAGGGCTCAAGGATGCTGTAGTACAATCCGATATACATTTTATCACAAGACATTTCAATTATTATTAAGTGGGTGTTAACTCCACTTTGACTGTTTTCAATAAAATTATATCAAAAGACTACGGATTTAAAATCTATTATCAATTTTTACTCCTCACGGCTCAAGGATGCTGTAGTACAATCCGATATCCATTTTATCACTAGTAATTTCAATTATTTTTAAGTGGGTGTTAACTCCACCTTGACTGTTTTCAATAAAAATATATCAAAAGACTACCGATTTAAAATCTATTATCAAATTGTACTCCTCAGGGCTCAAGGATGCTGTAGTACAATCCGATATCCATTTTATCACTAGACATTTCAATTATTATTAAGTGGGTGTTAACTCCACTTTGACGGTTTTCAATAAAATTATATCAAAAGACTACCGATTTAAAATCTATTATCAATTTTTACTCCTCACGGCTCAAGGATGCTGTAGTACAATCCGATATCCATTTTATCACTAGACATTTCAATTATTATTAAGTGGGTGTTAACTCCACTTTGACTGTTTTCAATAAAATTATATCAAAAGACTACCGATTTAAAATCTATTATCAATTTTTACTCCTCACGGCTCAAGGATGCTGTAGTACAATCCGATATCCATTTTATCACTAGACATTTCAATTATTATTAAGTGGGTGTTAACTCCACTTTGACGGTTTTCAATAAAATTATATCAAAAGACTACCGATTTAAAATCTATTATCAATTTTTACTCCTCACGGTTCAAGGATGCTGTAGTACAATCCGATATCCATTTTATCACTAGACATTTCAATTATTATTAAGTGGGTGTTAACTCCACTTTGACTGTTTTCAATAAAATTATATCAAAAGACTACCGATTTAAAATCTATTATCAATTTTTACTCCTCACGGCTCAAGGATGCTGTACCGTAGTACAATCCGATATCCATTTTATCACTAGACATTTCAATTATTATTAAGTGGGTGTTAACTCCACTTTGACGGTTTTCAATAAAATTATATCAAAAGACTACCGATTTAAAATCTATTATCAATTTTTACTCTTCACGGCTCAAGGATGCTGTAGTACAATCCGATATCCATTTTATCACTAGACATTTCAATTATTATTAAGTGGGTGTTAACTCCACTTTGACTGTTTTCAATAAAATTATATCAAAAGACTACCGATTTAAAATCTATTTTCAATTTTTACTCCTCACGGCTCAAGGATGCTGTAGTACAATCCGATATCCATTTTATCACTAGACATTTCAATTATTATTAAGTGGGTGTTAACTCCACTTTGACTGTTTTCAATAAAATTATATCAAAAGACTATCGATTTAAAATCTATTATCAATTTTTACTCCTCACGGCTCAAGGATGCTGTAGTACAATCCGATATCCATTTTATCACTAGACATTTCAATTATTTTTAAGTGGGTGTTAACTCCACTTTGACTGTTTTCAATAAAATTATATGAAAAGACTACCGATTTAAAATCTATTATCAATTTTTACTCTTCACGGCTCAAGGATGCTGTAGTACAATCCGATATCCATTTTATCACTAGACATTTCAATTATTATTAAGTGGGTGTTAACTCCACTTTGACTGTTTTCAATAAAATTATATCAAAAGACTACCGATTTAAAATCTATTATCAATTTTTACTCCTCACGGCTCAAGGATGCTGTAGTACAATCCGATATCCATTTTGTCACTAGACATTTCAATTATTATTAAGTGGGTGTTAACTCCACTTTGACGGTTTTCAATAAAATTATATCAAAAGACTACCGATTTAAAATCTATTATCAATTTTTACTCTTCACGGCTCAAGGATGCTGTAGTACAATCCGATATCCATTTTATCACTAGACATTTCAATTATTATTAAGTGGGTGTTAACTCCACTTTGACTGTTTTCAATAAAATTATATCAAAAGACTACCGATTTAAAATCTATTATCAATTTTTACTCCTCACGGCTCAAGGATGCTGTAGTACAATCCGATATCCATTTTATCACTAGACATTTCAATTATTATTAAGTGGGTGTTAACTCCACTTTGACGGTTTTCAATAAAATTATATCAAAAGACTACCGATTTAAAATCTATTATCAATTTTTACTCCTCACGGCTCAAGGATGCTGTAGTACAATCCGATATCCATTTTATCACTAGACATTTCAATTATTATTAAGTGGGTGTTAACTCCACTTTGACTGTTTTCAATAAAATTATATCAAAAGACTACCGATTTAAAATCTATTATCAATTTTTACTCCTCACGGCTCAAGGATGCTGTACCGTAGTACAATCCGATATCCATTTTATCACTAGACATTTCAATTATTATTAAGTGGGTGTTAACTCCACTTTGACGGTTTTCAATAAAATTATATCAAAAGACTACCGATTTAAAATCTATTATCAATTTTTACTCTTCACGGCTCAAGGATGCTGTAGTACAATCCGATATCCATTTTATCACTAGACATTTCAATTATTATTAAGTGGGTGTTAACTCCACTTTGACTGTTTTCAATAAAATTATATCAAAAGACTACCGATTTAAAATCTATTTTCAATTTTTACTCCTCACGGCTCAAGGATGCTGTAGTACAATCCGATATCCATTTTATCACTAGACATTTCAATTATTTTTAAGTGGGTGTTAACTCCACTTTGACTGTTTTCAATAAAATTATATCAAAAGACTACCGATTTAAAATCTATTATCAATTTTTACTCCTCACGGCTCAAGGATGCTGTAGAACAATCCGATATCCATTTTATCATTAGACATTTCAATTATTATTAAGTGGGTGTTAACTCCACTTTGACTGTTTTCAATAAAATTATATCAAAAGACTACCGATTTAAAATCTATTATCAATTTTTACTCCTCACGGCTCAAGGATGCTGTAGTACAATCCGATATCCATTTTATCACTAGACATTTCAATTATTATTAAGTGGGTGTTAACTCCACTTTGACGGTTTTCAATAAAATTATATCAAAAGACTACCGATTTAAAATCTATTATCAATTTTTACTCCTCACGGCTCAAGGATGCTGTACCGTAGTACAATCCGATATCCATTTTATCACTAGACATTTCAATTATTATTAAGTGGGTGTTAACTCCACTTTGACGGTTTTCAATAAAATTATATCAAAAGACTACCGATTTAAAATCTATTATCAATTTTTACTCTTCACGGCTCAAGGATGCTGTAGTACAATCCGATATCCATTTTATCACTAGACATTTCAATTATTATTAAGTGGGTGTTAACTCCACTTTGACTGTTTTCAATAAAATTATATCAAAAGACTACCGATTTAAAATCTATTTTCAATTTTTACTCCTCACGGCTCAAGGATGCTGTAGTACAATCCGATATCCATTTTATCACTAGACATTTCAATTTTTATTAAGTGGGTGTTAACTCCACTTTGACTGTTTTCAATAAAATTATATCAAAAGACTATCGATTTAAAATCTATTATCAATTTTTACTCCTCACGGCTCAAGGATGCTGTAGTACAATCCGATATCCATTTTATCACTAGACATTTCAATTATTTTTAAGTGGGTGTTAACTCCACTTTGACTGTTTTCAATAAAATTATATGAAAAGACTACCGATTTAAAATCTATTATCAATTTTTACTCTTCACGGCTCAAGGATGCTGTAGTACAATCCGATATCCATTTTATCACTAGACATTTCAATTATTATTAAGTGGGTGTTAACTCCACTTTGACTGTTTTCAATAAAATTATATCAAAAGACTACCGATTTAAAATCTATTATCAATTTTTACTCCTCACGGCTCAAGGATGCTGTAGTACAATCCGATATCCATTTTGTCACTAGACATTTCAATTATTATTAAGTGGGTGTTAACTCCACTTTGACGGTTTTCAATAAAATTATATCAAAAGACTACCGATTTAAAATCTATTATCAATTTTTACTCTTCACGGCTCAAGGATGCTATAGTACAATCCGATATCCATTTTATCACTAGACATTTCAATTATTATTAAGTGGGTGTTAACTCCACTTTGACGGTTTTCAATAAAATTATATCAAAAGACTACCGATTTAAAATCTATTATCAATTTTTACTCCTCACGGCTCAAGGATGCTGTAGTACAATCCGATATCCATTTTATCACTAGACATTTCAATTATTATTAAGTGGGTGTTAACTCCACTTTGACTGTTTTCAATAAAATTATATCAAAAGACTACCGATTTAAAATCTATTATCAATTTTTACTCCTCACGGCTCAAGGATGCTGTAGTACAATCCGATATCCATTTTATCACTAGACATTTCAATTATTATTAAGTGGGTGTTAACTCCACTTTGACGGTTTTCAATAAAATTATATCAAAAGACTACCGATTTAAAATCTATTATCAATTTTTACTCCTCACGGCTCAAGGATGCTGTAGTACAATCCGATATCCATTTTATCACTAGACATTTCAATTATTATTAAGTGGGTGTTAACTCCACTTTGACTGTTTTCAATAAAATTATATCAAAAGACTACCGATTTAAAATCTATTATCAATTTTTACTCCTCACGGCTCAAGGATGCTGTACCGTAGTACAATCCGATATCCATTTTATCACTAGACATTTCAATTATTATTAAGTGGGTGTTAACTCCACTTTGACGGTTTTCAATAAAATTATATCAAAAGACTACCGATTTAAAATCTATTATCAATTTTTACTCTTCACGGCTCAAGGATGCTGTAGTACAATCCGATATCCATTTTATCACTAGACATTTCAATTATTATTAAGTGGGTGTTAACTCCACTTTGACTGTTTTCAATAAAATTATATCAAAAGACTACCGATTTAAAATCTATTTTCAATTTTTACTCCTCACGGCTCAAGGATGCTGTAGTACAATCCGATATCCATTTTATCACTAGACATTTCAATTATTTTTAAGTGGGTGTTAACTCCACTTTGACTGTTTTCAATAAAATTATATCAAAAGACTACCGATTTAAAATCTATTATCAATTTTTACTCCTCACGGCTCAAGGATGCTGTAGAACAATCCGATATCCATTTTATCATTAGACATTTCAATTATTATTAAGTGGGTGTTAACTCCACTTTGACTGTTTTCAATAAAATTATATCAAAAGACTACCGATTTAAAATCTATTATCAATTTTTACTCCTCACGGCTCAAGGATGCTGTAGTACAATCCGATATCCATTTTATCACTAGACATTTCAATTATTATTAAGTGGGTGTTAACTCCACTTTGACGGTTTTCAATAAAATTATATCAAAAGACTACCGATTTAAAATCTATTATCAATTTTTACTCCTCACGGCTCAAGGATGCTGTACCGTAGTACAATCCGATATCCATTTTATCACTAGACATTTCAATTATTATTAAGTGGGTGTTAACTCCACTTTGACGGTTTTCAATAAAATTATATCAAAAGACTACCGATTTAAAATCTATTATCAATTTTTACTCTTCACGGCTCAAGGATGCTGTAGTACAATCCGATATCCATTTTATCACTAGACATTTCAATTATTATTAAGTGGGTGTTAACTCCACTTTGACTGTTTTCAATAAAATTATATCAAAAGACTACCGATTTAAAATCTATTTTCAATTTTTACTCCTCACGGCTCAAGGATGCTGTAGTACAATCCGATATCCATTTTATCACTAGACATTTCAATTATTATTAAGTGGGTGTTAACTCCACTTTGACTGTTTTCAATAAAATTATATCAAAAGACTATCGATTTAAAATCTATTATCAATTTTTACTCCTCACGGCTCAAGGATGCTGTAGTACAATCCGATATCCATTTTATCACTAGACATTTCAATTATTTTTAAGTGGGTGTTAACTCCACTTTGACTGTTTTCAATAAAATTATATGAAAAGACTACCGATTTAAAATCTATTATCAATTTTTACTCTTCACGGCTCAAGGATGCTGTAGTACAATCCGATATCCATTTTATCACTAGACATTTCAATTATTATTAAGTGGGTGTTAACTCCACTTTGACTGTTTTCAATAAAATTATATCAAAAGACTACCGATTTAAAATCTATTATCAATTTTTACTCCTCACGGCTCAAGGATGCTGTAGTACAATCCGATATCCATTTTGTCACTAGACATTTCAATTATTATTAAGTGGGTGTTAACTCCACTTTGACGGTTTTCAATAAAATTATATCAAAAGACTACCGATTTAAAATCTATTATCAATTTTTTCTCTTCACGGCTCAAGGATGCTGTAGTACAATCCGATATCCATTTTATCACTAGACATTTCAATTATTATTAAGTGGGTGTTAACTCCACTTTGACTGTTTTCAATAAAATTATATCAAAAGACTACCGATTTATAATCTATTATCAATTTTTACTCCTCACGGCTCAAGGATGCTGTAGTACAATCCGATATCCATTTTATCACTAGACATTTCAATTATTATTAAGTGGGTGTTAACTCCACTTTGACTGTTTTCAATAAAATTATATCAAAAGACTACCGATTTAAAATCTATTATCAATTTTTACTCCTCACGGCTCAAGGATGCTGTAGTACAATCCGATATCCATTTTATCACTAGACATTTCAATTATTATTAAGTGGGTGTTAACTCCACTTTGACTGTTTTCAATAAAATTATATCAAAAGACTACCGATTTAAAATCTATTATCAATTTTTACTCCTCACGGCTCAAGGATGCTGTAGTACAATCCGATATCCATTTTATCACTAGACATTTCAATTATTATTAAGTGGGTGTTAACTCCACTTTGACTGTTTTCAATAAAATTATATCAAAAGACTACCGATTTAAAATCTATTATCAATTTTTACTCCTCACGGCTCAAGGATGCTGTAGTACAATCCGATATCCATTTTATCACTAGACATTTCAATTATTATTAAGTGGGTGTTAACTCCACTTTGACTGTTTTCAATAAAATTATATCAAAAGACTACCGATTTAAAATCTATTATCAATTTTTACTCCTCACGGCTCAAGGATGCTGTAGTACAATCCGATATCCATTTTATCACTAGACATTTCAATTATTATTAAGTGGGTGTTAACTCCACTTTGACGGTTTTCAATAAAATTATATCAAAAGACTACCGATTTAAAATCTATTATCAATTTTTACTCTTCACGGCTCAAGGATGCTGTAGTACAATCCGATATCCATTTTATCACTAGACATTTCAATTATTATTAAGTGGGTGTTAACTCCACTTTGACTGTTTTCAATAAAATTATATCAAAAGACTACCGATTTAAAATCTATTATCAATTTTTACTCCTCACGGCTCAAGGATGCTGTAGTACAATCCGATATCCATTTTATCACTAAACATTTCAATTATTTTTAAGTGGGTGTTAACTCCACTTTGACTGTTTTCAATAAAATATATCAAAAGACTACCGATTTAAAATCTATTATCAATTTTTACTCTTCACGTCTCAAGGATGCTGTAGTACAATCCGATATCCATTTTATCACTAGACATTTCAATTATTATTAAGTGGGTGTTAACTCCACTTTGACGGTTTTCAATAAAATTATATCAAAAGACTACCGATTTAAAATCTATTATCAATTTTTACTCCTCACGGCTCAAGGATGCTGTAGTACAATCCGATATCCATTTTATCACTAGACATTTCAATTATTATTAAGTGGGTGTTAACTCCACTTTGACTGTTTTCAATAAAATTATATCAAAAGACTACCGATTTAAAATCTATTATCAATTTTTACTCCTCACGGCTCAAGGATGCTGTAGTACAATCCGATATCCATTTTATCACTAGACATTTCAATTATTATTAAGTGGGTGTTAACTCCACTTTGACGGTTTTCAATAAAATTATATCAAAAGACTACCGATTTAAAATCTATTATCAATTTTTACTCCTCACGGCTCAAGGATGCTGTAGTACAATCCGATATCCATTTTATCACTAGACATTTCAATTATTATTAAGTGGGTGTTAACTCCACTTTGACTGTTTTCAATAAAATTATATCAAAAGACTACCGATTTAAAATCTATTATCAATTTTTACTCCTCACGGCTCAAGGATGCTGTAGTACAATCCGATATCCATTTTATCACTAGACATTTCAATTATTATTAAGTGGGTGTTAACTCCACTTTGACGGTTTTCAATAAAATTATATCAAAAGACTACCGATTTAAAATCTATTATCAATTTTTACTCCTCACGGCTCAAGGATGCTGTAGTACAATCCGATATCCATTTTTATCACTAGACATTTCAATTATTTTTAAGTGGGTGTTAACTCCACTTTGACTGTTTTCAATAAAATTATATCAAAAGACTACCGATTTAAAATCTATTATCAATTTTTACTCCTCACGGCTCAAGGATGCTGTAGTACAATCCGATATCCATTTTATCACTAGACATTTCAATTATTATTAAGTGGGTGTTAACTCCACTTTGACTGTTTTCAATAAAATTATATCAAAAGACTACCGATTTAAAATATATTATCAATTTGCACCCCTCAGGGCTCAAGGATGATGTAATACAAACTGATATCTATAGGTGTTCACTTCACCTTGTCTGTTTTAAATCAAAGTTTTATGTCAAAAGACTACCAATAAAAATCTTTGCACGTATCATCAACCAGTTTTTTTTTATGTCGTTCATTGAAATTGAAACGTTTCTATTCGTAACACATTCTTTTAGTACACCGTATCATCTCGATAGGGTTAAGGTCTGGATGATATGGAGGTATTCAAAGAACAGACTATCTTCAGCAAAAATCGCATTAATTCTATACATTTTATATTTTGGATTTGCTGCTGTTAAAATAGTGTTCAACTCAGGTTTAAACAAGTTATGAGAATGTACAATGTTTCTTTCTTCTAACCATTTCAACGAGTATTTGGATATACATTTTTGCATGAATATATTTATGTACATACACGCGCGCGCACGCACACACACACACACACACACTCACACACACACTACAAAAAAAATGCATTTATACATTTTACACATTTATTTACATGCATATACTGACTGCATATAGATGTGCATTTTTTAATTTAGAGAAGTATAATATGTATGCATGAAACTAATTTACACATATATGTGTCTATATAACTAAAAACGCTTACGTTCAAAAAAACACATTTTTGTAGTTGTAGTGTGTGTGTGTGTGTGTGTGTGTGTGTGTGTGCATAAATATATACATGCAAAAATGTATATCTAAATACTTGGTATTACATGTACAAATACTTACGTACCCATATTTAGCGCTTTTTACTATAGAAAAATCGGTCTAAACTTAAAAAATGCAAGTTTTTTGTTTTTGTAAAAATGCCTTATATGAACAATTGCGAAAAAGGTCTCAACTCTGAGCGCTCAAATACTAAGGATCATTTTGATGGGTAATTTAGTCAGCTACAACTTTTGTATTAAACTTTTGATATCTTGCTTAGTTTTTGAGATATTAAAAAAAACTGTTATGCCTCAACTGTCAACCCCCCCCCTCCAGGGGGGGCCCCAGCGGTGAGCTGGAGTGTCCGATGTTTCCCCCATTAAAGTAACCCCAAAAACCTAACCTTACACCAAATTTTGTGTCTGGAGGATTTTTATCCAATAAAAATCTCCATTCAGCGGTTTATAAACATGTTATGATGTCACAGGCTAATGTCTGCAATAACTAAGTAGGCCATGATGAATGGTAGAATGGATGAGCAGTAGGCTACACAAGTGTTTCAGACTTTCCACGTTCTTCTAACGTCGGCTATGTAAAAAGCTCTTAACAAACTACACACACATAAAAACAGACGCACATTAAATTAAATACACTTCTTTCTAACTCAATTCAAATTGCTTCACCGTAGTAACACTAGGCAGTGAAAGTGGAGATTCTTGTGAATAAATTATAGCTTCATGCGAGGACCATTGCCAAGTTCAACCAAGTTTGAGCTTTTGTTGGCTCTAAAAATGTTTTTATTAAACTATGACCAAAAAGGCCTAATTATATTTGTTCATAGTTTTATAAAGTCACAGTTTCAGAAAGTGGAATTTTTTATGAAATCACTCTCGATAAATAAGAACGTATTTTGATGGGAAATTATGAATGTTGATATTTTCGTGGATATTTATATATCCGCTTAAGGGTCTCCGAGGCCCAATAAAAATTTTAAATTAATTATTTTCAACAACAGTGCAACAAATTAATGAAATTGTTATCTGTGCAGCACTGCTTACTATATTTTTCAGGTCTTGATTATATCGTGAATATATATCCCCTACGTGGGCGGGTCCAAATGGCCCCATTACGAGGCTCAAATAAAAATGTATAATTATAGTTTCCATGAACAGAAGAAAGAGACATCTGTCCAGCACAATAATTGTTGTTTCCTATCTTTTTCTGGTCTTGATAATATCATGACTATATATCCTCTATGTATGGTGGGAGGGCGGCTCCAGATGGCCCCCTTACGAGGCCCAATAAAACTTATAATAAATTATTTCCATAAACATAAGAAAGGGGCCTCTGTGCAGCACAATTCTTGTTTCCTATCTTTTTCTGGTCTTGATAATATCATGACTATATATCCTCTATGTATGGTGGGAGGGCGGCTCCAGATGGCCCCCTTACGAAGCCCAATAAAAAGTATAATAAATTATTTCCATAAACATAAGAAAGGGGCCTCTGTGTAGCACAATTGTTGTTTCCTATCTTTTTCTGGTCTTGATATAATATCATGAATATATATCCTCTACATGGACGGCTCCAGATGACATCCTTACGAAGCCCGATAAAAATGTATAATTAATTATTTCCATAAATAGGAGAAAGCGACGCCTGTGCAGCACAATTGGATGTTTCCTATCTTTTTTTGATCTTGATAATATCGAATATATATCCCTTACATGGGCTTATCCAGATGGCTCCCTTAAGAGGTCCAATAAAAATGTATAATTAATTATTTCCATGATTATAAGAAAGAGGCCTCTGTGTAGCACAATTGTTGTTTCCTATCTTTTTCTCGTCTTGATAATATTATGAATATATGTGTCCTACATGGGCGGCTCCAGATTGCCCCCTTACGAGGTCTAATAAAAATGTATATTTAATTATTTCCATGAATACAAGAAAGATACCTCTGTGCCCCACAATTGTTTCTTATCATTTCAGGTCTTAAAGCTTTCTAAACTACATAGGGCCTAATTAATAAAAATGAATTTCCTTAACGTTGCTAGCTTAATCAACTTTCCGTCAGGAAAAAATATTGCTAAAACAAAATTTTAATTTTTAAACATGAACTTTTTAATTACACAAAAACTGTAAAAGATTTTGAAATGTTGTTTTTACATGTACTTTCTTTGATATTCGTACACTTTCCATGGATAAAATAAAAAAAAATCTGTTTGAGTAAGAAAGTTTATTTATATTCCCATTTTTACGAAGTTTTTCACAATAGTTTCTCTTTATTTTATATTCTTTTCTTCTTCTTTATAAGCCGATGATGACCGAGAGGTTTTTATGCCTTGAAACAACAAGATATATAAAATTAAATGCATAAAATGGGATCCTAACAAGTCATTTTATAAAAACCGAAAAACAGCAACTTTGTAACAGTTTAAAAAATCCGTACAAATATGCTCACTCTTAATCGCTCGTCACAGAACGGATTATTATTATTAAATAAGAACGTGAGTCTATAACAGCTCGTAGTATATGTTTCCTAATGTTTTCATAAAATGACTAGACTATTATGCGAAAGTGCAAAGGGTTTCTCTCGTAATATCATATTTTCAGGAGTCCAGGATGACGCCTCCATCACCTGAAAAATGCTGTTTGAAGGCTCAACTTGATCCACTTTTAGTGTTTTTAACGCATGCATCAATGGAATCGTTTATTGCAATAGCTTCAAGAACGATTCTGATAGTTTATATATAAAAAAAACAAATTAAAAATGATATTTTTATGTTTGGTTATAGATTTGTGTTTCTCGGGGGCGGGGGAGGGGGAGGTTATAGGTAAACTGACCCCTTGGAATTTGATAAATGTGATCAGAAGGTCAGAAAATAAACGGATGTTAACTCCTAGACTGGTATTTAAAAGGATTTTCATATAAACATTTTTTTTTTTTCTGATGATAAAATTAATTAAATGTAATAATAATTTTTTTTTTAAATTCATTTTAATGGTATCCAAGTCACATACTATATACTCTAACACACTGTATTTCTATTATTATTGTTAGTTCTTTGCTATTTCATGTTTTTCCCCTTCGAAATGACGATGTTATTTAATATATTTAAAGCCCCGTTTCCATTACTACAAACTCGTCCCACAACATGTGCCGGCACAAGTTACCGTAATGGAAACGGAGACAAAAATGTGCCAAGCTATTGCGGCATAAAACATGTGCCGCGATTTGTGCTATGGGCAATGGAAAAACAGGCTGCGAGATGTGCCCGGAACACGCGCATGCGCAGTGGTCCTTCAATCTATATTTCTCCTGTCAGTACAGCGCACAGTGTAAACGCCTGTGTCAAGATTCTGATTGTTACAGTGTTGATTGATTCTTGTTGACAAAATTCTCAAACCCACTTTGTAGATGTAAATCTCTCATCCGCGAGTTATTGGCTCCTTCTGAATGTCTTTTGGCTAGAAAACTTCTAATCCACCACCTCGGTCGTTTCCGTTGGTTTTTTAAAAGTCCATAGTATGCGTCTGCCATCACCATAAAAGCAGAGGTAGCTAAGTTTGTGAATTTCCGCTCAACGAATTAACAAATCTCTAGAAACACTTGCAAACACTACCTGATTCACTGCACAAGCTACTGTCTTGCACTCCTACCGCATGTGTTACTACCCAAATGTTGAAGAAGTTGTAGGTAAAGAAACAGTAGACCAATTTCTGTGGCCGGCACTTGTCGTGAATGTTGACTTGTAGGAATTGAAACGAGGTGTTAAACTGAACAATTTATTTACTAGTGATGTAGATTTGGATTTTTGAAGATAAAATTTTATAACCCGAGAATTTTTCAGTGATTCAGTTATAGAGTATATTGGTTTCGTTCTGTATCAAATGTAATCGCATTTCCTTTTTATTGTGATACTATTACTGATTTTGTTATCTCCCTTATTTCACATAAAAGTCATTTGTTTTTATTAAATTTCACCAAAAATAAGACAACACATTGTCAATTATAAATGAATCCAAACACTTTAAATTAAATTAAATTAAATTAACAATTAAATTTAAAAAAACAATATTAGAGTACTGAAACTATCCTTTATCTATGTAGTAGAACACCAAGTTTTACCTACGAATAAACAAAACAGATATAATAAATAACAATCTGTACTAAGCCTACAAGAAAGTTACAGAATAAATACGTTAGATCGATGATAATTATATACTGCCCAAAAATTTGAATAGGTAAGTTATATTTTAAAGAAAAAATCTCTTAACTTAAACTATATAGTCGATTGATAAAAATTAAGGAAGGAAGGATTCCCTTTAAATCCTGACCCCGTAATGAAAACCTCAATCCGCCGCCCTTGGTGTTGCTAGATGTCCTAGTAATTTTAGGTTAACCTAAAACATGAGGAATGTGAAAAACGCAAACATAGCCCAAGTAGCTTAGACCATGTAGGCCTAGTGGAATTGCACTAAATACGTTCTTGTCTTGGTCGGTTATAGAACACAATTGACGCTTTCACCTTAATAGGTAAATACAAATTGTATTATTTTTTATCTACAATAACTACTTTAAACTACGTAACGGTTATGGGTGGAGGTAAATGAAACATCAAGAAACTTATTTTTTAATGTGCAAATTAGTCTTGTTTACATCTCTTGCTTGTATTACCTTCTCTGTTATCCGAGTTCATATACTATGCAAGGATCATATAATTAATTATGCAGTACAAGGTTGTAAATTTTAATAATCATCACTTAAGTAATATTATTTGTATAAATCACGCTGTCATGACTCGACTTCGGGCCGTAATTGACGTGAAAATGGAAGTGGAATAGTTTAATGAAGTACATGATAATTCAGATTCAAGGTTAGACCAATAATAACCTGTCTTAGAAATATTAACTATTATCCAAGCGGGAAATAACTTCTAGCTGGATAAAATAAAACTGGCTGTTCGCCCTTGGATCTGATATAGACGTCCCCGTACCCGTTCTCGTATGTATGACAAAGTATTGTTTTTTAATGTAGATTAAATACAATTAGGGAGATATAGAATATGCTAAAGCACATCACCAAACGGCTAAACACATATTTTAATTTAAGCTCAGGACAACAACAAAACTTTACTTGATGCTCAGGTATGTCTATTTCCATTACATATCTATCGAGACTTATCTAAGGAGTTAAGCACAGGTAATTTTCCTTATGTTAAGTGGAATTCATTTATTAATTAATTTATCTTATTACATATATATAATCATTGTAGTCTGTTGTGTTTTTCCTTTATCTTTTTATGTTTGGTGTGTTAAATTTTGTAGGTATATCTGATTTGCAAACCATGTTTTTCTCTTTTAAAAGTTGTATTTAAAACAGCGATAAGATTGAAAATAACACACCTCAGCCAACAAACGAAATCACGTATTCCCACAAACAATTCAACAGACTCACCATCTTAGTACAGTAAAAATAGTGATCGTACTAAAAAATATTATGTAAGTCAATGAAATTTAGTTGTTTTGTTTAGCCTATTAGTAAAAAGGATGAAAACAATTATTTTTTTCTGATTTACTTCTATAATATCTGTTTAATTAAAGATATACATACTATTTAAAAAAAATTGATTAGTTTTCAAAATATAGCCGTGGAATTTTTAATAAAATAAAATAAACATAAAAGCTTACTGAGTGCTTGGATTGATTGTCCTTGGAGAAAAGGGTATTTTTTACTGCTTCTAGCCTTCTTGATCATGTCTTTGCTCTTTGAGACATAGGGGTAAAATGCTACACAGTCGATCTTGTAGTTGTACAGGATCTGTAGGATTGGTTCAAAAGAGCCCAACTCCATTCTGTTTCTTTTATCAGTCCACTGGATATTCATGAAAGAAAATATTCTTTCTGTATTGGTTTTATGGGCTGGTATTGGAAACAAATACTTTCCAATTTTAACCATCTCAGAGTACTGCTGAAAATGGTCACAGTTTTTTTAAAAAACTCACCCACTTTTCATGACACTCCAATGGTGTGTTTAGTTTCCATCATTACACTTGTGATGGTTTTCTTCAACGAAATTTGTCAATATTCCGAACTGATCAAATAGATTGGAGTCATCGATTTCAATTTCCCCCTTCAAACGAGAAACTGTCTCTTCAACGCTTTCTCATTTTATTTTTTTAAATTTTTTATAATTTAATATATATATTTTTTATTTCCCTCCAGAAACAATACAGATGCAAAATATTAACACATCTATTACAACTATTTTATACAATAGTAATCAGTGAGAGAGAAAAAAGAAAAATTTTAAAAATCTACAATAGACATAAAGTGTACATTGACCTGAACCATATTCTTAAATATATACACTTACGCCCAATCATACTTACACACCTATACATAAAACTAATATACATAGCTTATAACTATAACATTTGCTCATCTAAACTAAAAGTATAAAAAAAAACATTTACTTGAATAGAAAATATAATATAGTTCAGAGAGAACCCCCCCATTACTCTGGAAGATAAAAAAAACCCCTCCATTTGGCACCCTCTTCAATAAAATCCAATCAAACACTGACAATGGTGAAAATTGTCAACTTCTTCTTTAAAATCTTTTTCGGCAGATTGTGTTACTTTGGCTCTATTAAGAACAGATTTAACATTAAAAAAAAAAAAAATGAACTGCTGCTCTTTTCTCTTAGTAACAATTTCAAGAGTATTTTTCAGAACAACCACTATCTCTATTACACTATTCGTGCTTCCCTTAATTTTCTTTATTTCATGCTAGAACATGCTAAGTTTGCTGTGAATGAACCTTAAGTAGGCTTCACTTAAAGGGTTGCTGAAAAATAGAACCAATATTTTTCAGATTTCGTCTTCATTGAGGGAAAAAAATTTCAAGGGTTCAACTGCTGGATATAATGTTAACCAGTGGGTTTTTGAGTGACAAATTTCATTCATATATTCACTCCTTACATAATCGCAAAACTCCTTAAACCTCTCTGTTCTAACTGTGTATATCGACAAGTTCGAGAATACCTTGACAATGATAGTTTCAACATCACAGGTCAAACTATCATCAGATGAATGGAGTTGTGTGAAACATGTGGAGGGCAGCCTATCTTCAATGTTTTCATGCCTTTAATTTGGTGAATACATTACATTTGCCTAATTTTTCAAACCACCAAAGTTGGTGTTCATATTGTCTCCACAAAATGCCATACATTAATTATGTTCAAGATCAAGCATTTTAATAATATTCAAACAAAATGTTGAAATTTCGTCAGATGTTTCATTTGGTAGGGAACTCCCTCAAAATTTTGAGTTAAATTCCTTCATTTATATAGAAAAACTGAACAACAAACAGAAATATTTGCCAGCTTTATGATTGCTGGATATTCCGTAAAAAGACTTTTTGATATTATCAAGGCTTTCCTTTAAACTCTGGGGAGCAATAACTCCTTTTACTAAAGCAGATACTTTGGTTCTTGCCAAACAAAAATGTTTTGCAATGGATGAATCATCAAACATAATACCATTAAGCTTATTATTACAATCACTAGATCTGATACTTTGGTAACGTTTTACCATGTTATAGACTAGTGTAAGCTCGGCTGCTCGAACTTTTGTGTCTTCAATTGATTGAGGTTTTACAAAATAATGTTGTAGAGTTTTACTACAGTTCGGTGCACTAAATCTGTTGATGTGTTTCTTTTTGTTGATTTGATCAACTATGTCAGAACGCCCACCATCACTGATACTAATAAAACAGTTACATACAGAACACTCTGCTTCGTAATCAAAACAACCTCTTTTGATATAGTTCCACTCCTTACAATAACAGTCACTGAATTTGCACACACTTTTCGGCATTGCATTTTGCAACTCAATAACACAATACGACAAATATGAGAAGCCACTGGTACCGGGACAATTTGACTGACATAACCTCAACACCTCAACACTATTCCAGTGAAATGGTAAGTGCTGTGAGAAGTGGACAATTTTCATAACTCTTCTTCGTTAGGTTAACCCAGTTAGTTGGTAGTTCACATAAATGGTACAGATAAAGTGCAATTCAACTGCTGATTAATCAAACTGCTTAGAGAAATAAGCTAAAGTTTATTAATTTATCATGTCATATTTCGTTTAATCGAACAAAATCTTTAAAAAATTGTTATAGAATTTCATAAAATCTATTTAAAAACTGAATACCAGTACTTTTGAGTATCGTAAAACACCTTTTCAGAACACCATAGGTTAATGATAAAAAACCGGTACATTACCACTGAACACATGTGGTAATAATATACAATCTTTAATATTTTAATTATATATATATATATATATATATATATATATATATATATATATATATATATATATTAAAGATTCTCTGTTGCTAGTGCAGTTGAGAAAAAGAGAAGGTCAGTATCTTTGATACTCCTTGATTTTGGAATTGCAGTATTAACGACGAGTGTATCAGCATCTCTGAATCAAATTACTTCCCTTCAATAATTTCTTCTATACATCCATCTGAAAGCATTTTTATAAGTTGTGTTTAGTTATTTCCATTTAATAGAAATTTCTTTTGATTTACTGTTACATGTGTATCTTCTTGTATAGTAAATTTCAAATATTCGTTTGTCCTATATCGTCTATTCTGTTCACTAATTTTTGTACTTTTGGTATTACCATAATAATTGTCAAACACTATTACAGCTGAAGAAAAATATTTTTTAACATAATTAATATAAAGGTTACAAATTGCTTTGTAGGGTTTATTCTGTATATGTCATGTTACTCTATGTAATAAAAAAAGCCTTCATCAATGACGAATAAATCGGTATTTTTTAATCACATTTTTTACAATTCTGGAACTTCCAAATTCTTCATGTAATGCACCTTTTATAGCTTTTTTGTTTCAATTTGTTTAAATAGAGTCAGTGGATATGGGAAAAGTGCGAATTTTAAGTACTCTTCAAGGTCATTATCTGATTTTTTAAATAACAGAGTTTGTTGATCAATTAGGTACAATTGATTTTCACATCTTTAAACATTTTACCAACCATTTCCTTAAAACTCGCTTCTCCTTCAGTTTTTGCTGAATAATAGTTGGTCATAGCACTACCAATAATTTTGGAACCAACGGACATTAATTCCTTAGTTTTGGGAAAAGGTTCATGTATTGAGAGCCATTCGAACAGTTTGACAATATCTGCATCGTTTCTCAAAATTCCGGATTCTCTTAAATAAATATGCTGTTCACTTTTTGAAAATCGACCAGCAATACACAGAAATACTGAAATATTTGTAATTTATATTTATAAAACTGTAATGATTTTATATAAAAAATATAAGTTATTTCTAAATTATATGGTACAATAAATTTTAAATTAGAGTTCATCTGAGTAGGGCAAATAAATGTATGCAAACTAATTTTCTCTATGAAATGATATTCTAATAAAGGAAATGATGCAATTTATATTTTATTTCATAAAGTAATGTTATTTTGTTATCTATACAGGATCATTATACTAAATACTCTTCATTTAGACATATTAATATACATTATTTTAATTTTGTAACACAATAAAATTATTGAAAAAACATATAATGTTTTTTACAACATTATAAAAAAGACAATAAAATAAAACGATCTTCTTTTGTTTCTGTGCAGAAAACAACTGTTGCTTCAAATATTTGTTGACTCTCTTGCTCCGACTTGTTTCTTTCAAAAGTTGCCTTTCAGAAGCTGGAATTGTTGCTCATAACCGGAGATTAGATATACATATACTCACACAAACATGTATACATACTAGCTATATTGAAATAATTTTTATTAATCAATTGTATTGTATTTTTTTGGGACGTAAAAGCTATTATTACAAGTAAATTTTAACGAGCACTTACATTATAGCTAGCTTTGTTTTAATCCCAGGAAAAAAGTTGTAAGGAACAAAAATGTTGGAACTTTCATGAGCTACAGTTTTTGTTTGTAAAATGTTTTCATACAACCAATATTTACCGAGAAAATAGCGAAATCCTGTTTTACACCATCTTCAACCCCTCCACCCTGCACACCATTAGGTCAGCAGAATCAGTCGTTTTTAAACATACATCTGTTTAACTAACAGTCTGAAAATTTCGTTACACATTATTTTTAATCTACCTTAATTTATGCTCTAATTCTATTGCCACGCCTCAGGCTACATCTCACGTAGTGTGCCAGACTTCCTCTCTCAAGTTGTTGTCCAAGACGGTGTTCAAAACAAAACTATCTATATAACTTTGAAACTTGTGAAGAAATTTTAATCATTCTTTCAATTCTAAGTAACATTTTAATTTGATAAAAGTTTGTTCTTGATCAAATGTATGTTACACTGAAATGGTAAAAACATGCTGGAGAATATGGATTTTATTCAAATTACTGCAATAAAATTGTGTAAACTTGGGAAATACTGCATCGATTACAGATTTCAAAAAAGTTTTTGATTCCAATTAGCTTTTAAATAATAAACCAACTGTGTCACTGGCAAAACATATCTTGTTGCTGAAATTTTTAAGAAACTGCGCAAAATATGTCGAAAAATCTAGATTTCCTATTTTCCAGCAGCAAAAAACGGTTATAACTTGGGAACTACTATGCTAATTTCAAACAGATTTTAAGTTCCAATTAGCTTTCAAATCATGTACCAATTCTGTCACTGACAAAATATGTTGTCAATGAAAATTTGAAGGAATTGTTTAAAATATGTTCAAAGTTCTGGTGTTCTTATTACCCGTGTAGACATGAGAACTACAAAAACAATTTGAATCAAACAAAGATTAAAACCTGGCCAGATGTCATATTTACATGGGAAAGAAAACTGTATGAAAATAGGATAAGCAATATTCAAGTTATAAGTTTACAAATAGACAGAGAGGTGTTTTATATAAGTAGAGAAATAAAAGAAGCAAATAACAACACAAAAAATGTAATAAATTAATAAGCTTAATTATCAATATCAAGTGAAAAACATAGCCATTAAGTGTGTTGAAACATAGAAAGCCAAGACAATATTGTGTGGACAATAAAATTGTGTACTATTATGTTCCTCACTTCTTATGGTGTGAAATTTTAGAGAATTTTGGCTCTGCGACTGATGGCCTATGTGCAACTAAAGTTTCATCATTCTAGCTTAGCAGATTTGTTCCCCTTACGAGTTTAAGTAATACACTAACTAGCTCTTCCAACGTTAGTTCCCCAGGAATTTGGAATCCACAAACCTTTCGCCTCTTATTGGTCAGGGCCTCACAATTGAAAATTATGTCGTCTGTGGTCTCCTCATCCTTCCCTCACAGTCTACACACAGTTTGGCGATGATAGGCTCCTATCCTGTGTAAATTCACTCTCAGACCACAGTGTCTTGTAATTTGTCTGAGTTGTCCCCTACCTCAGGTCATTTCAAGACTACCTGAAGGGATGTGTCTTGAGTAATGATTTACTATGGTTGTGCCCCTTAAGGCTTCCTATCTTCACCGGTGTTTTGCATGAACCCACCTATTTATGGCCATCTTGGTTAGACACACGGATATTCCTACAGCTGTCTCAGGTCCTACAAACTCTGATGCAGAGCCCCATTTAACTAGTTTGTATGCCATTTCATTTCCGTCAACACACTTATGACCCAGCACCCAGTGCAAAGTTACCCGGTTTTCCTGGGATAAAGTGTTAAGGTTCTCCCGACATTCCCATATCAGACTAGATATTATTGTAGTGTCTGCAAGTGCATTATTAGCAACCGGACTATCTGTATATATGTGGGTTAGATCTTCACGGGGTTTAAAAAGTTACTGTGTTGATCCAGCATTGTAGGTTTAATGGGGAGCTATGATTATTAGCAAATACTGGTTACAAATGCTACGATTACAGCAACAGGAACTTGATGTGCTGACCACATGTTACTCAATGAAAAGTCGTCTAACAGGCCTAGGCCCACAATGGGCTATTGGTCTAAACTTTTTTTTTTTCAAAAATGGAAGCGTAATTACAGTTTGTGTTCTATGGAAACTAATAAAAATAACATGATTACCTTCTACCTAAAGAGGTAAACCAGATCATGTCAAAAGCTAACCTTGCCAGCTATTATAAATAAATTATTTTCCGATTTTTGCGTTTTCAAGCAAAATAATTTCAACATGGCCAAGCTTAGTGTTTAATTCAATGGAAGGTTGTTCAACAGGTGATTGACATTTCATGTCGATTTATGCTTTCGCCTGATCAACATATAGCTGAAATTGATATACATATTACTGCCCTGCAATTTAAATCCTCCTGAATTAATACAGTACAACTAATGTTCTCAGTGTTTTGATTTACATTGTTAATTTTAATGTTAATATGGTTTTCATAGTTATTGTTGTTTAAAATTGTCTTCTAGATATTTGTATATACTCTTTTATTATGTATTTGGGATGTGTCTATTTGTACTTGAGTGGGGTTCCCTTTAATTGAGGATCCATCAATAAAATGAAATATCTAGACATAAGGGAATGACTGAAATATTGATGTAATGGATCTTATTTCGCATGATTAAAAAAAAGTTTAAGTTTCACAGACACCAAAGTCTGAACCAACCTTCCTCCCCTCTACTAATAAAAAAGAGAAGAGAAACAATTTTGAAAAAAATACCAAAGAGTGAGTTATGGTTTGGTTGGACAGAAAATTAATGATTTACGATGAGTTCATTAGTTGATATTTGAATTGGAGAATAAACAAATAAGTACTTTATAAATACCATGTGTTTTGATTTTTTAAGTTTGTGCAATTCTAATTTTTTAGTATTGAACACTACAGTGCTGTTAAAATTTATTTAATTTGACTAGATTCTCATTTTCTTCTGTTTGTTTCTTTTTCAGAGCGATGGCATTCTGGGCTTCAAATCTGCCATCTGACTGTACTAGATATTTGATAACAGTATCAGCAATTATATTAATTGCCTTAGTATTTGTACTAATTTTAATTTGTATCTACAATTACTTAACTTTGGGAATTTGCAAGAGCAACTCAAAAATGAACAACAAGACTGTACTTATCACTGGAGCTAATTCCGGTAAGATAAAACTTGTAATATATTATGTTTCATAAATATTTGGTTAAACTGTACTTACCAACTATATTTCCTTAAGACCAATAAGTACCCTACTATTGACTGTTCCTAATCATATGACTTATGGACACTACTCTAAATGGAATCACTTTTCGTTTTTAGAAAGTTCCTGGTTGAACCATGCTTCCTGAAGGCTGCACAACTCACTGTATGCTAAACCGACCAAGTTTTTTAGTTCAACTTAATTATGTGTTTCTTGTTTTATTTCTGTAAATCATGTCTACAAAATTAAGTGTTTACAAAACTCGTAATGTTTAACTCAACCAGAAACTATACAAATTGGCGATGAGGAAATGGAAATTGCAAACATTTTTTCGTTTGTGCAAAAAGGAAAAGTTAAAGTGGAACTGCGGTAGGCTACTGGTAGTACATCATCATACATAGTAGTATACCACACAATACATGTATTCAGTTTAAAATGTCTTTTTGTTTTGTTCAATGAATCTGACATCTCTGTCAAATCTGTTTAATCAACAACAAATAAAAATGGTGCTCATTGGTTCAATGCCAGTGTTTTATAGTGAAGAAGAAACTTGGGAATCCTACATAAAACAGTTTGAATTATATGTTGAGTGTAATGACATCAAACCTGAAAAGAAAGTCATCACACTTCTAACTGTGATTGAGATAAAAACTTTTAACTTTTTGAGAGGGTTATTATGTACACAAGATAAGCCTTCAATGAAAACATATGAATAATTAGTTTCAATCTTGCAAAATCATCTCTATCTTAAACCTTTATTTATAGTTCAATACTATAAATTTAGTTAAAGGAATCAGGAAGAAAATAAAAATGTTTCAGAATATAAAAAAGTTATCTACTCATTGCAACTTAAAAAAAAAAATCCATCAGATTACCGAGGGCCTGAGCGACATGCTGACTATGAAAGAATAACATTAAGCAACATCTCTTATTGGAAGTGGGATTCACATTTAACTGAGTGATACAAATAGCAACATCACTTGAAATGGCAAAAAAGGATTCAAAAGCCTTGGCTTATTTATCAAACAATAGCAGACATAACTTGAATTTTCATAATATGATTACTCTGATCAGAAGACCAGTGAATTCACAGGTGAAGAAAGAAATAATAAGTGTAAGGTGTTATGGCAAAAATGGGCATAAAAAAATATATATAGGCTATATATATATATATCAGAAATTATTTGTGTAACTATTGTAAGAAAAAAGGTCCCTTAGAAAAGGTTTTTAGATAAAAAATGCAAGGTAATTCTAATACATCATGTAATACTTCAAACAATAATCGTAAATGAAATCAGTTTAAAAATTAGAAATTTTAATAAGCAGAAAACACAAAATTTTAGAAATAAAAACAAACATAACTATGTTAGTAACAATTTAAATACTAAATCTATTACAACACATCTATTCTGTTTAATCAAGAAGAATTTAGGGAAAGGGTTGCCCCCATTCAATTAAAAATAATGGTAGAAGAACAATTAATGACATTTGAAATAGATTCAGAAACTGGATTATCTGCTATTAGTGGTAAATATTATAGGAGTATATTCAATACACTGAAGTTACAGTCCACCAATTTGGTACTCAGTTCCTTACCAGGAAAAAAATAGGTCCATTATGTGTTTTAAATGTTAAAGTAACTTATGAAAATGTAACTATGAAACTAGACTTATATGCAATTAAGAATAGTGTAAATTCTTTGTTAGGTAAGGACTGAATTAAAGTTCTACATATTTGATTTAACATTTGAAAATCAAAATAGTTTAAACAATTCTATAGAAATTTCAGATACAAATAGAAACAAAACTGTGTCAAAATTATTTCATGAATTTCCAGAAGTTATTGATGATAAATTCAAATTCCAGAAGTTGGGAGAATTCAAGGGTGAACCTATTAATTTAAATTTTAAAAAATTAAAAAATGTTATTCTGTTGTGACCATGGGTTCCTAGCACTAAAATAACGCCAATAACAGATAAAATATGTATATTCCATCCATCCTGTAGATCACATTTTATATAACAGTATAAATCAAAAGTATAAGAACAAGTACGATAAGTAATAAATAATACTAGAAGCAACTACTTGTCAGCACTTCTTAGATACATAATGTGTTTTAGCCGCATAAATGCAGGCTTGTGCATTCCAATTATGACATGAACACAATGTTCCTATTGGCTACAGGTGTATTTGACCTTGTTACTTTTCATGTAACAAGTACAAAATATATAAGTTTATTACTTTGCATGTAATTCAATCACGACTGTTACAAAAGAACTTAAGATCTACAATGCAATAAATTGTTAAGTCCATAACATATTCCTAAATATTATAAGCCTTATTCATTTTCATTTTTACTGAGAGAGAAGGTTGAAACTGAGATTGAACTAATACTAAAAGAAAATATTTTAACACCTCTAAATGCAAGTGAATGGAGAATACCTATTTTTCCTGACATGAAAAGTAATAGTAAAATTCGAATATGTGGCGATGTTAAGGTGACAAGTCAAGCTCAATATTTATTTATAGCTTTATATATATATATATATATATATATATATATATATATATATATATATTTATATATGAGGTTTTAATTAATTTTCATTTTATAAGTTTTCCCGGTGTATTATCTTTGCCTCTTCCCAATTAAAATTATGATTTTCTGACCAAATATGTTCGGGTAAACTTAGTAGATATTTTCAATTTATCTACAAAGCCTAAGTGGGTGTTCTTTTTTGTGTTAACTTATTCATATATTTAGAGGTCTTTCTGTCCCACCAAAATATTGCCTGTCACATTTAATACTGTAAACACAGTTTTTAGTATCCTGAGTACTTTTAAGTTTAGTTTAGAGGAGAAGTTGCTTAACAATGTTTAGGTTATTGAAAGTGGTACATAATTTATATTTCCTACCAATACGCCTAACTTTTTCTGATAATCTCGTCACATAAAGAGTCATCATTTACTTTAATTGTTTATCATTATCTTTAGACTCTTTGTTTTTGTTCAAAATTTTGTGTACCATACATTTAGATATTATTTATTGTGATATCTATTGTAACTAAGTCATCTCTAATGTTATTTATACTATCTTTATTAATGATGGCAAATGTCCTATTAAACCATATTAATAATATCAACAATCCATCATTATCAAATAACTTTAAAATGAGTATATAGGCTTTCTGTCAAATATTTACCACATGTGGCATTGATAGTTTTGAACGAATAACAATTACACAATGTCACACCATGTACATCTTGGTGAAGAAGAAATATATAATTTATTTGAAGAGAGTGAAGATTAGAACATGAAAATTATACAAGGAAGGATACTTCCTTTTGATATATGGCTTGTGGAGTTGGTTTCTATGTAGACTCTTGTTACAAGCAATATCATTCAAAAAATTATTAGGCCAAGATTAAAAAAGGTTTGTTTTAATTTTTTTTCAGCAGAGTGGTAGAACAATTATTTGGACTAAGCTAACTTAAAAAGTTATCTACAAGTTTTAATTTTTTTTTGCTGTGTACCTTAAAATGTTTAATGAACATAAATTTTTATAATTAAAAATTCAAAAGCCAAATTCAAAACTCTGAATGAAAATATATATTTTTTTTCTTGGCATAACATATAGCCTCAACAAAAATTCTAAGTTCCTAGTACTTAATTCATAGTTTTACGAATTTCATAGTATTATTAAAATAAATTGTTGAAATATACCATACTAAAAATGCTTGGCACTAGGGTGTTAGACACTGACTTTCATAGTTGGTGTTGAGAAAGTGTCATCGTCTTCAGATATTGGAACTTAAATTTTTAAAGTCTTTTTAAGTCTCACAAATTTAAAAGAAATAATTGGTTTTTAACTTTTAATTTCTATTATTTTTCAGGCATTGGGAAAGAAACCGCTCTAAATCTGGCTCGTAGAGGAGCAAGAGTTATAATGGCTTGCAGAAATATAGAGGCAGCTCAAAAAGTTAGAGGTGAGTGACCTATTTGAGAATATTTTTAAATCTTACTGTGACAGTGGTAGAAGGAAGTACACTGAAATTTTTAATGATGTAGGGTTATACATATCACTTTATTTTCTTGATGTTCAAAGGTAAAAACCTACTGGTCATCATTGTCTTATAAAAAAGTAGGAAAATAGCATAAAATAAAGATCTCCTGCCCTCAAATACTCTAATAGCATCAGGGTCAATAAAGAACATGAGTTGATCAAAAGAAATGTAATAGGAAAGGTGAAAGAGAGGTATCTAACCCAAAGCTATATGAAAAAAGGTGTAGATTCAACTAAGTTCTCTTGGAATTGTCAAGCCTGTACTCACTAAAGTGAGCACCTGAGAGTCTTATCACTTTTAAATAGTCGTAAAAAAGTACAGAGGGTTAATGTGAACCGGTGACAAAGAAATAAAACAAATGTTTAATCTACTTCTCAGGTCTTACAATTCAAAATTTTTTAACACAACTGCCATGGGGGTCCAATAGGGTTGGCACCGCTAGGTCCGATAAAATTTATTGCCAATCAGATGGGGTATGCACTATGCAATTAGTAGGGTTTTATATAACTCTCCTCTCATGCCCATAGCTGAACTCTAATAGCAATATGGTGGACTGAGTCGGCATAGAACATCCTGGATCAAGCTGAGAACTTTGCCCTATCATTTTATTATAACTTAAACTTTGTAAGAAACACAACACAATTGGCTATTGGTGTTTACTTCTGTGACGGTCCTATATGATCGGCATGATAGTTTAATAGACTTTTCATTTTTAATTTCAGTATAAAAATATAATTATATTTTACTTTTAATCTAACTACTATAGCATATAAAAAATCTATAATGTAATAACCAATTATTATTTAATGTTTAAATTTACAACAAATTACAAATGGAATTGAAATGTTTAACAAAATATTCTCTGTTATATTATGATAAAATAACACAATTTAATACAATTAATTTACACTTTTTATTTAACAGTGTTATCTAACAACGTTTGTGTTACGAGAAAGATATTTAAAAAATATCAATGTCAAAGTAAAAATAAGCAGCATTTTTCACTTAAAAATATATTCACTTTTACTTTGTTACATATTAGTTCAATGCAATAGCCAGTAAAACTATATAATACAGCTGTCGGATCTATCGAGCCGCCAGTTTTTTTTATAACACATTTTGTTGAAAATAATGCTGCTGACCCAATTGGTCGAAAATTACCCCCCTCAATTTTGGTCGGTTATTTGTTATTGATAATTAACTTATGGGCATAGATACAATTTTAAAATGGTACACAGTAATAAAATATGAAACTAATGCATGGTAGTTAACATGTTAAATTGCTTTTTAGACAGCTATATACTGGGTCTAATCTATATATGAGGTGTGTTTATTAAATAATCAGATGGTACAATAACTTACCTTTAATTATATCTATTATAATTATAATGCTGGTCCTCCCCTCTTCAATGTAGAATATAGTCCCCATTTGCATTTACACACCGATGCAGTCTTGTTTTCCACTGGTCGAAGGCATGTGGCATATCAGTTTCTATTAGCTATTTTAACACGTCTGACATTTTCATCTTTACTGGATCAAATGATTCAAAATGTATTCCTTTAAGCACAGATTTCACTTTAAGGAAATGAAAAAGGTCACATGGTACCAAATTTGGAGAAGTTGTAGTAATGTAATTGTTCACCAAAAAATGCTTCACAGTAAGATCTGAATGAGCAGAAGAATTTGATGAAGAATGAAAACAACCAATTTCCCACAGTTCTGGTCGTTTTATTTTCAGACTCTTTCTTTCAGCTTTATCAAAACTTCCTTATAACTTAATAATGCCTCTTTACTATTCTGTCTTCTAGAATCCAATCTTCTAAAATAAAAAAATAAAACACATTGATCATGGCTTTGAATGTGGTCTTGCTTTGGCATGATCCTTTCATTCTTGGTGATAACAGTGTATTTCAGTACATTGATTGTTATTTGTCTCAGAATAATACTGGAAGATCCAGGTTTCGTCACGAATGTAGATTTTGATAAAAGATTGGGGTCGACATCAAGTTCATGCACTTTATCAGCGGAAATTTCCTTGTGGCATTATTTTTGCTTTTGTGTGAGATCCCTCGTGACCATTTAGTATAAACTTTTTCATGTTGAAGTCCTTGCAAAAAATTTTCAATGCAGTGTCGTTGTCAATGCTCATGGTTTAAGCTGTCATTTGGATATTGAGTCGCTAGTCTTCTTGAATAATCTGGCAATTTTTTTCTCTAAATTTTCTTAGGTTCTTGAAGTGAGTGGAAGGACATTCAGAGCGTTTATTGTATTCCGCGTTCTGACATCCTTCACTGAATCTTTTGTGCTACTCAAACACATGTGGACGAAAAATGTAGTATTGCATGTCACCATTTAAAAATGTTCCATTATTGTTTTGTGCAATTTTACAAAAAAAAAAAATCAAATTCACATAGTTGTTAATATTACAATATAGGTTATTATGTTTCATGGTACTATATTCTGTATAAATTGCCAAGTATTGCAATTTTACAGATAAAACTGTTACCATCTAAATGGTTGTTTATCTAATATTTGAAATAAAAATTATCTAAGTGAATATAAAATAAATGACAGCTTGTTACTATTGTCAAATTTGTTCATTGTTGATTATTATATTCACAGAAAGTATTATTGATGCCACAAAGAATAATAATGTCATTGTAAAGAAATTGGATTTAAGCTCTTTAAAATCTGTACGAGAATTTGCTGCTGATATTGTGAAAACGGAACCAAAAATAGATGTATTAATACACAATGCAGGCATGGCAAACATGTTCGGTAAACAAACAACAGAAGATGGTTTAGAAATAACAATGGCAACTAACCAGTTTGGTCCATTTCTCCTAACACATCTTCTCATTGGTGAGTTGATATTAAATTCAATTAAGTTCTAATTAAATAATTAAGGTATATCAATTGTTATAATATTTAGTTTAATTAATTCAGTAGGTTAAGTAATTATCTTATTTGTTCCATGTTTTATTTTCTGGATAAATAATAAATAAATTTGCCTGTTGAACAAGTTTTATTTATTTCAAACACATCGAAAGTTCATTTATTTGATAAATTGCATCTATCTAAATCCTTTATTTAATAAAAATTTCTATGAAGACCTTTAGTAAAAGTTAATAATCTCTACAAACCATCCATACTAATATATTTCTTACCATCAAGAGATAATCTCATCACTATCAATAAATTCTTTTGAGCAATGGTATCAAATATTGTATTTAATGTTTTAGTACTAACATTACTTGGATCAAGCATTGAAAGTTATTCAACAACAGATTTTTCTCTAATTGGTCTAAAAAGAAGTACTTGGAGATAGTTTTCATTAAAATTATCATTGTCATAACTTTTTTTCAGAAACCGAAATCTCAGTAAATTGTTGAAATACTGTGATCAATTGCAAACAATTCTTATTTAAAACTTCTTAAAAATTCTACCATTACCAATAATGGCTCCAGTTATTAGTTTGAGAATTCGAGTTTATAAGATTTATTTGACTGAATTGTCTTTGCTTAAAGTAAGACAAGTGTTGATGTAGTTGTAAAAGCAAGCGATTATTTAAAATAGTTGAGATTGTTAAACTAGAAAAAAAAATTGTATTTTATAATCGTATTATTATACAAAAAATTTAAATAGAAATTTAATTTATCAAGTTTTAAATAAAAATTTAATGGTGTGTTAACTGTTAAGAATGTTCTATTTTTGAGGAATATGTGTCCTCCAGATGTCATGCGATCAATTAATTTTTCATTGGTTCAAAATAGGATAGATTACAATTTACCAAGTTGGGATGGGACTTACATCAGTAATCTTGTACCCATAATTAATACTTAAAACAATTTATCAGAATAATTCTGCATAAGAGTAGAATGGAACATTTAAAACCACTTTCCAATAAATTAAACATTTTACTTTTAAGAAATATGTACATTTACAAAATATTAAAATTATTCTATATTAAAAGTCGAGAATACAGTATGGAATCATTTGTTGGGGAGGGACATATCTAAATACAATTAAACCTATTTAAACTAGTCAGAAAAAATTTTTCACACTCTATTAAGGAAAAAGAGAACCATCTTTTTAGACAGTTACATCTTTTGCCATTGAGGTATTTGTTTAAGTATAAGGTCTTGGAGAATGTTTTATATAAGGTTCGGTGATACTATTTACTATATTAGCAAGACAAGTACAGCAAAAAACCAAGAACTTGCAATAGATATACAATCTTAAGGGCATACAATAAAGCTTTTAAAAAGTATTATAATTTCATAGCTCCTTAGATATTCAATTGTGTGCCAGAGGACATTGGCTCTGCTCCTGTTAGAAACAAATTCATTGAGAAAGTTGTTAATTTTTTTCTAATGAAATCCCAGAAATATTTTTCGAATGAACTTAAACAAACATAAATTTAAACTATTGTCATATTTTAATTCTTATATTTTTTAATGTTTAACCAAAATATTATTTTTGTAATTGCTGCTGGCACGTGGCCTCCATAATAGTTTACCTTTGGATTTTAGTGAATTAGAATTTTATCTCTGGGGTAGCTAATTTTGATATATTATATTAAATACAAAAACAAGGCCGATTTACTAATGCATTTTTTGAAGCATTATATTTTATATTTTTCCATTTTGTTTGATTTTCAAACAGTTTAATTTTAAGTTTATTATTAATTACAGACAAATAATTTTGCTCTTATAATATGAAGATACATTTGTTATTTTTATTTCTTAAGTGTTTTGAACATATTTTAATATAATGATTCTAACTGACCTGTAAATTGTAAATTATGATTGAATTAAATTTTTTTTAAATCATGGAAGTAGGCTGTTTTTGGCAGAAATGGTGGGTAAAGAGTGGGATAATGGATTGCATGTGATTTTACAGTACCCAAGTCTTTTAATTATTGTAGTTATTTTTTTAAAAAACAATATTTATCCTGGACCAAGATTGTTTAACATTCTGCCTGGACACATTAAATTTACAAAATCACCTACAGTTATGGTACCATTTGCAAGAATTAAGGAAGTGGCTACATATGCAGTAAGAACTTGAGCACTTATTAAATGTATAGTATGGAATACCCTAAATATTTGTTTTCATGTTAATATCTTCTAGTATGTAAATCTAAGTAGTGCATTAAAAAAAAGTGTTTAGTTCTATTTATGAAGTTTAGTTTATAGTATTTGTATTGTTTCTTTCTCTTTGCCGTGTTTGTTTTGTGGGTTTACAACTACTTGGTGTGGATCTATATGTTTGTATAGATGATAAACAATTATAAAAATGTGGCATTCTCAAAATTAAATTGGTTAAGTATTTTTGTTTAGGTATATGTTTTCAGGTATGTTCCTTGAAATATATTATGTATTAAAGAATATATGACAAAAACTATTACAGGATTTTATAAAAAAACTCTTTTTTATTTTATTGTGTAATTAATTTAGACGCTTATTATTTTTGTGTAATAGTGTTTACTGTTGTGCTGTCAATATATGTTTTCTTATGTTTCATAGTGAGTATCACTTCTGAACAGGCTTTTTATACATGAGCGCAATTTATTTTTTTTCAAAAAATATAAATGTTGTTATGAATTTGATTTTTTTTTTACAAATATTTTTGTTGTTATTTTTTCTTTGTATATGCTTTTTTTTTCTTATTATATTACATCTGACTAAAAAATGTTATATTTTAGTTTATTATTATTATTTTTTTTTTACCTATAGTTTTAAGTTTATATAAATAAATTACCTTAATTCTACAGCTCACAGTCCTGTCCTTGGATTTTCATTCACATGACGATCGTTTTGGCTTTTTCTCCAGGGATTTTCAAACATTAATTTTCCTGCACTTGATGCGGCTCAATATATGTAATTATATATAAAATTATGCAAAACAACACATAACTAGAACAGATTACATTCACAAATATTAAAATAAACCTGATAAATTCATTTACACCTGTGCACTTGACATGACTGAGTGGACACATGTATATAAAATGTATCAGTTTTCTTTTAATATTTGTGAACGTAATATGTTCTTGTTATGTGTATTAGTATTATTATTTTTTAAATGTTATACATATTGACACACATCAAGTACATGAAATATTAATGTTTAATAATGCCTGAAAGAAGAAGTGAAACAATTAATGTATTTTATTAAATGCACCAGTTTAGTAAGGCAACATGATCATATAAGTTTATGGTACAGGTCAAAGTTAAAATTAAATTTTATGTAAGTAATATTAAGGTAGTTTAAGTAATGGTATGTTTTATATACAAAATCATGAACAAAATATGACCTTTTTCAATCAGTTAAAAAAAATCAACACATTTTTTAATAGTTTTTCATCTAATTTTCTATTTGTATCTTTTTAATGAGTTTAATAAAAGATATCTCAGGATTGTTTAGTAAGAACAAAATTTATTTCATATTTGCAACATAAAATGTAAACGTAAAGTTTTGTTAGTGTAATATTTTCAAATATATTCATATATATTTCTCTATTGGATTTCTGTGTTAAAATTGTTGTTTTAAAACCATATTCTTCTTTCCAATAATATTTACCATAAATATATAAATTTCTCAAAGAGTCATAACTGATTTAACAAAATTGTAATAATTTTTTCAATTAAAGTGCTCATTTTGTGATAGTTCACAGTTAAACTTTTACTTTCAGATCTTCTCAAGAAGTCAAGTCCAAGTCGAATTGTTGTAGTGGCATCAGAACTTTATCGATTGAGTAAAATCAACTTAGATAATCCAAATCCAGTAAACAGCTTACCTGCATATCTCTATTATGTATCTAAATATGCAAATATTCTTTTCACCAGAGAACTATCACGCAGACTTCAAGGAACTGGTGAGTTACTTAAGTTTTTACTCAGTAGAAATTAATTAGTTGTTTACTCTTTCCAAATAGTGTGTAATTTGTTAATCATTCATAATTATTACTTGTAATAATTTTTAGAGTCTGTAATAATTTGAACAGTGTTAATTCTATCTATTAAGTGTATCATACTTAGGGCTACTTGTTAAACCAATATGTGACTGTTGTACTTTTTTAAATTATAAATATTTCTAAAATATAGCCTACATATATTTGTAGTTTGAACGAAGTAAAGACAAAACTAATTATATTACGAAATTAACCTATTTTTTATCAACTGCTATTCACAAAATACTAATTAATACACTTAGAGTATAACTCTATAAATATAATAACACCTTTTTGATGTTGAAATTATGTTGTTAATAACAAAGCTCACTAATGTAATAAATAATGAAAACTGTGTACTTTGAAAATACATACATAAATTTTCTTTCTTTATTTATTTTTATTTATTCATTCAACTTCCCTCTGATTATAATTTGGTTTTCCCATGATAACATAGTGTTGTCAACAACATAGAAGTAATTTTATATTACATACCAATAAACTAACACTAAACAAGTACAACAAACTACAAATCATCAAATATACAGGTAAATTATAATATAAACTGTCATTGTGATTTATTCACCTTCAAATTCTAAGAACTCTTTCACTGAATAAAAACACTGCTTTGTCAAACATTTTTCCAATCTTCTCTTAAACTCGATAACACTTGAGTTTTTTTTATATCAGGCTGTAATTTATTATATAATCTAATTCCGATATAAAATGCACCTGTCTTGTAAACAGACAGGCGATACTTGGGATACTTGAGGACATAATTGCCTCGTGTTTCATCCTCATGCTGAAAAATTCTATCATGAAACAGATGTTTATTTTCAAAAATCAACCCCAGAAACTCATAAACATAAATACAAGGCATTGGCACAATGTGCCTTCCTTTAAAGAAAGGGCTACATGACTCCCTATGCCCTGCTGCTGCCATAATCCTAATTATTCGTTTTAAAATTTTTAAATATAGTATGTGCCTCAGGAAATTCCCCACAATAATATACCATAACTTAATAGTTAATTGAAATACCCATAATAAACAGTTTTAAAAGTTTCCTTTGCCGCTTGGTCAGAAACTACCTATATGGCATAACAGGCACTATTTTGTTTCTGAGACAGCGTTTTCACATGGTCACCCCATTCTACATTTTTATACCCAGAAAATTAACAACATCAGCTGAGACAATATTACTGGTTTCCAAATTTGTGTCAAGAGATCTACACCATTTAGATTAAAAATCTAAAACACAGGATTTGTTCATCTTCATAAGCCATTGAAGATTAGACATTCAGAAATGGATCTGAGACACCCTGAAAAAGATAGACTTAAAGAACCCAAATTTGATTCCTATATCAATGCTGATGTATCATCAGTGAAGAGAACCATTTCTCCAGTTTTCACAGCATTTGGTAAGTCATTAATATACAATAAAAATAGGATACGACCCAGAACTGAGCCTTGAGGGACTCCTACTTCCTTCATAATTGGCTCTGAGTATTTTTATTTATTTTGAATTTCAACAATTTGATAACGATGTTTCAAATAGAATCTAAACCATTTCAAAGATATTCCCTGTATACAATAAAATTGCATCTTCTCAAGAAGTAAACATGATTCATACAATCAAAGGCTTTAGACAAGTCCAAGTGCATATTGCGAGCCGTCCACAGCTCTGAGAACTTGTTCGGAAAAGTTAAATATTGAAGAGGATACAGAACAACCTTATCTAAACACAAACTGAGCCTCGGATAGAATGCAGTTGTCCTCCAAAAATAAAGTCAACCGATACTGCACTAGTCTTTTGTATACCTTTGAAAAAACTGATAAAAGAGGAATGGGTCTGTAATTTCCCATTTCAGATTTATTACCCTTTTTATAAATTGGCCTAATTTTTGAATACATTAATTTATAAGGGAAAAAACCTGTCTTCATTGATAGATTTATGATAAATGCCACCCGTTTACTCACGACCAGTGCAACTTTATACATACCTCTTAATTCTTTATACATAACTTCTCTTTCTCTTGATATAGATTATTAATGGTTTTATATAAATCCAAAGTGCTTATGTCTTTAAAAGTACTGATTTTTCAAATCTTCGATAATAATGCTGCTTAAGCGATTTCACCTATCAATTCTATACCATTCTGGCTTTGGACTACACCAAATATCATCTCTAAAATTAATAGTCATGCAACAAATGAGGATAATCCTCTACCTCTGAAACAAACCCCACTGTAGACCATAGCTGATAAGAGATATCAAAATAATTTACACATCTTTACCAATGGGTTCTTAGATATTGCAACCAAAAATTCTGACTCTAGTGTCTGTCTCTTAGCTATACCTGGAAATCTATGTTCCACAATCAGCTACATTCAGGATGGAATCTGAATTGTTGTCTGTTCTTACAGCACTACAATATTGTATGAGTTTCCAGGAGTTAAAGATTTGTATTCTAATTGAGTCGAGATTTTTCTTTCATTCACTGGCAAGATACAAGTTTCCATCACACTTTTATTATATCCATGAAATACAGAAAATAATACATTTCATAAAGAAGGAAAATCTTTCAATGCCAGGCTGATAAAACTGCAAGAGCAGCAAATGCAAATACACTCTAAACCCCTAGTACTTGGAACCTGTGATGTTTGTTGTGAATGATATAGAAGAGAATACTGAAAAGATTACATTTATTCTTGGTTGGTAGGTGGCAGCGGTAGATCACTGTTTAAAATTCAAAAAAGAACCAACTTATCTACTTCTATACAAAGAGCTCAGGAAATAGGTTTAGACATTAATTTACCGTCTGAACTACCATGGAGAATCTTGTCTTGGAGGTGTATCTTCATTGTTTTTATATTGTAGAGTCTCCATTTTTGCAAACAATGCTATTTGGAGGTAGAAACCTTGGCCCACATCATCATGGACTGCAAGACAGGCAACAGCCATAAAAGGGACAAATTGAGAAAGGACCTTCAGGATATTTGGAATCCAGCATCTCCCTTTCAAGAAATCCCTACTTCCAAGTCACCGTGACTCTCCACATGTGGTCTACAACATGTATCGTAAAATTGGCATTACATGATGCTGGACTTGTATAATAAGACCCCCAAAATACACAACCACTTTTAGTGGAACATTATTTTTAATGAAAGCCTTCAAACACGTCCACTGCAGTTGCCCACCGGGACATAGTGTCCGAACAGTGTATCCTAACACAACTGCGAACTGTCCTGTTAGGAATAGGCTAATTGGGGTTCATTAAATAACAATTCAATGGTTCAGTTAACTATATGCTTTTAATATAATCCACCCTTGACTCTATTAATACAACTTATTTCCTTTTAAATGCAATGGGTTATTCTATCACTTAAAATTAATAATTAAAATTGTTGTATTTTTATTTTTAATACAGAGCAAAAACAATGTTTCGACCAGAAATTAATTAAATTCAACTTATCTCTCTTCATATAGGCTGATCTATATGAAGGTTATATGAGACACAAAATACACACAAATATGCTCACCTCACTTGCTGGAGCTTAACCGCATTCCTTCATAGTCCTGGTTCTCCTAAAACATTCTCCTACAGAACACAAGATTCTGACTGATTCCTCTCAACAACTCTAACCGCTGACAACCAACCATCAATAACACTCTGCTCAGTCTGACCTTGATCTTCTCCCAACCGTGGTTTATATATATCTTCCAACAATGTGTTACATGCTTGGTGGTTGCAAGCTCAGCAATTTTTTAACTTTTTACAACTTGTTACAACTATAGTTTACACTTGGTAATTATTCTTGGACTTAGAATAAAAACTCAACTATCTAACCTAACCTAATACCTAATTTCTAACAATACCCTTTGGCCTTTGAACATCATCCTTGACATTTTTTCATTAATCACCTTATATCTAAAATTGAGGATACTCCTCCATCTAAGGTATTTCTACACATTTGTTTATATATATATATATATATAATATATATATATATATATATATATATATATATATATAATATATATATATATATAAGAAATATTCTAGGTACATGGTTTTTTAATTACATCTATTATCTTATTTCCTATATAACTTACATGCTAGAAGTCCTTGAGCAATGTTACCTTAGTCACCAGTTCAGCATTCCTAATAAGTTGCTGAGTTTGTAGAATTGACTGTTGACAGTATCACAGCACTAATTGATAATGTCGCCAATGTTGGTGATAGGTCTCAGAAATCTGTTCCTTTTGTTTCCTCTACTGTTGTCTGAAAAACTTGTAGAAAAATTAATTTTGTTTTAAAAAAATAAACTGTCACTGATGCGTTGTTTTGGCTGAAGCTGAGCAAACATTGTATGTAGACTAATAATATGCTTTCCACTAAACAAGGTTTTTAAATTTAAATTTTGCAAAGAAAGTTTTCACACTCTCTATCATTGGTATTTCTCTGAATTTTACAAAACAAATTAAATTAAATTTAAATCTTTTACTTATTTCAGATTTTAAAATTCTTTTACAACTCTTCATAATTGTATATATAATATTTATTACCTAAACAATATTTAATTGATTACTATTATAACTTTTTTACACAATTATTTAAAAAATTTTTTAAATCCAACAATATATATATGTTGGAGTTCATATGTTTTTTCCTTTCTTTTTAAACTTAACCTTAAGTTTTCCTCACTTTCTCTTACATTTAACCTTCCCTTTTCCTCTCAGTTTGTCTCTTCTTTTTCTGCTTGGTATTTTACTTTGTCCATTTAAGTTTTTTCATTACTTTGTTTTTTTGAGTAGGCGTATATATATATATATATATATATATATATATATATATATATATATATATATATATATATATATATATATATATATAATACGCTTTGAGATTTTTGTTTATTATTTCTTTTTATTTCTATTTTTACATTTTGATTTTTAATTTTGTTTTTATTTCCTACCAATGTTTGATTCAAATTGTTTATCCCCTCCTTATTGTTATTTTCTTCTTTTCATAATAGACTTTGTTATCCTCTCTCTTTAACTTAGGGTAACTTGTCTAGACCTATTTCAATGTTTCAGGCCGTTTGTGGTTCTAATAGCACATCCTTTACTTTTAACAAACCTTTTGTTCTGTTTTTTCACACATTGTGAGGTTTATCGTGGTTGTAGACAAGTGTCCTGTATGTGAAATTTAATTTTCCCAAATTGAATACTATCATGATTGAAGTAGATTATTTTGTTATTATTTGAAGAAAATTGGATCCTAATAGTAGGTCACACGCCATGTCCTAAATTAAATATACCGCTTGACTATATGACACTTTGTATTTGTAAATGTAATTACTTTCCCAACAACCTTCATAGGTGAAGCGTTCACTGATGTTAGAAGAACAATTTCTGAAATGATTGGAGTTGTATTGTCTTGATTGTAATACCTGTAATTACTTTTTGAACAAGAAATGTTGCGCTCTGTATAGAAATAGAGTATATCGTAAAAGAATAAATATATCGCTATCATCTATTTTTCCCCTTATGTGCATTGCCAAACCAGTTTTGTGTTTTTCCAAAGTTGTATTTAGATTAAATTGGTTCATATGATGCAATTCTAGTTTTGTAAAAGAAAGAAGTGACAAACACACAAGATAATGCTGACTCCACCCTACCGTCATTGGAATACGTAAAAATGAAGACGAAGATGGTCAGGAACATAGGAGAAACCAGGATGCCAGATGGAAGGGGAACTTCTAGGAAGAGAGCCAACAGGGAAGATGATGAAGTCATCTTGGTCCTTAAGAAAATAATTATGGCAGAAAATGACAAGGCTGTAAATGAGAAGAATAAGGAGAGGCCTATTTTGGCTATTTCTTGTGTCAAAGATGCAGAAGGTTCTACATGAAAACAAACTAAAACCGAGAGCCAACATTATTACTGTCATATATTTAACTCAAACCTTTCAACCACAAATGTAAAGCTCAGGTTATCTATTCAGCTATCTTGGGTAGCCACACGGCCTTCATCTCATTGGGGTCACAATCCACAAGCTGGTAGTCATACCTCTACACAGTATGCACTACTGCACGAATCTATTGATTGAAATCCGTTGTACAGGGGAAATAAAATTCCTCAAGAACAAAGTAATTCATCACAGTTTACAATAGAGATGTAACGGATAGTCGTTTTTGCCGGATACCGGATACCGGATATTCGGTGAGGTTGTAGGCCGGAGCGCCGGATATCCGACTCAGGTAGTGTGTGTAGTTCTAGCGATGATTCACGGAAAGACAAGTACGAACCTGTCTCTTGGACCGTAGGAGTGGGGGAGTGGGCGGCTTGTATCGTTCATGCGTCAAACACTAGTATTCAACGGTCTGTCAGTGAGTTTTTCGGTATTTGTTTTTTGTGGTTGAAGTTTTTTGTAGTTTAATGGCGACCGCTACGAAAAGATCACCTATTTGGAAGTATAGATCACCTATTTATGTAATTTCATTTACATAATTAAGTATCCGGTACCGGATACTAAAAAAAAGGGCCGGATAGGCCGGATACCGGATATTAACCGGATATCCGTTACAACTCTAGTTTACAACACTGTCATCTGCATATCAGAAAGTAGCAACCATACGAGTAAGTTCACACCATTTTAAGTCCATGATTTTTCAATGTACGTAGCTCGTGAAATTATTCGAATTGTTTATTATAAGTACAATTTATTAGATTTCTTTTTGTAACCATTATGATTTTGTTTTGAAATAAATATTTTTATTGTCGTTCATTACTTGAGTAAAAAATTATTGAGTGGATAACAATATCCAATTTAAACTTGATAAATCTTAATTTGAATTTTTATAACTAAATATGCACTTACATTGAATGTTAGCATATTTCATTTCTTACATTCACATGATTGGATATCTCTTTACATATAGTTCGTGGTTTACATATATAATTTCAGGTTAGTTATTAAATTGTTCATTCCGTTCAGTTAACACAACTGTTAAATTAAAACTGGTATTAATTATTCACTGCTTTCATTAGTGAACCTCACAGAAATATTTACAATTTATTATTACATTTTCTTATTGCAATAAAAGTATGATTTCAACTTGTTGATTATTTATTTACCCTATATTTTTTCATTATTCATTAAACAGATGAACACATAAATTGGGGACCCTTTAGTATTTCTAATCTGTGTTTACAATTAAAATAAAAACTCATTATTCTAAATTTACTACTAATTTTTAAAAAAATAACAACATTTTGTACAATTTTACATTGAAGTAATTATAATATTTTACTTGAAAATAACGATTAGCTTCTCTTGTGGTGGAATATTCTTTCTCACATATGTGTGTCCTTATTATTTATGTCAGCTTTAATATAACTTGGAAGCTCTTCAAATGATGGTTTCAACATACGAAAATGTCAGCATAGGGTGTAAATGTACATTTCTTGACCTTCACTTTCTTTTCTTGATAATCGAAGAAAGAAAAAGGAGCTCCTTAAACCTTGATGTCATTTTCACAAATTATTGTTGCCAAGTCTCGGTGGAGTGGCTTGAAAGTAGTCCATACTAAAATTGCCCGACCTGTAACTAGTGGCCCCCACCGTTGATGGCCACTAGTGTTTGTGTGTGAAGTAAGTAAAGTACCAATTCTACATGCAGCAACTTCCTTGGTATAAGTTTTATGAACAATCAAATATGACAATGCTATTATTCAATTAAAATTTTGATTTAATGAAATTTCATGATTTTTTTATACACCAATTGTAAATTCTTTTGTTATATTTTAGTGCTACAGAAACATACAAAATAATAAGGCTTTTTTTACCATACCATAAATGAACCATAAATAAGTACTATAATATAAGACTAAGATTATAAAAATATATTTTGCTTGTTTTATATTACATAAATAAATTTTCACACTCAAACTGAACTGTTCCCATTTAATTTTTCAGACAGTTACTGTAATTTTAGAAGAAAGAATATTACTGGCTAATTTTTGTAATGTCTGTTTAAGCTGTAACAGCAAACTGTTTGCATCCAGGGATGATCAATTCTGGAATATGGAGGAGTGTACCTTTCCCTCTTAACCTCCCTCTTCAACTTATTGTTAAGGGATTTTTCAAGGTAAGTATCTATACATAGACTGATAAAATAAAACTCGAACACAAGTTATGAGTTATAGGTTAGTTTAGTGATTGTAGCTCATGTATCACTGATGATAGCGACTTTGTCGTTAAACATGTTTGATTAAGTAAACGTAATTTTTGTGAGAACTTGTGTTCGAGTTTTATTCTATCTAATATTATCTTACAAGTTAAGCTCAATAATTATTTATATACACAGATTTTAATGTAACTATAGATATTTCTTGTTGAAACTCCATATTCAAGGATTAAATAAAGCAATAAAGCTAAAGTTTCAAAATTATTTAATAACATAAATGAGCTACAATTTTTTTGCCTTGCGGCATCATCAGACAACTGGTTGCAACAAACTGATTAATAATTCATTGTTGCTGGCAAAGTTGAGAAATTTAGGATTGGCACCAGTAAGTATTTCATTTATCCAATTATATCTTGGTGGTAGCAGACAATGCATATGTGTTGGTGAGAGGAGATCTCAATGGAGGGATGTCAGGTCGGGAGCTCCACAAAGTTTATATAATTGATATTTCTATCAAAATATATTTATATTTTAAAACAGGAGATTTTGAGAGAGCGGTGTAGTACATGAGCAGTGACATTTCAAATGTCTTTTTATGGGCCAGAAAACATGGTTTAAAAATTAACAAGACTAAGATACAAGTACTAAAAATATCTTAATATGATATTCCCAACTATTTAAAAATAGACTGATAATTTTCCGAGACTTCAGTTTGATAATGACATTCTGGACTACCGTAACAAAGTAAAAGTTATTGGACTACTCATTGACAATAAATTGACATGGAATAACTAGGTGAGTGAGACATTTAACAGGCTTTTCATAGGAGTATATTCTCTGAAAAAATACAAGATCTCTTGCCGCAGCACATTCGACTGCTCTTGATATAATCTCTGATATTTCCTTACTTCACTTACTGTGACGCAGTGGTCAGTGACATATCTGTGGTATTGACCAACAGACTTCAGCTGGCACAGAACAATTGCATTAATTTATTTATGACTTAAAATGTGATACTCGTGTTACTTCTTGTTATAAAACTGTTAACATTCTTTAACACGTTCACTGCTAGAAAAAAGTGTAGGTCTATGGTGTATGCTGAATTTTTTTTCTTCTTTTTTTGATTAAATAAGTATTTTTTATATTTGTTGAATGTATATTTAATCATTTAAAAGTGAATTTGCAGTGAATATAATTAAAAAAATGATAAACGCCAAATGGCGTTTATAGCACATGACGTAGTTTTTCACAAAACATGCGGGAAACGCCAAATGGCGTTATATAGTATATTATCCACGTTTAATGATAAAACACTTTTTTATCAGGAAAATAAAGAAAAATATCTATTTTAGGTTTGCTTACCTTTTATTCAACAGTAAAACCATTAGAAAAATATATATACAATGACTACTGTACAAGAGTTCAAAAAAAAGTTTATTTGTGATATTTTTTGAAACAATCTTCAAGACACAAAGCTGGTTTCTCCTCACAGGCTTCACACATATATGTTGTGTCTTTTCGTATGTTATTTCTCTTGCAAACAACGCAAGTCCTACGCAGTGGTCTGCCTTTGTTCCCGATCTTGAACTTTGTAGGAATGTGTTTTGTAGACACAACTGGGGGTTCTTCAAGTTTCATTGGAGTCAAAAGGCCTTCGATAATATTCAGCCTAAATTCTAAAAATGACAATTTCTTACCAATGTTGTATTTGTTGTAGAGAAGGTAGGCGTTCAGTAAGCTCATTTGTAAGATGTGAATAAAGAGTTTCTTGTACCATCTAATAGTCTTGCGTTCACTGGGATAATAACTCAAAAGTTGGTCCTGCCTATCAATTCTGCTCATGTTGTCATTGTACCTACCTATAGGCAGGGGTTTGAGCTTTTGTTGCCCTCTCCTGTTGTGTACACTAACCATTTCATTATCGTACTGGTTAGAAATATAGTGGACATCCCTGGAATCCTTCCACTTGCCGACCATGACGCCTTCATGATATTTTGCACAAGATTCCCCCTTCTTGAGTTTTTTGTTCATGACCTCTTTTGGATTGTCCAATCTATTATTACGAAGGGTCCCTGTTATGTATGTTTTTTCAGCTAGAAGTTTCTTTGTCAGTGATACACTGTTGTAAAAGTTGTCTGCAAACACGGCATGTCCCTTACCAAGCCTCTCCGATAACAAGTGCATTACGACTTTTTCGGTGTGTCCGACCCCAGATAATTCGTCAAGAGCCCCAGCAAAAACACAAAACTTCAAAATGAGGCCGTTTAGTTCAGTTAGAAGATACAACTTAATCCCGTATTTGTGTCATTTTTGCTTTATGTATTGCCTGAAGACAAGCCGTCCCCTCCACAACAACATTGATTCGTCTAATGACAGTTCTTTGATAGGTTCATAAATGTAAAGCATTTTGCTGTTGAAGTGGTCTATTACTGGCCTTATTTTTTGCAAGCGATTGGCATTATCTGAATCGGTTTTGGCAAAGTGCAAACATCTTAAAATTAATAGAAATCTGTCACGAGACATGAAGTCTCCAAAACATGTTTTAAAAAGTTTGTCAGTTTTCCAATAGTGTTGAATTTGAGGCATCTTCACAATTCCTGTATGAAAAAAAAGGCCCAAGAAAGTTTTGAATTCAATAATATTAACATTTTTCCATTGGTTTATACGGGAGTTATCACTAAAAGATGAAGATAGGTACACCTCCTCAGCATTTGCATTTGTTTCTGTAATGACAGCTTGCAGAAATGTATCGTCAACTAAAAGAATAAAATAGTCCATTGGAGCGTTATTTCCAGGAACAGGAACACGTAATCCAGGTTGACCAGTAAACAAAAATGTTTTCATTCTAGCTTCATCATCCCAAGTTAGCTGTGGATGATTAGGACCTTTCCTATTAACTTGAGTATTGTTTTGGCTAGTACTAGGTATAGTAGGTGGGCTTGAATGAGTACTCACAGATAATAGATTACTCTCGTCGTCGGAGTCTACTCCGGGTTCAGTATCACTACTTGAGTCACTTTCACTAGGCCTACAACTCGTGTCGCTGCTATAATCCTCTATATCAGATTCAGAATAATACATCCGGTCGATTTCACTAATTGTAAGATCACTCTCATCACGAGGTCTTTTTCTTGGATTGTCACCCATGTCCACTACACACTAAACTACAAAATTAAAAACGAGGAGCACTAGAAGACAGCTTAACCTATAAACAACAACCGTACACACGCATTGATTCTCTCTGACTGACTGGCACTGACGTGCGGGACTACAAAATGGCGGGAGTACTAAAAGAGCGCGAACACGAAATGGCGTTTGTAGCAGATGACGTAGCACTCTTGAACGCCGATTGGCGTTTGCCGCAGTGAACGTGTTAAGTTAATGGACAACATTCATATCATATTCTAACAATGTTACATTCAGTGCTACAAATTGGAGTGCCAGCTTATTGGCAGAAAAGTTTGTTTTTCACCTCTGGCATAAGTACAAAAATTATAAGAGGAAGCTTTACTAAGCTTGTTATATCAACATACAAAACAAAAATGTTCAATAAGTCGGTTACTGTGTCCACTCACTGTTTATGGAATTAATACACTTAGGTCTGTGGAGTGCCATGCTTAGTTTTTTAATCTGTTAAAATTGTATTTATTGAGTATGATGGAGAATACATTGTGTCTTTGAGGTGTATTATGATAAAGGATATAATACAGCATTATTTGTACGAATGTTTGAATGAATAATAGACGTTTATAAGTTAATTAATCAAAACAAATACCTTAGTTTGTGTTGTTAAACTTATTATTCATATTTTCTATTATAATTTAATGTATATTCTCAATGTTTTATAATTTTCAATAATTATTTTATATTGTCTTTAATTTCAACATTTCTTTTCTTTTCTACATTTAGATTTTAAATTAAAATTATGGTATATTTTTGTTATTTATTGTTAGTTACCTTATGCTATGAGTTACAGTGTTCAAAGATAAATAATTTTATTTCGTTGTTTAAATTTTTAATTGTTTCTTGTGCTTTGTAATGTAGTCTATATATATAATATGTTTAACATGGTTTGGTGGAACAAATTGGTTTGGAATGATTTTCTTTTATACTTCTAAAACTGCTTTAATTAACATCTGTATCTTTTCGTTGTGGTATAATATTTTGAATTTTTGGAATTTGTGTTTTCCTTCTGGCATGATTGATCCATAATTGGTGTGAAATTGTAGTCGTTTCCCTACGTTGTAATAAGGCAATTTTTAAAACAAAGGTATTGATTTTTGACAAATGTTTATATCGAATATTTATTTGGAATTTGTTCCCGTAACAATGTTTGGTTTTAGCACAGTAGGTTTATTATGATCCAATATTTGCAGAATGACTAATGTGATGAGTAAAGTACGAGTTCACATTTTGTTTTCTTCTTGCCAAAACAACATAATAAATGTTGCGTATTTTTTAATTTAAATTTAAAAAAAATTGTTTCAGAGTTAATTTAAAAGATGTAAGTCACTGTATGAATGTATTTTTTTTTTTTTTTTTTTAATAATTTTTTTCGCAAGATTAGTGCACCAATTCCAAGATGGCGAACTTGTACATCCTAGACTATTACACTCTGAACTCATCTGCTAGCCTGACCAACTCGAAATTTCAACATTGTAAATAGTCTTATATCTTTGTCATTGTAAGTAAGTTGACGCTATGTTTCAGAGATAAATAATCACAATACTATTTACTACACACTATTGTTTGAATATGATTAAACATTATTGTTCATTTTAGTATTTATTATTATTTTGTCATAACAATGCTTTTGATTTTTGGTTTTTTAAAAACTGGTTATAAATAAACATAATTTATTCATCAATCTATCATTGGGATTTTAAACCATGCTTACTAGTAATTTGAGTGATATTAAATTCAGGTTATTATTTGAATGTCTACTGGAAAATGGCAGTACTAGTACACTTCTTAGTTGTTCCAAAGTATTAGAACTTTTGGGGCAAATTTATTTTAAAAACTATAAACATAAGCAAATTTTGTTCATATTTTATGAAAATAAGAATTCATTAGTAGATAATTGCACCATCATAATGGTACCAATATCCTGCAATAATCTTTTCTTTTTTTTTTATTCATTATGACATCCTTATTTTTAGAAACAAGTTTACAAAATTTTCTACGTTTAAACATTCTAAAAAGTTTGTTCAAAAAATTATATAATATAATATATTTTGAACCCATGTATATGCATATGTAAATACGTATCTTTATTATAGACACCAGAACAAGGAGCCCAAACATCAATATATCTGGCAGTATCTGAAGAACTTAATGGAGTTTCTGGAAATTACTATATCGATTGTCAGGTAAACATCATATTAAGTCATTAAACAGTATTATCACAAGTAAACAAATTATAGCGTTTTAAATATATAATAAATGAATGGGTGTTTCTACGAAATTAACTTGCAAGAATGTTTTGGGATGGTAAAATAATGAATGGTTAAATATTTACTATACGAAAACTAAACAAACATATTGAGTCTCTTGAACAGTTGGGTAATGTATTATAACAAATTTCATTTCCACACAATTAAAATTTAAGTTGTTCTTTAATTATTCATAACATTACGTTTTAAAATCATTTACATTAAAAATCAATTATTGTCCAATCTGATGCACTTTTTACTTTATACACTAACGTCTTATCCTACTACTTATTCTAAGTACATAGTTAAAATAAAATTCTAATTCTACCATGTCTTAACCTAAATAAAGAAATAAGAGTGGATCATATTTTTACTTTTAAATTTGTAACACCTAGAAAACATTGGTCTAATTAAATATTTAAAATCGCGGGTAATCGTAGTGGGGTGACATGAGTCAAAAGCGTGACTAATGATTTTCAATGTTAAACAGAGTAAATTCATATCTAAAATAGATTTCCAGACATAAATAAATAATGATGTATAGTTTTTAAGATAATTTAATTATAGAAAGTTTTATAAATTGTGTGTTTTGTAAAATGTGTTCGGACAATTTATGAAATGAGTAGTTTTTGAATAGAACGTTAGTTGAGTATATCGCTTACACAGCGATAACCGGGAGACCGGATATTGGACAAACTATGTGATTTTTCACAGTCGTAGAATGGAGTCTGACATGGTCAGACCTATAATAATTTGTACAAGTGGTGTTTTAACAAAAAATGTTTTAAAAAATTGACGCAAGTGTTGGACAAGGGTTTTTAATGATGTCAGATGTAATCTGCATCAAACTAATTCAATAACAATAGTTTTGAACAATATAGTGGAGTGTTTTCTAAAACAAAAGATATTAATAAACGTACAAAGACTTATATGTTGAGTGGCGTATTATGTAAAAAGAACAATGACGGTATCTCGGTATCTCATGACATCTTGTCATCAGCTAAGTGATGAACAGTTTTAAATGTAAAAGAGAACTAATGAACTTGCTAGATAATTATAAAATGCATTTTAGTTTGAACGATGAAAGTGGATTCGTGTGCCTCGTTTGCAAAGAACGTCTAAGCATCGCTACGTCGTTAGAACCACATGTCTTCAAGTTGTAAATATCTCCAAACTGGTAAAAAATGTGTATACAACACAAATATTGTAAATTCTGTATAATATAAAATATAATTTGTCTCATGTTTGTTAAAGATAATTTCATTTTTTTTTATATAATTTCATAATTAAGATAAAGAATTTTTATATAGAATCAAATCAACAAAGGTTGATTAATTTAAATTCTATATTCAAATAAAAGTAAAGTAATAATTAAATAACAGATATTTTGATCTGTTTTTCCTTTTTTGTTCTTTTAAATAAATAATTTCTGTTGCAACGTAATTTAAAGTCATGTTTTCTAACAAAGTATACACCTTCCTCAAAGGTTGAATGAACATACTAAAATAAATTGATAGGATGTTATTTATAATAAATTTATTTAATGTAATATTGATGATATATTTCATGTAATAATCTTGTTTGTTTGTTGTTTAATAAACTCATGTTAAAATTTCAGTTTAAGTGTTCTTCATTCTAACCGGAAATCACTGAGAGTACACTTTGGAAAGAACTCGCACCTGAGAGCATTAATATTTAGAGTCATTTTTTTTTATTATTCAAAATTGATGTTAATACATCTGGCGCCCATAATAGCTGTGCAAATTTTAAATTTAATAGTAAAATTAAATTCATTTTTTTTATGATAACATTTATAAATGAACCCTTAAGGTCAGTAATTTTACAGCTGTTACAAATTTATTACTTTTAATTTTTTATTATAAAATGCTCCGGCTAACTGAAGTGTATTATTTTATTCATTTTCTCTTTACGGGTTCGTGAGGTTCTTTGGTGACTATAATTTACATATAAAATAGAATTTGGTGGTAGTTTATTTAATTGAGATTGTCCATTAATTTTTACTTATCGCTTGGAAGTTTTTCACTGCTCCGATGTTCCTGGTTCCGTGCACGTGATTTCCGTGTAGACTGCCAGTAGATGGATCGATTTGCCTTGATCTTTTCGACGAATCTTCTTTTCTTCTTACACTTATTTCTCACTCACTTTCGTGACGACGGTTACTTTAATTTTTTGTATTAATATTCCTGTTCAAACACTTTTATAACGACGCAATTTATCCCACACTTCTATGACGATGATTACTTTTAAACTTATAACGACGATTATCTAAACCTATAACGACGATTATCTTTTAAACTATTCTTCGGAGATTACTATTAATACTTATATAAAAAAAAAGACTCAGATACTATTTTATTTTGACTTTTGATCTCGGCTAAATCTTTCACAACGATCTTCTAAAGAAACACTTGCTCCGGAACTCCCTCCTTCAAACAGTAACAACCAAAAAGAATGAACCTCCTGCGCTTCTCTTCCACCCTTATTTATAGGTTCTAATTTCAAAATGCTTTCTTCTGATCCTCTTCCTTCATTGGCTTATTTTAAATCTTTTACGTTATTCTGGAGTGAAGCAATTTATTTCATTGGTCCATTTCAAATATTTTCGGTTGAAGGCATTGACTTTTGGAATGGTTTATTTGACTTCTTGAGATCTGTGACTAATGTTAGAAAAGTTTTTCTAGCTGTCAACCCTTTCAACTCTTTACAATTTATGGCCTGCCGAGCACTGACCTTTTGGGAGTCCTCTATTTCGTTATAGTATATACTATTCATTTTGCAAATAACACACCAAATTATTATTTTTTTTTAAATTGAACAATTAACATTTTTGAGTTATTTTCAATTGTTTAAATAAAAAAACAAAATGAGTATTTTACTTTTATGTTAACCTTATCATATACATAGTGTATACACTGCGGTGATAACAATTCTTTCCTTAGTTGACTCACAGTAGCTGTTTTAATAATCTCTAATATAGTAACAAGAGACAAGAAGTAAACAAAATCCTTTCACCTGTGCAAAAATTCAAACTTTTTAAGTTTCTAGTATAAATTGTGAAATTGTGTTAGTAATCTTAAATCAGAGACTAATTTGAAAAAGTATTGTTAAATACAGAAAGCCAATCTCTCTGAAGCAGTTCAAGATATGGTTGTAGCAAAAAAATACTGGGAGATATGTGAACGCCTTGTGAAGCTGAGACCTGAAGATCCACGAATATAAAGGTAAATTTGACCAACATATAGAATCTTTTGCTTTGCTAATTTGTTTATTTATTTTTTGTTTAGCATTTTACTTATTGGTACAATAATAATTTAATATTAAATATTAACTTACGTTTTACAAAACACTGTTTTGTTTTCTGTAGGTTTTATCAATAATCAAAGCTAGCCATATACAGGGTAGGACGTAACCCTATTTTTGTGACATGAATTTATTACTTTAAAAATTAATATAACATTATATAATTATACAATATTCAAATTACCTTTAATCTTTTATAATGAATGTTCAAAATGACTTCCTCCGTTTGCAATATAGGTTCAGACACGTTTCATAACATTTGCAGCCACTTTTTGGTGCGTTTGCTTAGAAATGTTTGAAATCTCACTTTCAAAGTTATCCTTCTATATGTCAAGTGTAAGAGGATTCTTTTGAAAAACCTTACTTTTTAAATACCTCCAAAGGAAAAAGTCTGCAGGAGTAAGACCTGGGGATCTTGAATGCCACAATCCTTTTGATATCACATGTTGGCCAAAAATCCCCATATCATATCCAGTGTTTTATTTGAAGTATGTCACGTTGCATTAACCTGCTGTAACCACCAATATCGTTCGTGTAAATCTAAGAAGATTATAAATTGTTCAATTAAGTTGCAATAAACCACACCATCTACAGATTTGTCAAAAAATAAAGGGCCTATAAAACGAGATTGTACAGCAAACACCAATTTTACGTGCCTGTAGTGGTAATTCGTGAAACAAGTGAGGATTTTCAGCACTCCATATTTGGTAGTTGTGGTTTTTAATGTAACTAACCAAATGAAACCATGGCTTGTCACTAAAATAAAATATGATCCAACATTTCAATACCCTTGTCATTAAGAAGAGAACACATCCTACAACAATACTGTAGACGTTTACCATGGTCAATTTCTTTCAGATCATGAACAACACAGATGAGGTAAGCACACAGTTTTATTATTTTAGTAACCCTAAAAGCGGTAGATAGTGAAAGTCTAGCCTGTGAAGATACTTAACAGTGATGGTTGACCTGTGCTTTTCCAATCATATACACTGCCAGTTTCATGAAATTTATTAACCTTTAACTAACATCATACATCTTGAAGATGGGCGCAAAAATAAAAACTGGCATATTTCCCCTCCCCCTGGCCTATTGTTTTTGTCCGGCCGTCTAGCTGCCAGTCGGACGTTGATCTTTGTTTGGTGAAAGTTGCCAGTTTTTGTCTCTCCCCTAGGCTGTGCTATTTATAGTTTTTGATGACCTTGCAGGACTTTCCGTCTGTGAGACATATGATGTTGTTTACGTGACTTTATTTTCTATGGTTTTTATCGAGACGCATGGTGATTTGTGGATCTAATTAGTTTGTAAATACGTGTAAATATTAGTAAAATAAGTTGTTTTTTATTATCTGACATAAAATGAATGCTGGGGAAGTCGAATATCCTAGCCCGTCACACAGAAGACCTATTGTGAGTAAAATATTGGTACAAGAACATTGTTTTGATGAAAATCAACTTCAAAATTTAGTTTTTGATGTTTTGGATAGACCTTTTGAGCCTGATCCTTACGATAGTGGCCAAGATGAAGAATATCATATCAATAGTGACCATGACTCTGGATCGGAACAGGAGTTCGAAGAAGATGATGGCGTCACTGGTCCTATGGAAGAAAGCAGTAGCGAAGATGAGACCCTAGAAGAAACTAGTAATCAATCAGAACGGCAACAAATTTTCTTAGGAAAAAAGTAGCAAAAAAAGTACAATTTAAATGGGGAAAAGAAGCTCCCCGACCAAACGTCAGAACTCGAAGACAATATTATTTTACAGTTACCTGGTCTCAAACCAAAGGCAAAAGAGCTCGGGACAAATCCATCTGTTGAGGAGGTATGGGGCCTTTTATTTACAAACGAGTTTTTGGAAGAAATACTGACATGGACCAACCATAAAATTGCATCGCTCAGAGAAAAATATGCTAAAAACTATCCTTTCTTTTTGAATTGGATATGATTGAACTAAAGGCTTTCATTGGACTCTTTGTTTACACTGCAATTTTTAAGTCATCAAACGAAACTGTGGACAGCCTTTTAAGATTTCTTAAAAACTGCAATACTCTTAATATTTTTAATGTACAAAAGAAGTTTATTAAACAATTTTAGCCCATAAAATCAGAAGTTTTAGAGACTAAGTTCAGGTGATACTTTGAAACTAACTTTTGAGGAAGGAAAATATGTTGATTGATTCAAACATTTTTAGAGATTGAGAAAAAAACTTCAGGAAAACATTTTGTTTTTAAATGAAAATATTTAAGTAGGATATTAAATAAAAGGTTATCACTTGAGGATCCTTGATAAATATCATTTTTGTTAATATAGTGGCTGGAAATAACCATATTTATTGCCAAAACCTAATCTGCATCATTGAATTTTGCAACCATTAAGCTTAAAATTATTTAAAAAAATCATGTTAATATATGACTAGAGCTTAGTAACAACAACAATTTTACAAATTCAATACAATTTTTAAAATGCATTTCATAACAAATTTTTGCTGCATACAAAATGTTTATTGGTTTTAAATGAAAGAGCAAACAAAAAGTTTGAGATGTAATACATTTTTTTAGATTTTATAGACTCTTAGATATTAAAGAAAAGGTAATTGGGTGAATTTTGTCAATTATCTTATATATATATATATATATATATATATATATATATATATATATATATATAAAATCCATTTTTATTAGCTCATGGATTAGTGAAATTTACTTACAATATATGTTACATCAACCTAGTCCTTTTGAATCTTACCTTTTAACTTATCGTGGTTTTGGTCATACGACCATCCTCAGGGTACAGAAACTTCACAAACACAAAAATGGACAGTCACAACACAAAACATATTTCACTCCATGCTATGGTTATAAGAATAGCAGTCACAGAAACTGTTTGTTGCCATAGTATATAATTATATATACCGCATGTTAAATAAGTCCCGGGATGGTCTAATATATTTTAACCATTACAGATAGAGCTACAAAGCTTTGCACATTGTTAATGGACACCACAACCTATTTTAGTATGTATTCAGTGGACCACTACCTTTTCAGGGGGACGGCCCACAAGGAGTGAGTAGGAAATCTTAATGCGAGCATAGGTCGAGTTGTATACAGAATTAAAGGCCTTTATAAGTAGAACACAATGCCGCAAAAAAAGACCTCGAAAGGCTCACCCTAGCTAATAAAACCATGGTTGGCTAATATCTTTTAAAATATGGGCATATAGGGTTAAGGTTTGCCATCAAATGGCTGGGAGGTATAATGTCTTTTAAACATTCACACATACAACAGATTCAGACATATCTTAACACTAGAGAACAGATAATAAAATGGTTAAACTAAGAAAGACAAAGGGAGATAATTGATAAAATAGGAATGAAATGGTGTGAATTTTTAATTAGTAAATGAATTGTTGGGGGGGGGGGGAGGGATTAATGTTATATTGTGTGTTGTGCGAAGTAAGTTTTCTGTTGTTCATTAAAAAGGAAACTCGAGATAGCTAGTCTCTTTACTCTGCCAGGAAGTGTGATTAATACCCATTGGGAGTAACATTAAAAAAAAAATCAGGTAACATAATAAATTTAAAAATAATTATTTTATATTCTCATTAAAAAAAAAATGCAATGCCTTCCCTCCGGGGATGTCCTCACATGACCGGCAGAATTGTTTATTTCTTTCAGGGAGGAAAGTAGTATCATAACATTGACTTATTGTCCTCCCGCAGCACCGTGTGGTAGAGTCATCCCCTATTTAAAGACATGACTGAGCCTTATCCTGGCCCATATGAAACCAGCCAAGATTAAGTGAATTATTGATGATGATGAACTATAAAGAAGTAAGAATCATAATGGAATATGATAACATGGTAAAAGAAGAAAATTGAAACTTATAACTATTATCTCCCTCATCGGTGACGTTGGGTGCCGTCCGAGACAATGGCTATGGGATGTGATATATTTAGAGGTGTTAACTTTGGAGAGTTGTAATTTTTAAGTTTAAGTCAACCTGAGGTTGGTCGGTGGAAATCACTCTGAAATCACTCGTGCAGTTGACTCTTAAACCCAATTTTGGTTTTTAGGCTATGGACCTGGGATACATCAATGGTTGGAAGAGAAGTATCTTTTGAGTTGAGAGATATGGCTAGTCCTTATAAGTTTGTCTGAGACCAGCTCTACAGTGACCAATGTATTAAAGTTGTTGATAATTAAGGGTTTTGACCATAAGGGCAGCAACTGGGCATTGACTTTGAAGGCGCCAAGACTGGGTCTGTGCTCCCTGCACATAACCCAGTCTCCTACTTTAAAGAGGTTGGGGCTGGTGTTTGGCATTTTATTGACTTGCCTATAATGCGTGTGCTTAGTGAGATTCCATAAGGCCTCGTACCAGTCGGATTGATTAGATAGTAAAGATGGTGGTGGTACCAAAAGGTCCAAATTCCAAGTTAATTGGAGGGGATCGTGGATCTGATATCGGAGGAAGATGTTGGCCGGGGAGAGTTACCTGTACTGAAGTGTCTAGTAGTATTGAAAGCCAACTGGAACCAATGGATCATCTGGTCTGGTTTTGGGAGTAGAAAATACGGATGGCAATTATGAGGTTTTTGTTGACTCTCAGCATGGGATGGATTTGGGTAATAGGGAATGTGGGTGATTCCGAATTCCAAGCACGTTTGAACAATAACCACTGATTTGAAACTTGCCAATTTGTGGTTACCACAAAACTTCATACACCAAAAACTTGGGGAACTCAAAATTTGCAAAAAAGTTTTTGGTAAGAAGGGATACAGTATTCTCTGCTTTGGTGTTAGGCATTGGAATAAGGAGGGAGAAATTTGGAGAAGTCGTCAACTACTGTGAGCAGATATCTATTGCGGTTTTTGCTCAGAGAAAGTGAACCAATGTGGTTGATGAAAGCTTTCTGGAAGGGGGTGGTTGGGACCTCAGAGGTGTGGTATTCAATCTGAGTGTTCTGGGATTGTTTAAATTGGTGGCACTGAATGGACGAGTTGAGGCTATTTTGATATCAAATGCTCAAAAACCATCATAAAATGTACAGAGCCTTCTTAAAACGGATATAAGGTATATAAAAATTCATAATAATTTCACAAAGAAAAATAAAACTGTATAAGTTCAAATTAAGATGGACTTAAAGTGTTGTTGTTTCATAAAGGGGGTTACTTTCTTTACTTAACTATCAAAAAATCAATTTTGAGTCAATATATTTCTTATTTTATTTTTGTGAATAATGTGATTTAGAAATTTTTTCTATTAAATCATGAAGTGTTTCGACGCCATGATTCATAATATTTATCACTAACTCAATTTTCATAAAAATTGTAGTTCAGACCTTTTTTTATCAAGGCAGTAAAAGTATCCATGAATTAGTACTTGGGAAACCTTTAGTGATTCAATATTTCAAATAAAATATAAAAGGTATTTTGTCATCACAATAGTGTTTTCGTATACTATATTAGAAAGTAAAAAAGTACTTGACACCAAGACAATCATAGTAGATCAAATTAATGTTGTAAGAAAATAGTTTACATATTCTACTACAAACTTGTATATTTATGTACTTAATATATCATTTATTATAGTTTATTTCAAAAACCAATGTACATTGCTTCTTATTTTGTTACAGATCAGCAACAAAATCAAACAAAAAGGTGTATACAAACAAATTTAATATAACCCAGAAAATAGTGTTCTGTTAATTCTTTGAAGGTAACTTGCTTTACTTTCGTTTTAAAACATGACAATAACATTATTAATATTTTGATTTTCAAATTAAATTATATTTAAGGTACTGATTTCATATAATATTTTCATGACCCACCATTTTCCTTATTTCAAATGTTACAGAATATGTATTTTTCTTTAAAAGTTTTTTTTTTTTTACTGATTGGATATTATTTAGTCTATATGTATTGAATGTCCATCAAAACTTCATCTTATTTTGATATAAGACATAAATCATGTCTTTAATTAAAGTTTACCTCTTCCTTCTTCTACATTTGTAGTTTATGAATAATGAAACAAATATATAAATTTGATTATATTAACTTTATGATCTATGGCATCCAGAAATTGGAGAATGTAAATAGTTAAAATACAAGTATGATTAGCTTTGATTATATATAAATGAACAATGAGCACTGTGGTGAATTTTACAATTGTAAACACTAAGTCTCCTACTACAAGTTATGTACAATAACACAACACAAATAAACTTTTGGCAAACATTTATTAACCTATCTTACAGTGATATTTCTTAGGTTGCAACAATTAAATATTTACTGGAATAAACTTTTGAGTTTACGATTCATCAAAAATTGAGCTGGTGATGGTAAATCATTAGTTTGTGTATTTCTAAGTTCCAATAGAGCTAGGTATGATCAGTGTTTGTCAATTCACATTTTTTTAATAGTTTGTATAGAACATTCAGCAAAAGCATTGACTAAAAATGTTTTGGTCTTGTTATATTATGTTTAAATTCCCATTTACTTGCAAATTTCTTATAAGATTTTGATGTGAATTGACTTCCACGGTCTGTTATAAAAATCATGGAATTCCATGGCATGAAAAAAATTGATTTGATTGCTGTTTGAACTGTTTCTGTAATTAAATTCTTTAACAAATATTTCAAGGAATTTGGATTAATAATCTGCCATCAACAAATAATTTTTTCCACCTAACACAAAAATATCAGCTGCCACTTTCTCCCAAGGATTTTTAGGTAAGTCAATATTATACATTGTTCTTCGACATTACTATTTCTAAATTGTTGACATATACTACAGTTACTTACTCAATTTGAAATTTTATTATTTAAGTTTGGCCAATATACAAGTTCTCTAGCTCTACTTCTACAACGTTCCATACCTGGATGTCCACAATGTATTTTATTTAATATATCTGCTCACAATTTTTTTTGAATTATTAACCTGTTAACAAACTCTACATATTAATTTATCTACAATTGTCAATTCATTTGCCAGTATTTTAGTGTCTCACCTGGTACTTTAGATTTGGATATTGGCCACCCTTTAATAATTTGACTGTATAAAAGACATTTATTATAATCATTTTTTGTACTTATCTGTAGTTCTTTTAACCTATTTTCTGTTATCTGTAAAGTACTAAAAACAGCACATATTTGAGCTTCAATTTCATTTTAACTTAACATATCATCAGTTATATGGGTTTTCCATTACATACGCTCGAGATAATGTATCTGCATAAAATAATTCTTTACCTGGTTTATAAACTAAAACATAATTATTGTATTTTTGTAATCTAATTAACATTCGCTGTAATCTAACAGGACATTGATACAATATTGTTTTTTTATAAATCACTAATGGTTTATGATCTGATTCAATTGTTATACTTTTGACAAAAATATAATTATGACATTTTTCACATCCGAACATCACTGGATACAATTATTTCTCTATATTTGCATACAGTTTTTCTGTGTCTGTAAATCCCTTTGAAGCATATGCTACAGGTAAATCATTCTGCAGAAGTAATGTTCCAATACCATTTTGAGATGCATCTACTAAAATTATAGCAGGTTTATTGACATCATAATACTTTAAAATGGGCTTGGTAATAAAACAATGCTTTTTTTTTTCGAACACATTAACCTGTTGTTCATTGCAGTACCAAAAACATTTTTCTTTAATAATATTGTTTGTATATTTTTAATAGCTACAATTTTTGATTCATCTGGACTGACACTATAGGCATTAAAAACATGACCCATATTTATACTATTATATAAAAATCGAATGGTGTCTGCCTCTCTGTCTGTCTGTGTGTGTGTGTTACTCAATCACGTAAAAACTACTGGACCCATTGAGCTGAAATTGTACATGGACATTCTTAGGGTCCCTGGTTAACACATAAACCTATTTTTATTTAGAAATTCCATCAGGGTACCGCACCACTAGCCTTGAAAACTCCCTTAACACTCAATTATCTATACTCCATTATACAATACAAATATACGTCAACCCCGTACAAAGGACGGGTACTCTGCTAGTATTTAATACTTGTAAGACAGAATTTACATTTATTTTTATTAAATCATTTAAATATCTCCTATAAGTTTGCCCCTTGAAAATATCTTATACTTCTGTTTCACATTTCTGATTTATAACATTATATATTTCTAATTATATATATATATATATATATATATATATATATATATCAGATTTACCTAAAAGGATAGATGAAAGAGAAAGACTTGGGGTAAAGTATATGGAGAACCTCTGGAGAAGAGACAAAGACACCTTCTATTCAAAGTGGGTTAGAAGATTTGGAAAGTAGGACTGGGTAAGTTGCAGAGTAAGATGAACATTTTCAGTACTATGACTATACTGAGGAGGTAATTTGAGTACATGGGGTTGTTACTAACTAAACGGGTACCCGGTGGGGAACTTGCAGGAATTTTAACAAGTGGGATCAAACTGCTAAATTAAACTTACAAAGCAATAATTTTTACCAAAAAAATCAAGTTTGTTTATATTGTTTTAAATATTGTAATCATACTCATTTGGATTTATTTTATCAACACAGGAAAATGTGCTAGATCAAGGTTCCTGCAAAAAAGGATTACATATACAGTATAAGTGCAAATATAAACACGAATATAAATAATCAGTTCACGGTAATGAGCAGCATTTATGAAAATTTCAATCACTAAATCACAGAAAACACAACTTTCTCAATAAACACTTTATATCTAAAGTTTATACACTTTATACAAGATGATGTTTCAATGACTATGTCACCATCCTCAGTTATTATAATGCACCTTACCCTACTGGCATGGAACTAAATTGTTGATAATCAGTTAAGGACCGATTCTCACATTAGTTTTTCTAAGTTCCGACGATGCTGCATCAACGGTGTATGTAAGAACTTGGTGCACACATGTTCTTGACAGTAAGCCACTAATCAATTCATATCCAGATGCCGATGATCTATCAAAGAACGTGTGAAGAATTTGCTTACCTTAAGTACAATAAATTTACTTAAAGCTACAAAAACTAATTTCTATAAATTATACGATTCAAAAAATGTATTTTAAGATAAAAAATAAAAGTTTATTTAGAAACTATAATATAAAAAATAAGAATAAATTAACTATAAGATACAAAAAAACTTATAGATTATCAATGTAATCTTTAAAAAAACTGAAAGGTAAAACACTAAAAGACATACCACAATAAATTCAAAAAACTAAACCACAAAGTATGAAAACCATTATTAAGTAAGATAGATAATTTGTTTAGGATTGATCATAAATATGTCCACAGATTCTTTTTTGCTGTAAGACTGTTTGTCTAAAGAAGTGATTGATGAGCCAGTAGATGTTTGTGTTTGAGATTAAGGATATTTTCGGATTTCTATTAATTGTGGGGAAGAATGGTGGGATTAATTTGTAGGTAAGTAGTGGAAAGAGTTGTAGGCAAGGTATTGGTGTTCTCTGTGAGAGAATCTGGTTAAATTGAGCACGAGGCATGGAGTTTGAAAAGTTGGGTGTCAGATAGGAAGGCCAGGATGCATTTGCGGTGACGTGACTTGTAATGTTTGGCGAGTATTCATAACTCCGTGGAAGTGAGGAAATCCTCATTCCCTTGATAGTATCAATAGTTTGAGAGTGAAATTTCTACCTTCTGGTCTTCTGTGAAATTCCTGGTGGATGGAAGAATACTCTCAAAATAAGATCTGCCCGCATCAGGTTTTAGAACTAAGGTAATTATTGGAGCCTTCATAAAATTGATCAATGAGGACTCTAAATAATGTTTATGGTTCCTTGAACAATGCTGATCATAGCGTTGCAGTTGTTCGGATTCATTTGGCTGTGTTAGATTTTGTTGTATATCGATTGCTCCCCAGATCCTTTTTCATCAACGTTGTTATGTAAGCTGGGCTGAGATGTAGTGGAACCAGCAGTTTGTAGACATGATAACTAACTAGCGTAAATGTTGTTGTAAAATAATTGTTTAAAAAAGAAGAATTAACAATTATTAAAATTTATATAAACTGTTTGCAATATTTCTGTTTGCTGCAAAGAACGGATGTGTGTACCGCTCGATAGTCTTCAAGGTAATGTAGGAATGGACTTGCTTGTCTGTTGACATTGCAGTGTAGTGGGGAAGTGATTGTAAAAACGTAAGCAAAGTGCAAGCAACGTCGGCAGAGGTATGTGAGTACCACTCCATCTAAAGTAATGTACTACTCACCAGAGTTATGATGACGCAGCATCAATGGAACTTAGAAAAACAGATGTGAGTACTGAGCCTAAACTACCCCAAGTATAAACAAGCAGTTTCAATATCCTGTGAAATAGACTCAACATTCTGTGACCATGTTAAACTGAAAATCAGAGAACAAGACCAAACATAAATTTTATGATAATTTTTTTTATGTCAGCCTTAGATTGCAAACCCAAATAAATGGGTTTGCTACAGCTTTCTATTGCTGAGAAAAGTGAATTTTCTGTATTCTCGGTTGTGCTACAACGTAAAGATATTTTATTTAATTCAGATAAGATTCTGGTAATTAATTACTAGTCTAGCAGGCCACCTTTGTCCAGCATAATTTCTTATTGTAAATACCCACAAAATTTTAAGTCATAAAAAAAGGGAATAATTTAGTGATGCTAAAAACATACCATATGCATATATACTTAATTTCCCATACATAGGTTAAACGATTTAGGCTATATCTTGGTGCACAGAAGACACAACAGACAGTTTTCATTCAAAACATCATGTTTTTACTCACTGTACTCTAAACTAATACTTCTGTTAAAATATCGATGACGATTTTAAAAATTAAAATGTAACTTTTTATATATTGCTTTATGTGAGAACATAAAATATACATGCTACATTTGGAAATAGAAAATTTTAAGATGAAGGTTGTTTTAGAAGATAATTTAGGATAAGATGAAACTAAGTATAATTGTAAAAATATGTATGGCAATTACATGTCTAATTAAAATTCCCTTTAAGAACTAAGAAAATGCAATAATTGTAGTAATTATGCATAAACTTACCTTCTTTTGTATTCTTTTTTTTTCATTGATTATATATTTAGGCAGGTGTCCAGCAACTTCTGATACACTTTTTAGTGAATTTTCTGGTAGAAAATAATAATGAATTATTGTGATCTCTCTCATAACGAAATAAGGTAGCCACCTATATAAGGTTCTTTTAAGCTTCAGAACTTTGAAACTATCATTTTTTGTTCAAAATTGAACGTAGTTATATATACAGTAGGCCTATGTTCATTTTATAATTGAAACATAGGAAGGTACGTGTTCATTTTATAAATATCTTAGGTAGTGTATTGACAACAAATTTATTATAGGTTGAAACAAGGAATTCAACAAAATCAACCACATTTCATAGCTATCTATTTTTAAGAAGATCCCATTTTAATGTTCATGATTTAAAATAAACTATTTTTTTATATAATTCAGCGCTTATTATAATCTAGGTCCAAAAATACCATGGATTATACAATAAGGATAGTTTATATGTGCTTTCTTTGGATAAATTATATAAAATTAGCACATTAAGGTTTGACTTTGTCCTTCTAGCAACCAACTCCCACATCTCATTAACTACTGGTATAGCGTACTTTACTTTAAATCTGATGAGGCTTATAAAAATGTATTAAACAATTTAAGGAAGGGGAAAATAAGAAACAAATAACTCTAAACCAGTAAATTTAATATAGTGGTTTAAATATTAAGTTTAAACAAAAATTCAATATAAATACAGTAGATACTTTTTTTCTTTCCCTGCTTTAAAACACTTAACTGTAGCGTAAAATAAATATATTGTTTGTTTTATTATTAGTTATTCACAATAAAATATGAATCCTGAAAGAGTTTGCAAAATTCTGGGATTATAAAATATACAATAAAGGATTGCTTTAAAAAAATTGTACAACCTGTTTAAACAAGAATGTAATTTAACAATACATTCTTATGTAGCAATAATTTATTTTGCGATTTCCAATCACAAATAATCATAAATCATTATTGTATTCTCCTAATAATATGATTGTGTGATTCATTGTTATAACCCTAATCAAATATTTATCACTGTTTAATACATAATACATTTTCTAAAAGTATAATGTTTACATGTATTAATATGTTGTTTTCACTGAAAATAAATATATTAGGCTTGATAAAGAAAAATTAATGAGATTGAGAAATGACAACAACAAAATATTATATCATTTATTTCTATTGATTTATAAAGGTTTTCCATAATTTATAAAGTCATAGAAATTTGTATGGTGAATAAAACAACTTACTATGATCATTGATTGTCTTACTGGACTGGTTTTATCTAATAATTACCGTTTGTATACTATTGGCAGCATAGTGTAGTTACACACACAGAGCCCCAACTACATCAATGAACAACAACAACAAATTGAAATAAACATCATAAAATTAATAACAATTTCAAATGGATAAAATCACAGCATAATTGATGGTATAACGTAGAGGAAAAAAAAAACCAACAGAAAATAACAAATACTTTAGAGTAAAATATCACAGGCTCTTAGACAGTTTCACGGATAATTTTAAAAAAACAAGGCTACATACTCATCTACAGAACTAGCACCCATTTAAGTCATGTAATATAATGCACAAAAAAAAACACAAATGCCCCTACAATGCTAGTGGCTTTTATAAAATCACCTGGGACGATTGTAATAAACAATATATAGGTCATACAGGAAGATCTTTCAAAACAAGATTTAAAGTAAACAGAACACTTCAAACAGTAATTTCATCCACAAATTTATCACCTCAGAAGTTGCAGAACACCTAATAGAAACTTACCATAATTACAGCATCATATAAAAGAATCTGCAAGTTTTACAAAGGTCCAATAATGAATATTTAAGAAGAATTCCAAATTTACAAGCAAACAATATCAGACCCAAGCTCACTACTAAATAAATTTTTTAAAAAATTTCAATCCTCCAACTGGGTAAATAAGCCAGTAATAACCTGGACATGAACGTGAACACAAGTGTGTACATGGATTTTAAAATTAATATGTAATTTTGTGTTTGTTCGTGTGTGTATACCGTGTAAGTTCTATGTGCAAGTTTTTAAATGTTAAATATAACATGCATATATCAATTTAAGTCTAATGTTTGTGCCTGTTTGAAATCATTCGTAGTATAAGACAGAGGTAACGGAAGGGGGTAAAGAGCCTAACGCAAGCTTCATAATCAGTAATCAGTTGAATCATTGAGACTCAACATTGCGTCTCCTTCGAGACAAGACAAGAAGAATCGCACGGGTGCACCCGCCTTCTCATCTCGCAGAGTCAGTAAGTAATCTTCAGCATCTGTATCCGGTGGAACTAGTATCTATACAGTCCACCGAAAGTCGGTAAGATTAATATAATAATATTATCGGCAATCCATAATGGTCCTTCGGTCACGGATCAGATGATCTTAGATTTTGGATCTTCCCAATTCGACTTACAATTTCTCAAAATTATTGACATTGATAAAAGAAAATTTTAATTTATTATTTCAATAATCGCGTTTTTTGTTTGTAATGTGTGTTTGCTTTAGCCTATAATAAAGCTGAATTCAAGTTATTATGCGCATATTGTAATTTAGTGAAAGCCTATAATTAAGAGTTTGAACTAGACGGACTCAGGCTTAAGTAAACAAACACTCTTATCTGAGGATCAACTGCCAACAGAGGATCAACTGCCAATAAATAAAAAAATCGTTGATCTTGGAGAACACTTTATCTAGCTACAAGTTTCTGTTTATTTACATAATGAGTTAATAATTTTATTTAAACACACAAACTAAACTGTTTGCATCTTACATTTTAAGGAAAAAGAAATATTGCGTATTCTTATGAATAATCTCATTGTAAAATCTTTATGTATGTTATTTCTATGTTTTGTTTAATTAACAAACAAAAAGAAATTAATTACATTTGTTGATAAATATTGGGAATAGTTTGAAAACGTTGTTTACAAATAAACATATTTATTTCTACGTTAGAGCAAAATGTCAGATACAAAAAAAAAAAAAAAGTTAGCCTTAGCTAAAAAAGATAACTTGTTATCCCGTATACATTCTGTTAACGATCTAACAAAGAAATTATCTGATAAAGATATTTTACAAAAAATTATTGTTCAAGCAAAGTCTGTGTCCTCTCTGAAGATCCATATTTATTGACGCTTTAGAGAATTGGCAATTAAACTTAGAAGAAGATGAAAGTTTTGTCTCAAAATTTTGCCTAAAGTATGCTCCATTAGAAGCTATTAGTTATATGTGCAATTATATAGCCTAAATTTCAACAGAAATAGAAAATAAATTAAAAAGTAAACAAAAAGGAGATAGTTCTGCAAACCCTCAAACTGTAGCACAAGCGGCGCCACGCCTTCCAAGCTGGAAGTATGTAACTTCATTGGTTCGCCAGAAAAATAGCCTGTTTTGTCTCGATTGTTTAGCAAGTTAATCTATAAGAATAAGACCCTTGCTAACCTAGAAATATAAATTATCTTGTTCCACATTTACAAGGCCCTGCACTAACCATTTGCACAGGCGTGTTACCTACTGAAGTATTATATCAAGCACTCATTGATCGGTATGAAGATCAAAGACAACTTGCAGTTTTATATCTTACAAAACTATTGAATTTAGTCAATTTCGCATGAATCGGAAAAATCACTAAATATATTATTGGAACAATTTGTTGAGTCTGTTTCGGCTCTTAAACAACTAAAAATAGAAAATTTAACTGATTTTATATTTGTACATTTAGCTCTAAAGAAATTAGATATTGAAACTGCACGCAATTTTGAAATGACTGTACTCAAAGATAAAATACCGAAGATAGATTCCCTCACAATGTCTGATAGGGAACAAGCAAGAACTAGGAATCCACCTGCAATACCTTGTGTACAAAAAACACAAATACTAAAAAAACCTCAAAATAAGAATACAACTTCAAATAAATGCCTTTATGTTCACAACCAAGACATCAATTATAAAATGTACCTTGTTTCACAAAATGTTTGTTGTTCAACGATGGGATGCTGCAAAAAAAAGCAATTGCTGCTTTAACTGTTTGTCTCTCAAACAGCACAGTTAATGCAAAATGCGCTTCAGGAAACTCTTGTACAAAGTGTCACCGCAAACACCACTCACTCCTACACAGGAAAATAAGAGACAATATCAAGTTAAAACATGACCGAATTATGATACCGAACTCACTGTCTTCGCTACATCTAGTATTAAAAATATTACCGGCACCATTGTTGCGAATAAAACTATATCACAGTCATATGATAGTTCATGTCTTTCTGAAATTCAAGACGTGCCAGTGACACCCCATACGGATTCCTAACCCCATATAGATAGTTCTGAAAAATTTATTTGTTGGGTTATTTGTGTCTAAAATCTGTTTTCATTTCATTGTATTTTACTCTTGTTCAGTCTAAATTACAGTATGATATTTGTGCATGGGGAGGAAGGCTGTTTTTGACGTAACATTAAAACAGTATTTTATTTTGATTAAAAAAAGGATATTTGTTTAATTAATTTTCAAACAAATTTTGATTTCCCTCTTCCACTTTTAAAGCAGACTGCAGTACATCCATTCAATTATCTTTATACTGTATATACAAAGTATTGAAAATGTTCTATATTAGATCCACTAGTTTTACAATTTACAATCATATATATTCTCTCCGAGGTAGAAATTTTAATGATTTAATTCCAAAACCTAGGCTTGAAATTTATAAAAATTTATTGACTATCTGGAACCAACTTTATTTACTCATCTTCCAGATTTTATAAAATCATGCGCCAAGGTTCGGCAATTCCAAAGAAATTTACATTATTGATGGTTGAAAGCTTAGGTGGTATAAGTTTCCTATTTAATGTGATGAATTAAAAAAAAAAGAGATAATTAGGTTTTAACCAAATATATTGGATACGTTTGAGTGTTTGTGAATGTGTGTTTGGGTGTATACATGGTGGAAGGAAACAAGGGTATGCTCATACGGAGGACGAAAATTGGTCGGCGCGGCGCATGATGTCACTCAGCTTGCATCAACGCTGCGGCTCCCTACTGAATACACGCTCTGCGCTGCCTCACAGTGGTCTTTTATTTTATGTATTATACTGATTTTGTTATTTCACATTTTGCTTTTATATCATAATTGTGATGGATAGTACTACGTAATATGTTTTGTAGGCATAATCGAACTTATATTTGCAATAAAGTACTAAAAAACAGTCCAATATAACTTAACGCAAAGAAATGTAATCAGTCTGTTCCCTTAAAACGGGTAAATATCGATCAATTAACCCTTACTATATGACAATTAACTACTGAAGTCAATAGATCACTATGAAATGTGTCGATAACAAATAAATACGTGTAATTAATTGCTTATTAAATTAAACTTACTTAACATATTGTTATGGATACTTTCATTTACAATTAATTCATTTAAAATAGTATGTGTTATTGAAACTTTCAAATTATAAATGAATGAGGAACGTTTCTTGATAACTATTAGGTTTTCAAATAACGCTTTTTTTACAATTGTGAAGGTTTTATTATGTTACATACGAAACACATGTGCTACATTAGTTGTGTAATCATGAAAAAAATAGTAACTACTGAGTTTTGTATTTCGCAGCAGTTGTACAAAATAGTTTAAAGTAAAAATATAAAACTTTTGACCGTCATCATTATTTACAGTAAAGAAGCATGTCAAAATTATATACTAAAACATAAAGATATACAACTGTTAAACATTATCAAATAATAAAAACTAACGTACACAATTGTAATTAATGTCATAATAAAACAAAAGATAATATAACGTCAGTTACATACAGCGTGAGTAAAAATTATGTTTTGAAATTTTTTGAAAACTTTTCATCGTATGATAAAACAACAAACTTCTCATATTCACTCAAATTACTTTTATTGTGCTGCATAACTAATAAAACTTCTTTCAAAATCCCAAGTTTACACTCAAAGGTCGAAACCCATCTTCGTAAAGAACTCATTACCTGGCAGTGGATACTTTAATTTGTTCCTTGAATATCGATACGCTTTTGCGCTTACACTCCTTAAGCTAAGGTTTCCAAGATCACGCCAGCGTGAGCTGTCCGGCGTGATGTCCGTTGGCGGTATCCGTTCAGCGGATGTCCGTTCAAGTTCGGCGTGAGAGTGGTTTGCAATAAAATGGCTTTCACGGTTATTTTAGTTGGGAAATGATCTAGTTGTCAGTTTGTACCATCATGGACGTATTTACTGTTGCTCTGCTACTGGAAGAAGACGAGGAGGAAGGATGTATGTTGCTGGAAGGTTTTGTTAGAGAGGATCCACACATGATGTTTTAAAAAAGGCAAGATGAGGGTTGCTTCAGGATTTTAATTTCACGATACTTAATGGACAACATGAGAAAATTTCGTGAATATTTTAGAGTCAGTATAGAACTGCTTCAAACTATTCTTACGTTTATTGATGACGATATTTCTAAAGAGGCATGCAATCGTGTCAAAACTCGTATTTCATCAACAGAAAAGCTGTGCATCACTCTAAGGTAAGTAAAACAGATATATTGTAAAATACACAGTAGAACCTCTAATACCCGTCACCGTTGTTTGTTAAAATAAAAACAAAACATTACCCTTAAAAGTTGACTTTTATTAAAATCACATTGTAAGTGACAAAAAACAATACAGATTGATTATTACAGTCTGATAAAAGTGTTTGACACATCAAGTGTCGGTTCGGAACCTTCATGTTGTAAGTCGTTTGGTGAATTGTACTGACTGGACGATGAAGTAGTACCGCTGCTGATGCTGTTGGTATGGGTTTGTATTCTGATGTTAGGTGGCAAATTGTTGCACTCAGTCAGTAAATTCGGGAGACCAGATAAATAGCAGGGGGAGGGGCAGTTTGTTGTAAGGCACGAAATTCTAGCTCGCTAACTAGCTGACAAACTTTCATTCTAGCCTCCGCGGTGAGGAGAGGTGGGAAAGTATTAACTACTTCAGCCATACTACAAAACAATATATTCACAGCGTGTTCTTTAACTGGATTTTGAAGTTTATTCTGTTTAGTTGCTACCATAAACATAATCACAAACTTAATCTGTTTAGACATAATCATAAACTTTTAATACGAACTGTGTATCAATAGAAACTTATTTAAAATATATAACAATAATTTGTATCCTATTATAGACATGTTACTTATATTAATACAAACTCTACCATCTAGGTAAAGTGATTCATCAATTTTCTTCCATACATTGTGTTTCACCATGGTATCTTTGTAGTTCTTCCGGTTCATATCATACAGGACCAGATTACAACTTACTAAATCTATAAGTTTTTCGTTCAGTTCTAATGAAAATACTTTTTACTCCATTATTAAAATAAATCAACTTTACACAAACTAACGAAATTAACACAATTTAATCAAATTGGTATTTATCATTCAAAATATTCACGTTCATCACAGTGTCCTACACTTGTCCGCTCTGCGTGGCACGCCGAATTTGACTGGCGATCAAGTTGAGCGTGCCGCGCTGAGGACTCACGCCGGACAGATGGCAGGAAATCACTTGTCCAGCGTGTCCTCACCCGCTTGAAAACCGCGTCCATGCAGAAGCACGGCTTCAAATTGAATTCGATTACGTCATCACGTTTGTCCACTCACGCTGTCCGTCCGGCGTGTTCTTGGAAACCTTAGCTTTAATGCAATCGCACAACAAATATCTTCGTGACTCCGTTTAATTTTCTTTTCTTTTTTTTTTTTTACTCATTAACACCTTTATTTGACCAGGAGAAAATACTGTACTCAAAATTTCATTAACACGGATATCAACATTTTTTGAGGTTTGAACATCTTTAAGTTGACAGTGGACCGATTTATTTTCATCTTCGAGCTCTTTCATTCTATTTTTTTAATTTGGATATTTCATCTTTAAGTTCCGCGTTTTGTTTTTCAAGGTTTTCAAATTTATTTTCAATATCATTATATCAACACAATTATGTGTAATTTGCATTGGCTCATCAGGAGAGAAATCAACAGAACTGTTATACGTATTGTTATTGTTAGTACTACTAGTAGAACTTTCCAACATTTCTTGTACCACTTTCTTTATTTGTTTAACATGATACCGCTCCTGACGAGCCGATGTTCCATGATTACTATCAGCACTCGGCAAATTTAGTGTGGGTAGGCCTACTGCATCATTTTTCAAATTCCTAAAATTTTTAGGAGAATATTGCAACAGCTTGTGTTGCAAAGGTTGGAAAAAAAATTCGTCTTTAAAATGAACTGAACAAATTCTAGCTCTTTTTAGGTTTACTCCTGCGACAAGCCTGTATCCACTGCCGCGCCAAATCTTCATTTTTTGGGAAAGTATAGTACTTAACATCGGTTCCTTCAGTTAAACGGACATAATCGTTGCATCCAAACACTGCACACGCAGACATTACACTTAAATAAAATTAACTGTTAAATAAAACAATAACTGAACAGCAATTTCAATTATTACAAAAGAAACTAAACATACCACTAGCGCGCGGAATACGACTCGGAGGCGTACTGTACCGGCACGTGCTAGCTGACGACGTCACCGCTCCGCCCACCGGCCCACATACGCTTGAACACACCCTTGTTTCCTTCCACCATGGGGGTGTGTATATATGTATGTGTGTTTGGTATGTATACATAATATGTGTATATATGTGTTTTAATACATAATTTTATATAACAAAATATTTATAATGATGTTGAAGAGGCACTTTATTATTATGTATTTTCCCCCTTGTAATAATGTTTTTTGTTTCATGGATATATCATATATAGACTAGTGGTTACTCCAACATAGATTCGCCTCTGGAGTAGTCTAAATTCCTTCAGAAAATATATATTTTAGTTTCTTTATTCATATATTATAAGACTGTCAATTTGGTACTAAATTTTTGTCTATTTTTATTTTTATTTCTTATCGTTTAAATGTTATAATTTTCTGTGTCTAAAAAAAAAAGTAACTATTATTTTCAAGAAATAACGTTAACTGAAAAATGACAAATGTTTGTGGAAACTTCAATCACCTAACAAAAGGAAACACAATTTTCCACTTTTATAAATCACCTAGTCATCATCCTTAGTTATTACATGCACATTTAGCTTCTTGGAACTGAAATGAAAATAAATGGAGATGTGTAAAACCAGTGTGTATATTAACAAATATGTTAAAGTATTTTATATGGGATGATCCCATCATTAAAATAAGATATCATCAGAAGAGTTCACAGCTTTGTTTGGGATTTCATCCACTAAAATCACTTAGTGTTTTTTAACAAGTACACACAGGGATGTGTCTGTTACAACATGAAATTGATATTAGCCAATACCCGATATATTTAGTAACAGGTACAAGTTACAACCTCCAAAATACACAACCTACAGATGGTCAAGAGAGATATATATATATATATATATATATATATATATAATATATATATATATATATATAATATATATATATATATATATATATGCTGCTAACACGATAATGACTGAAATGGTTTTTCGCCTTAAAACTCCAATAAACAAAAAACACTTATATATATATATATATATATATATATATATATATATATATATGTTTGTAACCTCGGCAGTTGTTGGTCAAACAGTGTATTATTGTGCGTCACTTTCCGGTCCTTGCGCAGTTGCTGGTCCGGTCTTGGCCGTTGTGGGTCCAGGACCTACAACTGCCGTGTTACTGTATAAAGTTATAAACTATATATTATTTCGTCGGACTTTAAACTGACGACTTTCTGTATACTTCCTTGATTTGGAGCTACCTCTATCTATCTTGTGTATTTAGAACTAATTTTCGTTTGAGGAGAAGTTCCCCACCACAGCTAGGTCAACACTTCGTTCTTATTGCGTCAGTTTAAGTTTTGACGTGAGAATAATTAACTTGTATTCCAATAAATTTCAAAATGTAAACAGGGATTCGAATTGAGTTTAATAAGAGTTGTAATCGTTTTCTAGTTTAATAAATTATTACTTAAACTATTAAGTTACTTTCATAGATAGTGACAATAATAATTTGAATATCCAAAACATATGTTTTTAATAAAGAGATGTAGGTTTTTACACTCAGGTTAAGAGAAACTTAAAACACAAATTCCGTACATATAAAAGTATCAACTGAATTTCGAAAAAAATAATAACATTTGTAAGAAATAAAATTCAATTAAAAATTTTCGAATATATTTTTACCATTATTGAAGTAAAGCTATATATATTTTTTTATGATAACAATTTTGCTCTAATAACAATATTATTTCGATCATCAGTTATTTATAGAGAAATATGTGGTAATATGAAATGTTCGCCATAGATTTGAGACGAAATTGCTTATCCAAAATAAGTGTAACTAATTAAAAAAAAAACCTTCTATAACGGTTGTTCATTTTAAGCCGGGTCCACACTGAACAAATGTTCGACAAATAAGTTTTCTAAAACAATTTGTCGAAATTTAGGCAAACTTTCTTGTGTTTGACAAACAATGTTTGTCTTATTCCAGTGTGGACGCGCCAACAAACAAAAACTCGAGCAGTGGTGGGGGTCAGTTGCCGGCTGGTGCCGCCATATTTGTTTGGAGACAATGTTTGCTCTTTGACCGAAAACTCCGTGATGTTTGCCGTCACTCTGTGCCAGTTACTAGTCAGAGACACTTGTGTCGTGGGTATATTTTGTGTATAGTGGTGAGTTTTATATTTAAATTTATTATTTCTTGATAAAATGAATAAGGACTTTTGGGAATCACGAAAACGTGGTTACGTTGATACAATTGTATGAAACTAAAAAATTGTTGTGGGATACTACAGATAATGACTATAAAAATAAGTTTAAAAGAAAGGACGCTTGTATGAGTATTGCTATTGAGTTAGGAGTCAACAATGTTGACGAAGTTAAAAAGAAAATTGAGAGCCTATTGGTACAGTATAGTAGAGAGAAAAAGGCAGTAATGCCTAAGTCAGGAATGGGAACGTCTGAAAAAAAACACGCTTGGTGGGGTTTCCTTATTTTCAATTTTTAGGCGACAAACATTCTCCAAGAACAACTGCGTCTAGTATGACTCAGGAACTTATTTCAGAAATTCCAGAACCATTGAGTGACGATGAGGGCTTACCTTTTTCAAGTGAAATCCCCTCGCCAAAGGCTTCTTCTGCAAGTTCAAGAAGCAGTACAATGCTCACATCTACCAGTGGCACTCAAGACAGCAAGAGTGGCAGTGGCATATCCAAGCATGGCGCTAAGAAAAGGCAAGTGGATGATGCTTATAATATAATGAAAAGTTGTTTTAATGACATCCAACAATAACCTAAATTAATAAAGGGTGAACATTCAGTTTACGGTGAAAATGTTGCCAATCGAATTAGACAAATTAAAAATCCAATAATAATATGCATAGTGAAAAATAAAATCGACAACATCATTTTCGCAGAAATGGAATATTTCAAAGAAAACGGAAAAACCGGAGAGCAAAAGGATGACTTTTGAAGAAGTGGAAGACGTTAGTGACATTTCCTCGATTGTTGGCATGTCTTTGCTCCAAAGTGATTCACCAATTTTTGAAAATTTGTAATTATTTGTTTGGAAGTGATAGAAGAAATATAGTTTTTCCCAAGGTAAGATGTGATTTTTATTATTGTTATTTACCTCAACCTTCTATTTAAACATTATGAACTGAGTAACATTTGCTGTAACTTAAAATTAGATTATATATACTGTATTATTGTTATAAAAATTAAGAAGAAAAAAAAAATTATTCTTAATTGTAAACATATATATTTTCATATAAATACTCAGAACAATAAAAAATCTTTGTGCCAAGATTTCTTAATATTATAAATAATAAATAGTTGTAATAAATAATAAATACAATGTCATGTTTTTTACCTTTCTACATGTACATACGTGAAATGATATACTTTTTCATATAAAACAACGTGTTCTTAAGTAACTAGACTGAATGACTGGGTACATAATAAAATACAGTAGTTCAATGATATGGTACAGCGAATTTCATTGTTTATTTATTGACATTGAAACATAATATAGTAATTTACATATTTATACTGTATTCATAAATCACTTCATTATTAGTAACCACATTTATGAGTATTCGTTTTGCCAGGGTACACTTCCAATATCAGATACAAAGTAGGTGGCATATTCTTCCCTCACAGACTTCGCATAATCGCTAGTTTTTCTGCATATGCGGGGAAGTGGATAAAATGACCTTATTCCTTGGTTGTCTTTTCGCCATTCTCCAGGAATAAGTCTTCCTGATACTCGTGTAAAATTTGTAAACAAACAGCCAGCTCTCAAATCTGTTCGTAAATCCTCTCCACTATATTCATACCTTCTTCGTAATAATTGTCTCTGCCACCATCTTCGGGGTCGAGGTTCGTTGATAACCACAAACACCGCAGCCAAACAAGCAAGCCAACGACGACGGTACATCACAAGTTCATTCATCACTGTGTAAAAGTTACTGCTAGCTCGGCTCAAACTGGACTGTTGCACAAACAAGATGTAATTTTTGGCAAATATAAGCAAACACAAAAATGTTTGTCAAAACATCGAATTTTTGTTTGTCAAACAATGTTTTTGCGAAACTGTTTAAAAGTTTGTTATAAAAGCATGAAAACAAACTTGTTTGTCGAACATGTTTGTCAAACATTTGCTCAGTGTGGACCCGGCTTTAAGTGTGTCACCATTAAAATATATAACTTTCAAAACTGTCACCATTTTCCGGTATCTTTTTTTAAATGTCAACACCTACCTATAAATAGGAATAACTACATTAATTTTTTTTAGATAAGATAAAACCACAAATAGTCTTAATCCTTCTTTATTCTTAGTATTTTTCGTGATCCCAACCATTTTAAGGAAAATTTGGTTTGTAAATGTAAATTAGGGTTTCAATGAGATGTGTCCTAAATTTATTGTAGTCGAAAATTGCTGGCTTTAATTATTTAAATTATATGATCATCCAAATACAAAATGGAGCACGTCAATAATTGAGATTAAAACTAAAATTCTGATTCCGCGGTAGAGTCATAAAACCAACTTTTAGACAAAGCATTATCTTTTGCTAGCCATTTTTTTTTTTATTTAAAGGACCCTATATTAGTTTCAATTATAATATTATTAAGAAGCCTTCAAAAAGTATTTTAACAGCCTCGTAGAAGCTCCGGAAGGGAGAAAGACGATCGCTTTTAATTTTAATCAATTTAAGACATCTAAATGATAACATAAACTACATTTTAAAACCAAATTATATTACAACTTATTTTATGATATTTCAATGAAGATAAAAAATAAAGTTTTCTAGTAATATAAAAATTCAAATATTTACACTTTGGGGTCATAACCATATTATAATTTCTAATAAACCAATACCGCAATGCAATTAAATCACTTTGTATATCTCCATTTAGTTGTTCAACTATATCCACTCTATAGAACAATGCAGTATCATTTGCAAAGGTTTTACATATCCCTTAAATATTCCCTCACGCAAATCATTGACATGTATTAAAAATTATGGGCCAGCAAGAACAGAACCCTGTGGGATAACATACTTTACCGACTCCAATTCACTGACTGCTCCCGTGATTTACCCGTGTTTGATGGGACTTGAACAACAAGTATGATCGAAACCATTGCAAATCAACACCTCTAACTCCAGCAACATGCATTCTTGCTAGCAATATTGCATGATCCACCGTGTCAAAAGCCTTCATTATGTCAACAATTAAGCCTGCACAAAACTTACGCTGATTTATTCCAGAATACACCTGACTCGTGAATTGTAATATTGTTGCTTCATTATTCAATTTATTTCTATAACCAAACTGTCTTTTACTGAAAAACATTTTTTTGTCCAAGAAATTTAACAAAATCTAATAATTGTCAGTCTAGTTCTAATAACTTTTCCCACAATTTTAGAGAATATCGAGAGGAGTGCAATTGGACGATAGTTATTAAGGTTGAGCTTGTCTCCCTTTTAAAACAATGGTTTAACTATTCCTTGTTTCAGAACAGTAGGAAACTCCCCTGCGGTCATAACAAAATTAATCAAAAACATAATTACATCCAAAATATTTTCTAAGATTTCTTACCGTTGTAATATTGTCAAAACCGGAAGATTTTATGTTTTTTAACGACTGTATGATTTCAGCTACCTCCACCTTTGTAGCTGGATAAAAAACATACTGAGACTTTAGAGGATGCAGTGTGAAAAATATTATCAATAACATTAGAACCGTAGAACAAATGGTATCTCTCATCATTTACAGAATATCTATGATCAGAAGCTCTTTACCAAAATACTGATTCAAAATATTTGCCATTTTCAAGAGATCGCTTGTTACCTGAGCATTATTATTTCTAAGAGTAATATTTACAGCATCATAATGCTTCTCTCCAATTTTTGTATTAATTGTATTCCGTGGTTTTCTGGGGTCCCCCCATGACAATAAAAAAATATCTATAACACTGATTTTTAGTGTCTTTAATTTTTTATTAAGATTTTTCTTTTATGAATTAATAATAAATCCAGCTTTTTCATTTTGAATTATTAGGTAGTTTTAGACAGTTGTTATATAGGGAGTTTTTTATATTTATCTTTTTAAAAGAACAAAACTGATCCATTGTTTTAATTGTTTTTTTGACGAATTTTGGCCAAATTTATTTGTATAAGATTAATTAAGGTAAAAATTAAATATTTTAAGAAAATATCCAAAAGCTAAGGTAGCCGAGTCTGTTGAGTAAATATATTCCTAATTTTCAATCTGCATAAGTTCCTTAAGTCGTTTAAAATCAATTTTACCTTTGGTAGGCTTTGATTTCGCACATTTAATCATACATTTACACTTAAAGCATACAACAGTTATCATTTGGTCAGTAACATCTATATTAGTCACCCAACTCTCATATTCCAAATTATGTCCAACTTTACGTCTAACAAAAATTTGGTCAATACATGTAGCCATGGAGCCGAATCTAGTTGGGTTATTTATTAGCGAGCTCAATCCTTGACGAGCCATTTTTATTTTATAAATATTCACTACGTTCGAATTTTCTAAAAGGTTTATATTTAAATCTCCACTAATTATAATGAATGAATTTCCAACAGAAAATAAAAGGTCCCAAAATCACAAACAAAATTATTACAATTAAACTCTTGAAGTCTGTAGAAAGCTACTAAATCAACAACAATATTCCTAGATATTTTGATTTGCAAATGAATCATACGTGCTGCTATGAAATCAGTGATGTGAATATGTAATCACGTCAGGGCATTTGTAACGTAAACAAGCATCGCTCCTGCCCGATAAAGATTGTTGGACTTAGCAAACCGATTGATAGACGGCAACCTGTATAGACTCTACTCGTTATCTCCTATATTTCAGATAGTATAATTACATCGGGCATTCTGTCTAATCCTTGTTTGTAACTTTGCAATAAATATATTGATAGCTTTGTCACTTTGTCCCAACCTTGTTCTTGAAACATATCTATATAGATATATTGTTTTTGAAAGTTGATATATTGTTGCTGTTGTATCTAAAATATATGTAGAATATAGATTTCGTATTTAATTACTAGCAAACTTTTGTTTTTGTTAGAAACTGCTGCACCAATGTAGGCTACCAGTTAGCGTATAAATCATGTACCCTTTTGGCAATGGCAATACATGATGGCCCTGAAAATTTTATGAAATTTAGTAAAATTTGTTGGGACATCTAGTTACTACTTTTCAGCAGTAAAATATAATAATTATATCTCGGGAACCATTGTTCCTGATTTTTTAATAATTGCCAGTTTCAATTAGCATTCGAATCATATACATCTTTGTCACTGAGAAAACATAATTATGTTGTCACTGAAACTTTTAAGAAAATGCGTAAAATTCCACTTTTTGACTTATCTGTGCAGAGAAATATTATTATAGGCAGTGACGAAATAACGGGAAATGTGGAAGTACTCGGAATGCCAGCAAGACTTTCTTGGATTTTAATCGAGGGAGCTGCAAGGGCAATAGACGATATATTGCGTGACGAGTCCTTAACAGATGAACAAAAACAATTACAGAAAAGAGACATTAATGACTTTTTAGAAATAAAGAAAAGACGTTGGAAATACATGATATCAACTAACGCAGAAATATCAAGAATTAAGAAAAAAATGTTGAAATCTGTTGTACTTCCACAAGACGAAGATGTCAAAAAATTAGCATCAATTTTAAAAGAAAAAGAACTAGAATTTTTTCAGTCTCTAAGCTCTAACAAACTACGAAAATTTATGTGAAGTAACAATTGCTCACATAATTACTCTAAGTAGAAGACGTCCAGCAGAAGCCACTACGTGTGAGCTACGTCATTATGAGGCTCGTGGAAATAACAACTACGTTTTAGAAACACTAACAGAAGAAGAAAAGAGTGCCTTCAAAAATTTAAAAATGTTTGTAGTTCCAGGGAAGAACGAGCAACAAGTACCGCTATTGATGACAAACCAAATTGAAAGGAACATCAACCTTATCGTTAATGGCCGGTCAGCATTAGGAATTAAAATAACTAATCCGTACCTTTTTGCAAGACCAGGACTTGAGACTTCGTTTGACGGAGGAAAGGTTGTATCGAAATTTAAAAAAACAATGCCTAGGTCTTGCCGAACCACAACACCTTACTGCGACTGGCTTAAGACATCATTGTGCAACAGTTTCTCAAGTTCATGGTGAGAAATATGTTACACACTTATCAAAATTTATAGGCCATTCGAGTCACATACACAAAAAAAATTACGAGTATCCTCTAGATGTGATTCAAAAAGGTGTTCTTGGGAGACGAATGCTATCCATCAAGGGATCAACTTCCGAAAGAACAGAAGAACCTGGGATCGGATTGCAAATGATATCTGAAGATATTGATGACATTTTAAACAATGACAACAAGAAAGATTCTCAAGATATAGTAAAAATGAAAAAGAGGTGGAGTTATGAAGAAAAATGCATTGTAATTGAAAAGTTTAAAGAATTCATTTCATCTGGAAAAAATCCAGGTTTACCCAGAAAAGAAACACGATAATAGAGAAACACGATATTTTAAAAAGTAGAAGTGTTGCCCAAATTAATATCATGATAGACAATATAAACAAAGGAAAGGTAAAATTACCAACTCAATTTCAGTACCTAAAACAATTATAGTTAATTTATAATAAGTAATATACTGGGTGTGTCCAAAGTCACTTTTCGTTTAGACACCTTTTATTGGGTTATTTACAATAGTCTAATAATACTTGGATCTGCAAAACATTATATTAAAATTGCATTAAAATATTAAACTGTATTTTTTTAACATAGGAGACTTTCATCTCAATCACAAGTAGTTAACAGTTTTCCGAGTTTTGAAATTCAACTTTTTTCTAGAGTCTTATTAAGTTCAAAGTGTATCAGGTGAAAATGGAGCTGTTTAAACTACGAAATATTTACATAAGAGGTTAGATCATAATGTTTAAATGTACTGATTTTTATTAAAAACAAATAGACATTTAATTACGATTGTAAATAGCGTAATACAGTTTGTCTAAATGTAAAAGTTAAGTGACTTTTTTCACATCTTGAATAACTCTCCGACAAGAAGGCACAACATTGCTTGTTATTTTGAAATATAATAATTTAGACATTGATAAATGACAAAGAAGGAAAATATTCATTTAAATGTTTTCCTGAAATATTTTAAAATGCATTTCTAAATATTTAAAACATTTTTAACTTAGGCTACATAAAATAACTATTCCATAAATAAATAAATTATGGTTTTAAAATTCAAGAGTTAAATAATGTACTAGCCGTTATCCGTATAAATAGTTTGTTTCTGTAAGTGTAGGCTATACATAACCAAGTTAGAACTAGTTATTTTATTTTTTAATTTTAGTTCATTGTTAAATTTTTGATTTAATAAAATTTCGGCTTTCATTAATTACGAGGTTAAAATTACGTTACTGAAAATATAATCTAGTTTTTAAACAATTTATATTAAGAATTGTATTTGTATCAATTACAACTTGTTTGCTGTATGATGCTTTTGTAAAATGATTTCGTCTTTGTATTTAATTAGAATAATTCAAGCAATGGGTTATTTATATTGTATGTTATAAAACTTGATCATTACTGTATAGTGAATTATTTTACTATTTCGTACACTATACATCTTATAAAAATACTTAGTCACTTCTAATTTTTCTTCAATTAGAGTTGTATAATAAAACAATATTAAACTTTTGAAATTCAATTAAATTTTTAATACTGCAGCTAACTTGATATTCTCTTTTTTACTTTTGATAAACCTAAAAACAAATCGGAAAAATTTGTATTCGACGCATTTTATTCTAAAACCCAATGATTAAAAGATTGAAATGTTGGGTTTCATATTTATATTACAGCAATAAAGTTAATATTATTACAAGTAAATTTAGTTTAAAATTTGAAATTTCTTACTAATTAAAACATTTCAAAAAATATATTCAATGGAGATAAGTTGAAGTATGATATATTATTCTTATAACAATTTTAAGTTTAAAACTTACATGTTACTTAGATATAATAGTGCAGTAGGTCTTTAATATTAGGAATTTATATATATTTAATATTACTCTTGTTTATAACAGCCGCTTAAATCGATCGGCTATTATTGTATTGATGAAGTTTTAATGTATTGCGTTAATATAAATATAGTGTTTGTTTTATTTAAAATTGTTTAACTTTAAGATGTTTATAAAACTTCTTTGTAAGCTTAAGTGTTTTTATATTTTTACGATTTTAAGTTCCATTTCCCGATTTCTACTGAATTTTAAATAAATTAAAAAATATTTTTTAAACTAATGTTATTTAGATGTAGAGTAGATACCGGTTATTAAATACTGCATTTAATACATTTAATTTATGTATATAACTATTTACAAAAGCTGCAAAATTGGTCATAGCGACTTATGGTTGTTTATATATTTTAGTATTATTTGTAAAATGAATGTAATATTAATTTGAAAGAATAAATGTCTTACACACATATAAGAAAATTTGAATATTTAAAATATCGTAGTTACATTAGTGAATTAGTAATAACACCGTTCTTGGATTATTAAGGAAAATCGTTGGCCAGGGGGCTGGAAACATGCTAGCCATTTATATCAGATTTTAAAATTTAAATTACACCTACTTTTGTAGTAGTTTCTTGTCCTTGTCGCGTTTTGGAGTTATTGGTAGGAGTGGGGGAGGGATGCTGGAGACATATTAGAAATCTTAACCGGATTTGAAAATTTTAAATACACCAAAGCTTTGTGCTTCAAACTAAAAGTTTTTTGCTTAACGCGTTGTAGAGTTATTGGTAAATACATATTGGTACGACGGTGAGGAGGGGGGAGGGGGTTGTCGATATGTTAGCCCTTTTATTAGATTTTTTTAAATTTGAATTACACCAGTGTTTTGTAACAGTTTTGTGCTACGAACATTAAGTTTTGGTCTCGTAGCGTTTTTAAGTTTAAATTTGTGGTTCTTAAAAAAAATGGCAGTCCACTCAAACTAAATTCAAACTTCACTAAAGCTTTGATTTGTGCGGTATTCTGTGTTTTCAACTGTAACTAAAATGTACAATTATCTAAAACGTTACTGTACAGCCAAATTATTTCAACATGTCAAATTTGATAAAAATTGGTTCACTTGTTTCGGCTGTAGTATTTGTGCATGAGACAGATATTATTTCAAAAATCACTTTTTTTACTGATCACGCATCTACATGCATAATTAAAAGTCTTATTCTTTTCTTTCTACACATATAGTAGAGGAAAAGTAGGGTCAACAAATAATGTCTTGATTTTTGCGATTCTGATCCCCATTCAAGTTAAAAAATAGAGGTTTTGGAAATGATTTTTGTGTCTTTCGTCGGGCGTCACGTCTGTCGTCAGTTCAGTGCAATGCAGTCTAAACCCATGCAACCTATTACTTTTTTTATCAAATTTAATATGTGAGCATAATTTGTACATATTTCAGTAAATTCGTCTTCATTTTTCCATATTACAGAATTTACGAGTAGCCAATAAGAGAACACCAATTTTAGATTTTATCAAAATCGTCTCTTACTATTTCGATCAAGAAAGAAATGCAGACGCCATGAAACAAAGAAATCGTACCTCTCACCAGTTCTTGAATTATCGAAAGTATTTGATTTTTCTAAATATCTCTACCGATTTTGTTCAAATTTATTTATAAAGATGAACTTTCATGACCCGTATCCATGTTAGTAGAGTTCCCGTCAGTTGAGAACCAACATGGCGGCTGCCCCTCCCCCCACCCCACCCCTCCCCCCACCCCACCCCTCCCCACCACCCCACCCCTCCCTTGCCCCTCCCCTCCCCCACCACCCCACCCCTTCCCCTACCCCTCCCACTGCCCCTCCCCCACCCCTCCCCCGCCCCTTCCCCTGCCCCCTGCCCGCCATATTGTTGCCCATACCCCTCCCCCAAAACCATTTTGTTCCCCCTCCCCCCTGCCCGCCATATTGTTGCCCATACCCCTCCCCCAAAACCCTCCCACCCCACCCGCCCCCTCCCACCCTCCCACCCACCCCTTGACCCCTCCCCTTGGCCCCTTACCCCTCCCATCCCTCACCCCTTGCCCACCATCCGCCTGACGCCTGTGACGTAATGCATTGCTACGTCACACGTAATTTGGAGACGCCATTTTGTTGTTTTGCCTATACCCCCTCCCCTTCCCCTTGCCCACCATCCTCCTATGACGTTATTTAGAGTTGCCATTTTGTTGTTTTACCCATACCCCCTTCCCTTGGCCCTTGCCCCAGAGACGCCATTGTTTTACTCCTCCCCATACCCCCTTCTTCTTGCCCCCGCTTGTGACGTAATGCATTGCTTCGTCAAACGTAATTTGCTGCATTGTTTCCCCCCTCCCCACCATCCATCAGTGACGTAATTTTTTTTTCCCTAGTGGGATTCGAAACTGTGAAGTTAAGATTTGAAGGCAGACACGCTACCGACTGAGCTATCATGCATAGTATTACACATTGTATATTTAATGTATTATATGCCATGTTGTTGAGTACACCCATACCCCCTCCCCACCATCCATCAGTGATGTAATGCATTGCTACCAGTCGTCGGTAAGAAAGGGGGGTCGCGTCGCTTTCGGCTATCTCGTTTCGGCTACCATTCCAAGGTCACAGGAAGGTGTGTTTAGATAAGACAGACAGGTTCTGACTGGTCTATGTCAGCCGGATTGTGTGAAGTTCGGAAGGCAGACACACTCTGAGCTATTACACATTGTAGTCGTTTGTTCAACGTCGGTTCCACCGAGCCGAGAGTGCATCCGAGGACACAAACACAAATCCGTACCGTAAGGCGTACCGAGTTTTTCGCGCGCGCGCGAAAAACTCGCGTACGCCTTACGGTACGGGTATAGCTCGTACCTCAAGGTTGTGTGTGTAAGGTAAGGGCCGGAGGTTCCTCGGGCGTAGCACCTGTTTTTGCAACCTATTTACCAACCAGAGGAACCTTTTTACCAACCCAATGATAACATTACCAACCGATTAACCAACCAAAATATACTTTTACCAACCGATTTACCAACCAAAATATACTTTTACCAACCGATTTACCAACCAAAATATACTTTTACCAACTGATTTTCCAACCAAAATATACTTTTAACATCCGATTAACCAACCAAAATATATTTTACCGATTTGCCAACATCCAATCGGTATACCGTACTAGCAGCTTGGATGCAATCAACTTTCAACAGCTTGAAGAATTGATGACGTTGATTATAGATCGTGCTCTACTCAGAGATAAAACAAAAGACTGCTTTGATGCGTCCTCAAAACGTATTTGTAATATTGCCGACGGTGTTACGGATAGTGATGCCATCACACGAGCCCAATTAGTACAGGCTATTAAAACAACTGTAGCTGAATCATTAAAAGCATGCAGTAAGAGAGTGAACACATTAGACAACAAATGGCGAAAGGAATTGATTGATCTCGCACATATGATTAACAAGCAATATAGTAAAGTCGATACTCCTAAAGATACATTTAGTCATTGGCGTATGGTGTGGAGCGACGACACCATAAATACGTTGCACCCTTGAGTATTGATTCAGTATAGAAATGGCAAAGGGACGAACAACATCAAAAAGAGTCAAAAAGGGGCGTGGTCTCGTTTCTGGAATTTTAAGCGTTGGTGATAAGGTTTTAAACAAGGCTATAGATCTATTGCCTGTAGAACTCCATTTACCCTCTTACAACTATTGCGGTCCGGGTACAAAACTAGCCGAGAGGTTAGCCCGAGGTGATAAAGGAGTAAATCCTTTAGACGAAGCGTGTAAAGAGCACGATATAGCGTACAGCAAATACAGTGATTCAGAGCATCGTAGAGAAGCGGACAAAATTTTAGCAGAACGGGCTTGGAGTCAAGTCAAATCGGGTAACGCGTCTATGGGTGAACGGGCAGCAGCGTGGGCTGTAACAACAGCCATGAAAGCGAAATCCAAATTGGGAGGTGGGAAAAAGTCGAAAAGTCTCTTGTTGGGTGGGGGTTTGTATCTCAAGCCGTATCAAAAAGGCAGCGGTCTGTATCTCAAACCATATGCTAAAGGCACTGGCTTGTATCTCAAACCGTATCCAAAAGGCAGGGGACTGAAAGGTAGTAGCAAAACCAAAAAGAAGATCAATAAAAAAAAAGTTTGATTGATTCATTACCAAACAGACCGTTAACAAATATTGATTTAGAAAAATATGCCGTGAGGATACCGTATTTCAGAGGTGTTTTTATGAGGGATAATCTTCCCCCGACGGGACCGTTGAAAACGAATCCGCCATTGTCATCCTCGATAGTAGCACGGGTGAAGGTACACATTGGGTGTGTTATAAAAAGCGCGGTGAAAATGTAGAATACTATGACAGTTTTGGAAATCTTAGACCTCCACTCGAACTGACTAGATATTTTGGTTCCAACGCTAATATTCACTATAATTACAAGCGACATCAAAGTGACACTTCAGTCGTATGTGGACATTTGTGCTTAAAGTTTCTATTATCATGAGTATTGTTTTAAACGGAAATAGTTCTACACTTTGGTGTGATTTCTTTCCACCGATTGATCTATCCGATGGAGAGTGGGAAATCGGTCTCATTGATCTTGCTGTGTACAATTCCATTCCCAATATCGAAGAAGGAATTAACAATAAATTGTATCTCGGTGAAGATCAAAACGATAATTATGAAGTGACCGTTACTATACCGACAGGTTCGTACGAAATTGAGGATATTGAAAAATATATCAAATCACAGCTGCCGCCGGAGATTGCATTTTCGCTCAAGCCGAACAATAACACACTTAAAGCGGAACTTAAGTGTTCAAAGACTATTCATTTTAAAGACGGATCTATCGGAAAATTACTCGGATTCAATAATGGGAATTTATCAGCCAACCAAAGACACGAATCTGAGCTGCCCGTAAATATTATAAGGGTGAATGTTATTATAGTTGCGTGTAATATTGTAACTGGGTCATTTCAAATGGAAAAGAGTCACACAATATACACGAGTTTTACCCACAAGTGGCTCCGGGGTACAAGATTGTCGAAATACCGACGACTGTAATATATTTACCCGTCAACGTGAAAACCATTCATAACATCACCGTAAGCCTTAGAGATCAGAACGGAGTACCTATAAATTTCAGAGAAGAATCAGTTTCTGTCCGATTGCATTTACGTAGAAATGGGTCTCGTATTTAATGGACAACGTTATAAGAACAGTATCAGTGTACGTTCAAACTCGACAGAGTTAACAGCTAGAAATATTCGTTTTCTCTCAGCTTTGGGATTTAAAGTGAAAAATGGATCTACTGGCAATAGATAGTGCAGCAGAATACAATAACGTCATCAGTGGTCTTGAATATCATTCGCACAGACCTTATGCGTCGTCAACGTACGGTAATAACGATGAAATTCGTATTCCCATAAATCAACAAGACGTGATCACAGCACCGTTTGGTAGTATATTGCATATAAAAGGAACAGTGAGCGGGACAAAAGCGGATAACAGTGCTGCAACAGTGAAATTGGTCAACAATGCCGTAGCCTTTCTATTTGACGATATTAGATACGAATTTGCCGGTAGCGAAGTGGACCGTACGAGAAATGTCGGAATTTCCAGTACACTGAAAAATCTATTGTCGTTGCGAGAGAGTGAGAAGAATAAATTGAGCAACGCAGGATGGTTGGGAGCCGGTGGGATGGCTACCGTTTCAAACTTTTCCCTCTCTGTACCATTGAAGCTGTTGATGGGCTTTTTCGAAGACTACCAACGGATTGTAATGAACGTAAAACAGGAACTAGTGCTCTTACGTTCGGCCTCCGATTTGAACGCTGTATACAGTGATGATGCTACAACCGTTAATCTAAAGATAACTAGTATACACTGGAGAGTGCCTTATGTGACGGTTTCAGATTCACTCCGATTGAATCTTTTGAAAATGATCGAAAGAGACGAACCTGTCCATGTTCCGTTTCGTAGTTGGGAGTTACACGAGTATCCAATAGTGCCGCAAACAAATCAGATATCGTGGACAATTAAAACTCTTAATCAGCTGGAAAAACCACGCTACGTTATTCTAGCCTTCCAAACAGATAGAAAAAATAAGATCAAAAAGGATGCCTCCGTGTTTGACATGTGCGGCCTTTCAAATTTAAAACTCTATCTAAATTCACAGTATTTTCCTTACGATAATATTAACGGCGATATTTCCACAATGTACGAAATGTACCATAGATTCCAAGAATCGTACTATACGCACGAGTCCTTGCCCAGTCTAGATTTACAATCTTTTACAAATTGTCCTCTCTTTGTAATCGATTGTTCAAAACAGAACGATTCTATTAAATCAGGTCCCGTGGATTTCAGACTAGAAATAGAAACTTCTGCTAATATACCGGCCAATACAACAGCCTATTGTCTCATTCTACACGACTCGCATATCGTGTACAATCTCCTTTCGGGTACAGTCAAAAAGGTGATGGTATAATTGCGCATGCGCACAGTCTCTCTCTTATAACACGATACACTTAACGGTCCAATCATTCGCTGACGAGACATCATGTGCACCACATACCCAGGAGTCGTTCACGCCTTCCTCAGGCTCGTGCCTAAGGATAGATTATCGGATTTAGAGGACTTGATTGACACACTATATTCATTCGAACCTAATGAAATAGACAATGAGTTGACCATGGCATTCACAGACTACCTCTACGAAAACGATAAATTTCATGTCGAATGGTCACAAGTATCGGAACACGTCTATGCAGCTTTAAAGAGTCGGCTATCTTCGGGTAACATCGGCTGTTCTACAGATTCGGTTTACGTTTTAGTGGGTGGGGTGGGGATGGTTTATCGTAGCCATGTTTGATCTCAAGTGTAGGGAACTCTACTCATGTTCAAAATCGAATGTACAGTATTACGATTTAAAAAATATTACATTTCATGGAAAATTAAAAAAAAAAAACTAAATTGAACCTTGACCGCTGTTATTAAAGCTAAATTTGATACTGAGGTAGTGTTATGACACAAGAGAAACAAGTTTAAGCCATATTTAAAATATAGTTTTAAAGACGGTGTCTACAGTTTATTTTAATTCTTATACCAACAACTACTGAACTGATATTTTTGTAACGAATAAAGTTGTTTGGTTAGTATTTCGATTGTGAATGGGCGAGTGAGAAAGTTTGTGCAATGTTTTTGTACGGTTTATTTTATTAAAACTTTTACTGCACCAAATCTACGATATTTTCGAAAGTAAAAATCTATCTAGTGTAAATACACAACACCCACATGGCTATCGAGATTTGATAGTAAACAGGTCGGCTTTCCAAGAAGCAAACCATCTGAATTTACCGCCTTTAGCTGGTAACTGGCGTCAACTTTTTTTAGGAAGAGAATTTCATACATGTACTTCCTAATGTATGAAATTTAGGAAGTTACACACTAATTAATTGTTTATACACTATACGAAAACAAATCCATATTGATTTTTTTTTCAATAAAAATAATGATTAAGAATATAAATCTAAGTGTTTTTCAGCTATTAACAGAACTGTTGTTATCAATAACGAAACAACGTTGTGAGTGCAAAACACAACGTTTAAAACACAAAACAATACAAAATTAGCAGGAAACTGAGATGCAATTTAAATTTTAAAATTCGATTTAGATGGATAATATGCCTCCGCCCCCCTTTTATCAATATGTTTTAATCAATAACGAGACGAGCACGAAACGTCTGGTTTGAATCACAGTGAAGACCAAACTAGCACAAAACGTTAGTGTAATTTAAATTTTATTAATCAATTTTGGGGGCTGCCATGTCCACATCCCCCAATCAGTTTTATGGAAACTTAAAAACGTATAAAGCACAAATGTTTTTTTTAAACACAAAAATAGCATAAAACTTCGTTGTAAATTAAATAATAAAGTTCAAAAATGTGAGGGGGCGAGGAAGTATAAATACTACCTAAATATTATAACTTATAAGGAGCGTTAGTAATAATTCTCATAATTTAGTACTAAATCTAGACAAAATACCAAGAGGTTTGACTACCATTTCGATGATCCGGCCAAAGATTTTCTTTAATAACCTATGAACGGTGTTTGTAATAATGATTATAATTTAGTACTAAATAGGTATAAATCGTGATATACATTTCGGGGCTAAAATACAAGGTGGCTTAGCTAGCTTATCACTGGTCAAAGTATTTCTTTAAAAACTCTAAAACAGTGTTAGTACTAAATCTAGTAATTAGTACTAAATGGGTACTAAATCGTAAAATAAGTTCGGGGACGAAATTAAAAGAGTTCTGACTCCTTGTCAATGCCTCGGCCAAAGAGTTTCCTTAATAACTCAAGAACGGTGTGAATACAAATACTTATAATATAGTAGACCTAGTAAATACTGTTGGTGTTAAATTGTGGTTTAAGTTTAGGGGCCGAAATACAATGTAAACGGGCTACCTTGTCACTAACATGGCAAAAGATTCTCTTTAATAACCAGGGAACAGTGTTAGTACTACTTCTTATAATTTAGTACTAAATAAGAACCAAATCGTGGTGTACGTTTTGGAGCCGAAATACAAGGAGGGCGGGCTACCTTGTCACTACCCTGGCCAACGTTTTTCTTTAATAACTCGATAACGATGTTAGTACTAAGTCTAATAATTTAGTCCTAAATAAGTAACTAAATTGTATAAGTTCGGGGGAAAAATATAAAGAGGTCTGACTACCATGTCGATGCCCCGGCCAAAGATTTTCCTTAATAACTCATAAACGGTGTTAGTACAAATTCTTATAATGCAGTACTAAATAGGTATTAAATCGTGGTTTACGTTTATGGACCGAAATTCAAAGTGGCTGGTTTACCATATCACTAGCAAAGTATTAATTATTATAATTTAGTACTAAGTCGTTGTATAAGTTTCGGATCTGAAACACAATATAGCCGGGCTACCTGGTCACTAGAACGGCCAAGATTTTCTTTAATAACTCGAGAACGGTGTTAGTACTAATTATTATAATTTAGTACTAAATCGTTGTATAAGTTTCGGGACCGAAACACAATGTAGCCGGGCTACCTGGTCACTAGAACGGCCAAGATTTTCTTTAATAACTCGAGAACAGTGTTAGTACTAATTATTATAGTTTAGTACTATATCGTTGTATAAGTTTCGGAACTGAAACACAATGTATCCGAGCTACCTGGTCACTAGAACGGCCAAGATTTTCTTTAATAACTCGAGAACGGTCTTAGTACTAATTATTATAATTTAGTACTAAGTCGTTGTATAAGTTTCGGGACCGAAACACAATGTAGCCGGGCTACCTGGTCACTAGAACGGCCAAGATTTTCTTTAATAACCCGAGAACAATGTTAGTATTAATTATTATAATTTAGTACTAAACCTTTGTATAAGTTTCGGGACCGAAACACAATGTATAAGAGCTACCTGGTCACTAGAACGGCAAAGATTTTCTTTAATAACTCGAGAACGGTGTTAGTACTAATTATTATAATTTAGTACTAAATCGTTGTTTAAGTTTCGGGACCGAAACTCAATGTAGCCGGGCTACCTGGTCACTAGAACGGGCAAGATTTTCTATATTAACTCGGGAACATTGTAAGTAATAATACTAATTATTTAGTATTAAATATATAGGCTACTTAATCTTGACATACGTTTCGGGGCCGAAATTTAAAGTTCCCGGCGTTTTTATGTCGCTGGCCCGGCTAACGATTTTCTTTATTAACTCGAAAACGGTGAAAGTACTAATTCTATTAATTTAGTACTAAATAGGCCCTAATATGTAGTATTAATTTCTTGGTCGAAAAAAAACGTTGCCAGCCAGCGTTTAAGTGAAATACCTTTTGTAAGTGAAATAAATATATTTGCGAATGTTAAACAAAGTTTTAACACATTAGTATAAAAATTATTTTTAAAACGTCATTAAACGGACATCAATAGTTTCAACACAACCATAATATAATATCTTATATACTTTTATAAATGAAAGGTAATAGCTGGTCCTACCCCTCTATCGGCTACACCAATAGGATAGGACTATCCCCTCCAAAAAATGGAACAATAAGTGGCTTAAATTTGTAAAGTATATACATGGACCAACAAATTACGCATTATATTACACGGACCAGCATGTGCCAAAAAAAAGTCTATATAAATTTGAAAAAAGTATAATGTCGCACAATTAACATACGGCAAATCCACATATATGTGTAAATTCAAAATTTGTCAAATCACTTGCGAGATATAGACAGGTTTTGTCGGACTGCAAACTGCCTCTTAAATATACAGGACATACACCTGCCTAGATTCTATGAATATGTATCTGTACACCAAACTGACCATAACTCACAGTTTAGTTTACAGGTGGGCAAACAGTGACATTGCGCTAAATGAACAAAGTTGGTTAGATGATGAAACATTATTTTATTTAAAAAAATACATAATTCGCTAATCATTGAACCTAGAAACGAAAATTATTGTTATTTACAAACTTTTTCATAAATTGTAAACTCCTTTAGTTTTTTAAGACTTATGAACTTCTTTGCTAAAACTCAAAAACACTTTATACAGATAAGAGCATGGTGTTTCTACAGAGCCACTGTCTGCGCCCCTGTATACCAAACTGACCATAACTCACAGTTTAGTTTACAGGTGCACAAACGGTGACCTTGCGTTAAATCAATAAAGTTGGTTAGATGATGAAACATTATTTTTATTTTTAAATACATAATTCGCTAATCATTGAACCTAGAAACGAAAATTATTGTTATTTACAAACTTTTTCATAAATTGTGAACTCCTTTAGCTTTTAGAGACCTATGAACTTCTTTGCTAAAACTCAAAAACACTTTTTACAGATAAGAGCATGGTGTTTCTACAGAGCCACTGTCCTGCGCCCCTGTATACCATACTGACCATAACTCACAGCTTAGTTTACAGATGGGCAAACGGCGACATTGTGCTAAATCAACAAAGTTGGTTAGATGAAGAAACATTATTTTATTTGATAATTACATAATTCGCTAATCATTAAACCTAGAAAAGAAAATTATTGTTATTTACAAACTTTTTCATAAATTTTGAACTCCTTTAATTTATTAAGACTTATGAACTTCTTTGCTAAAACTCAAAAACACTTTATACATATAAGGTTATGGTGTTTCTACAGAGCCACTGTCTGCGCGCCTGTATACCATACTGACCATAACTCACAGTTTAGTTTACAGGTGCACAAACGGTGACATTGTGCTAAATCAAGAAAGTTGTTTAGATGATGAAACATTATTTTATTTTAAAAAATACATAATTCGCTAATCATTGAACCTAGAAACGAAAATTATTGTTATTTACAAATTTTTTCATAAATTGTGAACTCCTTTAGTTTTTTAAGACTTATGAACTTCTTTGCTAAAACTCAAAAACACTTTATACAGATAAGAGCATGGTGTTTCTACAGAGCCACTGTCTGCGCCCCTGTATACCAAACTGACCATAACTCACAGTTTAGTTTACAGGTGCACAAACGGTGACCTTGCGTTAAATCAATAAAGTTGGTTAGATGATGAAACATTATTTTTATTTTTAAATACATAATTCGCTAATCATTGAACCTAGAAACGAAAATTATTGTTATTTACAAACTTTTTCATAAATTGTGAACTCCTTTAGCTTTTAAAGACCTATGAACTTCTTTGCTAAAACTCAAAAACACTTTTTACAGATAAGAGCATGGTGTTTCTACAGAGCCACTGTCCTGCGCCCCTGTATACCATACTGACCATAACTCACAGCTTAGTTTACAGATGGGCAAACGGCGACATTGTGCTAAATCAACAAAGTTGGTTAGATGACGAAACATTATTTTATTTGATAATTACATAATTCGCTAATCATTAAACCTAGAAAAGAAAATTATTGTTATTTACAAACTTTTTCATAAATTTTGAACTCCTTTAATTTATTAAGACTTATGAACTTCTTTGCTAAAACTCAAAAACACTTTTTACAGATAAGAGCATGGTGTTTCTACAGAGCCACTGTCTGCGCCCCTGTATACCATACTGACCATAACTCACAGTTTAGTTTACAGGTGCACAAACGGTGACCTTGCGTTAAATCAAGAAAGTTGGTTAGATGATGAAACATTATTTTATTTAAAAAAATACATAATTCGCTAATCATTGAACCTAGAAACGAAAATTATTGTTATTTACAAACTTTTTCATAAATTGTGAACTCCTTTAGTTTTTAAGAGTTATGAACTTCTTTGCTTAAAACTCAAAAACACTTTATACATATAAGGTTATGGTGTTTCTACAGAGCCACTGTCTGCGCGCCTGTATACCATACTGACCATAACTCACAGTTTAGTTTACAGGTGCACAAACGGTGACATTGTGCTAAATCAAGAAAGTTGTTTAGATGATGAAACATTATTTTATTTTAAAAAATACATAATTCGCTAATCATTGAACCTAGAAACGAAAATTATTGTTATTTACAAATTTTTTCATAAATTGTGAACTCCTTTAGTTTTTTAAGACTTATGAACTTCTTTGCTAAAACTCAAAAACACTTTATACAGATAAGAGCATGGTGTTTCTACAGAGCCACTGTCTGCGCCCCTGTATACCATACTGACCATAACTCACAGTTTAGTTTACAGGTGGGCAAACGGCGACATTGTGCTAAATCAACAAAGTTGGTTAGATGAAGAAACATTATTTTATTTGAAAAATACATAATTTGCTAATCATTGAACCTAGAAAAGAAAATTATTGTTATTTACAAACATTTTCATAAATTGTAAACTCCTTTAGTTTATTAAGACTTATGAACTTCTTTGCTAAAACTCAAAAACACTTTATAAATATAAGGTTATGGTGCTTCTACAGAGCCACTGTCTGCGCCCCTGTATACCATACTGACCATAACTCACTGTTTAGTTTACAGGTGCACAAACTGTGACATTGTGCTAAATCAAGAAAGTTGTTTAGATGATGAAACATTATTTTATTTTAAAAAATACATAATTCGCTAATCATTGAACATAGAAACGAAAATTATTGTTATTTACAAATTTTTTCATAAATTGTGAACTCCTTTAGTTTTTTAAGACTTATGAACTTCTTTGCTAAAACTCAAAAACACTTTTTACAGATAAGAGCATGGTGTTTCTACAGAGCCACTGTCCTGCGCCCCTGCATACTATACTGACCATAACTCACAGTTTAGTTTACAGGTGCACAAACGGTGACCTTGCATTAAATCAAGAAAGTTGGTTAGATGATGAAACTTTTTTTTTTTTTAATACATAATTCGCTTGTCATTCAACATAGAAACGAAAATTATTGTTATTTACAAACTTTTTCATAAATGATGAACTCCTTTAGTTTTTTAAGACTTATGAACTTCTTGGCTAAAACTCATAAACACTTTATACAGATAAGACCGTGGTGTTTTTACAGAGCCACTGTCTGCACCCCTGTACGCCAAACTGACCATAACTCACAGTTTAGTTTACAGGTGCACAAACGGTGACCTTTGCTTTAAATCAAGAAATTTGGTTAGATGATGAAACATTTTTTTTTTTTTAATACATAATTCGCTTGTCATTGAACCTAGAAACGAAAATTATTGTTATTTACAAACTTTTTCATAAATTTTGAACTCCTTTAATTTATTAAGACTTATGAACTTCTTTGCTAAAACTCAAAAACACTTTTTACAGATAAGTGCATGGTGTTTCTACAGAGCCACTGTCTGCGCCCCTGTATACCATACTGACCATAACTCACAGTTTAGTTTACAGGTGCACAAACGGTGACCTTGCGTTAAATCAAGAAAGTTGGTTAGATGATGAAACATTATTTTATTTAAAAAAATACATAATTCGCTAATCATTGAACCTAGAAACGAAAATTATTGTTATTTACAAACTTTTTCATAAATTGTGAACTCCTTTAGTTTTTAAGAGTTATGAACTTCTTTGCTTAAAACTCAAAAACACTTTATACATATAAGGTTATGGTGTTTCTACAGAGCCACTGTCTGCGCGCCTGTATACCATACTGACCATAACTCACAGTTTAGTTTACAGGTGCACAAACGGTGACATTGCGCTAAATCAAGAAAGTTGTTTAGATGATGAAACATTATTTTATTTAAAAAAATACATAATTCGCTAATCATTGAACCTAGAAACGAAAATTATTGTTATTTACAAATTTTTTCATAAATTGTGAACTCCTTTAGTTTTTTAAGCCTTATGAACTTCTTTGCTTAAAACTCAAAAACACTTTATACAGATAAGACCATGGTGTTTCCACAGAGCCACTGTCTGCGCCCCTGTATACCATACTGACCATAACTCACAGTTTAGTTTACAGGTGGGCAAACGGCGACATTGTGCTAAATCAACAAAGTTGGTTAGATGAAGAAACATTATTTTATTTGAAAAATACATAATTTGCTAATCATTGAACCTAGAAAAGAAAATTATTGTTATTTACAAACTTTTTCATAAATTGTAAACTCCTTTAGTTTATTAAGACTTATGAACTTCTTTGCTAAAAACTCAAAAACACTTTATACATATAAGGTTATGGTGTTTCTACAGAGCCACTGTCTGCGCGCCTGTATACCATACTGACCATAACTCACAGTTTAGTTTACAGGTGCACAAACGGTGACATTGCGCTAAATCAAGAAAGTTGTTAAGATGATGAAACATTATTTTATTTTAAAAAAATACATAATTCGCTAATCATTGAACCTAGAAAAGAAAATTATTGTTATTTACAAACTTTTTCATAAATTGTGAACTCCATTAGTTTTTTAAGACTTATGAACTTCTTTGCTAAAACTCAAAAACACTTTATACAGATAAGACCGTGGTGTTTCTACAGAGCCACTGTCTGCACCCCTGTACGCCAAACTGACCATAACTCACAGTTTAGATTACAGGTGCACAAACGGTGACCTTGCGTTGAATCAAGAAAGTTGGTTAGATGATGAAACATTTTTTTTTTAAATACATAATTCGGTAATCATTGAACCTAGAAACGAAAATTATTGTTATTTACAAACTTTTTCATAAATTGTGAACTCCTTTAGTTTTTAAAGAATTATGAACTTCTTTGCTAAAATTCAAAAACACTTTTTACAGATAAGAGCATGGTGTTTCTACAGAGCCACTGTCTGCGCCCCTGTATACCATACTGACCATAACTCACAGTTTAGTTTACAGGTGGGCAAACGGCGACATTGTGCTAATTTAACAAAGTTGGTTAGATGAAGAAACATTATTTTATTTGAAAAATACATAATTTGCTAATCATTGAACCTAGAAAAGAAAATTATTGTTATTTACAAACATTTTCATAAATTGTAAACTCCTTTAGTTTATTAAGACTTATGAACTTCTTTGCTAAAACTCAAAAACACTTTATAAATATAATTTTATGGTGCTTCTACAGAGCCACTGTCTGCGCCCCTCTATACCATACTGACCATAACTCACTGTTTAGTTTACAGGTGCACAAACTGTGACATTGTGCTAAATCAAGAAAGTTGTTTAGATGATGAAACATTATTTTATTTTAAAAAATACATAATTCGCTAATCATTGAACCTAGAAACGAAAATTATTGTTATTTACAAATTTTTTCATAAATTGTGAACTCCTTTAGTTTTTTAGACTTATGAACTTCTTTGCTAAAACTCAAAAACACTTTTTACAGATAAGAGCATGGTGTTTCTACAGAGCCACTGTCCTGCGCCCCTGCATACTATACTGACCATAACTCACAGTTTAGTTTACAGGTGCACAAACGGTGACCTTGCATTAAATCAAGAAAGTTGGTTAGATGATGAAACTTTTTTTTTTTTTTAATACATAATTCGCTTGTCATTCAACCTAGAAACGAAAATTATTGTTATTTACAAACTTTTTCATAAATGGTGAACTCCTTTAGTTTTTTAAGACTTATGAACTTCTTTGCTAAAACTCATAAACACTTTATACAGATAAGACCGTGGTGTTTTTACAGAGCCACTGTCTGCACCCCTGTACGCCAAACTGACCATAACTCACAGTTTAGTTTCCAGGTGCACAAACGGTGACCTTGCGTTAAATCAAGAAAGTTGGTTAGATGATTAAACATTTTTATTTTTTTTTATATACATAATTAGCTTGTCATTGAACCTAGAAACGAAAATTATTGTTATTTACAAACTTTTTCATAAATGGTGAACTCCTTTAGTTTTTTAAGACTTATGAACTTCTTTGCTAAAACTCAAAAACACTTTATACAGATAAGAGCATGGTGTTTCTACAGAGAGACTGTCCTGCGCCCCTGTATACTATACTGACCATAACTCACAGTTTAGTTTACAATTGCACAAACGGTGACCTTGCGTTAAATCAAGAAAGTTGGTTAGATGATGAAACATTTTTTTTTTTTAAATACATAATTCGCTAATCATTGAACCTAGAAACGAAAATTATTGTTATTTACAAACTTTTTCATAAATTGTGAACTCCTTTAGTTTTTTAAGACTTATGAACTTCTTTGCTAAAACTCAAAAACACTTTATACAGATAAGAGCATGGTGTTTCTACAGAGCCACTGTCCTGCGCCCCTGTTTACCATACTGACGATAACTCACAGTTTAGTTTACAGGTGGGCAAACGGCGTTATTGTGCTAAATCAACAAAGTTGGTTAGATGAAGAAACATTATTTTATTTGAAAAATACATAATTCGCTAATCATTAAACCTAGAAAAGAAAATTATTGTTATTTACAAACTTTTTTATAAATTGTGAACTCCTTTAGTTTATTAAGACTTATGAACTTCTTTGCTAAAACTCAAAAACACGTTTTACAGATAAGAGCATGGTGTTTCTACAGAGCCACTGTCTGCGCCCCTGTATACCATACTGACCATAACTCACAGTTTAGTTTACAGGTGCACAAACGGTGACCTTGCGTTAAATCAAGAAAGTTGGTTAGATGATGAAACATTGTTTTTTTTTATATACATAATTCGCTAGTCATTGAACCTAGAAACGAAAATTATTGTTATTTACAAACTTTTTCATAAATTGTGAACTCCTTTAGTTTTTTAAGACTTATGAACTTCTTTGCTAAAACTCAAAAACACTTTATACATATAAGGTTATGGTGTTTCTACAGAGCCACTGTCTGCGCCCCTGTATACCATACTGACCATAACTCACAGTTTAGTTTACAGGTGCACAAACGGTGACATTTCGCTAAATCAAGAAAGTTGTTTAGATGATAAAACATTATTTTATTTAAAAAAATACATAATTCGCTAATCATTGAACCTAGAAACGAAAATTATTGTTATTTACAAACTTTTTCATAAATTGTGAACTCCTTTAGTTTTTTAAGACTTATGAACTTCGTTGGTTAAAACTCAAAAACACTTTATACATATAAGGTTATGGTGTTTCTACAGAGCCACTGTCTGCACACCTGTACGCCAAACTGACCATAACTCACAGTTTAGTTTCCAGGTGCACAAACGGTGACCTTGCGTTAAATCAAGAAAGTTGGTTAGATGATGAAACATTTTTTTTTTTATATACATAATTCGCTAGTCATTGAACCTAGAAACAAAAATTATTGTTATTTACAACTTTTTCATAAATGGTGAACTCCTTTAGTTTATTAAGACTTATGAACTTCTTTGCTAAAACTCAAAAACACTTTATACAGATAAGAGCATGGTGTTTCTACAGAGCCACTGTCTGCGCCCCTGTATACTATACTGACCATAACTCACAATTTAGTTTACAGGTGCACAAACGGTGACCTTGCGCTAAATCAAGAAAGTTGTTTAGATGATGAAACATTATTTTATTTAAAAAAATACATAATTCGCTAATCATTGAACCTAGAAACGAAATTTATTGTTATTTACAAACTTTTTCATAAATTGTGAACTCCTTTAGTTTTTTAAGACTTATGAACTTCTTTGCTTAAAACTCAAAAACACTTTATACAGATAAAGTTATGGTGTTTCTACAGAGCCACTGTCTGCGCCCCTGTATACCATACTGACCATAACTCACAGTTTAGTTTACAGGTGCACAAACGGTGACATTGTGCTAAATCAAGAAAGTTGTTTAGATGATGAAACATTATTTTATTTTAAAAAATACATAATTCGCTAATCATTGAACCTAGAAACGAAAATTATTGTTATTTACAAATTTGTTCATAAATTGTGAACTCCTTTAGTTTTTTAAGACTTATGAACTTCTTTGCTAAAACTCAAAAACACTTTAGACATATAAGGTTATGGTGTTTCTACAGAGCCACTGTCTTCGCCCCTGTATAACATACTGACCATAACTCACAGTTTAGTTTACAGGTGCACAAACGGTGACATTGCGCTAAATCAAGAAAGTTGTTTAGATGATAAAACATTATTTTATTTAAAAAAATACATAATTCGCTAATCATTGAACCTAGAAACGAAAATTATTGTTATTTACAAACTTTTTCATAAATTGTGAACTCCTTTAGTTTTTTAAGACTTATGAACTTCTTTTTTTAAAACTCAAAAACACTTTATACAGATAAGAGCATGGTGTTTCTACAGAGCCACTGTCTGCGCCCCTGTATACTATACTGACCATAACTCACAATTTAGTTTACAGGTGCACAAACGGTGACCTTGCGCTAAATCAAGAAAGTTGGTTAGATGATGAAACATTTTTTTTTTTTATATACATAATTCGCTAGTCATTGAACCTAGAAACAAAAATTATTGTTATTTACAACTTTTTCATAAATGGTGAACTCCTTTAGTTTATTAAGACTTATGAACTTCTTTGCTAAAACTCAAAAACACTTTATACAGATAAGAGCATGGTGTTTCTACAGAGCCACTGTCTGCGCCCCTGTATACTATACTGACCATAACTCACAATTTAGTTTACAGGTGCACAAACGGTGACCTTGCGCTAAATCAAGAAAGTTGTTTAGATGATGAAACATTATTTTATTTAAAAAAATACATAATTCGCTAATCATTAAACCTAGAAACGAAATTTATTGTTATTTACAAACTTTTTCATAAATTGTGAACTCCTTTAGTTTTTTAAGACTTATGAACTTCTTTGCTAAAACTCAAAAACACTTTAGACATATAAGGTTATGGTGTTTCTACAGAGCCACTGTCTGCGCCCTAGTATACCATACTGACCATAACTCACAGTTTAGTTTACAGGTGCACAAACGGTGACATTGCGCTAAATCAAGAAAGTTGTTTAGATGATAAAACATTATTTTATTTAAAAAAATACATAATTCGCTAATCATTGAACCTAGAAACGAAATTTATTGTTATTTACAAACTTTTTCATAAATTGTGAACTCCTTTAGTTTTTTAAGACTTATGAACTTCTTTGCTAAAACTCAAAAACACTTTATACAGATAAGACCGTGGTGTTTCTACAGAGCCACTGTCTGCACCCCTGTACGCCAAACTGACCATAACTCACAGTTTAGTTTCCAGGTGCACAAACGGTGACCTTGCGTTAAATCAAGAAAGTTGGTTAGATGATGAAACATTTTTTTTTTTTATATACATAATTCGCTAGTCATTGAACCTAGAAACGAAAATTATTGTTATTTACAAACTTTTTCATAAATTGTGAACTCCTTTAGTTTTTTAAGTTTTATGATCTTCTTTGCTAAAACTCAAAAACACTTTATACAGATAAGACCGTAGTGTTTCTACAGAGCCACTGTCTGCACACCTGTACGCCAAACTGACCATAACTCACAGTTTAGTTTCCAGGTGCACAAACGGTGACCTTGCGTTAAATCAAGAAAGTTGGTTAGATGATGAAACATTTTTTTTTTATATACATAATTCGCTAGTCATTGAACCTAGAAACAAAAATTATTGTTATTTACAAACTTATTCATAAATTGTGAACTCCTTTAGTTTTTTAAGATTTATGAACTTCTTTGCTAAATCTCAAAAACACTTTATACAGATAAGAGCATGGTGTTTCTACAGAGCCACTGTCCTGCGCCCCTGTATACCATACTGACCATAACTCACAGTTTAGTTTACAGGTGGGCAAACGGCGACATTGTGCTCAATCAACGAAGTTGGTTAGATGATAAAAGATTTTTTTTTTTAAATACATAATTCGCTAATCATTGAACCTAGAAACGAAAATTATTGTTATTTACAAACTTTTTCATAAATTGTGAACTCCTTTAGTTTTTAAAGACCTATGAACCTCTTTGCTAAAACTCAAAAACACTTTTTACAGATAAGAGCATGGTGTTTCTACAGAGCCACTGTCCTGCGCCCCTGTATACCATACTGACCATAACTCACAGTTTAGTTTACAGGTGCACAAACGGTGACAGTGCGCTAAATCAAGAAAGTTGTTTAGATGATGAAACATTATTTTATTTTATAAAACACACAATTCGCTAATCATTGAACCTAGAAACGAAAATTATTGTTATTTACAAACTTTTACATAAATTGTGAACTCCTTTAGTTTTTTAAGTTTTATCATCTTCTTTGCTAAAACTCAAAAACACTTTATACAGATAAGACCGTAGTGTTTCTACAGAGCCACTGTCTGCACACCTGTACGCCAAACTGACCATAACTCACAGTTTAGTTTCCAGGTGCACAAACGGTGACCTTGCGTTAAATCAAGAAAGTTGGTTAGATGATGAAACATTTTTTTTTTATATACATAATTCGCTAGTCATTGAACCTAGAAACAAAAATTATTGTTATTTACAAACTTTTTCATAAATGGTGAACTCCTTTAGTTTATTAAGACTTATGAACTTCTTTGCTAAAACTCAAAAACACTTTTTACAGATAAGAGCATGGTGTTTCTACAGAGCCAATGTCTGCGCCCCTGTATACCATACTGACTATGACTCACAGTTTTGTTTACAAGTGCACAAACAGTGACATTGCGCTAAATCAAGAAAGTTGTTTAGATGATGAAACATTATTTTATTTAAAAAAATACATAATTCGCTAATCATTGAACCTAGAAAAGAAAATTATTGTTATTTACAAACGTTTTCATAAATTGTGAACTCCTTTAGTTTTTTAAGTTTTATGATCTTCTTTGCTAAAACTCAAAAACACTTTATACAGATAAGACCGTAGTGTTTCTACAGAGCCACTGTCTGCACACCTGTACGCTAAACTGACCATAACTCACAGTTTAGTTTCCAGGTGCACAAACGGTGACCTTGCGTTAAATCAAGAAAGTTGGTTAGATGATGAAACATTTTTTTTTTTATATACATAATTCGCTAGTCATTGAACCTAGAAACGAAAATTATTGTTATTTACAAACTTTTTCATAAATTGTGAACTCCTTTAGTTTTTTAAGTTTTATGATCTTCTTTGCTAAAACTCAAAAACACTTTATACAGATAAGACCGTAGTGTTTCTACAGAGCCACTGTCTGCACACCTGTACGCTAAACTGACCATAACTCACAGTTTAGTTTCCAGGTGCACAAACGGTGACCTTGCGTTAAATCAAGAAAGTTGGTTAGATGATGAAACATTTTTTTTTATATACATAATTCGCTGGTCATTGAACCTAGAAACAAAAATTATTGTTATTTACAAACTTTTTCATAAATGGTGAACTCCTTTAGTTTATTAAGACTTATGAACTTCTTTGCTAAAACTCAAAAACACTTTTTACAGATAAGACCGTGGTGTTTCTACAGAGCCACTGTCTGCACACCTGTACGCCAAACTGACCATAACTCACAGTTTAGTTTCCAGGTGCACAAACGGTGACCTTGCGTTAAATCAAGAAAGTTGGTTAGATGATGAAACATTTTTTTTTTTTATATACATAATTCGCTAGTCATTGAACCTAGAAACAAAAATTATTGTTATTTACAACTTTTTCATAAATGGTGAACTCCTTTAGTTTATTAAGACTTATGAACTTCTTTGCTAAAACTCAAAAACACTTTATACAGATAAGAGCATGGTGTTTCTACAGAGCCACTGTCTGCGCCCCTGTATACTATACTGACCATAACTCACAATTTAGTTTACAGGTGCACAAACGGTGACCTTGCGCTAAATCAAGAAAGTTGTTTAGATGATGAAACATTATTTTATTTAAAAAAATACATAATTCGCTAATCATTGAACCTAGAAACGAAATTTATTGTTATTTACAAACTTTTTCATAAATTGTGAACTCCTTTAGTTTTTTAAGACTTATGAACTTCTTTGCTTAAAACTCAAAAACACTTTATACAGATAAAGTTATGGTGTTTCTACAGAGCCACTGTCTGCGCCCCTGTATACCATACTGACCATAACTCACAGTTTAGTTTACAGGTGCACAAACGGTGACATTGTGCTAAATCAAGAAAGTTGTTTAGATGATGAAACATTATTTTATTTTAAAAAATACATAATTCGCTAATCATTGAACCTAGAAACGAAAATTATTGTTATTTACAAACTTTTTCATAAATTGTGAACTCCTTTAGTTTTTTAAGACTTATGAACTTCTTTGCTAAAACTCAAAAACACTTTAGACATATAAGGTTATGGTGTTTCTACAGAGCCACTGCCTTCGCCCCTGTATAACATACTGACCATAACTCACAGTTTAGTTTACAGGTGCACAAACGGTGACATTGCGCTAAATCAAGAAAGTTGTTTAGATGATAAAACATTATTTTATTTAAAAAAATACATAATTCGCTAATCATTGAACCTAGAAACGAAAATTATTGTTATTTACAAACTTTTTCATAAATTGTGAACTCCTTTAGTTTTTTAAGACTTATGAACTTCTTTTTTTAAAACTCAAAAACACTTTATACATATGAGGTTATGGTGTTTCTACAGAGCCACTGTCTGCGCCCCTGTATACCATACTGACCATAACTCACAATTTAGTTTACAGGTGCACAAACGGTGACATTGTGCTAAATCAAGAAAGTTGTTTAGATGATAAAACATTATTTTATTTAAAAAAATACATAATTCGCTAATCATTGAACCTAGAAACGAAAATTATTGTTATTTACAAACTTTTTCATAAATTGTGAACTCCTTTAGTTTTTTAAGATTTATGAACTTCTTTGCTAAAACTCAAAAACACTTTATACAGATAAGAGCATGGTGTTTCTACAGAGCCACTGTCTGCGCCCCTGTATACTATACTGACCATAACTCACAATTTAGTTTACAGGTGCACAAACGGTGACCTTGCGCTAAATCAAGAAAGTTGGTTAGATGATGAAACATTTTTTTTTTTATATACATAATTCGCTAGTCATTGAACCTAGAAACAAAAATTATTGTTATTTACAACTTTTTCATAAATGGTGAACTCCTTTAGTTTATTAAGACTTATGAACTTCTTTGCTAAAACTCAAAAACACTTTATACAGATAAGAGCATGGTGTTTCTACAGAGCCACTGTCTGCGCCCCTGTATACTATACTGACCATAACTCACAATTTAGTTTACAGGTGCACAAACGGTGACCTTGCGCTAAATCAAGAAAGTTGTTTAGATGATGAAACATTATTTTATTTAAAAAAATACATAATTCGCTAATCATTGAACCTAGAAACGAAATTTATTGTTATTTACAAACTTTTTCATAAATTGTGAACTCCTTTAGTTTTTTAAGACTTATGAACTTCTTTTCTAAAACTCAAAAACACTTTATACAGATAAGACCGTGGTGTTTCTACAGAGCCACTGTCTGCACCCCTGTACGCCAAACTGACCATAACTCACAGTTTAGTTTCCAGGTGCACAAACGGTGACCTTGCGTTAAATCAAGAAAGTTGGTTAGATGATGAAACATTTTTTTTTTTTTATATATATAATTCGCTAGTCATTGAACCTAGAAACGAAAATTATTGTTATTTACAAACTTTTTCATAAATTGTGAACTCCTTTAGTTTTTTAAGTTTTATGATCTTCTTTGCTAAAACTCAAAAACACTTTATACAGATAAGACCGTAGTGTTTCTACAGAGCCACTGTCTGCACACCTGTACGCCAAACTGACCATAACTCACAGTTTAGTTTCCAGGTGCACAAACGGTGACCTTGCGTTAAATCAAGAAAGTTGGTTAGATGATGAAACATTTTTTTTTTATATACATAATTCGCTAGTCATTGAACCTAGAAACAAAAATTATTGTTATTTACAAACTTTTTCATAAATTGTGAACTCCTTTAGTTTTTTAAGATTTATGAACTTCTTTGCTAAATCTCAAAAACACTTTATACAGATAAGAGCATGGTGTTTCTACAGAGCCACTGTCCTGCGCCCCTGTATACCATACTGACCATAACTCACAGTTTAGTTTACAGGTGGGCAAACGGCGACATTGTGCTCAATCAACGAAGTTGGTTAGATGATGAAAGATTTTTTTTTTTTAAATACATAATTCGCTAATCATTGAACCTAGAAACGAAAATTATTGTTATTTACAAACTTTTTCATAAATTGTGAACTCCTTTAGTTTTTAAAGACCTATGAACCTCTTTGCTAAAACTCAAAAACACTTTTTACAGATAAGAGCATGGTGTTTCTACAGAGCCACTGTCCTGCGCCCCTGTATACCATACTGACCATAACTCACAGTTTAGTTTACAGGTGCACAAACGGTGACAGTGCGCTAAATCAAGAAAGTTGTTTAGATGATGAAACATTATTTTATTTAATAAAACACACAATTCGCTAATCATTGAACCTAGAAACGAAAATTATTGTTATTTACAAACTTTTTCATAAATTGTGAACTCCTTTAGTTTTTTAAGTTTTATCATCTTCTTTGCTAAAACTCAAAAACACTTTATACAGATAAGACCGTAGTGTTTCTACAGAGCCACTGTCTGCACACCTGTACGCCAAACTGACCATAACTCACAGTTTAGTTTCCAGGTGCACAAACGGTGACCTTGCGTTAAATCAAGAAAGTTGGTTAGATGATGAAACATTTTTTTTTTTTATATACATAATTCGCTAGTCATTGAACCTAGAAACAAAAATTATTGTTATTTACAACTTTTTCATAAATGGTGAACTCCTTTAGTTTATTAAGACTTATGAACTTCTTTGCTAAAACTCAAAAACACTTTATACAGATAAGAGCATGGTGTTTCTACAGAGCCACTGTCTGCGCCCCTGTATACTATACTGACCATAACTCACAATTTAGTTTACAGGTGCACAAACGGTGACCTTGCGCTAAATCAAGAAAGTTGTTTAGATGATGAAACATTATTTTATTTAAAAAAATACATAATTCGCTAATCATTGAACCTAGAAACGAAATTTATTGTTATTTACAAACTTTTTCATAAATTGTGAACTCCTTTAGTTTTTTAAGACTTATGAACTTCTTTGCTTAAAACTCAAAAACACTTTATACAGATAAAGTTATGGTGTTTCTACAGAGCCACTGTCTGCGCCCCTGTATACCATACTGACCATAACTCACAGTTTAGTTTACAGGTGCACAAACAGTGACATTGTGCTAAATCAAGAAAGTTGTTTAGATGATGAAACATTATTTTATTTTAAAAAATACATAATTCGCTAATCATTGAACCTAGAAACGAAAATTATTGTTATTTACAAATTTGTTCATAAATTGTGAACTCCTTTAGTTTTTTAAGACTTATGAACTTCTTTGCTAAAACTCAAAAACACTTTAGACATATAAGGTTATGGTGTTTCTACAGAGCCACTGCCTTCGCCCCTGTATAACATACTGACCATAACTCACAGTTTAGTTTACAGGTGCACAAACGGTGACATTGCGCTAAATCAAGAAAGTTGTTTAGATGATAAAACATTATTTTATTTAAAAAAATACATAATTCGCTAATCATTGAACCTAGAAACGAAAATTATTGTTATTTACAAACTTTTTCATAAATTGTGAACTCCTTTAGTTTTTTAAGACTTATGAACTTCTTTTTTTAAAACTCAAAAACACTTTATACATATGAGGTTATGGTGTTTCTACAGAGCCACTGTCTGCGCCCCTGTATACCATACTGACCATAACTCACAGTTTAGTTTACAGGTGCACAAACGGTGACATCGTGCTAAATCAAGAAAGTTGTTTAGATGATAAAACATTATTTTATTTAAAAAAATACATAATTCGCTAATCATTGAACCTAGAAACGAAAATTATTGTTATTTACAAACTTTTTCATAAATTGTGAACTCCTTTAGTTTTTTAAGATTTATGAACTTCTTTGCTAAAACTCAAAAACACTTTATACAGATAAGAGCATGGTGTTTCTACAGAGCCACTGTCTGCGCCCCTGTATACTATACTGACCATAACTCACAATTTAGTTTACAGGTGCACAAACGGTGACCTTGCGCTAAATCAAGAAAGTTGGTTAGATGATGAAACTTTTTTTTTTTATATACATAATTCGCTAGTCATTGAACCTAGAAACAAAAATTATTGTTATTTACAACTTTTTCATAAATGGTGAACTCCTTTAGTTTATTAAGACTTATGAACTTCTTTGCTAAAACTCAAAAACACTTTATACAGATAAGAGCATGGTGTTTCTACAGAGCCACTGTCTGCGCCCCTGTATACTATACTGACCATAACTCACAATTTAGTTTACAGGTGCACAAACGGTGACCTTGCGCTAAATCAAGAAAGTTGTTTAGATGATGAAACATTATTTTATTTAAAAAAATACACAATTCGCTAATCATTGAACCTAGAAACGAAATTTATTGTTATTTACAAACTTTTTCATAAATTGTGAACTCCTTTAGTTTTTTAAGACTTATGAACTTCTTTTCTAAAACTCAAAAACACTTTATACAGATAAGACCGTGGTGTTTCTACAGAGCCACTGTCTGCACCCCTGTACGCCAAACTGACCATAACTCACAGTTTAGTTTCCAGGTGCACAAACGGTGACCTTGCGTTAAATCAAGAAAGTTGGTTAGATGATGAAACATTTTTTTTTTTTTTATATACATAATTCGCTAGTCATTGAACCTAGAAACGAAAATTATTGTTATTTACAAACTTTTTCATAAATTGTGAACTCCTTTAGTTTTTTAAATTTTATGATCTTCTTTGCTAAAACTCAAAAACACTTTATACAGATAAGACCGTAGTGTTTCTACAGAGCCACTGTCTGCACACCTGTACGCCAAACTGACCATAACTCACAGTTTAGTTTCCAGGTGCACAAACGGTGACCTTGCGTTAAATCAAGAAAGTTGGTTAGATGATGAAACATTTTTTTTTTATATACATAATTCGCTAGTCATTGAACCTAGAAACAAAAATTATTGTTATTTACAAACTTTTTCATAAATTGTGAACTCCTTTAGTTTTTTAAGATTTATGAACTTCTTTGCTAAATCTCAAAAACACTTTATACAGATAAGAGCATGGTGTTTCTACAGAGCCACTGTCCTGCGCCCCTGTATACCATACTGACCATAACTCACAGTTTAGTTTACAGGTGGGCAAACGGCGACATTGTGCTCAATCAACGAAGTTGGTTAGATGATGAAACATTTTTTTTTTTATATACATAATTCGCTAGTCATTGAACCTAGAAACAAAAATTATTGTTATTTACAAACTTTTTCATAAATGGTGAACTCCTTTAGTTTATTAAGACTTATGAACTTCTTTGCTAAAACTCAAAAACACTTTTTACAGATAAGAGCATGGTGTTTCTACAGAGCCACTGTCTGCGCCCCTGTATACCATACTGACCATAACTCACAGTTTAGTTTACAAGTGCACAAACAGTGACATTGCGCTAAATCAAGAAAGTTGTTTAGATGATGAAACATTATTTTATTTAAAAAAAAACATAATTCGCTAATCATTGAACCTAGAAACGAAAATTATTGTTATTTACAAACTTTTTCATAAATTGTGAACTCCTTTAGTTTTTTAAGTTTTATCATCTTCTTTGCTAAAACTCAAAAACACTTTATACAGATAAGACCGTAGTGTTTCTACAGAGCCACTGTCTGCACACCTGTACGCCAAACTGACCATAACTCACAGTTTAGTTTCCAGGTGCACAAACGGTGACCTTGCGTTAAATCAAGAAAGTTGGTTAGATGATGAAACATTTTTTTTTTATATACATAATTCGCTAGTCATTGAACCTAGAAACAAAAATTATTGTTATTTACAAACTTTTTCATAAATGGTGAACTCCTTTAGTTTATTAAGACTTATGAACTTCTTTGCTAAAACTCAAAAACACTTTTTACAGATAAGAGCATGGTGTTTCTACAGAGCCACTGTCTGCGCCCCTGTATACCATACTGACTATGACTCACAGTTTTGTTTACAAGTGCACAAACAGTGACATTGCGCTAAATCAAGAAAGTTGTTTAGATGATGAAACATTATTTTATTTAAAAAAATACATAATTCGCTAATCATTGAACCTAGAAAACAAAATTATTGTTATTTACAAACTTTTTCATAAATTGTGAACTCCTTTAGTTTTTTAAGTTTTATGATCTTCTTTGCTAAAACTCAAAAACACTTTATACAGATAAGACCGTAGTGTTTCTACAGAGCCACTGTCTGCACACCTGTACGCCAAACTGACCATAACTCACAGTTTAGTTTCCAGGTGCACAAACGGTGACCTTGCGTTAAATCAAGAAAGTTGGTTAGATGATGAAACATTTTTTTTTTTATATACATAATTCGCTAGTCATTGAACCTAGAAACTAAAATTATTGTTATTTACAAACTTTTTCATAAATTGTGAACTCCTTTAGTTTTTTAAGTTTTATGATCTTCTTTGCTAAAACTCAAAAACACTTTATACAGATAAGACCGTAGTGTTTCTACAGAGCCACTGTCTGCACACCTGTACGCCAAACTGACCATAACTCACAGTTTAGTTTCCAGATGCACAAACGGTGACCTTGCGTTAAATCAAGAAAGTTGGTTAGATGATGAAACATTTTTTTTTTTTATATACATAATTCGCTAGTCATTGAACCTAGAAACAAAAATTATTGTTATTTACAAACTTTTTCATAAATGGTGAACTCCTTTAGTTTATTAAGACTTATGAACTTCTTTGCTAAAACTCAAAAACACTTTTTACAGATAAGAGCATGGTGTTTCTACAGAGCCACTGTCTGCGCCCCTGTATACCATACTGACCATAACTCACAGTTTAGTTTACAAGTGCACAAACAGTGACATTGCGCTAAATCAAGAAAGTTGTTTAGATGATGAAACATTATTTTATTTAAAAAAAAACATAATTCGCTAATCATTGAACCTAGAAAAGAAAATTATTGTTATTTACAAACTTTTTCATAAATTGTGAACTCCTTTAGTTTTTTAAGACTTATGAACTTCTTTTCTAAAACTCAAAAACACTTTATACAGATAAGACCGTGGTGTTTCTACAGAGCCACTGTCTGCACCCCTGTACGCCAAACTGACCATAACTCACAGTTTAGTTTCCAGGTGCACAAACGGTGACCTTGCGTTAAATCAAGAAAGTTGGTTAGATGATGAAACATTTTTTTTTTTTTATATACATAATTCGCTAGTCATTGAACCTAGAAACGAAAATTATTGTTATTTACAAACTTTTTCATAAATTGTGAACTCCTTTAGTTTTTTAAGTTTTATGATCTTCTTTGCTAAAACTCAAAAACACTTTATACAGATAAGACCGTAGTGTTTCTACAGAGCCACTGTCTGCACACCTGTACGCCAAACTTATCATAACTCACAGTTTAGTTTCCAGGTGAACAAACGTAACCTTGTGTTAAATCAAGAAAGTTGGTTAGATGATGAAACTTTTTTTTTTTATATATAAACATAATTCGCTAGTCATTGAACCTAGAAACAAACTTTTTCATAAATGGTGAACTCCTTTAGTTTATTAAGACTTATGAACTTCTTTGCTAAAACTCAAAAACACTTTTTACAGATAAGAGCATGGTGTTTCTACAGAGCCACTGTCTGCGCCCCTGTATACCATACTGACCATAACTCACAGTTTAGTTTACAAGTGCACAAACAGTGACATTGCGCTAAATCAAGAAAGTTGTTTAGATGATGAAACATTATTTTATTTAAAAAAAACCTAATTCGCTAATCATTGAACCTAGAAAAGAAAATTATTGTTATTTACAAACTTTTTCATAAATTGTGAACTCCTTTAGTTTTTTAAGTTTTATGATCTTCTTTGCTAAAACTCAAAAACACTTTATACACATAAGACCGTAGTGTTTCTACAGAGCCACTGTCTGCACACCTGTACGCCAAACTGACCATAACTCACAGTTTAGTTTCCAGGTGCACAAACGGTGACCTTGCGTTAAATCAAGAAAGTTGGTTAGATGATGAAACATTTTTTTTTTATATACATAATTCGCTAGTCATTGAACCTAGAAACTAAAATTATTGTTATTTACAAACTTTTTCATAAATTGTGAACTCCTTTAGTTTTTTAAGTTTTATGATCTTCTTTGCTAAAACTCAAAAACACTTTATACAGATAAGACCGTAGTGTTTCTACAGAGCCACTGTCTGCACACCTGTACGCCAAACTGACCATAACTCACAGTTTAGTTTCCAGGTGCACAAACGGTGACCTTGCGTTAAATCAAGAAAGTTGGTTAGATGATGAAACATTTTTTTTTTATATACATAATTCGCTAGTCATTGAACCTAGAAACAAAAATTATTGTTATTTACAAACTTTTTCATAAATGGTGAACTCCTTTAGTTTATTAAGACTTATGAACTTCTTTGCTAAAACTCAAAAACATTTTTTACAGATAAGAGCATGGTGTTTCTACAGAGCCACTGTCTGCGCCCCTGTATACCATACTGACCATAACTCACAGTTTAGTTTACAAGTGCACAAACAGTGACATTGCGCTAAATCAAGAAAGTTGTTTAGATGATAAAACATTATTTTATTTAAAAAAATACATAATTCGCTAATCATTGAATCTAGAAAAGAAAATTATTGTTATTTACAAACTTTTTCATAAATTGTGAACTCCTTTAGTTTTTTAAGACTTATGAACTTCTTTGCTAAAACTCAAAAACACTTTATACAGATAAGACCGTGGTGTTTCTACAGAGCCACTGTCTGCACCCCTGTACGCCAAACTGACCATAACTCACAGTTTAGTTTCCAGGTGCACAAACGGTGACCTTGCGTTAAATCAAGAAAGTTGGTTAGATGATGAAACATTTTTTTTTTTTATATACATAATTCGCTAGTCATTGAACCTAGAAACGAAAATTATTGTTATTTACAAACTTTTTCATAAATTGTGAACTCCTTTAGTTTTTTAAGTTTTATGATCTTCTTTGCTAAAACTCAAAAACACTTTATACAGATAAGACCGTAGTGTTTCTACAGAGCCACTGTCTGCACACCTGTACGCCAAACTTATCATAACTCACAGTTTAGTTTCCAGGTGAACAAACGGTGACCTTGCGTTAAATCAAGAAAGTTGGTTAGATGATGAAACTTTTTTTTTTTTATATAAACATAATTCGCTAGTCATTGAACCTAGAAACAAACTTTTTCATAAATGGTGAACTCCTTTAGTTTATTAAGACTTATGAACTTCTTTGCTAAAACTCAAAAACACTTTTTACAGATAAGAGCATGGTGTTTCTACAGAGCCACTGTCTGCGCCCCTGTATACCATACTGACCATAACTCACAGTTTAGTTTACAAGTGCACAAACAGTGACATTGCGCTAAATCAAGAAAGTTGTTTAGATGATGAAACATTATTTTATTTAAAAAAAACCTAATTCGCTAATCATTGAACCTAGAAAAGAAAATTATTGTTATTTACAAACTTTTTCATAAATTGTGAACTCCTTTAGTTTTTTAAGACTTATGAACTTCTTTTCTAAAACTCAAAAACACTTTATACAGATAAGACCGTAGTGTTTCTACAGAGCCACTGTCTGCACACCTGTACGCTAAACTGACCATAACTCACAGTTTAGTTTCCAGGTGCACAAACGGTGACCTTGCGTTAAATCAAGAAAGTTGGTTAGATGATGAAACATTTTTTTTTTATATACATAATTCGCTAGTCATTGAACCTAGAAACAAAAAATATTGTTATTTACAAACTTTTTCATAAATGGTGAACTCCTTTAGTTTTTTAAGTTTTATGATCTTCTTTGCTAAAACTCAATAACACTTTATACAGATAAGACCGTAGTGTTTCTACAGAGCCACTGTCTGCACACCTGTACGCTAAACTGACCATAACTCACAGTTTAGTTTCCAGGTGCACAAACGGTGACCTTGCGTTAAATCAAGAAAGTTGGTTAGATGATGAAACATTTTTTTTTTATATACATAATTCGCTAGTCATTGAACCTAGAAACAAAAATTATTGTTATTTACAAACTTTTTCATAAATGGTGAACTCCTTTAGTTTATTAAGACTTATGAACTTCTTTGCTAAAACTCAAAAACACTTTTTACAGATAAGACCGTGGTGTTTCTACAGAGCCACTGTCTGCACCCCTGTACGCCAAACTGACCATAACTCACAGTTTAGTTTCCAAGTGCACAAACGGTGACCTTGCGTTAAATCAAGAAAGTTAGTTAGATGATGAAACATTTTTTTTTTTTATATACATAATTCGCTAGTCATTGAACCTAGAAACGAAAATTATTGTTATTTACAAACCTTTTCATAAATTGTGAACTCCTTTAGTTTTTTAAGTTTTATGATATTCTTTGCTAAAACTCAAAAACACTTTATACAGATAAGACCGTAGTGTTTCTACAGAGCCACTGTCTGCACACCTGTACGCCAAACTGACCATAACTCACAGTTTAGTTTCCAGGTGCACAAACGGTGACCTTGCGTTAAATCAAGAAAGTTGGTTAGATGATGAAACATTTTTTTTTTTATATACATAATTCGCTAGTCATTGAACCTAGAAACAAAAATTATTGTTATTTACAAACTTTTTCATAAATGGTGAACTCCTTTAGTTTTTTAAGTTTTATGATCTTCTTTGCTAAAACTCAAAAACACTTTATACAGATAAGACCGTAGTGTTTATACAGAGCCACTGTCTGCACACCTGTACGCTAAACTGACCATAACTCACAGTTTAGTTTCCAGGTGCACAAACGGTGACCTTGCGTTAAATCAAGAAAGTTGGTTAGATGATGAAACATTTTTTTTTTTATATACATAATTCGCTGGTCATTGAACCTAGAAACAAAAATTATTGTTATTTACAAACTTTTTCATAAATGGTGAACTCCTTTAGTTTATTAAGACTTATGAACTTCTTTGCTAAAACTCAAAAACACTTTTTACAGATTAGACCGTGGTGTTTCTACAGAGCCACTGTCTGCACCCCTGTACGCCAAACTGACCATAACTCACAGTTTAGTTTCCAGGTGCACAAACGGTGACCTTGCGTTAAATCAAGAAAGTTGGTTAGATGATGAAACATTTTTTTTTTTTTATATACATAATTCGCTAGTCATTGAACCTAGAAACGAAAATTATTGTTATTTACAAACTTTTTCATAAATTGTGAACTCCTTTAGTTTTTTAAGTTTTATGATCTTCTTTGCTAAAACTCAAAAACACTTTATACAGATAAGACCGTAGTGTTTCTACAGAGCCACTGTCTGCACACCTGTACGCCAAACTGATCATAACTCACAGTTTAGTTTCCAGGTGCACAAACGGTGACCTTGCGTTAAATCCAGAAAGTTGGTTAGATGATGAAACATTTTTTTTTATATACATAATTCGCTAGTCATTGAACCTAGAAACGAAAATTATTGTTATTTACAAACTTTTTCATAAATTGTGAACTCCTTTAGTTTTTTAAGTTTTATGATCTTCTCTGCTAAAACTCAAAAACACTTTATACAGATAAGACCGTAGTGTTTCTACAGAGCCACTGTCTGCACACCTGTACGCCAAACTGACCATAACTCACAGTTTAGTTTCCAGGTGCACAAACGGTGACCTTGCGTTAAATCAAGAAAGTTGGTTAGATGATGAAACATTTTTTTTTTTATATACATAATTCGCTAGTCATTGAACCTAGAAACAAAAATTATTGTTATTTACAAACTTTTTCATAAATGGTGAACTCCTTTAGTTTTTTAAGTTTTATGATCTTCTTTGCTAAAACTCAAAAACACTTTATACAGATAAGACCGTAGTGTTTATACAGAGCCACTGTCTGCACACCTGTACGCTAAACTGACCATAACTCACAGTTTAGTTTCCAGGTGCACAAACGGTGACCTTGCGTTAAATCAAGAAAGTTGGTTAGATGATGAAACATTTTTTTTTTATATACATAATTCGCTGGTCATTGAACCTAGAAACAATAATTATTGTTATTTACAAACTTTTTCATAAATGGTGAACTCCTTTAGTTTATTAAGACTTATGAACTTCTTTGCTAAAACTCAAAAACACTTTTTACAGATAAGACCGTGGTGTTTCTACAGAGCCACTGTCTGCACCCCTGTACGCCAAACTGACCATAACTCACAGTTTAGTTTCCAGGTGCACAAACGGTGACCTTGCGTTAAATCAAGAAAGTTGGTTAGATGATGAAACATTTTTTTTTTTTTTATATACATAATTCGCTAGTCATTGAACCTAGAAACGAAAATTATTGTTATTTACAAACTTTTTCATAAATTGTGAACTCCTTTAGTTTTTTAAGTTTTATGATCTTCTTTGCTAAAACTCAAAAACACTTTATACAGATAAGACCGTAGTGTTTCTACAGAGCCACTGTCTGCACACCTGTACGCCAAACTGATCATAACTCACAGTTTAGTTTCCAGGTGCACAAACGGTGACCTTGCGTTAAATCCAGAAAGTTGGTTAGATGATGAAACTTTTTTTTTTATATACATAATTCGCTAGTCATTGAACCTAGAAACGAAAATTATTGTTATTTACAAACTTTTTCATAAATTGTGAACTCCTTTAGTTTTTTAAGTTTTATGATCTTCTTTGCTAAAACTCAAAAACACTTTATACAGATAAGACCGTAGTGTTTCTACAGAGCCACTGTCTGCACACCTGTACGCTAAACTGACCATAACTCACAGTTTAGTTTCCAGGTGCACAAACGGTGACCTTGCGTTAAATCAAGAAAGTTGGTTAGATGATGAAACATTTTTTTTTTATATACATAATTCGCTAGTCATTGAACCTAGAAACAAAAATTATTGTTATTTACAAACTTTTTCATAAATGGTGAACTCCTTTAGTTTTTTAAGTTTTATGATCTTCTTTGCTAAAACTCAAAAACACTTTATACAGATAAGACCGTAGTGTTTCTACAGAGCCACTGTCTGCACACCTGTACGCTAAACTGACCATAACTCACAGTTTAGTTTCCAGGTGCACAAACGGTGACCTTGCGTTAAATCAAGAAAGTTGGTTAGATGATGAAACATTTTTTTTTTTATATATACATAATTCGCTAGTCATTGAACCTAGAAACAAAAATTATTGTTATTTACAAACTTTTTCATAAATGGTGAACTCCTTTAGTTTATTAAGACTTATGAACTTCTTTGCTAAAACTCAAAAACACTTTTTACAGATAAGACCGTGGTGTTTCTACAGAGCCACTGTCTGCACCCCTGTACGCCAAACTGACCATAACTCACAGTTTAGTTTCCAAGTGCACAAACGGTGACCTTGCGTTAAATCAAGAAAGTTAGTTAGATGATGAAACATTTTTTTTTTTATATACATAATTCGCTGGTCATTGAACCTAGAAACGAAAATTATTGTTATTTACAAACTTTTTCATAAATTGTGAACTCCTTTAGTTTTTTAAGTTTTATGATATTCTTTGCTAAAACTCAAAGACACTTTATACAGATAAGACCGTAGTGTTTCTACAGAGCCACTGTCTGCACACCTGTACGCCATACTGACCATAACTCACAGTTTAGTTTCCAGGTGCACAAACGGTGACCTTGCGTTAAATCAAGAAAGTTGGTTAGATGATGAAACATTTTTTTTTTTATATACATAATTCGCTAGTCATTGAACCTAGAAACAAAAATTATTGTTATTTACAAACTTTTTCATAAATGGTGAACTCCTTTAGTTTTTTAAGTTTTATGATCTTCTTTGCTAAAACTCAAAAACACTTTATACAGATAAGACCGTAGTGTTTCTACAGAGCCACTGTCTGCACACCTGTACGCTAAACTGACCATAACTCACAGTTTAGTTTCCAGGTGCACAAACGGTGACCTTGCGTTAAATCAAGAAAGTTGGTTAGATGATGAAACATTTTTTTTTTATATACATAATTCGCTGGTCATTGAACCTAGAAACAAAAATTATTGTTATTTACAAACTTTTTCATAAATTGTGAACTCCTTTAGTTTTTTAAGTTTTATGATCTTCTTTGCTAAAACTCAAAAACACTTTATACAGATAAGACCGTAGTGTTTCTACAGAGCCACTGTCTGCACACCTGTACGCCAAACTGACCATAACTCACAGTTTAGTTTCCAGGTGCACAAACGGTGACCTTGCGTTAAATCAAGAAAGTTGGTTAGATGATGAAACATTTTTTTTTTATATACATAATTCGCTAGTCATTGAACCTGGAAACAAAAATTATTGTTATTTACAAACTTTTTCATAAATGGTGAACTCTTTTAGTTTATTAAGACTTATGAACTTCTTTGCTACAACTCAAAAACACTTTTTACAGATAAGAGCATGGTGTTTCTACAGAGCCACTGTCTGCGCCCCTGTATACCATACTGACTATGACTCACAGTTTTGTTTACAAGTGCACAAACAGTGACATTGCGCTAAATCAAGAAAGTTGTTTAGATGATGAAACATTATTTTATTTAAAAAAAAAACATAATTCGCTAATCATTGAACCTAGAAAAGAAAATTATTGTTATTTACAAACTTTTTCATAAATTGTGAACTCCTTTAGTTTTTTAAGACTTATGAACTTCTTTTCTAAAACTCAAAAACACTTTATACAGATAAGACCGTGGTGTTTCTACAGAGCCACTGTCTGCACCCCTGTACGCCAAACTGACCATAACTCACAGTTTAGTTTCCAGGTGCACAAACGGTGACCTTGCGTTAAATCAAGAAAGTTGGTTAGATGATGAAACATTTTTTTTTTATATATACATAATTCGCTAGTCATTGAACCTAGAAACGAAAATTATTGTTATTTACAAACTTTTTCATAAATTGTGAACTCCTTTAGTTTTTTAAGTTTTATGATCTTCTTTGCTAAAACTCAAAAACACTTTATACAGATAAGACCGTAGTGTTTCTACAGAGCCACTGTCTGCACACCTGTACGCTAAACTGACCATAACTCACAGTTTAGTTTCCAGGTGCACAAACGGTGACCTTGCGTTAAATCAAGAAAGTTGGTTAGATGATGAAACATTTTTTTTTTATATACATAATTCGCTAGTCATTGAACCTGGAAACAAAAATTATTGTTATTTACAAACTTTTTCATAAATGGTGAACTCCTATAGTTTATTAAGACTTATGAACTTCTTTGCTACAACTCAAAAACACTTTTTACAGATAAGAGCATGGTGTTTCTACAGAGCCACTGTCTGCGCCCCTGTATACCATACTGACCATAACTCACAGTTTAGTTTACAAGTGCACAAACAGTGACATTGCGCTAAATCAAGAAAGTTGTTTAGATGATGAAACATTATTTTATTTAAAAAAATACATAATTCGCTAATCATTGAATCTAGAAAAGAAAATTATTGTTATTTACAAACTTTTTCATAAATTGTGAACTCCTTTAGTTTTTTAAGACTTATGAACTTCTTTGCTAAAACTCAAAAACACTTTATACAGATAAGACCGTGGTGTTTCTACAGAGCCACTGTCTGCACCCCTGTACGCCAAACTGACCATAACTCACAGTTTAGTTTCCAGGTGCACAAACGGTGACCTTGCGTTAAATCAAGAAAGTTGGTTAGATGATGAAACATTTTTTTTTTTTATATACATAATTCGCTAGTCATTGAACCTAGAAACGAAAATTATTGTTATTTACAAACTTTTTCATAAATTGTGAACTCCTTTAGTTTTTTAAGTTTTATGATCTTCTTTGCTAAAACTCAAAAACACTTTATACAGATAAGACCGTAGTGTTTCTACAGAGCCACTGTCTGCACACCTGTACGCCAAACTTATCATAACTCACAGTTTAGTTTCCAGGTGCACAAACGGTGACCTTGCGTTAAATCCAGAAAGTTGGTTAGATGATGAAACATTTTTTTTTTTTATATACATAATTCGCTAGTCATTGAACCTAGAAACGAAAATTATTGTTATTTACAAACTTTTTCATAAATTGTGAACTCCTTTAGTTTTTTAAGTTTTATGATCTTCTTTGCTAAAACTCAAAAACACTTTATACAGATAAGACCGTAGTGTTTCTACAGAGCCACTGTCTGCACACCTGTACGCTAAACTGACCATAACTCACAGTTTAGTTTCCAGGTGCACAAACGGTGACCTTGCGTTAAATCAAGAAAGTTGGTTAGATGATGAAACATTTTTTTTTTATATACATAATTCGCTAGTCATTGAACCTAAAAACAAAAATTATTGTTATTTACAAACTTTTTCATAAATGGTGAACTCCTTTAGTTTTTTAAGTTTTATGATCTTCTTTGCTAAAACTCAAAAACACTTTATACAGATAAGACCGTAGTGTTTCTACAGAGCCACTGTCTGCACACCTGTACGCTAAACTGACCATAACTCACAGTTTAGTTTCCAGGTGCACAAACGGTGACCTTGCGTTAAATCAAGAAAGTTGGTTAGATGATGAAACATTTTTTTTTTTATATACATAATTCGCTAGTCATTGAACCTAGAAACAAAAATTATTGTTATTTACAAACTTTTTCATAAATGGTGAACTCCTTTAGTTTATTAAGACTTATGAACTTCTTTGCTAAAACTCAAAAACACTTTTTACAGATAAGACCGTGGTGTTTCTACAGAGCCACTGTCTGCACCCCTGTACGCCAAACTGACCATAACTCACAGTTTAGTTTCCAAGTGCACAAACGGTGACCTTGCGTTAAATCAAGAAAGTTAGTTAGATGATGAAACATTTTTTTTTTTATATACATAATTCGCTGGTCATTGAACCTAGAAACAAAAATTATTGTTATTTACAAACTTTTTCATAAATGGTGAACTCCTTTAGTTTATTAAGACTTATGAACTTCTTTGCTAAAACTCAAAAACACTTTTTACAGATAAGACCGTGGTGTTTCTACAGAGCCACTGTCTGCACCCCTGTACGCCAAACTGACCATAACTCACAGTTTAGTTTCCAGGTGCACAAACGGTGACCTTGCGTTAAATCAAGAAAGTTGGTTAGATGATGAAACATTTTTTTTTTTTTATATACATAATTCGCTAGTCATTGAACCTAGAAACGAAAATTATTGTTATTTACAAACTTTTTCATAAATTGTGAACTCCTTTAGTTTTTTAAGTTTTATGATCTTCTTTGCTAAAACTCAAAAACACTTTATACAGATAAGACCGTAGTGTTTCTACAGAGCCACTGTCTGCACACCTGTACGCCAAACTGATCATAACTCACAGTTTAGTTTCCAGGTGCACAAACGGTGACCTTGCGTTAAATCCAGAAAGTTGGTTAGATGATGAAACATTTTTTTTTTATATACATAATTCGCTAGTCATTGAACCTAGAAACAAAAATTATTGTTATTTACAAACTTTTTCATAAATGGTGAACTCCTTTAGTTTTTTAAGTTTTATGATCTTCTTTGCTAAAACTCAAAAACACTTTATACAGATAAGACCGTAGTGTTTCTACAGAGCCACTGTCTGCACACCTGTACGCTAAACTGACCATAACTCACAGTTTAGTTTCCAGGTGCACAAACGGTGACCTTGCGTTAAATCAAGAAAGTTGGTTAGATGATGAAACATTTTTTTTTTATATACATAATTCGCTAGTCATTGAACCTAGAAACAAAAATTATTGTTATTTACAAACTTTTTCATAAATGGTGAACTCCTTTAGTTTATTAAGACTTATGAACTTCTTTGTTAAAACTCAAAAACACTTTTTACAGATAAGACCGTGGTGTTTCTACAGAGCCACTGTCTGCACCCCTGTACGCCAAACTGACCATAACTCACAGTTTAGTTTCCAAGTGCACAAACGGTGACCTTGCGTTAAATCAAGAAAGTTAGTTAGATGATGAAACATTTTTTTTTTTATATACATAATTCGCTAGTCATTGAACCTAGAAACGAAAATTATTGTTATTTACAAACTTTTTCATAAATTGTGAACTCCTTTAGTTTTTTAAGTTTTATGATATTCTTTGCTAAAACTCAAAAACACTTTATACAGATAAGACCGTAGTGTTTCTACAGAGCCACTGTCTGCACACCTGTACGCCATACTGACCATAACTCACAGTTTAGTTTCCAGGTGCACAAACGGTGACCTTGCGTTAAATCAAGAAAGTTGGTTAGATGATGAAACATTTTTTTTTTTATATACATAATTCGCTAGTCATTGAACCTAGAAACAAAAATTATTGTTATTTACAAACTTTTTCATAAATGGTGAACTCCTTTAGTTTTTTAAGTTTTATGATCTTCTTTGCTAAAACTCAAAAACACTTTATACAGATAAGACCGTAGTGTTTCTACAGAGCCACTGTCTGCACACCTGTACGCTAAACTGACCATAACTCACAGTTTAGTTTCCAGGTGCACAAACGGTGACCTTGCGTTAAATCAAGAAAGTTGGTTAGATGATGAAACATTTTTTTTTTATATACATAATTCGCTGGTCATTGAACCTAGAAACAAAAATTATTGTTATTTACAAACTTTTTCATAAATGGTGAACTCCTTTAGTTTATTAAGACTTATGAACTTCTTTGCTAAAACTCAAAAACACTTTTTACAGATAAGACCGTGGTGTTTCTACAGAGCCACTGTCTGCACCCCTGTACGCCAAACTGACCATAACTCACAGTTTAGTTTCCAGGTGCACAAACGGTGACCTTGCGTTAAATCAAGAAAGTTGGTTAGATGATGAAACATTTTTTTTTTTTATATACATAATTCGCTAGTCATTGAACCTAGAAACGAAAATTATTGTTATTTACAATTTTTTTCATAAATTGTGAACTCCTTTAGTTTTTTAAGTTTTATGATCTTCTTTGCTAAAACTCAAAAACACTTTATACATATAAGGTTATGGTGTTTCTACAGAGCCACTGTCTGCGTACCTGTATACCATACTGACCATAACTCACAGTTTAGTTTACAGGTGCAAAAACGGTGACATTGTGCAAAATCAAGAAAGTTGTTTAGATGATGAAACATTATTTTATTTTAAAAAATACATAATTCGCTAATCATTGAACCTAGAAACGAAAATTATTGTTATTTACAAATTTTTTCATAAATTGTGAACTCCTTTAGTTTTTAAGACTTATGAACTTCTTTGCTAAAACTCAAAAACACTTTATAAATTTAAGGTTATGGTGTTTCTACAGAGCCACTGTCTTCGCCCCTGTATACCATACTGACCATAACTCACAGTTTAGTTTACAGGTGCACAAACGGTGACATTGCGCTAAATCAAGAAAGTTGTTTAGATGAAAAAACATTATTTAATTTAAAAAAATACATAATTCGCTAATCATTTAACCTAGAAACGAAAATTATTGTTATTTAAAAACTTTTTCATAAATTGTGAACTCCTTTAGTTTTTTAAGACTTATGAACTTCTTTTATTAAAACTCAAAAACACTTTATACATATAAGGTTATGGTGTTTCTACAGAGCCACTGTCTGCGCCCCTGTATACCATACTGACCATAACTCACAGTTTAGTTTACAGGTGCACAAACGGTGACATTGTGCTAAATCAAGAAAGTTGTTTAGATGATAAAACATTATTTTATTTAAAAAAATACATAATTCGCTAATCATTGAACCTAGAAAAGAAAATTATTGTTATTTACAAACTTTTTTCATAAATTGTGAACTCCTTTAGTTTTTAAAGACCTATGAACTTCTTTGCTAAAACTCAAAAACACTTTTTACAGATAAGAGCATGGTGTTTCTACAGAGCCACTGTCCTGCGCCCCTGTTTACCATACTGACCATAACTCACAGTTTAGTTTACAGGTGGGCAAACGGCGACATTGTGCTAAATCAACAAAGTTGGTTAGATGAAGAAACATTATTTTATTTGAAAAATACATAATTCGCTAATCATTGAACCTAAAAAAGAAAATTATTGTTATTTACAAACTTTTTCATAAATTGTGAACTCCTTTAGTTTATTAAGACTTATGAACTTCTTTGCTAAAACTCAAAAACACTTTTTACAGATAAGAGCATGGTGTTTCTACAGAGCCACTGTCTGCGCCCCTGTATACCATACTGACCATAATTCACAGTTTAGTTTACAGGTGGGCAAACGGTGACATTGCGCTAAATCAACAAAGTTGGTTAGATGATGAAACATTATTTTATTTGAAAAATACATAATTCGCTAATCATTGAACCTAGAAACGAAAATTATTGTTATTTACAAACTTTTTCATAAATTGTGAACTCCTTTAGTTTTTTAAGACTTATGAACTTCTTTGCTAAAACTCAAAAACACTTTATACAGATAAGACCGTGGTGTTTCTACAGAGCCACTGTCTGCACCCCTGTACGCCAAACTGACCATAACTCACAGTTTAGTTTCCAGGTGCACAAACGGTGACCTTGCGTTAAATCAAGAAAGTTGGTTAGATGATGAAACATTTTTTTTTTTTATATACATAATTCGCTAGTCATTGAACCTAGAAACGAAAATTATTGTTATTTACAAACTTTTTCATAAATGGTGAACTCCTTTAGTTTTTTAAGACTTATGAACTTCTTTGCTAAAACTCAAAAACACTTAATACAGATAAGAGCATGGTGTTTCTACAGAGCCACTGTCCTGCGCCCCTGTATACTATACTGCTCATAACTCACAGTTTAGTTTACAGGTTCACAAACGGTGACCTTGCGTTAAATCAAGAAAGTTGGTTAGATGATGATACATTTTTTTTTTTTTAAATACATAATTCGCTAATCTATGTACCTAGAAACGAAAATTATTGTTATTTACAAACTTTTTCATAAATTGTGAACTCCTTTAGTTTTTAAAGACCTATGAACTTCTTTGCTAAAATTCAAAAACACTTTTTACAGATAAGAGCATGGTGTTTCTACAGAGCCACTGTCCTGCGCCCCTGTTTACCATACTGACGATAACTCACAGTTTAGTTTACAGGTGGGCAAACGGTGACATTGCGCTAAATCAAGAAAGTTGTTTAGATGATGAAACATTATTTTATTTAAAAAAATACATAACTCGCTAATCATTGAACCTAGAAACGAAAATTATTGTTATTTACAAACTTTTTCATAAATTGTGAACTCCTTTAGTTTTTTAAGACTTATGAACTTCTTTGCTTAAAACTCAAAAACACTTTTTACAGATAAGAGCATGGTGTTTCTACAGAGCCACTGTCTGCGCCCCTGTATACCATACTGACCATAATTCACAGTTTAGTTTACAGGTGGGCAAACGGTGACATTGCGCTAAATCAACAAAGTTGGTTAGATGATGAAACATTATTTTATTTGAAAAATACATAATTCGCTAATCATTGAACCTAGAAACGAAAATTATTGTTATTTACAAACTTTTTCATAAATTGTGAACTCCTTTAGTTTTTTAAGACTTATGAACTTCTTTGCTAAAACTCAAAAACACTTTATACAGATAAGACCGTGGTGTTTCTACAGAGCCACTGTCTGCACCCCTGTACGCCAAACTGACCATAACTCACAGTTTAGTTTCCAGGTGCACAAACGGTGACCTTGCGTTAAATCAAGAAAGTTGGTTAGATGATGAAACATTTTTTTTTTTTATATACATAATTCGCTAGTCATTGAACCTAGAAACGAAAATTATTGTTATTTACAAACTTTTTCATAAATGGTGAACTCCTTTAGTTTTTTAAGACTTATGAACTTCTTTGCTAAAACTCAAAAACACTTAATACAGATAAGAGCATGGTGTTTCTACAGAGCCACTGTCCTGCGCCCCTGTATACTATACTGCTCATAACTCACAGTTTAGTTTACAGGTTCACAAACGGTGACCTTGCGTTAAATCAAGAAAGTTGGTTAGATGATGATACATTTTTTTTTTTTTAAATACATAATTCGCTAATCTATGTACCTAGAAACGAAAATTATTGTTATTTACAAACTTTTTCATAAATTGTGAACTCCTTTAGTTTTTAAAGACCTATGAACTTCTTTGCTAAAATTCAAAAACACTTTTTACAGATAAGAGCATGGTGTTTCTACAGAGCCACTGTCCTGCGCCCCTGTTTACCATACTGACGATAACTCACAGTTTAGTTTACAGGTGGGCAAACGGTGACATTGCGCTAAATCAAGAAAGTTGTTTAGATGATGAAACATTATTTTATTTAAAAAAATACATAATTCGCTAATCATTGAACCTAGAAACGAAAATTATTGTTATTTACAAACTTTTTCATAAATTGTGAACTCCTTTAGTTTTTTAAGACTTATGAACTTCTTTGCTTAAAACTCAAAAACACTTTATACATATAAGGTTATGGTGTTTCTACAGAGCCACTGTCTGCGCCCCTGTATACCATACTGACCATAACTCACAGTTTAGTTTACAGGTGCACAAACGGTGACATTGTGCTAAATCAAGAAAGTTGTTTAGATGATGAAACATTTTTTTTTTTTATATACATAATTCGCTAGTCATTGAACCTAGAAACGAAAATTATTGTTATGTACAAACTTTTTCATAAATTGTGAACTCCTTTAGTTTTTTAAGTTTTATGATCTTCTTTGCTAAAACTCAAAAACACTTTATACAGATAAGACCGTAGTGTTTCTACAGAGCCACTGTCTGCACACCTGTACGCTAAACTGACCATAACTCACAGTTTAGTTTCCAGGTGCACAAACGGTGACCTTGCGTTAAATCAAGAAAGTTGGTTAGATGATGAAACATTTTTTTTTTTTTTATATACATAATTCGCTAGTCATTGAACCTAGAAACGAAAATTATTGTTATTTACAAACTTTTTCATAAATGGTGAACTCCTTTAGTTTATTAAGACTTATGAACTTCTTTGCTAAAACTCAAAAACACCTTTATACAGATAAGAGCATGGTGTTTCTACAGAGCCACTGTCCTGCGCCCCTGTATACTATACTGACCACAACTCACAGTTTAGTTTACAGGTGCACAAACGGTGACCTTGCGTTAAATCAAGAAAGTTGGTTAGATGATGAAACATTATTTTATTTTAAAAAATACATAATTCGCTAATCATTGAACCTAGAAACGAAAATTATTGTTATTTACAAATTTGTTCATAAATTGTGAACTCCTTTAGTTTTTTAAGACTTATGAACTTCTTTGCTAAAACTCAAAAACACTTTATACATATGAGGTTATGGTGTTTCTACAGAGCCACTGTCTTCGCCCCTGTATACCATACTGACCATAACTCACAGTTTAGTTTATAGGTGCACAAACGGTGACATTGCGCTAAATCAAGAAAGTTGTTTAGATGATAAAACATTATTTTATTTAAATAAATACATAATTCGCTAATCATTGAACCTAGAAACGAAAATTATTGTTATTTACAAACTTTTTCATAAATTGTGAACTCCTTTAGTTTTTTAAGACTTATGAACTTCTTTGGTTCAAACTCAAAAACATTTTATACATATAAGGTTATGGTGTTTCTACAGAGCCACTGTCTGCGCCCCTGTATACCATACTGACCATAACTCACAGTTTAGTTTACAGGTGCACAAACGGTGACATTGTGCTAAATCAAGAAAGTTGTTTAGATGATAAAACATTATTTTATTTAAAAAATACATAATTCGCTAATTATTGAACCTAGAAACGAAAATTATTGTTATTTACAAACTTTTTCATAAATTGTGAACTCCTTTAGTTTTTTAAGACTTATGAACTTCTTTGCTAAAACTCAAAAACACTTTTTACAGATAAGAGCATGGTGTTTCTACAGAGCCACTGTCCTGCGCCCCTGTATACCATACTGACCATAACTCACAGTTTAGTTTACAGGTGCACAAACGGTGACCTTGCGTTAAATCAAGAAAGTTGGTTAGATGATGAAACATTTTCTTTTTTAAATACATAATTCGCTAATCATTGAACCTAGAAACGAAAATTATTGTTATTTACAAACTTTTTCATAAATTGTGAACTCCTTTAGTTTTTAAAGACCTATGAACTTCTTTGCTAAAACTCAAAAACACTTTTTACAGATAAGAGCATGGTGTTTCTACAGAGCCACTGTCCTGCGCCTCTGTTTACCATACTGACCATAACTCACAGTTTAGTTTACAGGTGGGCAAACGGCGACATTGTGCTAAATCAACAAAGTTGGTTAGATGAAGAAACATTATTTTATTTGAAAAATACATAATTCGCTAATCATTGAACCTAGAAAAGAAAATTATTGTTATTTACAAACTTTTTCATAAATTGTGAACTCCTTTAGTTTATTAAGACTTATGAACTTCTTTGCTAAAACTCAAAAACACTTTTTACAGATAAGAGCATGGTGTTTCTACAGAGCCACTGTCTGCACCCCTGTACACCAAACTGACATTTGTCATACCTAAATACTAATTTGAACATACCTAAATTCAATACTTGCTGGTAAAAACATATAAGCGGAAAAATCAAATAATTAAAAAATCAATTTATTTATAGGCCTACTGTAATAATGTTAAAAACAATAACAAATTTCAAGTTATGTAGTTTGGTGATTAAACAAAACGAACACAAGACAGCTAAGAATGTTTACATTTAATAAAGAGTATATTATTATATACGTAGTTATACTGTATGACTATGTGTAGTTAGTTGTTATCATGATTGCATATCCACATTCCTGCCAGCTCATTGATAAAATATCTTTTAATATAAATAGTTAATGTATAACTTGTAAACATTCAATCAAGTGACGTGTCGGTAAGTCAGCGGAACCAGCTGAATGTTTCCAAGAAGAGTTCCCCTTTGTCCAGCCTATTGACAAATATTCAACTATATAATATACAATAATACTTTTTGGCTTGGCATCAATTTTAATTTTCAATGCCTGGAGCGGTTTGTGGTGAGTGTAAAACTGAGATATTAGTGTGCCAAACTATACTATTCGGCCACTATTTAGTAAGCAAGGTAAAGTAACAATAGTAGTTTGAGCTATACTTGTGTAATAGTGAGGCTCACAAAAATCTTATAAGCAACTTTTTTTTTTATATAAAATCTTATTATGTATTATTTTTGTTCATAATTTTTGTGTGCATAGCTCATATTTTTATTATTATTATTTCAAACTTTCCCAAATATAATTTTTGCCTAATGTGAATGAAAAGATGAAAATGGTGATATTCAAACTTGTAGGCAATAAAATACATATGTAAAACATATTTTTTGTAAAATCGATATTTTAAGAATAACAGCTCGATAACTGCTGAATAACATCTAAATAGCCAAGTTAAAAACTTGTGTATGATATAATAATTACTCCACCACCCCCCTGTACATCCAGGTAGGAATCCTGAGGAGTCTCAAATACCCAGTTAACAAAGTGAACTCCCTCTGGAGTGTTAGTAGGAAATAGGATTTTCTACATGAGGCACCAAGGTTTACGATTCCGGGGCAACACCAAATATTGGTTAAAACTATTTTGTTCAAATATTGGATAAAAAACCCAAAGGTATATTTAACGTAACAGCAGATATTTCTTGTTGAAACTCCATATTCAAGGATTAAATAAAGCAATAAAGCTAACGTTTCAAAATTATTTTAATAATAAAATGAGCTACAATTGTTTCGCCTTGCGGCATCATCGGGAAACTAATCATCTAATCATCGGGCATAAAAGAGCAGTTGCCCGTGATACCGTAAGGCGAAACAATTGTAGCTCATTTTATTATTAAGATAATTATGAAACTTTAGCTTTATTTCTTTATCCTTGAACCAAAAGGTAGTTTAATATTTGTAGAAAAAGGTGTACATCCAGCTAGATATTATCGGTATTTTAAAAGTGTACATCCAGCTAGGTTTGCTTGGGAATACCAATGCAGAGCCAGTTAAATCACTTTCGATAAAAAATTTCAAACATTATAATCTAATATTGGTTAAAGCGAATCAAATGTAATGTATGCCACCATGCCAATTTATCAATATAATATGTTGCTCAGATTTTGCTCAAAAGTAGCCTTAAAAACTCAATTAAAATGAATATTCCAAGAAGTATTTGTTTAGTTAGGTTTAAAATTTTATCTCTAGGGAGATAGCATTGTTAGGGTGATAGCAATCAACATATTATAATCGGCTCCTTCGACATCACAAGATGGGCAAATCTGAACAATATCCAAACAGGTATTTTTGAGAAATTATCTTTTACTGATAATCACCCAACAATTTAGGAAAATTTTATCGTATTCATTTCTGTTGATTTTGAGATATTGGTGTTTTTATAACATCTCCTCCATTTATTATTGTTGTACAACTATTTCTCTCTCTAAATTTTCAGAGAATGAAAACTAATGCGTTTTTTTTTGGAGGCTACAATAATTTAGTAAAATTTTATCAAAATAGTTACTGGTACCACCAATTTTGATGAATTAGTCATTTGTATTTTCTTATAGTTGCAACTATCCTCAAATTTTGATTAGTCGAAAATAAAGCTAAAAACTCTCAAGTTTTACCCAAAGTTGTCCCACAAACAAATTTGATAAAAATCAGTCCTCTAGTTTGGGCTGCGTATGATTGTAGACAATAGACGCTAGATATAATTCCAAAAACCACATGTTTGAACTAAGGTTATATAGGCAAAAAACACGAAATCGATATCATAGCCCATCGAGTGACTTTCTTGATTTTATATAGGAAGCCTATGTGTGAGAGCGAAAAATTTCTTGCTGCACCTAAAAAATGTAAGGCTAAGTAAATTGTACTTCATAGTATTTTGGAAAATTATAAATCAACCTATTATGCTAAGTGTCCTGTTTTAATTATCCTAACCCGAGCCTCTCGATTCTCAGTTAAGGAACCAATGAGTAATGTCTGTGATGACAGGGACAGGTGTTTACTGCAAGGGAATTTGTTTATCAATTATAATATCTAGACTGTTGGTTGGCATTTCCGTGTCGACATTGCACCGAATAAACCTGAGCAATACGTCAATGGAATTTGGTTAATACAGCGTCAAATATAAGATAAACAAAACGCAATAAATTCATTTTTGTTTTCAATTTTTTTTTTGGTTTTGTTAAGGCGAAATCCGCAACAAATTCAGCACTCCTAAGCAAGTAATAAACACATTTTCTAAGAAAAAAGTGTATGAAGTAGGCCTACGTCCTTACTATTGTGTATGTAACACATATTTTATAGTATAGAGAAACTTTGTTAATAATTATGTTTTTGGACTCATTTTCAAAATTAACAGTCTTTCAAAAACTACTTCAATTTTACAAGTATTCATCTACATATACTTAGTGAAGTTGAAATGTAGTTCATAGATTGTGTTTAGTAATGATTAATGTCATAATGTAGTATAACTATTATTTAAAACTTAAATTTTTTGAACACCTGGATTTTACAAGCGTTTCTCTCTATTTCCTTAGTAAATTACAAAAATTTAGTTACATTTACCACACTGTGACTAGCAAAGAGTAATGTCTATTTTGGACTATAGCCTTTTTTTTAATTTATCATTTTTTTCGAAATATACTTCGATTTTACAAATATTCACCAATATATTCTTAACGAAGTTGAAATTTAATTAATAGACTGTGATTAGTAATGATTAATGTCATATTGTAGTATAACTATTATTTTACAATTAAATTTTTTGAACACCTGGATTTTACTAGTGTTTCTCTCAATTTCCTTAGTAAATTACAAAAATTTAGTTACTATTAAACATTTGCTACACTGTGACTAGCAAAGAGTAATGTCTATTTTGGACTATAGCCTTTTTTAATTTATCATTTTTTCTAAATATACTTCGATTTTACAAGTATTCACCAATATATAAAAAATGTTTAGCCTAATTTCATTTGTAAAAACTTAATTATATGTTTGTTGATAAGAGGCAATAAAAATCAATCAATCAATCATATTCTTAATGAAGTTGAAATTTAATTAATAGACTGTGATTAGTAATGAGTAATATCATATTGTAGTATAACTATTATTTTACAATTTTTTTTTTTTTAACACCTGGATTTTACAAGTTTGTCTCTATTTCCTTAGTAAATTACAAAAATTTAGTTACATTGGCTATTAAACATTTACTACACTGTGACTAACAAAGAGTAATGTCAATTTTGGACTATAGCATTTTTTAATTTAGAATTTTTTCGAAATATACTTTCATTTTACAATTATTCACCAATATATTCTTAGTGAAGTTGAAATGTAATCTTACTATTAAGCAGTTAGTCTGTGTGTCTATTATTGAGTAACATCATATTTGGAGTATAATCTTTCTTTAAATTTACAATATTTTACAGTTTAAACTGGTGCATAAAAACTTACACAAATTAGAAGTAGAAGAAAAAACTTTCACATACATAGGCTAAACGTTTACCACACGTGTTTCAATCCACATGGACACTATCTGTAGCGCCTAAACGAAACCAGAAAAAAAATTCCTTCCAATTAGAACCCCCCTTTTTCGACCCCAAAGAATTCAGGAAAATTATTTTCGACGCTGCTCAATGACCCAAAAGGGCACTTTTGGGGGGCAGGGTGGTGTTTTAGGAAAATATTCAAATAGAAACATAGGTCGTGTGATACCTCATTTTAAAGGTCTCTCTTTTCTGAACATTTTGGAGCAAACGAAATTGTTATCTTTTCATTACTGCACAGGGTGTGACGAAATTTTTTTTTTTTAAAGTTTTTAGAGGGGAAATGTGACTGCCAGCTTCCTCACAAAGATAGGGCAACCAATTTTTTTTTTTACTAGTTTTACAAGAATACACCTTTTCAGGAGATATGGGTTAGTATGGACTTCTATGTGGTTTTCAAATTTTTAATAAATTTCAAACTTTAATAACTTTTATGGAGCAAAAAGTAAAGTAAAAAAAAATCAAATAGCAACCTAGATTGAAAATTGTACCATTTGAGAGACCTTTTTTGAAAACAAACATTTTTTTTATTGAAAGTTTGGTTCTATCTTGCACCATTGAATAATTGTAAAAAAAAAGGCATTTACGAAAATAAATTTTATTTCGTCACACCCTGTACAGTAATGAAAAGATAACAATATTTTTTTACTCCAAAAGGTTCAGAAAAGAGAGACCTTTAAAATGAGGTATCACACGACCTATGTTTCTATTTGAAAACTTTCCAAATAAAACCACCCTGCCCCCCCAAAAGTGCCCTTTTGGGTCATTAAGAAGCGTAGAAAATAATTTTCCCGAATTCTTTTGTGTCGAAAAAGGGTCTAATTGGAAGGAAATTTTTATCTGGTTTCGTTTAGGCGCTATAGATAGTGTCCATGTGGTCTGAAACACCCGGTATATAGGCTACATTGACATTCGATGCAGCGACAAATTTTAGATGTCGCTTTTCGACCCCAACGGTATCGGTAAAAATTGTCCAACGCTAACTACATTTTTTTTCTCGCTCCAGTGCGAGTATAGAAGTTCACTTTGCTACATGGCAGTAACACATCACATATATTTCAAATGATTTTAACTGAGAAAGTTATTGCTTAGTTTGTTTTAGCACATTATTAATGTTTTATTTACAACCTACGGTAAATAACTACAATTCGCTATCCAGAAAATCAAAGTTGGATGTAAAGAGTATATGTTTATTTCATTCCGTTTAGATAAAATGAGAAGCGTATGAAGAATTATATCGACATTTACACAGAATGTTTGTATCACTACTAAGAACTTATATATAATAACAGTTGAAAAGGATTATTTTTCGTTCGGCTATTGAAGGAAAATCGAAAATCGGCGAAATTAAAATGTTTTTCTTCTCCCGCCTCCTCAAATATCTCTATTTATAAATATATGAATCTCAAATTCGCAGGGATTATCGAAAGCTATCTTCTGAATAGAACACAATTTTATGTTAAAAAAACACAATCGTTCCTGAGATAAAAATTGTTTAGTGGAAAAAGGGAACTTTTGAGGAGTGAAATTGGAAATTTTCAAAAGTTTGAGCGTTGACAGCTTACAAACTATTGTAAGATATCTCCATCGTTTTTATTTTGAATCCTCTATAAGAGCTGTAAGTTTCAGATTTTTTGTAATTTTTTAGTGAAGCTCTCAAAATCACGTTTTATTTACGTTTCATCGTCGATATTTAAGATTTTTACAAAAATCCGAATATAATTTACTAAAACTAGAGGAACTAGAGAATTCAAAATAAACATATCCAGAACTGATTTATTGTTTTTTTACAGAACTCCAGAACTGCAAATTTTTTTAGATATTCTTTGGCCATCGGTAAATTTTGTATGGGCTTTTATGCTAAATGTTAAAGTATTTTAAAAATTATAAAAAAACAAAGACTCATTTATTTGGCCAAAATATGCCACCTTACTAAATTTGACTAAAATAGATTGCGCTGTTTTCTCAAAACGAATTCATTACAGAAACAATTATCGACATAGATGTTTCATGTCATCACATAATATTCTACATTATTCATATATTAGAAGAAATATAACAATGCAAATTGTAATGACATCGGTTGTTTTAGAAACTTGTTTCTGACAACAACAAAAATAATTATAATTCAATAGGCAAGGAATAAAATAATGTTTGATAGTTTGAGTTTCAACTCCGATGAAATGATTTTAAAAGGACACCGCGAGTAAACAAATTTTCCATCGCCTCGGTTTCTGCATGGTATTTGTTCTTAAACTATAGGTGTAATATACAATCTTGTTGAGCACTCTGGTGAAATTCACAATAATAATTCGAATTTGCCCCTAACCACAATCACTAGAAACTTAATAAAACACAATTATCTGATTAATTGTTCTTTATTAATTATTTCCACTTAATGCCCTGATCTGTGGAGTGGGAGGGATTTTAGCTTGCACTCAGGTTATCATAGTTTTAGGTTTAATTTTATTTCATTAGTAGATATGTAACGTTAGATTTAGTTTATAAGCAAGACCCTCCGATGATGATAACCATGTTATCGAAATGTACATCAGGGCATTAAGTGGAAATAATTAATAAAGAACAATTAATCAGATAATTGTGTTTTATTAAGTTTCTAGTGATTGTGGTTAGGGGCAAATTCGAATTATTATTTATAGGTGTAATGTCCATAATCCTCCATCACAACAGAAATGTCTAGTCTCAGAATCACCATTGTGCATAAAACTCAATTATGGGACATTTTTGTAAGTTACGTCTATTATTAATTTTATAACCTAATTCACACGATTCTGTTGTTAAAAACCATGAGCCGTGTGTAACATTAATGGTTTAATGGTCAATGGTTTAGTTTAAATCTAATGAAATCCACGGAAAACTTTGTTTACAATTTTTCATTTTATTCTGTTAATTGAAACCTATAAATTACTTAAGTAAAACGATTTTACCAAATGCTTTGAAACTCGAACAAACACTATAAACCTCATTCAAAATGTTTTTTAAACATTCCGTTAAAAACACTATATAAGCCATAACAAATGTTATAAATACAATGTTGGTTAATAAATTTGTTGTACAAAATTTGCTGAAAATTGAACAAAAAATAGATTGTTATACTAAAATTCAGTTTTTAACAACTGTTGAAAAAGTACTGTAGGGTTCTGGAAAGGTGCAATTCCAAGAATTGAAGTCGGGGGGGGGGGGGGTACTAGTTATACCTTAAGGGTAATTGCAATAACCTTATTTCGATACAATGCAAATTAGCTAATAACGAATAAAACAATATTAATTCTGAAAAAGGAGATTCAAACAAGCTACCAGTAGTAACGTAGGAAATAACATCTTCATATAAACAAAGTAAACAAATTAAATGTTTCCATTCTTTAAACTATGGAATATTAGAATTCTGTGTGGTAAACACATCTTATGCCTATCTCACACCAGCATGGACAACTAACTACTGCTTACCAAAAATTTAAAAACGTTTACTAACAAACCTGTAAAAATATGGCTTTTAATTTTGTTCAACCATCTTTACATTTAAAAGTAATCTGAATACTTAATATTATCGTAACTAAGTGGTTCTTGGGCTTGATTTTCTTGTGATATGATGCAGATTACAAAAATAATATTTGTATGACTATATACTTCGAATTGTAAAAAGTTGTTCTGGCTGTACATATAGGCCAGTTGGTGACTATTAACTAGAACTCGGAGCGGTCGGGCAAGGGCTAATTGGGGTGGTGATGCTCGACCAACCCTACTAAGCTCTCAGCCGCCACGAAACTTTGAGTTAAGAAGCTACACTGTTTGGGTCCTATTTTTATTATTTTTCTGACCCATATTTGTATTTAGAAACTTTTAGAAATAGACCACTATTCTCCGAAACGCATAAAAACATTCTTTTAGAATATTAATTGTGTGCAAATTAGCGGAGTTAAATTTTATTTTGTTTTCTTAGCTCAACTCATTACAGCAAGGTTGGTCTGTTACATATTGTATAAATAATTTTCATGTGTAGCAATAAAAATTAATAACCATATTAATACAGTTCAGTAAATCAATGAAATTTTAGTTTTTATTTGTGTGAATATTTAAAAGTATCGAAAGTATGGCAATTTTTTTATATGATTTGTGATATTTTATTTTGCTTGTTTTTTTCTGATTTATATTTTACGGTATTTGTGCTAACTAAGAGATACTCACAGAGGATGGTGACGTCAGGTCGTCATCTATTTGTTTATGGGGAGGGGGGGAGACGGTTTACTGAAAACTAATAAGTATTTCTTTGATTAAATCAGTGAAAAATTATCAGTGGTAACAATTTAAAATCCAAAACTATTAACGCAAGGTTAAAACTTTGATATTTCTAGTATATTTTGCATTTAGCCTTTGTTTTATTTTTGATAAAAGTTATAGAAAATACTGAATGATTTTTTTTCCTAATAACTATTGTTACTTTCTTCTTCTTATTTATTTATTTTTTTTAACTTTTATATTTAGCCAAAACATTAATTTAAAACATTTAATATGTTTCTTAATAACACTATGGATTGAGTAAACAAATCTTTATCATTTTACTAATTCTTATAAATAAAAATTTATCATTGATTATTTTACTTTCTATAACACTAACTGTTAAACGGTTTCTTCTTTAATGACGTCATTTTCGGTTCATTCAAAATCCAATCGAAATATATTACAAAACAATATTTCAAAAAGCTTTTCCCTTAATTATTTATTCCTGTTTAGTGTTAGAGAATAAGATCATCTAATGAAGGAAGGAAGGATATAGTCTTCCTCATTGCCTACTCAAACTTTTATTAGTCTGTATTAATCAAATTTATAAATATTGATAATTTTACATAAATACATAGTAATAGTGGTAATAAATTTCTAAGGGGTGGTGTGCATTCTTGACTAATTCGAAGTAATCATAGGTTTTATTTGAAAACAAAACGAAATATTTATATGAGAGAAAAAGTTAGGTTAAGTGAGTTAGATTAGGTAAGGTTAGGTTATTTATAGGTGAGAAAGGGTAAAATTTAAATTCAGCAAAAATTTTAAAAAAAAGAAAAGAAGCTATAATTATCGTGTATGTAATTTTAATTCTAGTTGTGTTATATTGTTTGGTAATTGTATTAATTATTCTGATAATGCGTTCTGTATAGTTTTATGATTTAGGTTAGACGTGGCTTTAGGGTGTCCTATATTTCTGATAAAGAGCACACAAATTTTAATTTTAATTTTAAAGAATACTTCATTATTGGGTGTAAATGTAGAAAGGAAGTGAGTTTTTGACATTTATAAATCTTCGTTGTAAAATAAATATACTTTCATTAAATAATAGAACAAAACAAATCATGTTAATAAATGCGTTAAGGAGCAGTTTTAAATAATTTTCGATTCAAAACTTTTGTATTATTATTAATTTACTTAAATTTTTGTTTTGTTTTGACTAATACTCGCTTCCACCTGGGCTCAAGGACACATAATCCTTTACCAGCTGTGTATATTTCCTTGTCAGTAGTGCTATATAATGTTTATTTTTAATTTTAATGAAGTATAATTTTAATTGTAGTACATATCTGTTTATACAAATATATGTACTATACATATTTTTTTGTACATCCTTAGCTTTATGAGTATAAATACAACATACATGTTCATAAACGAAGTTAACAAGTAGGTTTTGGTAAATATTGTTCACGTATTAACAAAATAGAACTTACATAACAAAAACTTGAAAAAGGATTTTAATGTTTGTTTACGAAAATTGTACTAATACAATATGGAGGTTTTGGGACACGTTATTATGCCGAGGTATGAAGGTGCATATTTTGTAAGTTTAAAATCTTTCATTTTTCAAAAAAAATTGTAAGGACAATTTGTGAAAGGTTTAAAAGTGTTTATTATTATTATTATTATTATTATTATTATTATTATTATTATTATTATTGTGTAACATCAACTTATTCAATCAATTTTATTTAACATCAATTTCAAATTTTATGTTTTTGTAAAGAACGAGGGAGTTCAAATTTCCAGCCAATGTTGCAAAGTTATTTTGATAAATAATAATAAAATTTGTGAAAAACTTAAAATTAAATGGGAAACAAGCTGAACCTAAACAATTGACAACTCAAGTACAAAATTAATATAGAGTAATAAATTAATTGAGGAAAACATATAAGATAGAACTAGCAAAAGAAGAAAAAAGTTATTATAAACACATTTAAAAAAAAATTAATCACACATTCACAACAATACATACATCTAAGTTGTAAATTACTTTTACTTTAAGCAAAAATATGAACCTTGACTCAAAGTAAACGCAGATTTTATGTAAAATACAATATTTCATAAATTATACTTATAATATTGTTCATGGGCGTCATCGCCGGGGGGCGGGGGGACGCGTCCCCCCAATATTTGAGATGTAAAAATATTTTTGCTAAAAACGAATGATTTACTTAAAACCTTAAAAGGTAGACATCAGGCTTTGTCTTTACTAGGGTTTTTAACATTACATTTTTGTTACAAACGCATAAATAAATGCATAAAAACAATGTTTTGAGAAGTTTAATTTAAAAAAATTCCATACCACCAGACCCCCGGCATATGTCCCCCCCAATAATGAACTGGTGATGACGCCCATGAATTGTTTAAAGTGTGAGAAAGATTGTGCAATTCAGAGAATGAAAAAACTGCACAAATTTATTAAAAATAAATTCCATATGTAGGTAATCGTATACATTATTACTTTGTACTTACTAAAATAAGTTCAAATGTTCTTTAAAATGAACTGCAAATAATTGTAAGAAGGAAATGACGTCACTATGAGTGACTAATCCAAAATGGCGTCGGTGACGTGATGTTATTGCGCAACATTGTGAAATTGTTAGTTTTTCCAACTATAAGTCAATTAATACGTAAAAAAACTAATATTTTTCACTTTTATAAGACAGCTTTTGAAACATCACATAATTATCATTATTATTGCTTACTTAATGGTATTATTAGACTATAAAATCCTAACAAGAAAGCCAAAAATCTCAACAAAGTTCATTATTCTTACAATACAACAGGAATAAATCAAAATTAAGTAAAAAGACAAACCTTTTCATAAAATTTAAATAATAAACTTACTTTTACTACCATCTTCTGCTAACATACGACTTTGAAAAATTCAACAAAGGGGAGCAAATACGAATTCCTAATAAGAAAGCCAGAAATCTCAACAAAGTTCATTATTCTTACAATACAACAGGAATACATCAAAATTAAGTAAAAAGACAAACTATTTGATAAAATTTAAACAATAAACTTACTTTTACTACCATCTTCTGCTAACATACGACTTTGAAAAATTCAACAAAGGGGAGCAAATACGAATTCCTAATAAGAAAGCCAGAAATCTCAACAAGTTCATTATTCTTACAATACAACAGGAATACATCAAAATTAAGTTTAAAAAAAACTATTTAATCAAATTTAAACAATAAACTTACTTTACTGCTGAAAATTCTGCTAAAACTCAACTCTAGAAAATTCGACAAAATGGTGGCCGACGACGTTTCACAAAACGAACTAATACGAACTAATTGAAATCGCAGGATGCAAATGAGTGCTACTTGCAAATTCGCGTATTTTGCGCACCTACCATGGAGTCGAGGATCTGATTGGTTCTTGAATCTGGAAGAGTGGGGTTCATCACGTCATATACCCATGGTGAGTATAATCTTAAAACGTTGATATATTTTAATAAATTTTGCAATTAATTACATAAATATAAATACAAAATCGTTTATAAAAATGAGACTATTTTTATAATAAAATAATGTAAGCTTGCAGTTACGAAAGTTAAGTCAATTGTGGAAAGCCCTGGGCGAGTTATATAGGTGGAAGAGAATAATAGTTTCAGAGATCGAAATTTCTATTACACGTCCCTAAGGAAAAAATTCTACCTATGATTTTAAAAATATCTGAAATTAAATAATATTTCACAATTTTTCATTATTTTTAGAATGTTTCACCTAAAAGTTACAATTTTAAAAAACGTTTTATGTACAATAATATTTTTAGATAAAATTTATACAACTATATGTAAATATTTTATTCCGGAATTAAAGTTTTAGTTTATTTTTTTTCATTTTGATCAGTTAAAATATGTTGAAAGCAATAATTTTTGTACACAAAAATGTTTTAGTACATCAAATGCATAGTTAGGGCCGAAACCAATAGGATTGAAAGACTTGATTCCATTATGAAAGATTTATTGGGGGCCGGGGGGGAATTAGTCCAAAGTCCAATAATCAGTACATTTATAATAATTAAAACAAACACTTTTTAGTATAAACCACAACTTTATTTGAAATTTACGACCATGGTTTCGCTAGTTGCTGTCATTGTCAAGGTAGTTTACAGAGTACCATTCATGTAAACTACCTTGACAATGATGTAACTAGCGAAACCATGGTTGGTAAATTTTAAATAAAGTTGTGGTTTATACTAAAAGGTGTTTGTTTTAATTATTAAAATGGAATACCACCAAGCACCTACGGTCTTTAGCATATATAGTACATTTATATCTTAGAATTGAATTATAAGTAAGATAAATAATTTTTAATTTTTAGTTTACACCCTTCCCATTTGTTTATCTATATTTATTATTTATCAGTCTATTATAAAACATGAAAACAATTATTAAGATCAAACTTTTTGTTGTTTAATGTGATCTTACGATACTTTTCAATAAACCTTTTGCATTGTAAAGTGGAAGAGATCATTATAATACTAGATTCAATGTGAAGACTGCGTTTTATCAACTCAGTGTTTATTACAGTGAGTACGGGCTAGGAAATCCCAAGGGACCCTAACTGACTGGATTTATATTTTTTGGACCAGATGGAATAAGCCAAATCCAGAAGAATGGGAAAAAAAACCATAATTAAAAAAAGAAGAAGCGAAGGACTTCCTTATGAAACCAAAAAGGTATTAAAATTTCAAAAACACCTAAATCAGTCAACTGTCAAGCATGTCGATATAAGTGCAGTGAACATCTTTCAGAAGACAGACAACTATTGTGTTCAAATTACTGGAAACTGAGTTATGAATGTCAAAAAGACTTTTTACTTACAAATGTTTCTAATATTCCTCCTAAAAGACAGATCACAAATGCAACAAATCCTAAATGTAATTCTAGATTTTTTCTTTGTACTAAAGAGGGAACCAAATACAAAGTATGTAAACATTTCTTTTTAAAATCATTATGTATAAGTCATGGGCCCGTTGAAACAGCGTTGCATAATACAAGTGATTCAGGTGAATTTGCTGGTAAAGACAATAGAGGGACCAAACCCCCAATCAATAAAACATCAAAAGAAAATTATGAGAAATTAAAATTTTTACTAGAAAAATTTCCAATCATGGAATACCATTATGTACGAAAAAGCAGTCAAAGGAAATATTTAGATTACAATTTATCAATTAGAAAAATGTATGCTCTGTAGAAGGAAGAATGTAAAAAAGATTCAGAAGATTTTGTGTCAAGAGATGCACAAGATTCGATCAGAAACTGATACAACTTTTATTTCAGCTACATTTGATTTGCAAAGTGTATTACAGATTCCTTCATTTGATATTTCTCCTCTGTATTATAGGTTAAAGATTTTCTGCTATAATTTTACCATTTACGAAGCACCTAAACCTAATAATGCCTTTTGCAATGTTTGGACAGAAATGGATGGCAAACGTGGGAACAGTGAAATCGGTACAAATATATTGTTGTATTTGTAAAATCTACCAAATAATGTAAAGGAAGTGTCATTCTTCTCAGACACTTGTGGTGGAAAAAACTAACAAAAATGTTGCGGCTATGTTTTTATATGCAGTTCAACACACTAAGATTGAAGTCGTTGAGCATATTTTTCTGGAAAGTGGACATTCACATATGGAAGCAGATTCTCAATGCACAGCGACATTAGGGTCTGCAAAAAAAATGTGTACCTGTATACACAGTTCAAAATTGGATGACTATTTTCAGACTTGCTAAGTCTAGAAGAAAAAATAAAACTTGTAACCCATATGAGGTAAAAAAGATGACGTTTAATGAATTTTTTGACCTGTCTGCACTTTCAAGCAAACCATCAACAATCGCACTACAGATGTAACTGGTAATAAGGTAGATTGGTTAAAAATAAAGTCAATGCAATATAAAAAGACCCAACCAGGTCTTGTACTGTTCAAATATAACTGTACAGATGAATTTTCTGTGCGCCGTACTAACGCAATAAGAAGCCCATGAATTAGAAAAACTCTATGCTAAAACACTGCCTATTAGTGTTACTAAGGAAAACGACCTAACTAAACTTTGTAATAGTGGAGTCATTCCTAACTAGTTCCATGGATGGTATCCAAGCCTTCCTACTTCAAAGACAGCAAGGAATAGTTTACCAAAACTAACAGTGATACAGATACTGAATGCCAAGAATGTTAATTTTGTATAAAAATGTTCAATTTATCTTTTAAATTTTAATTGTGAACTGTAAATTACTGTTTATTTAAAAGTCATTAAAAGTAATGTTGTACTTGTTAGTTAGCAAATAATAATTTTTCATTACCACCTGAAATAGCTACCTGTATAGTTATTTACATTTGATCTACAGCAAAAACTGACTAAGTTCACAATGTCAACAACATGGTCATCAATATGTTAAAATTTCAATTAATTCTCAATTTGGAGTTTAAGAATTACTTTTACAAACATAATATGAGTTTCAAATAACACTATTATAATAGATTATTTGATTTAATATTGAGGATTAGAATTTTAACACTCACATGAAAAATAAAAACTTCGTTTTCTCAGATTTAACAATTTGCTAGTTGGTCACTTTTTGCAGTAAACCAACTATATGATGTAAAAATTTCATATTTGTATAAAATGTGGAGTAAAAATAAACAGAATTTATCTTATATATTATAAAGTTTGCCACCATTATTTCGAATATTGATTGTAGGAATTATTGTCTTCAATATTCATAATGGCTGAATAGTCAAAACTCTCGTCTTTGTAAGTCCTGTGACCAATTACAATTAAAATTAGTTAATATAATTTTGTTCATGAAGCAAGCCCAAAAAGATGGATCCCTCAGATTTTTACACTTTTTTAATATTTTTAAGTGTAGTTGTTCTCAAAGGTCTTCAAAAATTACATTATTATCACCATTACTGTGCTATTCATTCGCACATTAATCGTGAATGACCTTATTTTGAAGCGAAGTTAGGACCTCTAGGTCCTCTATTCAACTTAACCACTTCAAATTAAAACCATCACATAAAATAATGATATTTAACTTAAAGAAAAATCAAAACATACGAGACAAAATAAAAAATAAAGATTACAATAAGAGACAGTTGTGAAATAAAGAAAAATGACATTTTTGTTTTATTTAGTTCTGAGCTAGAATTATAATTTAACCATTCTTTATCTCAGGAAATATTTAACTAACAAAAACGGATAAACATCTACAACCTGAGAAACACTGAAGGGTCGCTCAAACAATTTATAAAAATCAGTCAAATTATCGTGATACAATAATTAAACCATCTTTAATATTTACTGACTTTCATGAATTATATATAATCACTGTTCAGATTGAATAATTAGGGAGTTGAATATTAAATATTTCAACTGGTCCCTTTAAAATTGTTGAAGTTTCGTGTCAACATATTAATATGCAAAATCATATTCTGCACATTTTTGATTTTATTTTTCGTTCTAATATGTACAGGAAGATTTTTAACAGCAGCTATTTTAAAACTGTTTTCCATTTTGTTGATTAAAAAATCCTTTATCTGGTAACACGTATCAATAAGCTTCACTCAAGCGTTTATGTGACTAGAAATCACTTTTTTTGCAATTCAACATTAATTTACCCTAGTACAAATCATCCTACGGCAATAACTCCAAAACTATTACATCTAAATTTTTTTGAATGACACACTTTACGTTTAAAATCTATGTACATTTCTGGTCAAAATGGTATTAAAAAGTTATGTTTTGCATAATATTAATATTTTGGGTGAAATTTTAAAAATAGGCCTAACATTTTAGCGATTCTCGACTTTTTACGTTAACACGTAATAAAATTTTAGATATTATTATTTTTTTAACAACTTCTATTCACAACTATATTACAAAACTTTTGTATATCTTGAAAATATTCCCCAAAAAAATGTGTACTATAAATACATATAGGCTACGCTTTTCTGTGGAATTTACACTTAATTTTTTGCAAATATTTTGATTCCTGACTTACTCCAAAACCGTAACATCTAAAAAAATAACACCCAGATAAATTCTATGCACTTTCCTGAAAACAATTATGTCTTATAAGTTGGGTTTTGAATAAAATTACTATTCTTTATAATTAAAAAAAAAATGATTAAAAAAGCGGAAAATGGCATACTTTATAGTAGGCGGTTATAGGGATGCTCAAAGAATGCATTGTAACATAACAAAGCTCTATAAAATCTGACAAACATTGATGATAAAAATGGCTCTTTTTAAAAATGTACAAATGTTTTTTTCCAATTACTGCATTCAGTTTCACTTTTTGATTGGCAGCTATCGACATGACATGTTTCGTAGCGGTCAGTTTTAGTTAGCTTTAATTTAGTTTTGAGGATGGAAGAGAGAGATAGTTTGTGCAATGTGTGTGCACAGTTAATGTAACATTACTCACGATCTCTGCATGTTTTAAATTGTGGTTTTTTAATACTAACCTTTGTATATAACCTAAAATTTGATCAAAATTGCTTGGATCGATTTTGAGATATACTATTCCAGCGTCATAGATTCATTTTCACTTATCGGCCGATAACTCACAAATGAAATATTCTGCGTCATAATGGTCAAGGTTTTGTATGAAAATGTGAAAATATTAAATTTATTAATTTTTTAAAATTAATGATTCAAACACAGGATGGTCAAGAAGAAAAGGGCGATCATTTGTTTCGTGTTTAGAACTGTGTAAAACCATTGACTAATTTCCCCACATAACCATCCATAAAACCAATTTCTAACCTAATTTGATAATACCCTCCCTTATTAACGTCATCTCCCCCCCCCTATTAACGTACTACGAATTAAATATATTTATTATATAGTTAAAGATATGAAAATAGAGCCTTTTTTTTCACATGTGCCATTAAGTCGACCTAAGTGTAATTGAATTTGAAGGAATCAAGTATTAAAGATAGCGTAAAACTACACCTTTTGTACATAATTACTGAACCCTAATATTTTTTATTTGCAATTTTGCATTTGTACGAAATCGGGTTAGAAGATTTGTGAAATAAAGTATTAACAGCTCCATGGCTGATTTTTTGATTTTCACGAATCGGCATTTTTGGAAAGATGGCGATCAATACGTTTTAGTTCGATCCTTAGAGGCTACACTTGAACAACATTAGAACAAAATCGTTGGAGTCAATTTTGAGAAAATCGTAATTTTGAGTTTTTGACTTCTGTTATACTTCCAAAATATATCCACATAGTTAATTTCAATAAATTCTACCCGTTTGAGTTGTTGAACAATGACACAGACGCCAGATGGACAGACAGATATTATTCCAATGACCTCTTTTTTGGACTCAACAGACGACAAAATAGATATATTCGCACTAAAATCTACAAGGATTTATATTTTACTTATATTTGAAAAAGTAAAAAAGCAGCTTCATGAAATTTTGATCGACAGACTTCGTACCAGTACCCACAAACAAGTCTCTGTTATTATTCACGTGGCAAACAGAGACGCCTTGTAATATGTTATAAACTTGTTAGCAACCGTTATTCGTCATCTATAGTTTAGTCTAAACATTGGGTAATTCAATGATGCCAGGAATTCAGTTATCAGTATAACATATGGTGATTTTCTTTGTTCAAGGTTAACTGCCACCCAAGACGTTGATAACTGCACGTAAGCATTTCCTACCGATTTAATTTAATTTAGTCAGCCTTTTATAATTTGGAACATGCAGAAACTCATTGTGACATTTTTCTATTTCTCCCCCCCCCTCCCTTTATTCTGAGAGAAATTATACTGCGAGAATAATTTAATTTACTCTCTCATATAGGCCTATGCGTAGTATAGAAAAAAGATATGTGATAGATAAAAAAAATAGATGTCTAATATTTGTAGACATATCCATTTTGATCCCCTGAGCCAAAGAAAGTGGTTTTGAAATTATTATCTGTCGTAGTGCAGTGCTACAGCTCAAACTCGTGGACCCATTTTAATCACATTTGGTATGTGAACATATTTAGCCATATCTAGGAACTCTTTCTATTTTTTAAATTTTTTTTATGGTGATGTGTACGGAATAGGATGGGTTTAAAAAACCTTTCCCATTCAAATACCACCTCTTTACAGACGTGGCAATGACGGTCGAGCGACTTCCGGGATTAGAAGCCTCTCTCTGTTAATTACCATCGGCTTCTGCTGGAGGGCGGATGATCAACCCGTCATTCCCTTTGGGGTTAGAAACTGCCCCTAAAACACAGGAGCGACTGGTTACGGGACATCATCTAACAACAGAGTGCAAGAAAGTCATACTCAGATTAAATAAACCTAACCTAACCTTCTATGGAGTCGTGCTAAAGACACTATCACGCAAATTTAAAAATAAAGTACTGCGAATCATGGTCAATGCTCCATGATGTATTCGTAATAGTGATCTACACTGAGCCATGAACAACGGCTGAACCACCGCATTAACGAGGAAGCATCAAATCTGTTAGATAAGGATTGATTAATCAGACGACTGAAAAGTATCAAGCCTTTTGAACTTGCATCATAATGCCGTCAACTGAGATAGCCAATGGGTTAACCTGGATACATCAATTTGTTAAAAATAAACTGATTATTACTTCTTTAAACTAGTTTCGTTGTAATAATACAAAATAATAAAAGATACACATAAAATAGCCGCTAAAAGGAAAAATCACAAAGTTACGTTTTACTCAATATCGCCTCTAACGATTTTGATCAAATTTTATTTAAGAACAAAACATATTTTAGTGAAATGTGAAAATTAATTACCCAAACCGGTGTGGGAAATTGTCAGTAAACCTATTTAGGGTTCAGAAGTAAAACAAAAATAAATCTTTACAGCCGTCATAAAGGTTAGATTTATGCTGAGAACGAATTTATGGTTACAGCGAAGCAACTTTAAACCTCATTTACAGTTATAAATATATTTTTAAAGGACGTCCATTTTTCATTTATACTTTTCAATTGACAACTACTGAAATGAAATTTTTGTTTAAAATTAGTTTGGGTTCGTTTTTAGTATGGTTTTGAGTGAGAAAGTTTGTGCAATGTTTACGCAGATTTTATTTGATTTGTCGAGATTTAACTGTATACTTCATGTTTCATAGTACTCTGTACATGCTGGAGCGTACCTGTGTCATTAATATACATCATTACTTTTATTTACTAACTGTTTTTACACTTCCCTTCCAAATCATTCAAGAAGAGTACAAACAATAATGGACCAAGGAGGTACTCCTGATTTACTCCAATGTTTACATTAAAACACTTGAAATTCCCTCCTTTCACCACACAGCTGACCTTGTGTCTCAAAAAGGGTTTTGTTTTTTCAATTCTTGGTAAATTATATTTCGTAAGCTTATATAAACTACCCCTTCTACACACTCTGTCAAATTCTGCTTTAAAGTTGACAAAAAAGGTATGTTTTTAAAGAAATTGTAAATACTTTTATTAAACCTCTAAGAGATAAATTTAAGTGTTTTAACTGGCACTTATCCTAATACCTTCAAATTAACGTTACACCAAATATTAATGAGGCATTTAATTCAAACAAAGTGTATTACTTTGTCTTGATTTAACAAGATCGCCTTTGATTCTGTCGATAATAAAAAGCTTTTGAAAATACATTACCTGATTGGTTTTCATAATAAAACATAAGATTGATTTCATAGTTATTTATCATTACGTGGAACTGAGTGACCTCAAAAACATTGAATATGCTTGAACTAATGTTCTCATATTTTTTTTAATTTTTTTAAAAATATTATTTCTAAAATTAATAATGAATGGAAAATTTTGTTTCACTGATGATGTTTAGTAGGTTAGAATTGGAATACGGTTTATGACAAAGTGGCTCGCCATATATATCGAATTTATAAAAGTGGTTTCATCAAAATATAGTTACTCTTACATAAACAAAACCAACTATATGCCACATTCGTTGTGACATTGTGGGGCAGAAATTTATTTACCTATGAAGTTACAAACCCATGGTAGCTACTTGTCGAATGTCCTTGTATTGTTATTGAAAAAGTATGATACTTATGTGGTACATTTAACAGAAGAAAGAATTGGACAAACTATATTATTTCAAAAATATACTTACACATTCCGTAAAATTAACTTTATAAATAATTTAGATGAAATCAGGTTTGTTTATTTAGTTTATATTCGGGATTTATTAGAAAGAGATTTGTGTGACTCTTGTGTCCATATTGAAACTTTTTATAATGCAGAAGGCTTTAAGTTAAAACCGATACTATCCTCTAAACAGCTTGTACAATTATAACAGTGTATTAACATTAAGACAATTCTATGTGAGAAAACTTTCTTTATTTATTTATCATAATCGTGACAACATATTATCTGAATTAGAACACCTGTAGTCGACTAGACAAGCTCAGATTGGTGCAGTGTGGGTTCCAAAATTAAATAACATCAAGAAGAAATATAAAATGAAATCCGGTAAAAAAATCATATTCAGTAGAATTGACAAAGGAATAGTTCTTATGTGTTCTTTTTCGTTCATCATCAAGATGAATCTGATTGTCCAATAAAAATGGAGAGGATGGGGAGCACATAGGACAACTTAGAAACTTAGAAACACAGCCACTGGAGAAAACCAAACTCATAACTGTATGTTTCAAAACATATCCGTAAAGAATCTGTTTAATGATATATGTTTGTGAAGTTGACCCACCCATACTAGATCTCCCACTTCTTTTGCACACAATACATTATTTTTGAGTTAGTTTCGGTTAGTTTTGATATATTCAAAGTTAGATTTACTTATTAGGTCGTTATTTTATCGCTTTATTTTTGGGTTGGGCAACTTCACACGAACCCACCCAAATTAGCAAATGTCTTAAAAAAACCACCTAAACCTTTTGCTCTTTGTTAGTGTTGGAAAGTTTTCGTATTCAGGACGTTAGTTTTGATTTTGAAAAGTTTTTACATGGTCTTCCGTGGGTTGGTCAATTTCGCACTTTTTCTAATAAGGACAATTCACCTTAAAAGTACTTCATTATGCAGAGTATTTCCCTGCATGTAAAACGGCTATAGTTTCAATAATTTTAGAGGTATCGACTTGAAAATTGATATACACGTTAACTAACGTGTTTTTAGAGTAGGCCTATACAGAGTTTTGAGTTGATATCTTAATAATTTTAGAAAATTATCCACGAAACCCCATGGATCTACAGGCTACACTCTCAACAGTTGTTAAGGTATCGACTTGAAACTAGGCATACTAGTAAAATCCCGAATTTTTAACGTGTATACCAAGTTGATATCTAGATATCTTCAAAATTATTGTAACTATAGTTAGTAAACCCACCGATTTTATGTAGGTACTTGAAACAATAATTTATTTATTGCTCTATTTATAAAAATTGTTTAGATATTGATTCGAAACTTGGTATACAAGTTAATATGCATGTTTTTATATAAATCTTTTTTTATAAATATAGCAGGTTACAGGTTCTATTTTCCAGTATTTAAAAAAAAATCAAATTCAAAATCGCTATACTAGTAGAAAACATACTATTAAAAGGTATACCAAGTGTCACAAGATATATCTAATATATATAAGCATCGTTATTAAGTTTGGAGTCGACATCTAAAACAATTTTGTAACTAGAGCTCGTAAACACTTTTATCTCGCGCTCATACGGCGGAAATCACGACGCCTTACATATAAACTCCAGTTTTAACAATTTTCAAGCTACAATTTAAAATTTGGTAACACGTAAAATACTATATGTATTACTAGTATACTGAGATTCGAGTGGATATCTGGTTCAGTCAAAGATGTATCGGTAGCTACTTCACGTAGCCTATGTATCAGCTAGCCAGCTAGCCTACATTTCCTACGATTTGTCCAAAAGTCCAATTCCATTGTCAACCTAACCATCATATGTATAAATTTTGTTTTATTCCACAATATTTCAAATTTGGATCCACACGTGAGGGCTTTGTTCCGCGAATTCTAAAATATACATGTCATATTAGTGAAAAAAAACAGCTTAGATATGATTTTGAGAACTATTTGACTTAGTTTTCAAATTATATTAATTGTTTACAAAAAGTATACATTTTTATTTATAATTGTTTAAACCCTCGGGGGCTTAATATAGTGAGTACAGGCTTGCACACCCGAGAGATGTAGCTGGATTTCACATTTTCATCCTCTCACTCCCTCTCTCTCCTGTCAGATCTCTCTTGGCCAACTTTTGTTCTCTTCCGACCCTGGCGATAATAGAGTTTTTGAGAGCTAAGCGTCTTGATTTTATGTTACGTACTTCTTTTTTTAATAAGACATAATTGACAAAAAACCACGAAATTTGTGCATTGGACTAAATGCCTAGTGCACAAAATATTGCTGACCTACCGGAATGCATCGATACAATGAGATCTTTGAGAAGTGATTTCGCTATAGTAGGCTTCGTTGTAATATGAAAATTAGGCTTATATTTATTAGATGCAGCTGCTAATGAAATGGATACAATACATCCTCTTGCCAAGTTGGCGATGAGATGATAACTAGTGTTATAACGGCAAGACACAGTTAAAACGTTATTTGTGAAATCCAGTTATAAATGGCAGCCCTTTGGAAACTGGTTGATTGCTAAAAACTCTCACGCGAGCGCACGCGCACGTACACACATACACACACACATATATACGTATATATACATATATAAAACAAACCATTTCCCATAAAATGAATACAATAATTTTCGAATATTTTAGAAGCACTTATGTAAATGTTTTTTATAACAAAAAATACTATTAAAATATTTAATATCAAATTTACTTCATCATGAATAGGCTTTTCATTCATAAAATAGGTCGTTGTGCTATTTATGACGACATACTTCCGAGACCCAGGACATACATTTCCTGCTACTTGTATCAATAGTTGTTTACACTACAACTTGCTTTATTTAATATCCAATTAAATATCACGGATAAATGTTATTGAATAGGATTTTGGTGACCTTAGGCACCTAAACCTCCCCTCCCTCCTATCAAGACAACTAAATCTGTGTAACCAAGTTCTTAAATTTTATTTTATAATTGTGCACTTCTCTAAATTTACTCCCCAGTGTGAGCATAACATCCAATAATTTAAACAATGCAACACAAATTCATTCAGGACATTTTTTTTGAATTTATGGAAATGCACAAGACAGTGACAAAATCATAAACCGCCTGTTCTGATAATTTTTTTTGTTTACGAGCTTCACCAAAATAAATAATAATTAATAATAGGTGGCTACCGACTTTGATCCTCATAATGTATGTTTTAGCACTCTTTTTAAAATGTTTCATCAATTTTCTCATTATTTTACCACTTTTTGCATTTCCAGCATAAATTTCACTAATCTGGTGATGAATCTCAGCTGCATTCATATTTGTTGCAATCAAAAAGTGGACAACAGTCCATAGTTCATAGTCAGAATCAATTGTTTTAAACATTTTAATCGTATAAAATAAACCGTAAACAATAACTGCTTCTTCCTTAATCTAGTGTGTAGTTAGCTAGTATTTGAAGGAGCCACACACGGGTGCATGCTGTAACAGTAGAAGCACTCTAGTAACCATGGAGTTCAGCACGGGTGCATGCTGTAACAGTAGAAGCATTCTAGTAACCATGGAGTTCAGCACGGGTGCATGCTGTAACAGTAGAAGCACTCTAGTAACCATGGAGTTCAGCACGGGTGCATGCTGTAACAGTAGAAGCATTCTAGTAACCATATTTGGATACGGTATTCATTCTCCAAACATACCTTATATATAAAAAAAATTACAAGGTTACCTTCTTTAGCAGCTTTAGCAATAGAAACAATATCTGCAATATTTAGAGTTAATTTAATAAATACTGAAATTTTAACAGCTGCTTTCACCCAAATAATGTTTTTCACCAACACTGGATCCTTTAAAACAAAACAAGGTTGTGAATAAACTTATTGTACAAAAGCTATTTATTTATATTACAAAATTATGATATTTTACAACATTCGAATATTTTTCACTTGGACAAAAATTAGAGATTAAAAAAAAAAGAAAAGAAATTACGAATCTAATTTATATACAATCATTCCATAACTGTGCTCTTTCCCATATTTATACAAAATCACCGATATTATGTCATTAAACATAAATTTTACCTCGATTTCATTTGGACAATAGAATACTAAGTACAGCAGCTAAATCAATTTGAAATAATAATTTGCCTCTTAAAATTTGTCACTGTAATGTAAGCAAATTATGCAAAAAATAATTTTCTTATTTGTTGTTAACACACTTTGCTTGGCATTGTTTATTTATAATGTATTTATAGGATGCATTTTAATTTTAGGTATATTGAAAACTATATATTTCACTAACATTATCTAATTTTGGCGACATCAAGACAACTTTATAATTATCAATAATTTGTTCAAAACTATGGCGATCATATAAAGAAGAAAGTCAAGGACTATTTTTTAATATTTAATTTGTTTTATTTAACAAGAAGAACATATTTTATCTTCTGAAGATGTTATGAAGAGAAAAGGTTTTTATGAATTTGGGTATTTCTTGGTGTTGGGATGTTTCAGTTTAAAATTAGTATAGGAAAGACAAAGAAGAATTTTTATGCATAGTAAGTAATTAGGCCAAGAAGTAACACCAATGTATTGCTTCTTGCAACTACTTATTATATTATGTAAATGACACAGTTTCTTGAGTGGGGAATGTGAGACTATAAATACAGGAGAGAATTTAAAAGGGGGCTTTGTTTTTAGCCAACAGCTTAGAGGTGCCATGATGGCTTTTTGTTTGGTAAGCCAGGCACTTATGGTAACTGCTGTAAGTTTTTGGTAATAGAGAAAGATAGAGAAATTATAACATAGATAAGGTGTCCTTCTGAGACTATATAGGTGATTTGTTCTTTGGAAATAAATAAAAACTATTGGGAATTTACATTTGTGCTGTTATATTTGAAATTTGTATTTTTGATTGAATAAAATTAGAAAACAAAAAACAATAAAAGAGTTTTTGGCCTAAACAATTTTTGAAATTTTGCGCTTGTTATTGACAAATCATGAAAACTTTATGCTGACCTTTGTTTTTGGATATTTTAAGTGTTCCTGCAATTATAATAAAATCTTTTCATAGATTGCCTATTGACTGAAAATGCAAATTTTATTTTGAGAATAAAGTAGAGCCTAAAATCAATTTAATTGGACTTTTAATATTCTAAATTGGGGAAAATGAATTATTTTAAAGGTAAAATTGTAAGGGAGATATTTGTATTTCGTAAAGTTTAAGCTCACCTGTTTCATTTAATTGCTTGTTTCTGTAAAATTAGTAGTGAGATATTTTTAGTAATGAATAAATATATAATTCTGTTTTGTTGAGGGATAAATTATTACATTTAGCATGTCTCATATAGTTTAGGCATAGGTAAGTTTCAAAATAAAAACCTCTTGCATCAACAGAGATTTCCATGGATGTTATTCCTTTCAACACTTATATTTTGATTGTAATCCTTGGTGTAGTAGTAGCGAGAGTTAGCATTTAAAACATTGTTTACCCTAACTTATACCATGTTTTATACTAGTTTTCCACCATGTTCCACCACAAGCAAGACCCATGGCGGACTCTCATTCCATGGTGGCAAGACAAGTTAAGTTCTAAAGCATCTGAACCTGCTGCCTCAGCTTTCTGTGAAAGTTCTGTCCAGTCCTCTTGACTGTATCCACACATGATAATTTCTATAATTATCTATAAAAAAAATAATTAAAACATTTTATAACAAATGATTATATAAATAAATACAATTTAAAAGACCAAATCTTATTTGGAACATAATAAATATTTATAAACGTAAAACTTTTCTTACCATTCCTTACTCGGTGCCTAAAAACTAAAACATTTCTACAAAACACTGTTTGGTAAAAACTCAAATTGCAATTGGGTATATCTGTAACTGTAAATTTCAAAATTTTAAATTGAATTATGTTTCTTTGACAGAAAATGACGTAAAACTTAGCCAAAGTTTAAACATCATTCCATTGCTTCAAGGAACTTTAAATCAAATTTTAAAATAACTTTTTTTTTTTTTAAATTTGTAATATTTCATTTTTTCCAACTTTAGTTCACAATTAAGAAATACATTCTATTTAGGATTTAGTAGTATACCAACTAAATAAACTACAGTATTATAATTTCCTTTGTGTTTCTGCCTATGGTAGAAATTATGGCTATAATTTTGACTCGGAGCATTGAAATTATGTATGCAGAAGACAGTGTATATTGAGAATTCAAACGAAATATCTGTTTAAAACTTATATTTATAAAATTGTTGTGCAGTATTAAATGATAGCATTAGTTACCTTGATAAACAATATGCCATTTTATAACAATTATTTTTATTTTCGTAACTAGTGGAGCCATAAATATAGAACATATAGTAACTAGTATTTTTAATCATTAATCGTAATGTTTTATTACTAGTAAAAAAAATTTAAAAAATATGTCATTATCATAGTAGGCAATTACAAACACATTTTTTAAATGTTGAAAACTTAAAATTTTAATATAATATTTTGTTAATGTGACAAGTTTAAATTTCTTGTAACTACAAGTATTTTGTCATACACACAAAAGATATCTTAAGGCAGCGCACATATCAATTTAACACATATAAATATTACATACTTGTATATATTATTATTTTTTAATTATTTAAATCTACAATCACTCACAAACTATAATTAGACATGTTCAAAGAAGAATGACATTATGTAGCTGGACGATCACTATCCTAATCCTCCTTAAGCACATCCACCTGCTTCAGTCTGCTATAAGTACAGATTGGTTTTAGAATTGAGCAATGGCAAATGCACTAAAGTGCAGGGGGTGCGCCATCTTGTTGGAAATGAAGTTGTTGAACGTTTTCAAGTTTATCCAGCTGAGGAAAACAATAGTTGAATAACATATCGAGATACACAATTCCATTAATTGTCTTTTCATTAAAAAAGAAAGGCCCTATCAGACGATGTTTCATCACACTACATCAAACATTAACTTTAGGTGAGTCGCGTATTTTCTCAATATTGTATGTAATTGTGTATTTATGTGGGTTTTCAGATCAAGACCTATTGATATGGAATGTAGCTTCCTCTGAAAAAATTATTTCATCTAAAAATTATTGGTTTTTATCAATCTTGTTCAACATTTCAACAGCAAAATTAAAACATTTTGCACCATCATCATTGCAATTTTCCTGCAATAGCTTTCAATTTCTTCTTGTGGGGGTATCATCAAAAACATTCTTCATATAGCAAAAAATTGTGATCTAAATCACTTAAGAAACAGGATTATGAAGCAATGACAACCGTTAACAAAGACATGTTAACTAACGTTTGTGCAGAACTTGATTATCGATTGGACATTTGATATGTTTATTGAAATTGGACACATATTGAAATTTATTAGTTATGTGAAAAAAATATTTGAGACGACGATTTAGATAAATAAACAACATCAGCTGTAAGTAATTCTGTTTTCATTTAAATCATGTTCAAAACCCCACCATACTTTTATGATAACCCTGTACTTCAAAAATCTGGGCAGTGACACATCAAAATTCAGCATTTGAATATACCATGGAGGCAAAAACATGGAGAGTACTGAAACATTGGCAAGTACAAGTCTGAGGATGTGTAGGGTTCTAATGCTAAATGGAGCAGTTCAGTTCTGATGATAGTCCTAGCGATCAACTAATGTATAACTATTATTTCAATGACATATTATTTTTCCTTTTTAAGGCAAGGTTTGAAGTTTTTTTTTTAAATAATAAAGGAGGTGTATACTGGATTTTTATCAATTAATATCTTTTAAGGTGTTAATTACATAATTATATTGATAATACATGTTTAAAAAGTATTAATTGCTGATATACATATCTTATTATTTTAGCTGTTGATTTGGGTTTACAATAATCAGGATTTATCAATTCATCATAAATACTTTATACAAAATGATATTAAATTCTATATGAACACAAATGTACAATAGGCTAGGCCTTCTGACCAATGACTTGCGCAAATGGTCACGGAATGCCATTGTGATAGGCAATTACAAACACTAAACACCGAATCTGACAACTTGTTACAAATTTTATTTTATTCATAAATACCAAATCACAAAATAATACAGTCTGCAATATATAAACATCATCTTGATTGGTACTGCTATCTGTAAAATAACGTAAACAAAAAAAATTATATAGAACTGTTTTTTAAATAGTATTTTTATTCATTTTTTATTTAACTAAATTTGGAACTTATTTTCTACTTTAAAACTATTAAAAATGGTAAGAGTAGTCTTAATGCAATTTGTGGTGAAGTATTAGATGTTTACAGGGAGGCTGCTGAGGATTCATATTCATCGACTGGATTCAGAGTGTATATTATTTCAGCTTCATATCGAAATCTTATTAAAATGTACACCCAACTTATACCTCTAAAACAAGAAGAGGTTTTGTCTGCTAATGCAAGATACAAAGGTGGTTTAGATAAACTTGAGTTTGCTGCTTCTTAGGTAGGGAATCATAGCTCACTTGCACTTCTAATCGGATATGATTTACTTCAAATTATGTTTGTATAGGCTATGTTTTGATTTCTTAAAATAGATCCAACTATGTTTCACTCTTCAAAATAAATTTATTGAACACACTCACTGTTAAAAAAATTACAATTACATACCTTAAGTGATAAATATTTTGTTAATGTTTTCACTTACTGACTAATGTGTTATGTAAGTCACATAGAAATTATATTTTTTTACCATGTGTTAAAGACTTAAATGAAATTTTAAGGAAATATGTCAGGTTGTACCTAGCAATACAACATTTAACAACCCCATTAACACGATGACAAGCTTATTTATCATGAGTTTGTTTTGGAACATTCTCCTTATGTATATTAAAAAGATTTTATGTTTTTGCTTTGGGGGGTTTTTCAAAATCATAATTATAGCCAATGGAACTGGTCCCAATGGGTGTGATAAAACATCATTTGTATGTTTCACTTTTGACCAATAATAGGGAATCCTACAAATAAATAACAGAATCACATTCAAAAGATATAACTTTATCTTCGACTTAATTATCTTTCTTGCTAGATCGACATTCTTTTAAATACTCTACAATACTTTTCCCTCGGAGAAGGTAATTTGTTACTACATCCTTTGTAATAAGTACAGTAGAAATGCTTCGTAGGCACTGTCTAATCCATTGGTTATTTGGTAGCTTACAATAAACAAAGTTTCTAGCTCGTCCATCCCAAAAAGCAAATGAGAATGTTGCAAACTAATCGTTACCAAAAATCTGAAGTAGATGTGAATTAAAATTGAAGTTAAACCACAGACGCCAGCTGTGAAAACATATATACATACATAAACAAGGGCATAAACTTAATTCAACTAGTATTTGATTAAATAAGAACTTTTAATGACGGTGGTTAATGCTATTTTTTGTCAATTATTCCTGAATTATATTATGTTACTTGTACTTGCGATTTTGCAATCAGTGTAGCCAATTTGAGAAATTATATATTGTATAAAAAGCCTCTTGGCCGATATTTTAATTTTTTACGGATAATTCTCAAACTGGCACATTTTGAGAGATGGTAACCAATAGGTTTGTTTTGATCCTTGGAGACTACAATTGAGTAAACTACTTTATAAAAAAAATTGATAGACAATTTTAATTTTGTGTTTTTTTCTTATGGCAGCTATCACCAAGTTTTGAGTCATCAAAGTATTTATAAATATATAAATGGTATATATTTAAATGGTATATATAAAAGTCCTGAGGTTTGGGCAAAATATGCTCACATACCAAATTTGGCTAAAATAGGTCCACGCTTTTGAACTGTATTGGTAAGGGACTTCAAAAATGATATACCTGCAAAAGAAATATCTATATATTTATCAAGCATTTCTTGGAGATGAATTTTCTGTTCAAGTGATAGAAGGCAATAAGTTTATTATGAAGTCGACAAGACTAAAACATCATAAATTAAAACTAAATACAAATAAAACAAAATAATTTAACAATAGAATTTGTTTGTGTTTTATTTGTATAACATGGAATTCTATCAAGTACCGTTGGTCATCATTATAAACAATATTAATTTTTTTTTTAATAATTGGTGGGTTCTATACAGATTATCTGAAAGTATACAATTTACAACAACAAAAAATATATTGGTTTTATTTTACTCATTATTCATCACTCAACTTATAAACAAATCCTTCAAAAAATGACTAATTTAATTACTCCAAGTACAAGACATGGTGATCCTCAGGCATCTAGATTACGACGAGATCAAACAGATGTTCACTAATTATAAGACACCTCACTCACATATTGTTTTATATGTAGTGAAGCATTTCCTCACTTACGTAGCATTTTCATAGGTAATGTTTTATACTCTGTTTGATTGGATGTCCTCAAAATCGAAGATATTAAAAAATAGTACCCTTTTTAATTTGTAACCCAAAAAGGATTGATATTATCCTTAGTCATTTTCGGTTGTGTGTGTGTGTGTTTTTTTATGCAATCAACGCCAACTTTGTGTAAAATTTACATTTTGTTTCACTGGGTTTGCTCGAAATAAAAGATTTTTGAAAATAGTACCCTGTAAAGACCCCACAATTAGATAAAAGATACTTTGTAAATTGTTGCCGTGGTTTTCGACGTATTCTACTTGAAAATGTGTCTAATTTGAATTTTGGTTTTAGTGGCTTTGTCAAAACCAAGTATTTTCAAAAACATTACCTAGGGTAATTTACAAAATTGAGAAAAAACTACCTCACTCACTCTACTGATTGATTAATTTGAATCTAAAATTATTACAAGATCTTGTCCTCAAGTAGAATGTATATCTATACTGTTTTAGCATGAAACGGTGTCACAAACTTATGTACAGCATTTACTTATTGATAGACAAGGAGAATAATAAGTTTGTAAAAACTTTTAGTAGATAGCCTATAACACTCAGCACACACCGATGAGGATGCTTGCAAGAAGCTCTCTGTCTATTGCTTTTGCAATTCATCGCTAAATCAGATTTTTGTTTACTACAGTTAATTAAGGGAAGAAGTCATTGATATTACTATTTCCACAGAGTTTATTAGTTCTTTTGTAACTGATCGACATCTTTTGAATGAGATTTCAGCATCTTTATCATTGCTACATTAGCTGGAACCTAAATTTTGATTTTGCAACACAAGAATTCAGAAACTCCAAATGAACTAACTTGGACTCTTATTATCAGGAGATAGCTTGAGAATAGATTATTTAAATAAGAGAGTCAGAGATATAAATGAAATTGATTGTATGGCACTAGATGACTCATATGTAAATTACTGTCCTATGCAGTCCATATCCACAAAAATGGGTGTACTGTGGTGGAATATGGATTTAAAGAGGAAAAAGATTAAAACTAGTCGACTTTTTAATAAAGCTAAGAAAACTGGTCAATGGGAAAATATTATAAATCCTTGACTGAAAATGATCTTTCCGGGAAGTATAGCAATGACAGGAACTAGCATAGACCTAAGTCACCAAGAAGAGATGCCTATTAAGAAATAGTCTTCTGAGGTAATTGGAATACTGGTAGAAAAGTTGTTACAGTTTCAAGAGTTCAATGGGCTATAAAAATATTTAGTTCGTTCATATCCCCAGAGAAGGATGGAATCTTTCCAGCCTTGTTACAAAATGTTCCAGAATCCATCCTTTCCCTTCTATGAAAATCCTACCAATATGGGTTGTGTCTATGACCAAAAGTTTGGATGTGTAGCAGAATAGTTTTTATTCCAAAACCAGTAAAGAGGCACTACATAGACCCCAAGTATTTCGACGTATGTGCTTATATTCCTTTGACCTAAAAACAATAGAAAGAGCATTAAAGATACATATACAAAATGGAACTCTTACAAAGTATCATATTCATTGCAACCAACATGTCTATCAGTTATGAAGATCTTGTTAAACACCTTCACATCAACTGGTATCAAGGGCTCGATACATGAAAATGAATTTACCTTGAGTGTATTTCTTGATATCCAAGGAGCGTTTAATAGTAAAGGCGATGAATCAATCATAGCGGCAATTGAAAAATGATGGTTGGATAGAACCATTTGTAATTAATTGGGATCAATGCTCCGGAGTAGAACAATCCAAGCAACCCAGTATAGAGAGAAACTGGATGTGAAGGTGGTTAGATACTCCTCAAGGTCATATTCTCTCTCCATTACTATGGGAATATAGTAGTGGACACCTTGATAACTGAGCTAAACAGGTTAGGTTTTTACACACAAAACTATGTAGAGTTCTTATACACAAAGCTATTCAGATGACATTGTGGTGTTGATTACAGACAAATTCTTAAATGTTCTAAGATATCTAATGAATGGAGCATTAGAATAATCATAATCGTGTGTAGTGAGGAAAGTCTGACTGTTAACCAGGCAAAAACTATCATTGTACCCTTCACAAGAAATACCAAAATAGACAAAGTGAAATTAGGTCTAGGAAGTACAAACATATAGGCCTAACTCTCAGAGGAGGTTAAATATCTAGGAGTCAATCTGGATAAAAGGCTTAGCTGAAACAAACATGAAAATCACACAATACAGATATCAACCAGGTTGCTTATGGCTTGTAAGTGTCTCGTAGGTGAAAACTGGAATTTTGTTGAGCTATGACTCATTGGCTTTATGCGGTGATTAAACTACAAGTACAATATGCTGCCCTGTTGTGTTTTAGAAGCTACCAAGCACAGGTTAAGTTAATAAGGCTTCAAAGGTTGGCCTGCCTGTACATCTCAGGGTCTTTAGAAGTACACCTACAGTAACAATAGAGGTTCTGTTAGGAATAACCATGCTTGATTTCAGCATAATCTCTGTAGCAAATTTGGTGGCCTTCAGAATGGGTTACAACTGGTATGTGATGAGGTAGCCGTTGGATTAAAAAACACATTACCATTAGGAAACAAGAATCAAATGATTACATATTAACAATGAGAAATGATTACATAAGTAAAATGATTGTTTGGACAATACAACGTGACATCACTATCAGTGCCGGATTAAGCACTAAGCAGACGAAGCGGCCGCTTTGGGGCCCCGGCCCTGAAAGGGGCCCCCAAGGGATTAAAAAAATATATTAAAATAGTTTAAAATATTATACTATCCGGGTTGGGATGGTCGGGTTAATTGAGGTGGGTTGTCGAGGTTGGGGGGCCTCCTTGCCTATCTCGCTTTGGGGCCCCAAGGTTCTTAATCCGGCACTGATCACTATCCAAAAGAGAGAGGATTTGATAGAGATTGGTCACCTATAAAGAGTAATAGTATAGAAAACTATAAGGATGGATCTCACATTGACACGGGAGCAGGTGCAGTGGTTTACAGGAAAACAACCAAAGCATAGCAAATTGTAGATCTGGGAAAGTATGCGACGGTATTCCAGGTAGAAGTCCTGGCGATATTAGAATGTGCACAACTGTGCCTAGCAAGAGGATTTACCAATAAGCAGATCATTGGACAGATAAATGCTATACATAGCTGCTATAAAGACCAATAGCTTATCCGAATTTTCTTCTTTATTAGTGTGCGATTGTCAACGAAAAAAAAAAAAAGAAAAAGTATTTATAACTATTTCATCAAATACTAATCTTATTTTTGGTCTTTTGACTTATTTTGATGTGTTTTATAAAACCATTACACGTTTCAGGATTTATATCCCATCATCAGAATAGTTTCATTCCTTGGAACACACAACACAATACATGAGCCGGGCATTTTAGTAATACTTTGTGACTCTTATAAACGTTTACTATGAGTTTTAAACTATTTAATTGTAATAAAGCAGTTCGAAGGTTAAAATGAATATTATATTACCTCATGTCTATTTTTTATTATTTATTTCCTTATTATTATTTTTTTGATTGAATCTCTTGTAGTTAAATGTATCAATGTTTGTATTTTATAAATGTATACAACAAATGACTACAATGTAGACTATATATAATTATATTAAATATACATGTTAATATTACAACAATTTTAAACCAGACTCATATAATATCTAGGTTCCTATCACATGTTTCTTTTTGATAGTACTTATAGTTTTATTTACAATATATAATGTTGTTTTTTTTGCTAATTTATAAATTATTGGTAATAGAGACTATCAAATGAGAAAAAATCATGATTGTTGGAACATGTTTTTTAATGGGTTCCAACTCTCTTAGCCTGTGTGTAGGTAGGTCTAAGTTATAATCCATGATTGTTCTAACCTTATATTAATTAATACTAAAGTGATTATAACTTACACCTACCTACACACAGAAAGGAGAGAGTGGGCCTGAAAGTTCCTTGATATCAGCACGCCCCTTGAAAACTCCAGATTAATCCGTGACTTCTGTTATAGAGATATATTTTAATCATGATATAATTTGACAAGGTTTCTCCGTTTACAGTATTTTCATTAGTGTTGAAATTTTCTAATATATTCAATATTGTACAGTAATGTGTAAACCATTCAACAGATACAGGATTTGTTGAATCATGTTCCTGTTATTGTTACATTTTATGTCAAAACTTTTCCTATGTAAATGAAGTAAACAAGGTAAACTTACACTAACAGAAAGTTTCAATAATACTCACCATTCCAATCAACTAAATTGTTTTAACCATGTTAAACGTATAGACATTTTTAAAAAGTCAAATTTGGAGTTATCTCATTATTGTTATTGTGCTAATGTTTTAACTATATAGATAACTTCTCTATCTAAAGGACATTTCAATGTTTTGTATAATTTGAACATATAAAACATTAAAATTTCTCGTATAAAACATAAATAATGCATATTCATGTTACTCTTAATATACAGATACACTTTCAAAAGTCCCTTACCACAGTTGAGAATAAACAAAATAACAAAAAACAAAATATTTGTCAAAAGTAAAATGTTTATTCCTATTAGACCCTTATAGCTATTACAACAACAAAGTTGTCATCTTCAGAGGGAATCTTAACTTCTTAACAAAGACCAAATTAAAACTATTTACAACTAAAGTGACCAGTTTCTCTACCCTACTCCTCTGGTGCATTGACCTATCAACAACAGGGTTGACAGTTCAAACACCTGTACTGTTACCTGGAGTGGGGAAGGCCCAATCCTCTAACTCTAACATACAAAGATGTTTTAAGTTTACAATATAATCATCCCTAAACTAATTATCTTAACATATTAACTAGAATAATAATAGTAGATACAATTTTTTTAATGATACATGAATAAAAACTATGCTAATCTATTATCTTAACATATTAAACAGAATACGAATAATACAAGCTATGTTACAAATTCTATTAACATATTAAATCAGAATATTAAAAATAGATACAAATATTTACTTTTACAAGAATGAAAAAAAAAAACTATGCTGAAAATTCCATAACTTAACAACATAAAAATGTTAATCTTTAATAATAGATACAAAATAAACTTTTACATGAATCATAAGAATTATGATAAAAAATTCTATTACTATAGTAAACCAGAATATTAATGATAAATACAAATAATTACTTTCACATAAATTAAAAAAAAAACTATTCTAAGATTTTTAAAGTAATATTTTTAAAGGACTTGACGAGTGTAAATTTCCAAATTTATTCTAGAATTTTGGTTTTTGTTTGAGACTTTTTCAAACTTTAAATCTTTTCAATATTCGAATATTTGAATGTCCTATTCTAAAGTAAACCTTTAGTTGAACATCCTATGAGTCTTGCTAAAAATCAATAAATCTCATTGGGTAGAATTTCAATATTTTCAATATATTGTTCAAAATATTACATATTTAGCTTTTTTTCCATGTATCTTATATAAAATCTTAATCACAACAATTAATGTCCCTTGAAGAAAACCGCTATTATGTACATTTGGCTAATAATAGGACGTTTATAATTCAAAACCTGCTTGTGTATTTAAGATTTATTGAAGGCTAGCATATCGATTTGTTCAGCAGATATTTGAACTAGATGTCAACAACTGTTTTACCTCTACTTAATGTAGTGCAATGACTTTTAGAAGAAACCAAATTATTCAAAATATCTCAATAGGATGTACAAGTAAAACTAATCTTATGTGTGTCAAAATGCCTAAATACTCAATCATCAGTTAATCTAGAGCATTCAAAAGCAATGTTGTTTTAAAAGTGATTACAAAATACTGTCAAAACCTTTCTCTTGTTTTTAATAACGTCAATGTTCCTTGTTAAAAGTAAAATTTGGTCATATTTGGCTTTGTAATTCTCCACTACTAATCAAGTGCTTTCAAAATCCCTCAAAAGAGGCTTTAAGAGAACTAAAGATTAAAACTTTTAACTATGGTATGTTTTCCAATAAATTAAGATTTTTTTTATCCTTCTCCATTGAACAAAATCAAAACTTTCGTATAATATTTTTTAAACACTACTTTCGTTTAAACAGCTCATTTAAGTATTCAAATCTGTACAATTTTAAACAAGTTTCAGAGTCAGATAAACTAAATAGTTGGGAATAAACAATATACAATTACTGTTCACTTTTTAAGACTGTGTTATTAACTTAAGTAGTCAAAACTACAATTTTAGTGTTAAAATTTCATATCTAATTTTAGCCTATTCTTGGTTGAGGTATTGACAAAAAATGAGAAAGTTTCGGCACTACAACAACATGAGGTATTTTTTATAATGCAATTGTGTATAATTCAGAAAATCAATGATATACTGTATAAACTGGTCATATAAGTAGCCAAATCTGTAAAATTTTAATCTCGAATACTATATATTACAAAAATGTTATAGCACCATCAAATTTACTGTTTTGTCAAGGGTAGTTATCTAACGATTAAACCATATCTGAAGATATCATGGGGCGTGCGGGTAACAAGGAATTTTGAGAACCACTCTCTCCATTCTGTGTGTAGTTAGGTGTAAGTTATAATAAATTTAGTATTAAATAATATAAGTTTAGAACCATCATGGATTATAACTTACACTTACCTACACACAGACTAAGAGTGTTGGTTTTCAAAATGTCCACCCTTCCACGGGGCCCTTTAAATTATCCTACATATATATGATTAAATTATCTATAAGTAGTTTGGTTCTTTCCCGGTCCATGGAAATGATGGAAATAATAATATTTTTAATTTTTATTATTTTGAAAATAATGAACTTTTCAAAATAATAGGGGAACTTGCTGTCCGCAAGTAGGGGAATTCATTTTCTAAAATGGTTGCACTTTTTATTTGAATAAATGGAGGTTACTTGATGTTATCCGATTTTGTAGGAGAGTTGGAAAATTTTCAAAATGGTTATCTTTCAGAGTAGTCGATTGGTGGTGAACTCTGTCTCTTGATTCGATAACTACTCTCTGAATTTGATTCTTTAGTTGTATGTTTTTTTTTTTTTTTTTTTTTTTTTTTTAATTTCGCAGGATAGGTGGTTGTCTTTAGCAATGTTTCTTTAAATGAGATGAAATTTTATTTTAGAATATGATTTTTTAAAAGATGATATTATTAAGTTTGTTGAATTAAAGGATGTTCTTTGATGAGAACGCTACATTCGCACGAATGTTGGAATCACGGTATTGTGAAATTAGTGATATTAAATCACAAGGTTAATCACTTTAAACACTGCAATAAACACGTACAGCAATAATTGATTTAACGATGCTTTGTTAAAGCCCTTATCATTATTTAAAAAAATACCTAACCACTACAAAATTTCCTGTACCAATGTATGCCATGCTAAGTTATTCTATATTAAATTTTAGGAAACATCTCATTAAAATTTCTCTCCACCAGTAGACACATCGGAATTTTAAAAATAAATCATTGAGATAGTAATTGATCAGAAGTGAACATTTGGAAACTCCAGTCAAATCTTCTATACGCCGATGACAATCCAATTATTACTCGTCAATAAACATCCTTAAACAAATTTACGGAGAAAAGGAAAAGTAGCACACAAAAATAATTTTAAAAATAGAGCTTATTTTAAATGAAATAACTACCCTAACTACATGAGAATGTCAAATTTAGAGATCATAAGAGTGCAGTCGTTCATCGAATATGGAATAATGAGGTTAGAATTAGTTTCTTGTTTTATGTATCTGTTGGCATTATTTAATGATATTGCCATGAATAGAGGAATATAGGTAAAGATATACAGCCAAGGAATCGGGAATATTAAGGAAATAAGAAGTTGTTTAGGAATCCACTTATTACACGAAATACGAAGCTCGATATATAAAAAACAAATCATCCAGTTGTCACCTATGGTTTGAAAACTTAAACTGTGAAAACTATCCCATGAAAATGCTCTCAGAGTGTTTGAGCAACGCATATAAGAAAGATGTATGGATCTGTAAGAGATGATGATGACTGGAGAAAGAGATACAATGCAGAGATGGATGAATTGATAAAGGTCAGGATGTGGTTAGATTTGTGAAGGCTCAGAGAATAAAGTAATTTGGACATGTTGACAGAATGGCGGTAGACCGGATGTCTAGATTTTTCTTCTTCTTTTTTTTTTTTTTTTTTTTTTTGGTTTTCAGGCGAACAACCATTTCGGTATTTCGGTCATTATCGCCGTCCGGATGTCTGGAAGAATACATAGAGATGTACTTTACCATACAAGAAGAAAGGACAGACCAAAACTTCGATGGATGGATGGATAATGTTCCTACACGCCTTAGGGTTATGAAAATTAAAGGATGGAAGAGACGATATAGTTAAGATTGATGGCTTATCGAGAAGGAGCCCAAGAGCCAAGAAGGGCTGTAAAACTGGAGGGGACTAATTATATTTAAAATTGGCGGCTGATTGTGAAGGAGGCAAAGGCCCATCAAGGGCTGTACAGTATAACTGAAGAAGAAAAGTCCTAGAGAAAGATTTATTGTATAATACATTTAAGTTTAAATGTCATTTCTCCTTAAATTTTAAATTAATCACTGAAAAATATATAAACGTGGTTAATAAAATTACTACCTATCATACTTTTTTACATTATATTTCATGATCTATATTATGACGATTTTGTCCAACACAATACAGTTTTTAAGTTCTGTCAGAGATATCTATTATATTGGAGAAATATAATTAACATTAATACAAACTAAGTTACAGCAATACAGAACAGCTTCAAATTACAATAAACACACGTGCGAGATATTATAGTTATCCAACTTGAAGTTCCCAAAGAAATTAGCAAACTATATAAAAAAATCTTGAGAACTGACTTCTGTGAACTCAATGAGTTTCCACGGTAGATGACATGATTGCAAAAAGGAACGTCCAATGAGAAAAATCATGCGTATATCAACCTATAAAATCCAAAGGAAATTTTTAAAAAAAATGAAATTATTATCTGCGTAATTATTAAGTTAGGGGGGGGGACGCTTAAAAACTCTTAGTCAGTCTTTCGACAATAATCAAACCAACGAGACGTAATAACAAGGCTATTCCAAAATAAAATGTGTTGTGAGAGTTCATAGATAAGTAATAAGAGTAGTTCAAAGGCAAGATAAGCGTAGTTTGTTATTTAAAACACGGAGTCAGATAAATCATTCACACCCAAGCTGTAGTGATTGGGGAAATCGAATCTGGTGGACCGCCAACATTCATAACTCGTACAATGTGAATACAGCTATATTCTTGGCTGGTATAAAAGTATTACACGATGGAAGCGCCTAAGTTTAACTTTTCAAATGAAGTAGATAAATCAAATGCAGAGATAGAGAAAATTTAGTGTATTTGAGAGAATAAATAATATTAACAAAATTTCTTTAAATGGACTTAAGTAACAAATTTTAAAAGAATACAGGGAAGAAAAACTAATACAACAACGATAGATAAAAGTAGAAAACATTTAGTACTTATTAAAAAATCCAAATAGCAATGAAAACATACAAAAATTATTAAAACGCATATGAATATTAAATAAATTTTAAAATCCTAACTACACAACAGAGAGGTACATATTCAGAATTAGGGGAGTTCGAATAATTAAGAAACACAAAAGGAACTTTAACACACAAAACTAAACAAATTCAAAAAAGTAAAAGCTCCCAATTATATTTCATTAAGAATAATGAGAATTTTTTAGGTACAAAACTGACTCTGAAGAAATTAAAGAAATTAGAAGCTATTATCATATTACTAAAACAAATTATAAAGGCCTTAATTAGCAGAAACCTATAATCAGATAAAGCGTAAATATTATTGGCCCAATATCTGGAATAGTGTATAAGACATTGTAGATAACTGTGATGTATGATTACAGACAAAGTATGAAAGTGTCCCATTGAAAATGGAATTAACTCTAACGTCGATACAGATGGAAACACAATTATTTGATATTGTAACACTTGACAAGACAAAATACTTGACAGTGTTTGATTCATTCTCAATCTATCTACAAATGTACCGAATTTAAGTCAACATGCAACTGAGATAAGTGACAAGTTGATAGATAATTTTACTAACTATGACATCCCAAAAAACATCATTTCTGATAACGGAACTGAATTTAACAACAAGGTTATTCGGAATTTCATAAGGTACGACTTACAGAAGATAAAAATTCACTGTGTAACCACACAACATCCACCATCAAATGGATTTTGTGAACGTGTTTATTCTACTATAGTTGAACGTGTTAGGTTATTACATAACCAAATTGAATTTTAAAATGACGCTATTATGAAAAAAGTAAAATACGCAGTTATTGGATATACCTTTACAATTCATTCCGTCACGAAATTAACACACATATAGATATTGGGCACATAAATTTTTCACATTGACTTGAAAAACAAAATTGTTAACGATTACATAAATTCACGTAAAGAAAAAACTAACAAATTGTATGAGTATATAAAAGAAGAAAATTATAGAAATAAGGAAATGATTCAAGAAAAAGAATATTTAGATAAAGAAAAACTCCCGTAAATACCAAAAGAAGTTTATGTTAAGGCTATACAAAAACAGAGTAAAACAAAAAATAAATATAATAAAGAAGAAATTGTGTCCTTTAACCTTGAAAAGGAAAATTGCAAAAATTAACAATAGATAGGAAAAAAATCATCTTTCTATTATTAAAAGACCTAGGAAAAGAGAAAAACTCCAAACCTGAATCTTCTAATTCTGTTGCAGGTACGTTATTCACGGCGTACAGAATAACGTAACTTGTACAGTTGGGATGAAGGAGATCACAGAAAATATAGGAATAATCCCGATCGAACTAGGAAAAGCTAAACTGAAACCTTCCTATCACACTTTCGTCCATAATTTTAATTTAGAAAATTTTATTGTCTAGATAAACATTGTTGATGCGTATTGTAATGATGTGTTAACATATTTTAATTTTAAAATGTCAAAAATGTGATGCAAGTGTTTAGAATAAGATAGGAGTAGTAACTGATAATGGAAATAAAGTAAGAGACATGATTAACTATTTTAAGTATATTAATCATACCAAAGTTGTATTACATGAAAAATTAGAAGTTGTGTTTAAACAATTTAGAACTAAAAGAGGTTTTGAAAATGGATTAGGATTCATTGAGGAATTTATCACAAGAAATTTAGATTCCTATGATGGTGAAAAATATGAAAAAATGATAGGAGCCTTGGAAAATAATCAAAATAAGATGTTAGATCAATTTGATTCACAATACTCAATTGGTGTAAACATTATTGAGGAATTTAATAAAACTGTAAAAATTGTTAAGAATAATTTTGATGAATTACAAAATAAACTATTGTATAACTACACCAATCAAACTATAACTAGTTTATAGTTATAGTGTTATAGTTTGATTGGTGTAGCTCGTGTATCACTGAAGAGGACGACCTTGTCGTTGAAACGCGTCTGATACTTAGGCGTATTTTTTGTGAGAATTATGTTCTGTGTGTTTGTTATACTGTATAATTTTTCTCATAAGTCAAGCTCAACATTTAATATAAACTATTGTCTATAAATGAAAAGTTATGTGATGAGATAAAAATAGAACAATTTAGAATTATTTTAAATCGTCTAAATAATAACGTTATGGTGCAATAATTAATCAAGATACTGAACACTCATTATTCTTTTGTAAATTGGGTACTTTACAGTGGTAATATATGGACAGGAACTGTTTGAAGCACTATCAAAGATAATATACTCTATTATAGAGATAGATTACCCGTAGAATTTAAATTAGAAAAAAACATTTTGTTGGACATAAATTGTGAACTTCATCGTAAAGAAATAATATATTTTATTAATCTAACAACCAGTAGAATACACATTATACAAAACTCTGTACAACTTTGTATGAATCGGGTTATATAACCATGATTTCTATAGTTCGATATGTGTTAGGTTGTATATCCTGTTGTAACAATGTTAGGATTAAATAGTGAATGTAATAACAGGATCTACAATGCGCAAATATGCTCAATCACCCAAATTACCCACCAAAATATAGAATGTGAACAATCTGATAGACTCCGATAAACCAAATAACTGTAACTATCTGCAACTGGAAATTAGTGACAATAATTAATGATATTCCCCAATAAAAAACCCATAAAAATAACCAATGCAAAAGAGAGATTAAATAACTATCTATAAATGATATTTAATTAGTACACATGAACTGTGATGATTATATTGAATAGATTAATCAAATGCTTATTCATTCTACGGATATTGACAGGACACCCCAGGATCCTGGACGCTATGAACTTCAAGTTGGAAGAAGATCAACAACCGGACTTCTCTATTAAATTACGAAAACTGGACATGAACTAAATTAATATAAATAAGATATAAAAATTAATGAAACTTTAAGTGTGATATCATATTTTAACATATGGACTTAATCGTATATTTACTTCGTATATTATTCTAAAATTAATTATATTTTATGTATGCAAAAGTATTTGCAGAAAAAAAAATTTGAGTTCACAGGAGCTTGTAACCCTGCATAACTCTGATCGAACTTCCCAACCTACCCTTGAAGTTTTTTTTAGGGATGGAAAAGTTACGTCACGATATATTGTTAAAGTTTATAAATTGATGTTAGCATAAGTTTAGCTGAGTAAGCATAGTTAATAAGTAGCAGTAGAATCCTTTATACTTTAGTGTTAGGTTGGTATCCAAAGTGTTAACTTGTCTCCCTCCATATAGCTCTTAGTGAATATAAGATATACGTAAAAGTTTATTAATGTAAAAGATTTAAATGAACGTTAGATATTCTATAACAATTTAATATAGGTTTTAAAGAAATAAAAGTTGTTAAAACATATCTGTTTTCAGTACAAAAACTTAGACATAAATATATACGACCTAGTAACGTTTGAAGGACCGTTTACTCTAACATACAAGAACCGGAAGAAACAATATACAAAGAAAATAAACAACCTCCAATCAACAATATCATAATAACACAAAATATGGAAAGAAAAGAAAAATACCCTTAATACAACCCACAAAATACCATCGTTTAATATCATAAGACATAAACACGTTCATTGCAAGATATCAAATAGCTTCAAAAGCTAATGGTTTGACAAAAGAGACACAAAAATATTGCCCACTTACTTAGCCAAAACAGTTTTAAATTGGTATGAGAGTTTCACTAAAATAGGCAACATGGGGATTCAATTTAAAAGAATGCATAAACAGATTTGATGAGTGTATTCCCAACCAACGGCTCAAAGCCAAACACTACAAATGTTATTAGAAAGCAATATTCAATCGGAATCTCAGCCACCAGTAAACTTTAAAAGAAATTGAAACAATATTATGCAGAAAAATGAACCCGAACATGGAAAAGGGAAAAAAAAAGAAAGAAAAGAAAAAGTTAATCACGTCATACAGGACAAATTTAAAAGAGTTACTACCGTGGGAAATGTAACATTAGAACAATTAAAAAAAAAAGAAAGAAAATTGACCAAATAATCCTAACAAACTTTAAATAAACAAAAATGTTTAAGACACTGACACAAAAAGATGATATAAAATAGAGAAATATGATAGCATAAACATGCTAACAGAAAAACTGGAAAATTTGAAGTAAGTAGTCAATACACTGGTAGAAAATGGAAATGACTAACGACAAACATTCAATTTTAAGAAACAAATGCATAGGGCCATGCCTCAACATATTTATAACAATATATATCAAATTTGAAACGAAACAACCGTACACCCTAAATAAATTTAAGGTCTCTTCTCGTTTACCCCCACCCTAATTTTTGCACTATTTTTGCTTCAAATTATGTGAAATGTATTGGAATATGATAATTGATCAAAATTATGATGGAGAAACGTATTTTTTAAAAAGAAAAAAATAATAACCCAAAACCCCTACTTTATTAACTTTTTTGTCTTTCAATTATTTAGACTTAAAAGTTATATGAAATAACTTTATAATAAAGAGAAATCCAATAACTAAATAACTCAATAACCAAATAACTTAATTTAATGTTAGGTCTTCGCTGTGATTTCAATTGATAATGTTAAAAATATAAGTGAATTTGATTTACAATAATATTTTTTTTCACATTTTGATCTTGTTATTGTACTCAATAGTTAATTTAGGTTATTGGGTTGTTTGGTTAGGTTAGGTTGTATTATTTGGATTATTTGAATTACTTTTGTATTTCTCAGTTATCTCATGGATAGTTATTTGTAATTAAGTTCCTAATTAATAAAAGTAGGGTTATTGGTTTATTTATTATTATTTTTAAATACTTTTCTACGTCATACTTTTGATCAATTATCATACATTTCACATAAATTGAAGCAAGATAATGAAAAAATTGGGGGTATAGTGAAAAAATACTACTTTAACAACTATCAAACACGAAATGACCAAAAACAGAGTTGTTCAATTGGTAAGAACGACAATCACCCTACCAACAGATGTTTTTTTTTTTTTTTTTTTTTCAAAAAATATAATTGTGTAATATGTCGAATGGGTAACCACAAGACAGAAGAGTGTGTTTTTAATCAAAAATGTAAAACACACCCACGCAACCAACAAACACAAAATATACAACACAAATTTTGTACAAATTGTTCTAGAAACAATCACTCAACCCAGGATTGTTATCACAACAAAAACAATCAACAAAAAAACTCTCCGAAAAACGACTATAAGATATCACAGTCATTACACCACATCACAGACAAACAAAAACAAAGATTTCATAACCACATTAAAAACAAATATTTGGAAATACCATAAAAACAAACTAACAATTTACAAGAAGAATCGTGCATACAAGAAGAATGAGGCATTCAAGAAGAATGAGGCATACAAGAAGAATGAGGTATACAAGAAATCCCAATATTCAGTTTCGATGGCTAGGCATAAATTTTTAACAAGACAACAGCTGACAGCTGACGTAGTCACTAACCAAAATTCTCTGAATATAACGGGAGCTACAGACTCGCCGAATTATCATCCAAGTATGACACAGCTGATAACAATATACAAGTGTCAACAGATAACAAAAAAGGTGTTAATCTCAGTTCACTGATCAAGGATGAAATATTAGGGCTTCAAAACAAATTGACCGAATAATGCAATTTATTTACCTTTCAAAAATTTTACAAATAGTACTTACATCAGAATGGAGTAAGTAAAACTCTAAAATCAGAAAATTATATAACATAGAAGGTATACAACACAAAATAAAAAACTTTAAGAGTTTGTACAATTAACATAGAATTTAACACACTGAAAAACAAAAAACATCGAAACCATACTGGATTCGGGATCTAATATAGGCTATCAATTTGTAATTATGAATTAGTAAAAGGAAAGCCAATAAATAAAGAATCAATACCTACCATAAAATCTGCTACTGGCACAAACTTAAAAATACATGGACAACTGAACATTCCCTTAGCATAAATGGAATAAAATGCACACACAGATTTTACATAGCTTCAGAGATTATTACACAATTAATATTAGGAAAACAATTTTTGATGAACCATAAAGCAAAACTAGAGTACAGTAAGAAAAAATAATATTATATAAAACTCACAAAATTGTGAAATTGAAATGAACGAAAAATGGTTAAATGTCCTTGACAAAATAAGATGATAATTCATCAAGCCGACAAGAAATAAGATCACAAGATTATGTAATAATAAAACCAGGCCAGCGCTTAAAATTACTGCAACAAACATCAGATTACACGAATCAAAAAGACCCCAACATATTCCACAAGGGACAATAGTAGGAAAATTAAACCCAAACCAAACTCCACAAAAAATATTAAAATAAAATTTGATGACAATAAGCCGACACCAACAAAAGATAATTTAACAGAAATCTCAGTAAAAGAGTAAATCACTGATAAAAACGGAATACAGTTTAACATATGTCCAGAATTTAAAAAACCCAACCTAATGAAGTAGTAGTAATAATAAAGAAATATCCAGTGAAAATACAAACTTTACCGGGAGTAATAGTTACTCCAAATAGACATAGTCATCATGAAAGAAAGATTATAAATAAAGAATTACAAGATCTAGTAAAAACAAACAATTTGGAAGAATCTCCAAATTTTAGTCGATACGCTTACCAGCGTTTATTGTAAATAACCAGCACAATTATGTGAGTAGTTTGTTTTTTAACACTGATAAATCTTATCACAGCTAAGTTGTAGTGATTCGGGAAATCGAATCCGGTGTACCCCCAAGATCCATAAATCGGTTTAAAAGCCTTACAGTTCGTATTGTCTATTGACGTAAAATAACTGGGCCTAATACAAATCTCCGTAAAATAAAATACGTGCTCTGTAGTTTCATAAGTTCATCTAAATACTTCGTATAAACGTGAGATGAATGTCTTTAACATTTCACGACAGCACAGGTATACAATTCTAATTTTTACTTTGTACAATATTTCACTGTAAATACATGCTAAATTACTGTATATTTAAAAAAAAAAACTGTTTAAAAATTATTGGACTAACGTTTTTACACACTCACCTATTCACCAAACCAAATTTCTTTCCAAAAAAGTTGATTATTACTTAAACACGAGAAGGAATTAAAATAATGGGAATTTTAAATGTATAAATATCTTTGAAACTCTTTTGTAAAACATCTTTCAGTTAAAACAAATAGTAATAATCAAAACTTCATGAAAGTTGATAAAAAGAGTTTTTTACACCAACTTATCTCCCATAAGAAATACATGGAACTACACAGTAAAGAAGAAAATTACATTAAAAAGTTTTTAATCTAAAGTGACATCTCCCAGAAAAGTCCAAAAACGCCGAATTCTAATTGGGGAGAGGAGCACAGTGAGGGGAGGGGTCAATGTGGTTAAAATCTCTTTAAGAAGTTCATGAGAAAATTAAAATACTGATTTATTAGCTAAAAATTTGTGTTCTGTTTCAGAATAATATACAGTTCAAGGGTTATGTTAAATAGAGTGTATACTTGGCTCGATTCAACCATACAATCGATATAAAATAAATATTATTTGATTGAAATCAAGGTTCATTTTTTGTTTTTTACCTTTTATTTCGGAACTTAATTTTACTTAAGGTTTTTCCACTGGTTCGGGTCAATAATCTTTACATTTCACAAATATTGACTGAAATTGTTAATCCCGATTTTGAGATTATTCTCAAAATTACGTCTTTGAGAACAGCCGATTTTGTTTTTGCCAATAATTCACGAACCGGAATATTTGAAGAGGTGGTGGGCAATAAGTTTTGTTATGTAATTTTAACTTCGAGGTTGCCGAGACCCCCCCCCCCCTCGAAGTTTTCTTTAGTGATGGAGGAGTTGTGTAAACAATTATTGTGTAGTTTATAGAAAATAATGATGATGTTAAAAAGTTTTAGCCATTGAAGCATAATTGCATTACATCAGCCTAGCTTGAGATCTTCAGTTCCTTACTGGAGGAAGGACTCCAGACGAGTTAATTGTGCTCTTATATTATCAGTATGAAATGTTTATTGTAATAATTAAGTGAATAATAAACTAAGGGTTTTTGGAAATAAAACCTTTTTTTAAACCCAACATTACCAAGTAGACACGTAACTTGTATGTATTTGGAGATATATATCCTCGTTGTTTAAAGGCTCACGGTCGTAATCTCCTTATATAAAAAAGAAAGAAAATAACATAAAATAAAGATCCCCTACCCCTCGAATACTGTACTCTAGCAGCGTCAGGATCGGAAGAGAACTAAAGTTGGTCAAGAGAGACATTACAGAAGGTGTGGATTCAGCTAGCCTCCCTCGAGATTCACTATAGTGATCCCCTGATGGGAATATGGATAGACGGATGTACATATGTAAGTGTGGATTATAGGGGAGTCATTTTAGTTTTAGTAGTCAATATTATTATGGTTTTATATAACCAGAGGTTGTTTAGGTTACGTTAGTTTATGTTAGATTAGGTCAGGGCGTTTTATATAAGCAGAGGTAGGTTAGGGACATTTTCAATTCAATTTTAATGAGGGTATCTCTAACATAGGCCAGGACCTATAGAAATGCCTATATTTCACTGAAGGCTAGGCCCAACTGTACCGATTTAAACTTGAAATTTTATTTTCGTACTTTTGTAGAATATACTATATAACGCAGCATATAAATTTCGTTTTCATTTTATCCGCTGATAAATTTTTATTTGTAAATTTATTAACCATATTTTTTATTACAAGAAAATAATAGAGCGTTAACTTTATTGACATAATTTCCCTTAACTGTTTTTTTTTTTTACAAAGTATGGGTAAAAATGTATTTTTATCACAAGGAAAATTATTACTGAAATTTAATTATCTGAAACAATAGGTTGTTAACAATAGTTTTATAAGTACGGATTAAAAGAATAGATTGTAAATGACTCTAAGGACATTTGCATTGCTTACAAGTTGAAGTGAGATTACACTCAGAAGCTATATGGATATTATGAAAGTCTTTTCCACAGCAGCTTTCATTACTGCCGCCATTCTGGACCTTGCTAATTCGAAATCGTCCCATTTTGTTAACAGAGCAATAGATCCGAACGTAATTGAAGGATTTAGAAGACCGGGCGATAAGTGAGTATTGTTTTACATTCTTGTCAGGAAATTTGTAAACCCTATAAATGAACAAAACTTTATTGTATTGAATTAGCGGCAATTTATTGTTGTGGGAATTCAGTTTAATTTTATTTATCCAGTTATCCATTATTTCCTTAAACTATTTTTATTTCTGAACAAACATAGGCAAAATAATAACTTTTTTAATTTACTGTTCTTAAAAAAATAGAAAGAGTTATCATCAAAATAAAAAGAAACTTGTTCAGAACAAAATTTAAGTTGCTTGTTATTGTCTGCTGTTCTATGCATTAATTATAACTTTAAACACTTAACTTTTTTTCTTTTCTTTTTTTTTTTTTATTGAATAGTTTTAAACTTTTTTTGTTGTAAATTGCTTGATTACGTTCGTTACATCACAGTTATTATAAAAGTAACCACGTATTCTATAAATAAATTTATTTAAGCCTTATTATTGGTAAGTTTGTTAAAACATTTGCCATCATTTATTTATATTAAAAATAAACTGTGCAAATAAACAATATTTCTGGCACACTCAGTCACAATCGAAATACTAACGTAAAAAAATTATTCATCTACAAAATATAAGTTCGGTAGTTATCAGTAATAATTATAAGAGAAAATCAACCATTGGCCTTCGTCTTGGATTTTGTAGATTATCCTAAATAATATTTACATATTCAAATAAGGTCAAACTTACTTTACTTGTGTTGTAAAATCGTCTTAAATTTCAACGTTTGTTTTCGTTTCTTGAATGTTATTTCTTGAGGGTAATTTTCTAATATTAGCAATTTTCACACTTATCACATTTTACCAAAATTTGAATTAAATCTGTTGGGTCGATTTTGAGAAATTAACAATTCATATTTTTTTATAACAGCTTCATGGTCAAGTTTTTTGGTTTTCACCGATAACTCACGAGCCAAAATATTTGAAGACTTGTCGACCATTAAGTTTGTTTGAGTCTTTTTCATAAATGGTTAAAAAAATAAAATTGATAAATTTGATAAAAATCGTTAGAGCCAATTTTGGAAAGATCATAATTTTGCGTTTTTTGCTACTGTATGTCCAAAATTTGAGTTTATAAAAAACGCAAAACGTCCCGAGATTGGTTAAACTATGCGCACATACCAAAGTGAACAGAAAAACTAAACACCTTTTTTTTATTACTCACATAATTTTAATCCTATATGTGAGAAAGTAAAAATGATTAGTTCGTTAGATAAGTGGAACGTTTTAATCCCATAGTTTGTTTGGTCCTATATGCTACATTTGCTTATTTATGAACCAAACTTCACATAACCTGTAAAATGTACGTATTCTATTGCTTCAGCTAATAAGCCGTTTTAAAAACTGTGTTAAAATTGTGCAAACGTTAGCACTATACCTAGCACTTATACCTAGTCACTATACCTGTGACAACATACCTAGCGTTAAACCTATATTATTCGTTTTAAATTATTATTGTTTATCAATAATACATCAAAATGAACCTATGTTGAAAGTAGACCTATACTTATCAAATCAAGACCAATTTAAACATTGATTATAAAACATTACTTTTTTTTGGTCTAATCATAGGCCTAACCTCACATATGAGTAACAAAAAAAGTAGGGAAAATATACAAACTTAACAAAACACTTGATACAGTAATTAGAAACAGAAAAAACACAAACACAAAAATACACGTACAAATAGTTTTAAATTTGAAGTTAGCTGGTAACTTCCTATCATTTCATCCGTAAAAACAAATTGAACTAGATATCGTTACAGTTGAGTTATTTACTGTTTAAATAAACAACTTATGACATTATCACAATGCGTAGAAATAAACTTGTCGGGGTGGATAGCACGTTTGAAGTATTTAGCTAAGGGTCAAACTGGTGATCAGTAGTGTTCAGCTTTGACAATTCCGCCTTGAAACTTTAAAATTTAGTATCTCCTGTTTGTATCATCTCTTGAGGCGATTTATTGTAGTATGTGGAACAAATCTGTTTACTCCCTATTGAAGTGCCCCTCTTAACTTATTGCAATGCTTGTAAACTATTTGTTTTAGAATGTAAGTGTGATGCCGGGGCTGACATTTGATTGACATTGCGCCCTCCGTCGCAGTTTGTATTGCCGTAATTTCTAGAGAATCGGGGGTGTTTACATTGTGTTGCGTTCGAATATCCAAGATTTCACGTAGGAGACTATCTAACTACTGCCAGAATTAATCACAATCAACAGATCTGTAGTTCAATGTCCGTTTGGATTCCTATGTTGTGGGGTTCCCTGCAACTGCCATAATGACGGGATAGTGATCTACGTGCAAACGTGGCGTCACAGTTAGTCCCTTAACGAGGGCCATGTCCAGTGTGGTCTCTTGGTTGTACATGCTAGTATGTGTTGCCTAAGAGACTAGAACATCTCTTCTTTCTATATATTTGTACAGGTGATGTCCACCCATGTTTTTGAGCTTACAACCCCAGCGTGTTTGTTTTTAATTTAAATCTCAGGGGATGACAACTTTGTTTGAAGTCAAGGAGGAGTTCAATGTTCCGAGTGTTAATTGTGCTTGGGGGATTGTATGTAGCAATTAGTGTTGTTATGCAACCGTTGAGCTCAACTCGTGTAAGTGTGGTCACCAATAATTCTATATATGTTTTAAGGTCTTACGTATTATTATAGCCGTTCCCCCGTGGCTCCCATCTTGTCTATCAGTGAGGTTGACTTTGAAATTTTGAATAGTGAATTTATCATGTGGTTTTAAGTGTGTTTTTGTGAGTAAAGCTTATTGTAGTTATTCCTTTGCATACATTGAAGGAGTTCTGACTTCTTATGTTTAGTGCCATTGACATTCTAGATTATTCGATATTCCATTATCGATTGATTTCGCGTATTGGAGGAAGCCGAAATTTATCTTTATCAGGAAGGAGATAAAGGTGGTGGGTGTTGTTAGGATTGGTTCCTCTAACTTGCCTGGGTTCTTTAATTTTAAACTAAATAAATCAGTGGTTCAGTTATCTAATTAATGGTTCTTTATTATTTAATACAACTTGACTATTTCTATTAGTTCCCTTATATAGCCTACTAATTACAAATATTTTATGAAGCTTCTTAATGACTAAGAATCCAGAATTACTCTACTTGTTGTGAATCACAGATCTGATTCTCCGTTATAGTTTATAATGCTCACCCTGTTTGCAATTCTTGAGGATGCTCTTACTCGCCAAGTCAGTTTGGCTATCTTCAAGAATTCCTGCAGCAACTTACCTTGATTAATCTTGGCCCACTGTCCACGTTTTCTCCCACCCAAGGGATTATATATCATTGTAGTATCAATCTAAGCTATTTCGTCAGTTTCCCAGGTCTGTCACAAAATTGTTGTCATTCTGGCTTCTTAAAAGAACTTAGACTATATTTCTAACTAAAACCATCCTAATTCGTAATATCACCGGCGCCCTCGAAACATCGTCTATATATTAAAAATTATATATATATATATATATATATATATATATATATATATATATCACTGTATTTGTACAAAATAGAAACAAACAAAATACTCAATACTACAAAAAAATATATCACCACTATATCTAAACATTCTATCACAACTGACAAACATACATTATGACCAACACAATATAATAAAATAATATATTAAAATTACATGTAATACAAACATATCATACAAATAATCTTATAAATATAGAAAGAAGTTGTTTACAATTAGTAACAACCACTGTTACTGATGGGAACTTCGCCCTCATCAGCTTGCTCCGATTGTCCAGGGACAGGCTTCTGCACCACGTCGATCTTGGTCTTTGGAACGTATCCACTTGTAACAGGTAGAGAGATTTTAAAGCTCTCCCGGAATAGATAGCTCCCTGATGTTGAGTTACCCTCAGTACAGGATGGCTTACTTACCCTCTCTACCGTTCCTCGTTTCACGTCCTTCCCTGAATGAATAGAAACTTGCGTCTTCCTCTGCCGATACTTGGTAGAGTCATATGCTGTTGAAGTGTATGTCAAGAGTATACATAGAGCCTTCCTCACTCTCGCGAGTCAGGCGAGATCCTAGCTGGCCCTGAAAGAAGCTATTTCTGAAGGGTTCCGCTGCAGGAACAACTGACTGGTCCTCTAGAGAGGCTTTGCCAACATGGTCGTGAGAAGGTCCATATAAATCAACACTATTTTCCATTTACAAAATTAGTAGCCTATACTTATTTTATTTTAGGGGCGGGGAGTGGAAATAACTTACATTTAAACTTCACTACTAGTTTCCTGTCACTAGAAGAAAAGATTTAGAATATTTTTAAAATGAATTTAAAAACACTACACAAATTTTTTCTGTGTTTAGAAAAACGTAAATGTTCAGCGCCTAAAGGCATAGGCTTCCCTGGTAGGCGTGTCTGCACTACACAGCAAAACACAACACAGGGGAAGAACACTTCACAATGTTTCAAACTGGCACTGGTCACATAAGATTGCAAATATCTGAATTAATTTTGATTCACTTCACAGAACTAACAACAAACTACAAGACACATAATCTCACTGTTCACAGACTATCCTGCCTCATGAAGACAAGGCATACAAATTTGTAGAAGTAAACTGAACTCAATGTCGCTACTGATGAGTCTTTACTGTTCAAATAAACAACTTATATTATCATGAAGGCAAGAAGATAAGTAAGTGGTTTCATTCAATCCTGTGCTGGGAACGAGGTGTACTTTAATTTGTTTAGACATACTTATTTAACAGTTTTAATCAGATGGTGCAATTAGGATTGTCGTTATTACACCAGTCAGTGGTCGATGCACAAACTTTCTCACATATCTTACACCAAAATCAAATAGGAATCAAACTTAATATTTAAGGGAGAAGCTAAAAATTCCGTTTTTCACATAATGAGCTCCAACGATTTTGGTAAAATGTTGCAATGAACCATGGATACAGGCTTTGACAAAATAGTTATATATTTAAATAGCTCTTAAACTTGCTTAGTTTGTGCCGTAAACACGTCCTCAGCTTTCCCATTTGATTAAAATTGAATTTTAATGACGGCGATCAAGGTACATTTTAACTTTTTGCCAATTATTCCTGAACCAAAATTTTTGTTTTTACTTGCGATTTTGCACACAATTTTGAGTAATTTTTTGAACGAAATCGGTGGAGTCGATTTGAGAAATTATGTCTTTTAACTTACGATTTTTTATTTTTTATCGATAACTTACGAATCGGCATTTTTTGAAAGATGGCGACCAATATGTTTTGTTTAGGTCCTACATTTGAGTAAAATTTGATCACAATTGATAGATCCGATTTTGAGAAAATTGTAATTTTGTGTGTATTTTTCTTATGGAAAAAGTCCCGAAATAATGGAAAAATTTGCACACATATAAAATTTTATTAAAATCGGTGGACCCGTATGGGCTCCAGAGCACTACACAGATGACGGATAACAGTCAGACACCATTCCAAAAGTCACTTTTTGGACTCGGAGACCCTAAAACGGATATATGTGCAAAAAAACTCGACATAGATATTTTTACCCACCACAGAACTTTCTCTATGCACCGGCCTATATGTTAAAAAGAAAAATGTAAATTTACATTTGAAAATATCCATTTCCAGTGATTCCTCACACTCCCTATTTCAATATATGGGTAGATTTCTGAAACTTTAAAGCAAAACACCATTTATAAGTTAATTGTTATTATTTTACAAAAATTGGTATTATTCATTCAAATTGCATACTAAAATTATTTATATATCTATAAAAATATTAAAAAATCGAGACTTGTTACAAACAATTTTAAAGTAAACGTTCTGTGCATTACAAGATTGACTTTATATATTTACATATTAAACTAACATACTATGAAGTAGTTTTTTAAATATAACATGCGAATCTAAAAATATAGGATTTTTTAAAACTAATTAACCCCCTCCTCTTAAAAGCTACTCTAGAGAACTCGGGACTCGTAGATTTCTTAAAAAAAGAAATGTTTTAAAACAATTCCCATAGTTTTTGTATACTTCAACTTTTCCCTTTTCAAGTAAAATTTAAAACTATTATTAGTGAGTGTACAATACTCCAATTATTAATTATGTTAATTAACTTTCAGATTAATTTGGACCGATATACTCAGAAAAGATGGGCATGCAAACAATGTTGTGATACTAGATTACATCTTCCCAAAAATGGGCACCAGTTTGAAAGAAAACATAACAATGTACACGCTCACAAATTATTATGACACTTTCGGTGTTACTGTTCACACTGGAGGAGCTGGCCACCACTGTGTAGGATTCACGATAGTGTCTGAACTCGACAAGGACATTTATTATTACTTAGAAATATATGGATATGACAAGGATAATATATACAGAGACAGGGGTGGAACTCAAACTAGACTCAAAAATGAGGAAGACTAGGTATAACCTAATAATACATATTCTTTAATATCTTTTAAGAAAATAATTATTGTACCATAGGAAAATCATGAATTAATTTATTGGGGTATGGTTTTCAGTAACGGCGTAATCTATCTGAATTTCTGCCTATTCCAGTGACTATCTATGCATCTGGTCCCTTCTAAGTCGACATTATCCTAGTTTGTAATAATAATTGTTATAAGTAATTTTAAAAATTGTTTTAACCTTGTGTATAATTCATTATAATATATAATTATGAAATACCATTTTTTTACAAAGTTTTGATGTTCAATATGATTAATATTACGTAAATTTAAGAGAGAGAATAGTGTCTTTTCGCTATTTTTAGACGTAATTAGTCTTTTTTCTTATTTACCAAATTTAACAAAAATAAAAATATTATTACGGGTATTACTTTAACCTTGAATATGGTTATTTTTCATCCATAACTTAATATTACTCAAAATTTTACATGCAAAGAAGATGGATACTCATGCGTCTGTTATTATACTATATACAGGGTGTTTTATAAAAAAACGCAACCCGTTTATAAAATCTTTATACGAGATAAACCATTGCTTTTATCTTTACAATATATGTTGTAAGTGTACAGACTCGTTATGCAACATAAGCGATAATGTCGGTAATTAACGATGTTGGGCGCCCTGTGCTCTTCTGATCAAGCACGGAACCTGTGTCACGAAATTTAACAATTAAAGCAAATAATAAAGGCTTACATGAGACTAGTTTATGTCAAAGTCATTTCAAAAGGTAGAGACTATTAACCTTAAGTATAAAGTAGCCACCACACAAAAATTATGGCATAAAATATACCTCTGCGTGAATTAAATTACTTTGCATGGTTGTGTCCTTATCGAAACACACAGTAGAAAATTATTAGCGTTAAAAAGTTATTCAAATGTTTTTCACTTCTGGTAATTTAGTTTCCTCCTGTTTCACTTTATTCAACAACTTTGAGTTCAGCCTTAAAAATCATGAGGATACAGTTTCAATTCAAAATTGGTTGAATAACAATAGAAAATTTGGAGATTTCCTTGTCTATGTGGATGGATGATTTATTGCAGCACGATAACTTCCGTACAGGAGCGGCCGTAATGGAGCTATTCGTACAACGGAGTTGCTTGAATGGTTGTAGGTACTAAACCCAGGTTGTTCAGGTAGGCGAAGGTATTCACTTCCAACCTCCTACCCTCAAACACTCACTCTGTCTTTGAAACACTAACTCACGAGTAAGTGAACAAGTGAGAGAATCAGTGAATGAGAGAGCGAGTGAAAGAGGCTGGAAGTGAGTGCGTGAGTGAAAGAGTGTGATTGAGTGCTTGAGTGAGTGAATGTGTAAGTGAATGACGTAAGGAATGAGCTAGTTGGAGAGAGAGAATTACTCCCTTTATTTTTTGGGTGAGAAAAGGACTATTTAGTTTTCTCTTTCAACCTATCCTGAAAGGGAGATAACTGTAAATTGTCTGTTTTAAACTGTAAATATATATTTAATGTAACAGCAGATATTTCTTGTTGAAACTCCATATTCAAGGATTAAATGAAGAAACAAAGCTAAAGTATCAAAATTATTTTAATAATATAAATGAGCTACAATTATTTCGCCTTGAGGCATCATCGGGCAACTGATAATTAACAAGTATTGACATCTATTTATACATACACAAGTAACAGGAAACTGAAATACAATCGTGAAATCGCGAAAGGTAGGGGGAATGACCTAACAGGTAGATGAAGGTTGATGAACTATATTAATGATGGGAATAATAGATTAATATAGTAAGCAATAGATTAAATTATTTAGAATGTTTAGAAATAAATAGATCTATTTCACCTAGGCCTATTTTCAACTTAAATGACCAAATTGTATTAAATTATACACTCTTCTAAAATCCATCCTTAACATAGTTCATCAACCTTCATCTACCTGCTAGGTCATTCCCCCTATCCTTCCCTATTTCTCTATTGTATTTCAGTTTCCTGTTACTTGTGTATGTATAAATAGTTGTCAATACTTGTTAATTATCAGTTGCCCGATGATGCCTCAAGGCGAAATAATTGTAGCTCATTTATATTATTAAAATAATTTTGAAACTTTAGCGTTATTGCATTATTTAATCCTTGTAAATATATTTTGAAATCATCCGCATATAAATGAGACTTAAAATATTTCAATACTGTAAAATATCATTTTTATAAAAATAAATAATAAGGGCCCTAACACCTATCTCTGTCGAACTCCCGACCTGACATCCCTCTATCGAGATCTCTTCTCATCGACACAGACTCATTGTCTCCTACAAGTAAGATATGATTGGATCCATGAAATACAAACGGCTGCCAATCCTAAATATCTTAATTTTACAAGCAACAACGAATGGTTAACGTAGTCGAAATAAAAATAATGTCGTAATTGTTAGTTGTCTACGGTCCATTGCCTTCCTTATATCTTCGGTTACACAAAAAAGAGCCGATTTAGAGCTTTTTTTTCAAGATAAATTGTTTGTCGATGCACTATGCGATCGATACATTTAGACAAAGCCGGAAAAATACTTTTAGGCCGATAATTGGCTGGACATAAAGGTTAAGATATGTTATGAAGCGGACGGACTAAAGCGTACTTTCAGACATACGGATATAAACTAATTTATAATGATTTATTGAGGAAAGAAAACGACAAACACAATTTTTAGTAAATTCTACTTTTTATTGAGTCTTGCCGGCCATGGTTTCGCCAGTGACGACATTTACGAGGCAGCTTACAAAGATTGAAACTCAAACTAAAAATTGTGTTTGTGGTTTTCTTTCCTGAAAATGGATTTCTACCAAGTACCGTCGGTCAGTAGTATAAATCGTAATGATGTATTGAACAATAGTTGGTAGAGTAAAAGAAATTACACCAATTATAAAACTAATCGTTATTCTGTCAATATCTACGGCATTAAATCTTGACCTACTCAAGGCCTTAATCACATAGGTGTGAACAACCGTGTAAAAAGTAAAAGAGGGATTCATTCGTGGATTTTTTGAAACATTAATAAGTAATTATTTACAGTCGTCACTATTATTCACAGTATGACCTACACAAACATTATTTAGCTCGTCAATATTTATGTTAAGAGTTTCGGTGTTTCAAAGAATGGAGAGAGAAAGAGAGAGAGAGAGAGAGAGAGAGAGAGAGAGAGAGAGAGAGAGAGAGAGAGAGAGAGAGAGAGAGAGAGAGAGAGAGAGAGAGATGCCTTTAATGTATCTAAAACGTTCAAGGAACAACTGTCTTTGTTAAGTACCTCTTTTAAGTGGCTGATAGCTGTCCTGTGGTTGAAACCCGAGAAATTTCAGTTCTACAAAACGAAACTTCAATATTGTTCATCATTGTTAACGACTATGGGATTGGTAGCCTACTGATCACAACAAAGGAAGATCGATCCAAGAATTCCCCAGATCTAATGTTGTCAGTAGTCTCGGCAGTTTCCTCAGCCTTACTTCATGGTATTAACAAGTTTGCCACCATTTCAACTCCCTTTATTCAATCAATAATTTACTCACTGACTCATTCACTACTTGGATCGCTCTCTAATTCACTCCTTCACTTATTCTCACTTACTCACTCATACGTACCTTCACCATCCACACTCCCCACTTTCCCCTTGCTTCCTTTTCACTCAATTGTTCTTTCACTTGATCACTCACTTGTTCATTTACTCGATCACTTACTGACTCACCTACTCAGTCACTCCTCCAATCATGCACTTCTACTCACGCCTTCACGCCAAAACTCATTCAATCACTCCCTCAATCCCGCCTTCCACCACACAATCACTATACGCACTTCACATTTTTCATTAATTCTTTTGTCTTCACTCACGTCGCTAAATCCACTTACGTTACTCACAAGACTCACATCGCTCACTTCCCTCACATCACTCACTTAACTCAAGTCACTTAAGTCACTCACTTGACCCACTTACGTCACTCACGCTATTCCCTTCATTCATTTCATTAGCTATGTTCACATGACACACTTCATTCGTATTATTGACGTCACTTACTTACTCACTTCACTCACGTCATTCCACTCACTCACGTCACTTCACTCATTCACGTCATTCCTCTCACTCACGTCACTCCGCTCACTCATGTCACTTCACTCATTCACGTCATGACACACACTCACGTCACTCCACTCACCCACGTCACTCCGCTCACACATGTCACTTCACTCACGTCACTACACTCACTAACGTCATTCCATTAACTCACGTCACTCCACTCACATCACTTCACTCCACTCACTCACGTCATGTCACTCCACTCACTCATTTCATTCCACTTATTCACGTCATTACACTAACGCACGTCATTCCACTCACTCACGTCATTCCACTCACTCACGTCATTCCATTCACTCCACTCGCACATGTCACTCCACTCACTCATTTTTTGTGAACACAGTGAAATTGTCTAAATCTTTATTTCATGGGTCTTTCCACAGACTATACAAATGTGGTAATTTACTCCACTTTGCTGTGTTACAATTTAATTAACAAGACAAACTTAACTTTAATATTAGATTGTTTGTCTATCAGTTTTACTATCGAATACATTTTTCATACAACATTGATCTAGAAGGAATTTACTCAACTTTATAAAATTGTTACTAATTTCATACTAACATTACATTAAATACTATTTAAAACTATTACGTGTAGATTCGAGTTCCTTGTTAGCCTGGTTTTCAACAGTTTATGAACGCGCGCGCGTACGCGTGTGTGTGTGTGTTTTCTGTTTTCGTATGTGTGTTTATGGAGGTGTTTAGGTAAATATTTATGTAGGTTTATGATTAGTTTTTTTTTTTAATTTTGTAAAGTTTTGAATACGTGTGAGTGGGATTATGGCATTTAAAAAAGTTCCTATTACTCTACTTTTAAAATTTATTTCTATTTATCAGCTATTTCTAATCTAACAATATAATAGAATTTATTTTACATATGATAAAATATATTATGCAATTACAAGTAATTTTTTTTTTATTTTAGTTACTGTTAAGAATAAAAAAAATAATGTTTAAGATATTATTAGTTCATTTGTTTCGTTTATTTTGGAAAGTAGTACAATGGACTTTTTTGAAGTTTATTTTTCTTGTCCAGGCTGTTTATCTGACAATTTTGATACCATATGCGTTTTGTTTTTAGTCATCAAAAGCAGTTTTCCGACTTCGATTTGAATAGGTTTTTTCGCTTTTTCTTCTTTTTTTATTGCATGATCATTTTGTTAAGTACTAACATACGTGTTAATTAGCTTACCTTTTGGCTGTAACAGTCACATGTTTTGAGGATTAGTAGTAGGCCTATATATAGTAGGTCTCTCTTTTTCTTCTCTGTTTATTGAGTACGACGATATTTCCATCTTTCACCTCGAATTAAATTGTGGAGTGATTATTAGATGACTTTTTATTTATTTATTCTCATTATTGTTAACCTATCCTAACGATATAATTTCATTCTGTTTACATGGACAAGTTCTATTTTAAGTGTTCACAATTTAAGGATTTCGACACTGTATGATAGAGTTAATTTTGGTTTTATAGAGAAAGGGCCAATACATTTTAAAACGTATTTTCTGCTTGTTTTATTTTGTCTTAGTCTCCGATTTTAAATTCGATATATTGTCTGGTTTCTTCGTAATACAATTGTTGTTTAGTTTGCGCCTTTCTTTAAGTATATTCTTGAAGCGAATTGTCGTGAAATTGCTGTAGAGTTTCAGAAACAAATGTTTGTGAAATAGCTAATAGTTTTTAGATGTTATATCCATCAAATATTTTGTAATATAAATATTGTTTTTTAGTTTGTAGTGCCTTGGGGATTTGCAATTTGCTGTATATGTTCAAGATATAGGGGTTGTGTCTCCAGCAGTTCAATCTGTTGTTTCTGTTGAAATTTAGAAGCGATTTTCAAAATCGCATTCTATTTTTTTTTTCCTAGTTCCGTTTCGTGATAAAAATATTGGGAAGTAACATTTGTTTCCCCTTCTTGTATCCTAATTCTAAATCATAATCTACCAGTTTCATTGCGAATCTATATAAACGTGTTGGCGTGATTAGTATACAAAATTACTCCCCTTACTTACAAAATCTCTATATAGTATGTTGCGCGGTGAGACGGAAAATGTATTTTAATTTGTGGAATAAAGAGTTTCTTGTGATTTTAATTTTCTTGAAAGATAGACATTAAGATACTCATTGTTATTGTTAGGGTCTTCGGCTTAAAACCAGATACAATGCCTAAATTGTTTGTCACAATAAACAATTATGCTTGTTTTCTTGAAAGTGACTTAGAATTGGGTAGTTTCTTAACTTTTCCCTAATTTTTGTGAAAGCTGTTTCACGTCCTTTGACCATATTATTTATCGTTTATTTGATTTTAGGCTCAGGAATTTTCGTCAGTGTGTGTGTATGTGAATCTTAAGAGAGCAATCTAACAATGTTCTTAGATTTTAACTGTAGTTGATTGATAAAAATCCAAAATTAGAAATAAGTTTTATATTTTTGTCTTATTGGTTTAATTCTTTTATCCGAGATTTTATATAGTAATATTTCCATTTTTTGTTTATGGAAATTTGCATTTATTAAATATTTAGTTTTAAATTTGGTTTTTGTAAGATTTGTAAGAAAACTTCTAAATTTTGCAGTTTATATTTGAAGTACATGTACTTTACATATCGCCTCGATAGCTTACACATTTTTCTGGAAAATTCTGAACATGATTTTAATCAACCGTCTTTGAGCCTTTTAAATTGTCCTCTATTTTTATTTGAAAGTATGTAAATATAAGATCTAGTTTCATCGTTAAGATAAAGTAGGCCTATTAATGATTGTGGTAGGAATTTATCTAATTTTATTTGTTTTGTTTTTAAATCAGCACCATATCTGGGTGAGCTTTCTAGTTTTTGGAATAAAAAAACTGGTGACAAGTATTTTGTTAAATCAAGGCAAGGTTCTGATTGTACCATTTTTCTCCAATTTTGCGTTTAAGATTACCCTTTATGCTTTATTATATCTATAAGATGGAAAACTAATTCTAATCGTCTTTGGTAATATTTGTATTATCACGGTTGGTATGTTTGCAAGTGTCAAGCTCTGTACATTATTCTGTTTCAGAATGTTTGTTTACATATTTTATAAAATGTATACTACTTCATTATGTTGTTGTACAGACAGATGAGGTCTCCATTTTTGTCTGTTAAATTAATTTTTGAATTAATTGGTGGCGTTGATGAGGTATACGTGTTTTTTATTTTGTTGAAGATATAGGTAAGTTTTCAGAGTAGTCCTTGTGAATTTTTACGGTGTGTTGTTTTTTTAAATATAACCTACTGTGGTTTTTTGAGTAAAAACATGGCCTTTTTGAAGCGTTGTGAATATACAGTTGGATTGCATTGTTTACGTCTGCTGTATAATTATTTGTCCACTCAATCATAGCGGCTACAGGAAGCGTCGTTACTACATTCAGAGACGGCCCTATGACTCATTCTGCCGATCTCTTGATACTTCAAACACTTCTTTTATAATCAATGTAATTACGAAAAACAAAGTTTATTGGTTTGTACGATGAAATCTAAGCAAAACGATACCAAACGCAATAGAAAATAAATACACTGATAAAATTTCTTTTGTGCGAGATGACTAATAAGTATGAAGGAAACAATAAATAAACTCATTTAATTTCCACTAAAATACATTTATATTTAAGAGTGCGAATAGTAATACATTTTTGTAAATGTTATAATGTAATAAATGTTGAATTTTCTATAGGTTATTTACACAATGTTTTTTCAACATTTAGTATTAAACTATTTTACTTTTAAATACAGTATACAGGGTTCTTAAAAATTAAAGAGGAAATTTCAATGTTTGATTATAAAAAGACAACCTGTACATTACTGAATAGAAGACATTTAAAATTATTATTATCATTTAGGCCTAATGCATTCAATATTGTGAGACCTAGGTTTTTTTGTGTGGTACCTTAAAGTAAACCATAAAACGGTTGTACTATTAAGCACTACTCGATATTCTATGAGGCTGAAGAGGTTATTAATCTATGAGTTAAGATCAACAATAATAATGTCCTGCCCCCCCCACCCCACCTCCAAAGAACACATTGTCAAACTATGACAAGTAAGTGATTAACCATATGACCTACACACTACCTATATAAGGTAATTATTGTCTCATCAGTGTTCAGTATTAAAGGAAACTTTGTAGAAAGTTGTTATTCTTAAATTAAAGAGTCATTCTTAAAAGCGGTGCAGTAACAGTTACTTAACTGTGGTATTTTTACATATAGTGTATTTTGTAATAATTGCACTATTAAGTAGAATATTTGTAATGAGTTCACCTAAAAAAAAAAGATACACACAAGCAAGGACGATGGTAGCTTTATTCATTAAATATTTTATCAAACAAAAATAAAATTAAGGACCTCTAACTGGCATAAACAAAGTTTTACAAAGAGTCCCTGAAGCTTGTAAGTATCCCACTGAACACGTCGAATCTATGGAGAAATTTGTCATCATTCAACATAAACGATGACAACTGCCAGATAGGTGATGGGAAATCTGGAATATATGATAAACGAAGCTGGTGCAAGACCAAACCACTCGACAGACAAAATTATCCTTCATACTCGGAAGAAAAAAAGGAAACCTACAATAAAATGCGTTACAAGATTTTACAATAAATGCGTTATATTATGAACGTAACGAAGAGGCAAGATTACGAACACTTGTCCAATCTCTTGGAAACGCAGGGTTATATTCCTGTGGCAGAACATCCTTGATGGAGGTAGTTAGACAGTTAGGGTTCAAGTAGACCAAATTTAATACCAGGACAGTATTAATATAAAAACCAACTTTAATTCTGTGGAGGTACCGGTTTCTTTGGAAAATGCATAATATAGATTTTTTTTAATGCAATTTTTTTGGTGAAAGTTGGATAAATTAAAACATAAATAAGGATAAGGGATGGACCGACTATTCAATAAAAGGAACTCTAAACGCTCCACTCGTAAAGGGGAATCGCCTAACCATATGCCACGAGGAAAGTTCTTATGGATGGATTGCAGCACCCAATCTTTGAGTCGAAGAAAACAAACGGAGATTACCAAGAGGACACGAATTCTGAGGTATTCGAAAAGTGGTTTTTCATTAAGCTTCTTCCAACCATCCTACTCGGATCAATGATCGTCATGGACAACGCTCCTTAGCACTTTAGGATGAAGGAAAATGCAGCTGATATATTCAATTGGCTACAAGAACGAGGACTTCCTTTTTCTGAACACTTGCGGAGGGTCGAACTTTATTAACTAATTCGCCTACTAAGCCACAATTTCCAACTTATGATTTAGATAATAAAGCTGCAGGCAGACCTTGTATTAAAATGGTTCAACTTCTACCGTATCATTGTCATTACAACCTGATTAAAATGATTTGGTTTTCCCTAAGGACTACCTTAAAAGATCACAACACGACATATAAATTGAAGGATGTGAAAACCATTTTGAGGAGTCTATTGGCACTTTAAAACCAGACATGTGGGCCAAATACTTGGAACATGTTAGACAAGTAATGGACGAAGAATGATGAACCGAGGGCCTGGACTAGAGATGTGACTTCATCATTAATTTGACACCTGGTGATTCTTATGAAGACAGCGAGTGAGACAGTGAAAGTGATAAAGATTTTTAAATTTAGATTTTGAAGTGATATTAAAAAAACATACTCGTATAGTTATTTAAATAAAAATAATATATTTTGTGTTCTAGGCCTAATTTAATATATGTTTCATTGTGTGTGTGTTTTATAACTTTAAGTATATATTGTTATCTTATGTGTAGGCTACTGTTATTAATCTAATATTCATACATAATATTTTTAAGATAATAATTTTAAGTATAATTTAAATGAAATGTGCTAGTGACTGAATGTGCGAATTACCAGTGGTTCAAATGATATTGTGATCATAACATATTATAAATTCAAATAAAACCCCTTTTGTAAAATTCTACATTTATTAGGTTTAGTCGACAACGGTTTCGCCAGTTAGCCTACGGCATTGACGAGGCTTAGTAACTGGCGAAACCATTGTCGATTAGACCTAAGAAATGTAGAATTTTACACACACAAAATTGTGTGTGTTTTATTTGAATAACATGGAATTCTATCAAGTACCGTCGGCATCAGTATAAACAATACATATTATGAACCTAAAAGCTGTAATGAACAGTTCAATATTTAATTATATAATACTATTGTGTGTGGTGTTTTGTATAATTTCATGTACACAACTGTTATTAGTCAACCTTATGAATGGGGTATGGTCGGACCAGCCTCTAGTGAGTGTGCGTGCATGAGATGGGTACTCGCAGGTAGAGACAGACCTAGCTGTAGCCGCCATGAACTAGTGGACACACTATAAGTGTGTATTCATTTTTTCTCTTTGAGATGTTCGTTTCGAAGCCATCTTTTTGAATAATTGTTATGGGGGTTTTATATAAATCAGGGCTATAATTTTTCTGTGGTTATTTTTTGTCGGGCGTTATCACTTGAATAAATTTGGGGTTCTATAATATAATTTGAGCTCATCTTATTTTTGTAATGTGTTATCAAGAACCATCTGAAGTTTGGCTGTGAGCCTTTGGTGTAAAAATTGTTTACTTCCTTTTCTGTATCAACAGAGTTTAAATTTACCTTTGGGGACTTTATATTGTAATTTTATTTTCGTACCGTTGTAAATCTGTTTGCCCTAAATATGTTGGTAAAAGGTTTATTTTGGTGGTCAGTATCCAATTATTTGCTGATGCAGTTTTCCCATACTTATTTATTAATGTGCTTATGGCTTCATTTGGTAATCATTTATATGAAAGGTTGTATTTGAGAAACGTTTTCATTTTGCAGTGCCATTGTTGGGACTTGCTGTTGGTAATGGTGATGTTTTTATTTTTATTTTACTGGTTCATATATTGTTAATGAGTCTGTTTATATTTTAGTTTTCTGTGCCGTCTGAGACCTTAGACTAATAAATAGTCTTCATTATCTTCCTTTCCTCTTCTAGTGTTGGTTTTTGTTTATTAGAAGTAGTATGTAATTGTTTAACGTTTTATGTAACCTTACTTGGAGTCAAGTTTGTTTTTGGGGGTGAATAAATAATTCCAGGACCGTAAGGTTAGTATTTCCCTCTAGAATAAGGGTTTAGTGAGTTAAATGTCTTTAAATATTCGTATGCTACTTTATAATCTACTTTTGATGTTACCTCAATTTGTATTCTTTTAGTTTGGATTCTTATTTCTTTTTGTGAAGTGGTTGTGTTGTTTATATTTTAAGGATTTTAAAATCCGTTTAGCAGCGTCTTTTTTTCAGCAATCTACATTTGACAGGACTATCAGTGTAAAATATTTTTGTTTAAATAAATTTAAAATATATATATATATATATATATATATATATATACATATTATATATATATATAGCCTATATATATATTACTCACATCACTAACTTCACTCACTACTATTTTTCACTTAACTACCTTATTCGCTAACTTACTTTAAAAAATTTCGCTCACGACAATAACGTCTTTTACATTACATACTTTGTACTCACTTCCATTACACCACTCATGTCCTCCACGTCTCTCATATTTCAATTAATGTAACTCATGTCTTCACAACACTCACTTCACATTTCACTCATTCACTTAGTCGCACACTCACGCATTTCTGTCACTTCATTCAATCCTTTCACTTCGCTCACTTTATAACTTCATTCACTTCAATTACTCCACCTCTCATCATTCACGTTGCTCACTTCAACTACTCTAATTCATTTCATTCACTTAAATCTTTCACTCGTTCACTTACTAACACACTCACTCTCTCATTTACCTAATTTAACTCAATCCGCTCACCTCATTCACTTTAAACACTTCAACTACTATAATTCACTTAATTATTTCACTCATTCACTTACTAAGACACTCACTCATATCTCTCACTTCATTCAATTCTTTCACTTCGCTGACTTTAAACACTTCATTCAATTCGTTCACTTCGCTCACTTCATACACTTCATTCACTTAAATTACTCCACATCTCGTTATTCACATCTCTTATACTTCAATTAATGTAACTCCATGTATTCACACCACTCACTTCACTTTTCACTCATTCCCTTACTCACACACTCACTTATTTCTCTCACTTCATAACTTCATTCACTTCGCTCACGTCATTCACTTCGATCACTTCATAACTTCATTCACTTTATTCCCGTTACTCACTTCAACTACTCCAATTCATTTCATTCACTTAACTCTTACACTCATTTACTTACTAACACACTCACCCTTTCATTTCCTTAATTTCACTCAATCCACTCACCTCATTCATTTTAATCACTTCAAATACTCGAATTCACATAATTCATTCACTCATACACGATCACTCATTTCTCTCATTTCATTCAATTCTTTCACTTCATACACTTCATTCAATTTAGTCACTTCAATTACTCCACTTCTCGTCACTCACGTTATTCACTTCAACTACTCCAATTTATTTCATTCACCTAACACTCCAGTAGTCGCGCCCCTCATCACGACACCAGTGGTCACATGGGGTAATTTCTTGCCCCTCTTAAAATTCCTTGTTTATTTATTGTTTAAATTTTTTTTTATATACAGTACTTAAGTAAAATACTTACCATAAAGAGTTTTAACAGTAGCCTATACAAGGCCGTATTTAATAAAATTATAGCTCCTGTGTGCTAGGTTAAAATTGAATTTTAAAAGTTTTGTAACTACAGTACAGTAGTTACACTTTATTTACATTAAATCTTTCTGACTCATAAATGACCAAACGTAGGGTTACAATTTTAAAGTTTAGAGGAAAACTAATTGAAAATAAGGACAGTATTTTACTTTAAAATCAAATGGAAACAACTTCTCATGTTATATTTTCTTCATTGATAACATCGGTTACAAACAGTCTTCAGATGATTCTGGCACACATAGTTTTAGCATTTGTCGCATGTTTTTCTTTTTTTTTTTGTTTGCTGCTTTTGGACAAATTACACATTGACTACCGGATTTATTTCGTCTCTGTGGCTGTTCTTGTGGCTCCTACTGTTCTTCAACGCCTAAGCATAGTTTGTTTCTGCTCTGAAGTTGCCGTGGTAGTATGTCAAGAATTGTGGTGGTGTTTGAATCACCAGGTGTCAAATTAATGATGAAGTCACATCTCTAGTCCAGGCCCTCGGTTCATCATTCTTCGTCCATTACTTGTCTAACATGTTCCAAGTATTTAGCCCACATGTCTGGTTTTAAAGTGCCAATAGACTCCTCAAAATGGTTTTCACATCCTTCAATTTATATGTCGTGTTGTGATCTTTTAAGGTAGTCCTTAGGGAAAACCCAATCATTTTAATCAGGTTGTAATGACAATGATACGGTAGAAGTTGAACCATTTCAATACAAAGTCTGCAGCTTTATGTTCTAAATCATAAGTTGGAAATTGTGGCTTAGTAGGCGAATTAGTTAATAAAGTTCGACCCTCCGCAAGCGTTCAGAAAAAGGAAGTCCTCGTTCTTGTAGCCAATTGAATATATCAGCTGCATTTTCCTTCATCTGAAAGTGCTAAGGAGCGTTGTCCATGACGATCATTGATCCGAGTAGGATAGTTGGAAGAAGCTTAATGAAAAACCACTTTTCGAATACCTCAGAATTCATGTCCTCTTGGTAATCTCCGTTTGTTTTCTTCGACTCAAAGATTGCGACTGTGAACAGCTGATTTAATCAACTCTACAGTCAAAGTTGTCAACTGTTGTTGTAAATATTTCTGACAATATTTTGGCAGTTGTTATTTTCCCGAAAATGTTTGTGGCATTTAAACCACCAACTTGGGGAAAAAGGGTCACAGGCCATCTTTTGGAGTTTCTGCCTGTGTTAAACTGGTGAGAGATCTTATCCAGTATATCAACTTCAAAATTGGTTTCTTTATAACCGGTTATTTTAACGGGTTTTCTCTCTTCGTTGGTGCATGGGTCAATTTCACCGATTAGATGCATTGTAGATAACGCAATTACAACCTTATTTTGTTTTGTTACATATGAAACCAACGTTGCCTTCTCTTGGTGTTCAAAAAAGGCTCTGTCTTTATTAGTCCAAAAGTTTGAAGGAACTTCACGTTGGTTACCTCTCATAGTTCCTAGAAGAGTCAGTTGTCTTTCTTCAAGAAGGGCGACAGCAAGAGGCAAGGAAACAATCCAATATAATGTTTGTTTTTGAGCAAAACAATGTTTCTGTCAGGTGTAACACTAAATCATGAGGTTTGTTATTCATTTTGAATGGCCCTTCAAGCTGAACTTCAACATAAAACGTTAAATTACTTGCGTAAAAACTTGAAGCTGATACAAGTGCAAATACCTTTATCCCGTACTTTGCAGCTTTACTTGGGATATATTGCCGGAATGAGCAGTTCCCCCGAAAAGCCACCTGTTGTTCATCAATTGTAATATAATCAGATGGGTTAAATGCATATTGAGCGTTTTTTTAAATATATATCAAAAACTTCCCTTATCGCTACCAGTTTATCTAGATACTTGCATTGATCTTTACTCTTTATCTTATCAAAACGCAAACAGCGCATTAGAAACCTGAAGCGATGTTCACTCATGGTGACGTATACAGCTTAAACACCATTTCCCTTTTTCATATCAAACATTTCAATGACATTTCTCCTACTATATTTCATTACTCCAGCCAAGAAAAAATACCTAATAAAGATCTTATTTCACAGGTATCAGTCAATATAGCATCTTGTTCTCTTACATATTTGGTTTTAATTTTTCTAATGTAAACATTAGTATATGATTCAATTTTATTTATAATTTCATCATCAAACATACACGCAAATACTGAATGTGTGTTTTCCCATTTTTTTTTTTGCATGACCTTTAGGTCCAGGTATATGAAATGTAGAAATAATATTATGAGACGCTGTCCTAGAAGTACGAGTTATTTGAGGTTCTAAGTACCTCATTGTTTCCTTGTCCTTACCAATGAAAAACTCATGGCTATCAATTTTAGGAAGTACTGTTACTAGTTCTTCTTCCTGTTTCATAAGGTTGGCATCAGTGGTGTTATTTATTGGACTGTCTACCCTTACCTCGTCATTATCATCTTGAATAAAATTATCATCTTCTCTTGGAGAATTTTCATCAACAAAGTCTTTCCTTGTTCATCGGGATCATCGAGTCCAAAATCACTTTTACTGTTACTTTCTGTTTCATTCAACCACATATGGAACTGTTCACACTCACGGTCAGACATTTTATTTACAATTTAGATTTATAACACACAAAACAATAGCTAAATTAAAAACTAGTTGATAACGACAACACTGAAATGGTTAGTCGCATAGGGTAGCACACGACCCCAAGTTCAGTAGCCTAGACGTATTTTCAAACCGGCACACACAAACAAACAACAGCTCAAGAGAAATGAAACTGCACTGACTACTTTTAAGACAAAGGGAAAGAAGTTACTGAAGGGCTCAAGGTCAAGAGTGGTCCAACTGTCCATGTTAGCAAAAACAAATCGAATGAGGTAAAAAATTACCTCGTGTGACAACTGGAGTGTTAACTCACTCACTCTCTCATTTCCCTAATTTCACTCAATCCTCTCTCCTCATTCACTTTAATCACTTCAACTACTGGAATTAACTTATTTATTTCACTCATTCACTTACTAACACACCCACTCACTTTACTCAATTCTTTCACTTCGCTCACTTCATACACTTCATTTACGTTATTCACTCCAATTACTCCACCTCTAGTCATTCACATTACTCACTTCAACTACTCCAATTCTTTTCATTCATTTAACTCTTTAACTCATTCACATACAACACACTCACTCTCTCATTTCCCAAATTTAACACTCAATTCAATCAATAAGCTCACGTCATTCACTTTACTCATTTCAACTATTCCAATTCGCCTAATTTTTTCACTCATTTATTTACTAACACATTCACTTATTTCTCTCACTTCATTCCATACTTTCACTTCGCTTAGTTCATACACTTCATTCACTTCAATTACTCCACATCTCGTCATTCACGTTACTCACTTCAACTACTCCAATTCATTGTGTTCACTTAACTATTTCACTCATTCACTTACTAACACATTCACTCGCTCATTTCCCTAATTTCATCAATTAACTCTATCCTGTCACCTTATTCACGTTACTCACTTCTACTACTCCAATTTACCTAATTCATTCACTCATTAAATTACAAACACACTCACTTCACATTTCTCTCACTTCACTCAATTCTTTAAATTCCCTTACTTCATACACTTCATTTACTTTATTCACTTCAATTACTCCACCTTTTGCCATTCATGTCTCTCATACAATTAATGTAACTCATGTCTTCACATCACTCACTTCACTTTACACTCACTCACATCTCTCATTTCATTCAATTCTCTCACTTCACTCACTTCATACACTTTAGTCCTTCAGTTACTCCACCTGTCAACATTCACGTTAATCACTTCCACAACTTCAATTCATTTCATTCGCCTAACTCTTTCACTCATTCACTTACTAACAAATTCACTCTCCATTTTCCTAATTTCACTCAATTCACTCCTTCCGCTCACCTCATACATTTTAATCCCTTAAACTACTCTAATTCACTTAATTTTTCCACTCATTATCTTACTAACACACTTACTCATTTTTCTCACTACATTCACTTCTTTCACTTCGCTCAATTCATACATTTCATTCACTTCAATTACTCCACCATACATTGTCATTCATGTCTCTCATAGTTCAATTATTGTAACTCATATATTCAAATCACTCACTTCACTTTTCACTCATTCACTAACTCACACACTCACTATTTTCTCTCATTTCATTCAATTCTTTCATTTCGCTCACTTCATACACTTCATTTACTTTATTCACTTCAATTACTCCACATCTTGTCATTCACGTCTCTCATAATTCAAATAATGTAACTCATATTTTCACATCACTCACTTCACATTTAACTCATTCACTTTCTAACACACTCACTCATTTCTCTCACTTCATTCAATTCTTTCACTTCAAACACTTCGTTCACTTCAATTATTCCACCTCTCGTCATTCACGACGTCTCTCATAATTCAATTAAAGTAACTCATATCTTCAAATCACTCACTTCACTTTTCACTCATTCACTTACTAACACATTCGCTCATTTCTCTCACTTCATTCAAATCTTTCATTTCTCTCACGTCATACACTTCATTCACTTCAATTACTTCACCTCTCGCCATTCACGTTACTCACTTCAACTACTTCAATTCATTTCATTCACTTAATTCTTTCACTCATTTACCCACTAACACACTCACTCATTTCTCTTACTTCATTCAATTCGTTCACTTCACTCAATTCATACACTTTATTCACTTCAATTACTGTACCTCTCGTCATTCACACCTCTCATACTTCAATTACTATAACTCATGCCTTCACATCACTCACTTCACTTTTCACTCATTCACTTATTCACACACTCACTCACCTCTCTCATTTCATTCAATTCTCTCACTTCACTCACTTTATACACTTTAGTCCTTCAGTTACTCCACCTGTCAACATTCACGTTAATCACTTCCACAACTTCAATTCATTTCATTCGCCTAACTCTTTCACTCATTCACTTACTAACAAATTCACTCTCCATTTTCCTAATTTCACTCAATTCACTCCTTCCGCTCACCTCATACATTTTAATCCCTTAAACTACTCTAATTCACTTAATTTTTCCACTCATTATCTTACTAACACACTTACTCATTTTTCTCACTACATTCACTTCTTTCACTTCGCTCAATTCATACATTTCATTCACTTCAATTACTCCACCATACATTGTCATTCATGTCTCTCATAGTTCAATTATTGTAACTCATATATTCAAATCACTCACTTCACTTTTCACTCATTCACTAACTCACACACTCACTATTTTCTCTCATTTCATTCAATTCTTTCATTTCGCTCACTTCATACACTTCATTTACTTTATTCACTTCAATTACTCCACATCTTGTCATTCACGTCTCTCATAATTCAAATAATGTAACTCATATTTTCACATCACTCACTTCACATTTAACTCATTCACTTTCTAACACACTCACTCATTTCTCTCACTTCATTCAATTCTTTCACTTCAAACACTTCGTTCACTTCAATTATTCCACCTCTCGTCATTCACGACGTCTCTCATAATTCAATTAAAGTAACTCATATCTTCAAATCACTCACTTCACTTTTCACTCATTCACTTACTAACACATTCGCTCATTTCTCTCACTTCATTCAAATCTTTCATTTCTCTCACGTCATACACTTCATTCACTTCAATTACTTCACCTCTCGCCATTCACGTTACTCACTTCAACTACTTCAATTCATTTCATTCACTTAATTCTTTCACTCATTTACCCACTAACACACTCACTCATTTCTCTTACTTCATTCAATTCGTTCACTTCACTCAATTCATACACTTTATTCACTTCAATTACTGTACCTCTCGTCATTCACACCTCTCATACTTCAATTACTATAACTCATGCCTTCACATCACTCACTTCACTTTTCACTCATTCACTTATTCACACACTCACTCACCTCTCTCATTTCATTCAATTCTCTCACTTCACTCACTTCATACACTTTAGTCCTTCAATTACTCCACCTGTCAACATTCACGTTAATCACTTCCACAACTTCGATTCATTTCATTCGCCTAACTCTTTCACTCATTCACTTACTAACAAATTCACTCTCCATTTTCCTAATTTCACTCAATTCACTCCTTCCGCTCACCTCATTCATTTTAATCCCTTAAACTACTCTAATTCACTTAATTTTTCCACTCATTATCTTACTAATACACTTACTCATTTTTCTCACTACATTCACTTCTTTCACTTCGCTCAATTCATACACTTCATTTATTCCACCTCTCGCCATTCACGTTACTCACTTCAACTACGTCAATTCATTTCATTCACTTAACTCTTTCACTCATTCACTTACTAACACATTCACTCTCTCATTTCCCTAATTTCACTCAATTCGTTCACCTCATTCACTTTACTCACTTCAACTACTCCAACTCACTTAATTCATTCACTAATTCACGTACTAACACATTCACTCACTTCATTCAATTCATTCACTTCGCTCACTTCTACACTTCATTCACTTCAATTACTCCACCTCTCATCATTCATGTTACTCACTTCAACTACTCCAATTCATTTCATTCACTTAACTCTTTCACACATTCACTTTTTAACACACTCGCTCTCTCATTTCCCTAATTTCATTCAATTCACTCAATCGTCTCAGGTAATTTGCTTTACTCCCTTCAAATAATCCAATTCACTTATTTTTTCACTCATTTACTTACTAACACTCACTTATTTCTCTCACTTCATTCAATTCTTTCACTTCGCTCACTTCATACGCTTCATTCACTTTAGTCTTTCAATTAATCCACCTCTCGTCATTCACGTTACTCACTTCAACTACTCCAATTCATTTAATTCTTTCACTCATTCAATTACTAACACACTCATTTCCCCATTTTACTCAATTCACTCAAATTTCTCACATCAGTTACTTTACTCTCTTTAATTACTTCACACATGTCATTCACTTCATTCTCTCTCTTACTTCCACACTCATTTACTCATTTCCCCCCACTTCTTCACTGAATGTACCCACGTCACTTACTTCGCTTACTTTATTTACTTTAATTCGCTTAGTCCACACACGTTATTCACGTCACTCAATTACTCAGACATGCACTTATTCATTTCTCCCACTTCACTAACATCTTTCACAGAACCCACTTTACTCAGTCCACTCACTCATTTCATACTGCAGTCACTGACTCCGTTCACTTCACTACGGCAGTCTCGTTAATTTCATCACGAACATCCCTCCCTTAATGTATCACTTACTTCACGCACTTCGATAACGTAACTCACTTCACTCACGTCACACACATCATTCAAGTCACTCACTTAACTCAGTTCACCGATTTCACTAATATCAGTCACATTAATTCACTAATTTCCTCAATCAGTAACTTACTCAGTACATTCATTCACTAACACACTTAACTCGGTCACTTTAACACTTTACTCATTTCATCCACGTCTCTCACCTCGATAACTTATTTCACATCATTCACTTTGCTCTTTTCATTCAATTATATTTATTTGACTATTAGTAATGCATTTGCTTCATTCCATTTCATGATTACACTAATTTATGTATGTCTTCAAATTCGGGCGTCGTATACAGAACTGGGCCAAGAAGTTGACGAACTCTCACAAATTGTAAGTTGCTTGTACATTAATATACGACATTTGTTTTCTGTTTATGTACTCGTTTCATTGCTCAAACAGCGTTACTATACGAATGTGAGTACATTCGATTACTCCCACAGCCCACGGAACATATTTCTCCTCCCATTTCACTTTCTCTCCTTCAAGTTCTACAACACTCTAAGGATTCGCCGTCATTATAACTTCATTTTAATCTAATAAAATTTAGGCTGAGGGCGGGTTTATGGCACAAGCGAAGCAAGTTTATATCCATACTTTTAATTTTCTAATTGCAGCAGCTATCACATTGGAAACTGCAAATATTGTGAAGGTCGATGACTTTCCCCCAACTTAATACTGAAAACTGGTATCTCCGCTGTAACTAGGGAATACTTTCATCAGGTTTTCATTTAAAAATACACCACTACGATTTTAGACCTTTTCTCTAAAGTGGCCGCTTAATCTTTGTAAATTTTCTTTGTTAAATCTGTATAGATCGGTTATTCCTGACGAAATTTATATCCTTGCAACAAAGGACAGGCATGGTGTCGCTCATATTTGATGGTAAAGTGGGCATTCTACTACATTGAGGCTGCTAGGCCTATTACCTAGAATCGCCTATTTTGGAGCTGGCCTCAATTTATTGAGTTAGGACTAGTAGTCATTCGCCATTAGAATTTCAGCACTTTATTTAACAAAATTGTAGTGGACACTTAAAAATATTATAAAATGAGTGGGTACAAATTTTTATTAATTTCACTTACTGTCTTTCACTCACTCACTCACTCACTCACTCGTAAGTGAGCAAATCAGAGAGTGAGTGAAAAAGAGAATGTGTGTGTGTGCTCGCGCGCGCGCGCGTTTGTGTGTGTGTAAATGCAAGCGAGATTAGAAAGTAGTCAGAAAGTGTGAATGATCGTGCGAGTGAGAGAAAGAGTGAGCGAGTGAATGAAGAAGTGAGTTATCGAGTGAGCACGTGCATGAGTGAGAAAGTGAGTGAGTGGATTAGTGTGTGAGTGCGTGAGTGGGTGAATGAGGTTATGAGTGTAGGAACAAGGGAGAGTAGGAGGCAAAGTGTGTGGGAACGAGTGAAATAGGGCGTGGAGGAGATATTTAGTGAGTGGATGAATAACGAAGTGAGTGGAGTGAATGAATAAAACGAAGTGAGTTAGTGAGTGAGTGATTTATTTAGTCCGGGAGTGAGTGAGTTGGTGAATGAGGGTGTTCATGAGTGATTGAGTTAGCGAGCGACTTGTTAGTGAGTGAGTGAGGTTGGAAGAAAGTGAAGTTGAGGTGGCGTGTGTAAGTTAGTGAACTTGGGATGGATTGTGGGAGTAAGTGAGTGAGGTTGGTAGGGCTTGCATGAGTGAAAGTATAAGTAAGATTAGGAGGGAGTGTATATGACTGAGGTTGGGAGGGAGTGTCATTGCCTTCGCCAACCTGGATCATCTGATTTTATTATCTGCAACACTCAAAGAACACCGGTTTTTGTTAAGAACCTTTATTTATTATATTTTATTTTTTATTTTAACGCTTATACATTATTTTACCAAGCTTATATTATTGATTAAATCATTATTTCAAGTGAAAAATATACGACCTAGACCGGATATCGAACCCAGGACCTTGATCACTTCCCAGCACAGGGCATACATTTCTCACTTGAATTTGTTTTTGCTGCAATTTTTGAGTTATGACAGATTAATTTCCTCGTTACAAACGACATTAAAACTACTCTGTATACTCGGCTTGCAGCCTTTACCTATGTATTTAATTATATGAATTTATTGATTTTAACGCTTATACATTATTGGTCATTAAAGCCAAAGGTCCTGGGTTCAATTCCCGGTCTAGGTCGTATATTTTTCACTTGAAATAATTATTTAACGTTATTTATTGTTTAAATGATATCTTTCATTCAGTAATTACTAGTCTTTCCAAATGTATTGTTTATACCGCTAATTTTTTTTTTACCCGTTTTAACACATTCACTCACTCATTAATTCATCTTTTCACTCCCTCTCTTCATTACTCCTGTACTACCTCGCAAAATCTCTCACTTCACTCACAACACTAACGCCACTCTATTTACTCACGTAACGCACTTCACTCACCTAGAATAGTCGAGAATAAATGTTCCACCGAGATTGTTGTACTTCACGCACACATTCACACTCTCGCTCATTCACTTCCTCACTCATACTTTCACTCATTTATACCATCACTCACCCACTTCAATCATTTCACTTACTCGCGTTAGTCATATCATTCACTTCACTCATTTCAATCTCATCGCATATTTTACAATTTCACTAGCACATTCGTACTCTCAGTAGTTAGTCACTCCCTCACTCACCTAAATCAATTAATTTATTCTCTCACACATTTCACTCACTCACATCCTCACTCACTTTACTTATATCTCCACTCACACGACTCATTATCTTCACTCAGTCATTTTAATCTTTGACTCTCTCACTGCACTCACTTCAGTCGCCTCACATCCGTTACTATCTTTACTCACTTCACTCACACGCTAACTCAATCAATCCCTTACTCACTTAGTTAATTGCATTTACTTCACTCACTTGCCTATTTAGGTAACTCACTTGCACAGACAGAAATTTACTCTAAATTTAAGCTTTTCGTTGCGACATACAGCCTTGTATAAAGTCCTCAACGATAGAGATCTTACTACAAAATTGCATATTAGATATCAAAGAAATTTCAATTATACGACTATTAATTTATTCAACGGAATGTCGTAAAATATATTTTACTTTTACAAGAGAAATATTCCTACATTAATTGTTCAATAAATATCTAACACACAGTTAATAGCTCTTCACATTGATAAAACATTTAACGAGAGTATATAGTTGCCATTATAGTTGTTTTTATTTATGATTATAATTATGTTCTCCGTTACTGTAAAAGTACCTATTCAGAGACTTACATTTAAGTATGTCTTTTACTTCTAATTATTAAAGATAATTAAGATAATGATACTTTGTGTTGTATTGATGAAAGAAACATATATATATTTTTTTAAATGATTTTTTGTAAGAAAATATAAATAATTTAATTCTTATAAAATTTCGTTTCCACTGCATAGTTACTTTTATGTAAATAGGGTAACGGTTTTGTGAATACAATATATATCAATAGATTATTCAATAAATTTCATTGACATTTTTACGGGTTTTTATTTTAAAATTTACTTTTTTAAATAAACACATGAATTTTAGACTTTAGTTCTTCAGACAAATCGTTTAATTATGGCCTACATTGAATAAATGTTAAAGGTAATTTCGATTTCAAAATGTTATGTTTAGTATTTATTTATATAACTTTAATTTTAGTAGGAGTCTCATTTTAGTTAGGAGAATTTAAAATATATTTATTAAAGTAAAATAATGATTATATAACATACAATAAAATAAAAATCTATAAATAACCACTAACGATCCTATAATAGAGTGTGTTTTGAAGTTAAGTTGGTGTATTATTCTTATGTGTAATCCAAAATATAGTAATAATATGTATAGGAATTAAACTTTCATTTAAATTGTCGTTAGAATTAGTAACACAAATACATTTATTATTTAGTATGACTATATTGTTATGGGATTTTTTTTTGTAATTTCATATTTTTTATTTATTTATTTCTTTAAATTATTTATTATTACAATTATAATCCATAGATTAAATAAGTAATACATATAACATAAAATAACATATATTAAACCTAGATATTAACTAAGTCCTGCGGTTTATGACGCTTAAGTCGTCTTTTTTCATATTCCACGTCTAAAAGTTGGATAGCTTCCACATTCACATGTCAATGAAGTCTCTTTTCACGGCGAGAAGCGCAGTCTTGAACTACTTTATTCACACTTTTTAGGTTTAATTCAGAATGAAGGTCATCATTCTTTTGGTACCATCTTGCATTTATAATTGTACGAATAATACGATTTTGTATTCGTTGTATAATTAGTTGATTTGAGGGTTTCGTACATCCCCATAGTTCTGCACCATAAGTCCAAATATGTCTAATAATTGAAATATACAATAATGTCTTGTGATATAAAGCCAATTGGGATTTTCGTCCAATCAACCAATACAGATTGCGCAGTTTTTGTTTTATTTGGTCTGCTTTCATACATACATGATACTTCCAAGTAAGACGTTCATCAAGATGCATTCCAAGATATTTAGCAGATTTACTCTGTGGGATTAGTTTGTTATTAAGATAAACTCCAAAGCCTGGATCTATGTGCCGCAATGAGAATGTCACTTGAGAAGATTTTAGTTCATTAACCATAATTTTCCAGTCTTCTGTCCATTGAGTTATTTTATTTAATGCCAACTGTAGGTTTCCTATTGCTTCAGCATGTGATTTATTCGCAGCCAATATGACAGTATCATCGGCAAATGTAGCTATTGTGGTTTTATTTGTAGTTGGAATATCTGTTATGAATAACAGGTAAAGTATTGGTCCTAAAACACTACCTTGCGGAAATCCTGCTTTCATTGTGTAGAGAGTTAACTCAGATTCATCTATCATCACTCTAAATTTCCTGTCAGTTAGGTATGATTTGAGCAGACGGCAATAGTTCCCCGGCACCACTCTGCTAAGCTTAAAAAGAAGTCCCTCGTGCCATACCTTATCAAACCTGTAATTTCATATGAAACAAATATTATGACTAATATACAGAGTGTCAAGAAAATATCGTCCTACATTAATCCAGGCTATTATTTACGAAAATCCAATCTATAGGTGAAAATACGAAAAAAGTTCCAATAAACATAGGCCCAAAAATGCTGTTTTCGATTTTTTTTTTTACTAAACACTTTATATCTTTGAACAATAGAAATGTTATTGAACTCAAATTTAGTGCACATATTTCCCACGTAACCCCTGTACATAAAACCAGAACGTTCTTTTGTATATTTTCAAAATGGCGGCCATTAAAAATGTTTAATATCAAATATCTTTAAAATAGCTAACTTTACAAAAAATATTTCAAGAAAAGGAAGAGTTACTTTTTTAATCATAAACAAAACGGTTTGTTATTTTTTCCGTACCTTAAAAGATTATTTAATTATCGGCTAAAATCTAAAAAAGATAATTTGTTGATAGTTACGTTATTGTTATGTTTTTAGTTTTTAGCCGTTAACTCGCTTATCTTTTGAGCTACGAAAAAGAATGATCTGTTTTTTGTACAGGGGTGAAAGGTTACGTAGCAAATTATATGAACACCAATTTTGAGCTGAATATCTTTTCTATTTTCAAAGATATTAAGTGTTTAGTAAAAAATAAATAAAATAAATAATAATAAATAAATAAATAAATAAAAATGGCGGATAATTAGGAAACTAAGCATATCCGGATTTATGTTTATTGGAATTTTTTTAATTATTTTCACCTATAGAATAGCCTGGTGAAATTTGGGACAATATATTCTTGGCACTCTGTATATAAGAATTATTAGTAACTCCTCGATCGATCCACACAAGTAATGTTTCATTTACTTTCTTGCTTTCTAAGATCAAGGATCTTACCTAACCTAAACTGTTTTTTTGTTGGTATTATAAATACTTTGGTGGGAACATGAAACAAATTTAATAAATAGATTAAAAATAATATCATTTTTCAAGATAATCCGAAAAGACGTTTCCACTTTCCTAGCTTTAAATACGAGTAGTTGGTGTTTAAAACAATATTTATTTGTACAAAATAAATCATAAAATCCCTTGTGTTATATTCCTTTAGCAACGTTGTAGGCATTTCTATAAATTATTTAAGTGTAAGAAATAAATTACATTTAATGTTTTCATTATATATTTCCAAATCACTTCAAATACAGTTATAGTTTAGCTATTGTAGCTCATGTATCACTGAGGATGGCGACTTTGTTGTTGAAAAGCGTTTAATTAAGTAAACGTATTTTTTGTGGGATCTTGTGTTCCAGTTTTAGTCTATCTAAACAAACTTCCAATGAGTTTAGAAAAACGATGAAATAAAAACTATCAAAAACAAATTGAAGCAGTTGCTAAGGTCTAAAGCAGTTGCTGAATTCTGAAGCAGTTGCTAAGGTCTGAAGCAGTTGTTGAAGTATAAAGCAGTTGCTAAGGTCTAAAGCAGGTTTTAAGGTCTGAAGCAGTTGCTGAGGTCTGAAGCAGTTGCTGAGGTCTGAAGCAGCCGCTAAGGTCTGAAGCAGTTGCTAAGGTCTGAAGCAGTTGCTGAGGTCTGAAGCAGTTGCGAGGTCTAAAGCACTTTACACTGTCGAGGAGTTTCTTGAGTCCAGATTATAAATGTTATTTATTATGAAGATCATCTCACCTCAGTTTTAAAATTGTTTTATTGGTTATTGTCGATAGTGAATAAAGTTATTGCTATTATAATTATAAATTTAATATTATGATAATTTTAACTGTATGTTTTAATTCTATATTATTTGATGTTTTTGTGTTGTTATTAAATGTAAAATAATTATATATATTTTATTATGAGGTTCCTATGCAATTGTTTTTGTTGGAAGCAAGAGGCAATAAATGAAATTGTCTATGAATGTACACCAAACAAAAATGTTATGAATTAATAATATTCATGTCTGTTACACCCTTATAATGCAATATATGTTACAAACGAAATTATTTATGAAAAGTTGTGGTTTAAAATAATAACACCAATTACAACATTATTAACACTAGAAATATTAAGAAACCAATTATTTTATACTCTTCTTTTAATGTTAGTAACCTATACACTAATTATAACTTACAAATACATATATTATAATCTTAGATATTATAATATATTTGTAAACTCTTCCATATTTAAGATCCGTATTCAATTCAAATACAAAAGTACATTCATACTTGCAAACAATTGAAAAATATATTCAGTATTAGGGATTTAATTATTTTGTATGTTTTAGTTCACGAAATCAATTATTGTTGTCTTTATTTTTAATAGAACTTATTTATGTATACTTTTAATTTAATATTCTGTATTATATTTTACATTTATTTAATTATTTAATATTATTATTATGTTTATCGTTTAATTTTTATATCTTTAAAATAAATACTATACATAATATCTTACACAGATGTAATTTAATTAGGGACTTGCCAGTAAATACATAATATTATTTTCTATAGTTGTACAAAATGTACAATAAGCTGTGTAAAAACAGTGCACAACTTTCTTACTCAGCCATTCAGAAAACCAAACAAAATTATTCATCGCCAAAAATAACAGTTCCATAGTTGTCAGTCAAACTGTCAGTGAAAATGACTACCATTGAAAAATGATTTATATAGAGTCTAAAAATAAATGTAGGGTCTTGGTTCGCTTACCCTATAAACACGCCCTCGGCGCAACTTATTCCTACACTGTAATATCTTTTTTACTTAAAATTTGCACACGGGTTTGGGTATTAACTTCAAAATTCACTAAAATTTGAAAGAAAACGGTAGAATCGATTTTGAGTAATCGCGTCTTTAATGACAGCCCCATGACCGATTTTTTTTTACCGATGACTCACGAATCGGAATTTTTGTAGAGATGGCGACCACGTTTGTTTGGTTCCATCGAGGCTACAGTTGAGCAAAAGTTGATCAAAATAGTTAAAGCTGATTTTTGATCATTCGCAATTTCTTACGGGAGCTACCCTCATCTCGAATTATCAAAAACAAAATTAAGTCTCGAGATATAGTCACATACCAAATTTGATTGAAATCGGTCCACATATTTCGGTGGTAGAACACTGCATCGCTATAGCGATTTATTGATTCATCACATAACTTGCTCTATACTACCATTGGAAACTTAGACTGTTTCGATGTGTTTAATAATCTCCCCTCTTGCAATTGTATACAATATTATCTAAAAATGTATTCAAAACATTGCAACAAGACTTCACTCCCAGTCCTTGTAGTCTTGTCCATCCACTCATGTTTTCAAAGATAGAGCTAAACTCTTGGGTATCCATATTCCTATTGGTAGATGAACCAAGTCACCTGCTATATTTTACGACCTATGTCTTTTTAACAATCTGTGATTAATATTTTTTTTAATGCCTCTTAAGTCGTTTAAGATTTATCGGCATAATTCATTTATTATGAATTCTATCTGTAGTGTAAATTAATTTAATAGCAGCGACATCATCACTATAGCTTAGTCATAATTGAATATTTATTTATCTTGTATGTATCATTTGTAATGGTTTGTTTAAATATGTCCATATAGTGCTTTATATATATAATTAGTGTTGATATAAATTATTATTTAATTGCATTAGATTAGGGATGTTATCTGATAGTATTATTTAGAATTGTTTTTATATATTTTAATTTTGTTGCAATTTTGATTTAATCGTTTTTATTAGCCACGGTTTAAAGTTACCTAACGTAATAGTTTATTTAGCAAGTTTTAAATAATTTTAATTGTGTCTGTTATTTTCAACTGACTTAAAGTCGTAAATGGTTATCCATTTAATAATTTGTTTAGACTAAGCATGTGTAGTTTAACTCCTTATATTTAGAAATTTAGTCTACTATATTGTCTTTATTATACTAACAAAATATACTTTATTATATTTATTGACTATATCCATGCCTGGGAAATAGGTTTAAAAGCAATAAAGAAAACTGATTTTTGTTCAAATTATTTTTTATAGCCATATACTCTTAATAAGTTTTTCGGTGGTAAAAGAACGATTTTCTTTTTCTTCGTCTAGTTTTTACTTGTGCCGGTGTCGCAACAGTGGAGACGGGAGTCGATGTCTTTGTAAAGGATTTGAGGGCGCTACCTTTATGTTATGAACTGTGGTCTTGGTAGTGACAGAAAAATAAATAATCGTCCTAGGAAAAGTAATTAGGTTGTATGTACACGACGCGGATTAGCCGTATAGCTCTCGCGTATTTGTTGATATTACCGCCTTGTTTCCTTCAACCATCGCCGTTCAGGTAAACCCTACTTGCGATAATATTAACATACAGTACAATTCAATTTATCATACATCAATATAAATAACACAGAAAAACAACCTCATATACAGTTTCAATCGCGCAATTAGGACAACACCAACAATAACAGTTTACGTGCATTACAAATAATTGTAAGTTTCATAAAATTGATAAAATGCGTGGGAATAGGGAACATTAACATTAAATTAATTTACAACAGGCTAAATTATATTATTTACAAGTTAAAGGAACATAAAATTATCAAATTACTTTATCACATCTTGTTACTTAGTTATGGATATATTTTTTAAAATTTTATTGTGATTATGATTACTTTGTTTAATGAGACACATTACAATATTTTGTATTATAACAGTTTATCTTTTAGAGTAGTCTATACTTTTTTATTAATAGACTACATCTGTAAATTATTTATTGACTGCATTTTCACATATGATTTTTAAACTTATTATATAGAGATGCAAATTATAATAAGTCTACTAGTAATATTTTTGTATTGTAAAAATTATTTATGCTATTCATAAATTAGCATTCCTCATTTAATTTTTTTTTTTACGATTCATAAAGGCTGTATACATTTTTATATATGTGCTTATCATAAACGAACAATACAAGGTCGAGTAATGACTTCATATCTATAAATCAAAATCACATTTGTAGGATAATTATTACAAAATAACTTCCTTAACGTTATTAAACCACTTGATGGAAGTTTAGTCCTTTGCCGGTCACCAAGTTACTGCTGCCATATCAGAATTACATGCAAGCAGCCAGTACTGTTTTCTACATTTCATTCTAAGTTATTTTGCATTTTTATTAACATGGACCTTCCACTTAAGCTTAGTATCTGAGGTAATTTCCAAATATTTGGTACTATTGGAATTAGGAATAGTTTGAGTATTAACAAATATAGAATGAGTAGAGTAACATTCTTTCTTGTAATATTAATATGATTTGATTTTGTTTCATTTAGCTTAATTCGTCAGCACTTTGTCCTGTCACTTATTTGTCCATAGATCATTGTAATTTGTTTGTATCAACCATTAGCCACACCAAGAAAAGCAGTGTCATCAGAAAATGTAGCAATCATTGAGTTGGCAACATGTGGGCTATCTCGAGTATACAAGTAGAGTACAAGGACATCGAGATAAGGAAACTCGTAATTTACTTTAAGGAACACCCGCAGTTATACTCTTTAACTCACTGCTATGAAAAACTCGAAAATGTCTTTCTGAAATCTAGCATTTTAATAATTAAAAGTACTGACTCGGTAATTCAATCTGTATAATTTATATTTCAAGCCTTCATACCTGGACGACGTAAAGAATAACAGCTGAACAACAGTTTTCCTCTCCAAGAGCCTTTTCTATTTTGCTGATGATAAGGTGAATATGATCTATAGTACTTACGTCTGAAAACAAACTGATGTGATGGAATCAGTTGTCTGTCTCGAATGATTGGTTCAGCCCCCTTAGAAGCAGCTATTCAAAAATCTAAGACATAACCCGTAATAATGCTATTGGGCGGTATAATAACTTTCTGCCTTCAATAAAGAGTATAACCACTCCAATCCAATGACCAATCTTCCGATGACGAGGCACATATTTCATTTAAAAAAGGCAATAATCAGAGTTGCAGTTTAATCAGAGGAAGTTGATTTGGGATATCTCTCATTACCTGACCAGTTATAAAATCATACCTGGCGATTTTCTTGCTGCTTATTTGCAACACCTTATTATATTCTTAAACTCTTTCAGACTCACAAATGAAATTTCTTTTTCATCAATTTCGTTGACAAAACTTATATTTTTCTGAATTAATTATACTTTTCGAAAAAGGACTGAAAACACTGCTAGATATTCAGCACAAATATTAGCCTACTACTTGGAGTTTGTTGCCCACTTACCGCATTTAATCTTTAATAGTGAGCTTTAAATTTAAACCATTTAATTTTTTTATCAGTCTTCCAAACAGAGTAATACTCATTAGTTCATTACTGAGTCGATTCAGTAGGATATCTTGATCTCATGGGGATATCTGGATTGTTGCCACTTCTTTCAAGCTTGTATCTGTTCTCCATTGGGTAGTTTATATCACATACATTGTTTTTCGACTTTGGGGCAGTGTACTTTCTCCTGCTTCTTTCTGTACATCAGCAATGCATTTTTCGATTTTGTTATAAATCTCTTCCTTGATTCTAGAGGAGCTTGGAGATTCAGGTACATATGTACCATAACTTACTTCTAAAGTTATCCCAATTTCCCAGTTTATTTTTAGTTGTTAAAAAGTCTTGGGAGATTTTATTTTCTGTTAACTAACTGTTAAAATTACTGGGGTTTGGTCAAATGACAAACCATGACTACTTTCAACAAAAGTATTTAGGGACAAATAAATCAATTAAATCGGACAAGTTTGTTGGATTAGTATGTTGAGGATCGACTAGAAAGGAATGTACATTTTATTTGTTACCCTGCATGATATAGTTGAGTATATTTTGTACCTCTTCGGATAGTAAAATTGCAGCCTAAAATCTTGAAAAGATTTTTGAGGACGATTGTCCTGGTGGTCGGCAAAATGTAACGGGGAATTCTGAAAGTAGGTTATTATTTAGTTTAACCACATTATAATTTATCGAGTTGCCAAGATAACTCCACTCTAGCTGGGTCTCCAGTTTATATTTATTTATTTGATGGAAATTTTATGGCGTTAAAAGACGTGCTTAGTTTTAAAAATTTCAGGTAAAAATTGGATATGCTATTTTATTGTCTAATAAATGATCGTTTCGTAAACAGATAGAGACAGAATAACTATTGGAAGACACCTTTTTACTTGCACATTTTCCTCACTGAATAGTAAAGGCATCAAGGAGAATTGAAAAAAAAAAACACAACTTTTGAATACAGTTTCGAAACCGTTGGAGATAGAGTTAAAGTTTAAAAGCAGAAAATGATTGTTTAAGTGCAACACAACCTACGTTGCTATTTGAGTTTTTTTCACTTTCAAGCTCATACATTTTCCAAAGTTTTATGTATTTTTTAAATGTGTAAATTTTGGGGTAATGGCACATTTGAGGATATTTTTGGAAAGAGCGTCCTTTCTTTAGTCTTTGGTATCGATACCATGTTGACATGATGAAGAGTAGCCAACCTAAGACTATTTTGTGAAATGTGTTAAAAAAAAGGGCACATGTCTATTTCCTCATTATTCAAGAATATTCCCAATTCAGGTAGATGATTCAGTAGTCCATTGACGTCTTAATTTCCAATATGGAGAGTATAATGAATTACTTCTTTCAAGTGGTTGATTTTTCCTTTTAACATACTAATGTCTCAGTTATCTTAATTGCTTATTTTGGTTGTCTACCTTGTTGTAAGATCGATGTTAATATATTTTTAATTTAATTTTTTTCTTCTTTTTTTGTATTTTAAATAATGCGATCGTATAAATAAGTACGCTCAAAATTACGTTTACTTAATCAAACATGTTTCAACGACAAAGTCTCCTTCCTCAGTGATACATGAGCTACTCAGTTATAGTGTAGTTATTGTAGCTCATGTATCACTGAGGATGGCGACTTTGACGTTGAAACGCGTTTGATTAAGTAAACGTATTTTTTGTGAGATCTTGTGTTCGAGTTTTTATTCTAATTTGAGCGTAAGTTTTAGTAATTTTTTGTTTTTTTAATTATTTTCATTACCTACAGGTAGTTTCTCGTTAGTACTACTTGAATTTTATATCAGGATAACATGATCTTGTCGATGATTAATCTGATTGTTTTTTCATACAAATGGTGAATTAATCACTCGAAGAGATTTGCAACTATTTATCCTCACATCTCATAACGTCGAATTTATTAACAAGGTTTACTTAAATCAACAATGGGAGTCGGTGTGGAGAAAGCAGTGAGGAAAAATATAAGTGGTTAGCCTACTCTCTAAATTACAGGGGATGCCCAATAGCGAAATAAAACCAGGAAATAATACTGTATTAAAATGAAAATATACTTATCTCGGGTAACGTAATTTAAAATAAAAATTAGTTTCTTAATGTCAAACGTATCCTTGTCCTGAGATAGACGTGTTACAGCTGTTTCACGACTGATTACATTATCAAACACTGTATTTTTTGACATTTAATATGTGTTTCGTGTACCAGTGTTTGATAACGTGATCAGTCATGAAGCTGTAACACGTCTAACTCAGAACAAGGGTAAGAAACTAATTTTTATTTTGAAAGTATACACTTTTAACTTTGGGTATTGTTTTCGAAAACACACACGTCGATAGCCAACATATTAGAGATTAATTAAAACTGTCTCAACCAAGCTTTTAACGTAGACAATGTAATCATTGAAACTGAACCGATAAGCAGTAATTAATCACACATTAACGATTTTTATTGCAATTTTATTCTAAACCCTGATCTTGCTACTAGAATCAGTGCAACGTATATGCTATTGATAGAAATAAATTAGCTGGTAGCAATCTAACAAAACATTACACCCCGCTGTCAATATTTCACTCAAAAGGAAAACTAAATACGAGCGTATTGCTAGTTACAAAGTTTTGAGCATACTGCGCCGCCTTCCTGTGTAGCAACAATACATTAGTGACAACCACAACAATACAACAATACATTATGTCTTAAATGTAGACTATCATTGGGGGGGGATACTAACGATCATTTGTTTGAAATATTAATAAAGACAGTTTTAAAGAGTGATATAATTAACTAACATACAAATATGATATCTAATTACGATTATTCAACAAAAGAAACTATGTAGCCTATACTGTTAAATACAACATTATTAAAAGTGTATATATAAACTATAAAATACAGTGAATTAACATGAGAGAACAATTCTGTAACTCAGAATCAGACGAACGTAAGTCCAAATATTTCAATTTTCAGGTTATTACATCATTGTTTGTAGAATTTGATTCTATCTAAGCCATAACGACGTAAGTCCATTGAAATATCGCCTTTTGTATTTACTTAAAGTTTACTTTACCTTGGTATTTTAATTTACTTTACCTATGAATTAAAAATCACATTTCTAAGATCCCTGTGTATCAAAGCCAGTAGGGTACAGCAGGGAAAGATCAAAACATATGTATTTAGGTAACCATTTATATATATAATGCACTCAATGTATGATACTTGGCGATTTTTGTGAAAACTAGACTGAAAGCGATTAAGAGGTAAATCAATAACGTGGTAAGGTATGGAATGAAATTATAGGCAATAAGTTTATTTGGGCACATGAAGAGCTTAAAAATCCTGAGAAACCTACTGAAAACTTAACAGTCTGTTTTGTCAACTTCAGTGTCCAGAATAGGTATATAAACATGATTTTTATGTACTTATGGCTGCTGGAAAAAGTTCCTCTCAAAGAAGTCAAACCAAAAGTTTCTGCTTGCTGGACATACGCACATGAAAGTTGACGTCAAGCATAGTTTGATCGAAAAAAAGGAAATAAAAACACACTATTTCTACCACAAATAACTGGGTTAATTTTATTGCTTCATGCTATAAAAAAAGGAACCCCTTTGTTGTCAGAAGGATGCGACTGAAATACTTTCTTGTTTTCTTTAATTGACGAACAATTTTTCTTTATTGTTTGTTTCAAGGAAGACAAACACACACAATAAACCATATCTTATATCAAATGCAGGGTAGTTACAGCTTCGTCAAGGAGTTAGCAAGTTGTATTACAAGACCAGTTTCACAGATGATACTTTTAAAACTGTCGATCTCAAAAGGGAGCGGAAAGAACAAGGGGCTGTTTTGCCACTGGCAATCCCACCAATTAGATTAACACAAAAAGGGTAAGTAATGAAAATATAGAGACCTCATAAAATTATTGCAGTAGGTTCTGGAAGAGTACAGATCCTTTTTTGAAAACATTCCACATGGAGAAAATAAGGGAAAACTTTCCTGAGGATGATTAGTAATTTTGTTGATAATATGTAGTTTTTTTTTTTTCAGCCTTCAAATCATATCATCATTTTCATATGTAAATTTTTGTAAAGATTTCTTTCGATATTAATAAAAATATTGTTACAATGATTGCTGTGTATTCTTTATTAGCACACTTTAAGTGCTAAGGTCGTAAACCTGGTTTATTAAGTACAGCCAATATAACGTAAGCCCAGATTAAGGTCCTAAAACGGTTTTATAAATACAGCCAAAAAAAACTTAAGTCCAGTCCTGACCAAATAAGGTGTAGATTCAAAACGAAATACCTAAAAATGGCTTAGAATGACATCCAACTTTTGTATTGGCTAATTTAAGTGATAGCTCTGCAGCTAGACATGGAGCTCATTTTGTACAGTTTTTATTCTGTCCTGAAAGGTGGCATGGTGCGACAAGTCTGGTTCTGAGGTACAGAATTGAACACAAGAGTACTCACAAAGCGCACCGAGTAACCGTGCTGAACGACGATTTTCTTAATATTCCTGAAAGTTTTTCCATATATGATTTTTAAAGTAAATTAAATTTTGTAACATTTCTGTTCCAGACAGTTTTCTTTATCTCCACTCATCGCGGAACTAACTATGCGATTACAAAAATTACCTTCATGCGCCCGAGTTTCAGGCTTCTTTCAGCCTAGGAGAAAATATTTATATTGGTAAAGACTTGCGTTCTGCTATCGATTCCCAGTCATTTGTTAAAATTGTAAAATCTCTTACTCCTATAAAAGTGAAGTTATAAGCAAGACACTGAAGTTAGTACTTTGGTGTAAACACTCTTCCGCCATCTTTGTCTGCCATTTTGATGATGATCTAAAAAACATACGTAAGGTCACCACATCCGTGTTCACAAATAAATGTGCCCAATTTCATGCTTCTATCGCAAAGATCACAATCTTTGTGATGGCTCGGAACAATAAATGTGGATAAGTGATTGTGGGTGGTATCACGACCGACTGCAGGCGTATTCTACAATTCATTGATTGATAATTTTACTTGGTACTCTATTTCCACACACATCGTTACACTATCATTTGACTAATGTGACATTATGGCTAATATTAAACACATTTAAGAAAAATAATTTTATTATAAGGATAAGTTTTAATTGCGTATCTAAATAGAGACATTCTAGTATATTATATGTTACATTAAATGTAATCTAGTAAATAATACAGCGTATATAACGGTCTAATTTTCAAAGGACGAAGAAAAGTTACTGATACAAACTTTTATATTACACTAAAATTTGATTAAAATAACTAGGGTGGGAGTTGAGATATTCAGCATTTCGGCGGCGCCGATAGTTCGTTTATACTTTTTGTCACCAAGTACTCCCGAACTTTTTTAGGATGAATATGTTTTTTTGTCTTTACATTTTTTAATTAATCGTTTAAACCTATTTTACGAACTTTGTGTTTTTATATCTCCATTTTTTTAATAATAAAAACAAAATTAAAAATGAGAAAATTCTTGGGATATAACCATATAAAACAATGTATGGCTGTAGATCACTTCACAGGCGTTAGATTTACATAATTCCCAAACTTTGTTTTTCATTTCAATGTTAAGAATTTTGTGTTTTTATATCTCCAAATTTTTATTAATAAAAACAAAATTAAAAAATGAGAAAAAGTCTTGGGATATAACCATATAAAACAATGTATGTCTGTAGATCACTTCACAGACGTTAGATTTACATAATTCCCAAACTTTGTTTTTCATTTCAATGTTAAGAATTTTGTGTTTTTATATCTCCAATTTTTTATTAATAAAAACAAAATTAAAAAATGAGAAAAAGTCTTGGGATATAACCATATAAAACAATGTATGTCTGTAGATCACTTCACAGACGTTAGATTTACATAATTCCCAAACTTTGTTTTTAATTTCAATGTTAAGAATTTTGTGTTTTTATATCTCCAAATTTTTATTAATAAAAACAAAATTAAAAAATGAGAAAAAGTCTTGGGATATAACTATATAAAACAATGTAGGGCTGTAGATCACTTCACAGGCGTTAGATTTACATAATTCCCAAACTTTGTTTTTCATTTCAATGTTAAGAATTTTGTGTTTTTATATCTCCAAATTTTTATTAATAAAAACAAAATTAAAAAATGGGAAAAATTCTTGGGATATAACCATATAAAACAATGTATGGCTGTAGATCACTTCACAGACGTTAGATTTACATAATTCCCAAACTTTGTTTTTAATTTCAATGTTAAGAATTTTGTGTTTTTATATCTCCAAATTTTTATTAATAAAAACAAAATTAAAAAATGAGAAAAATTCTTGGGATATAACCATATAAAACAATGTAGGGCTGTAGATCACTTCACAGGCGTTAGATTTACATAATTCCCAAACTTTGTTTTTCATGTCAGGAGTTTTTAAAAGAATATTTCCAAAAAACTCAAATCGAATTTGTCACGACTGTTTATTCTACAAATGTGTAAGAGAGTAATAGATAAATAAAATTAGTACGAAGAGTGTCTATTAAATAATGATACTGAAGCAATCACAATTACATTGCTCGCCCCTTCAATATTGTCTCAATTCTACTTCCACTGGTCGGAGGCGCAGAACAGATCAGTTATTTTAATATAGGCCTATCTGTCGTTTTCTTCTTTACTGCATCAACTGATTCAAAACATGTTTCATTAAGGGCAGATTTTACTTTAAGGAAAATAAAAATGTGACACCATGTTAAATCTGGCGAATATGTAATACTGTGTAGAGGGGAAAACTGCTTCACATAAAATTACACGTGAACAGGCTGATGAGAATAAAACCGTTTTTTTTTACAATTCTGATAGGGTTTTCTACCTTTCTCAAAACTTCCTTATAATTATATCAGTTGACTGATACATCATCTAAAACTCATTCTTCCAATTACTCTCTTGAGATAGAAATAGGCCTATAGGGTGCGTAATTAATGTTCAATCTGTCTCACTCGCCCATGCCTAACAACCAACCACAACTTTACTATTCTTCAACTGTCAGTTCTGTAGTGGTCAATACAAAATTTAAAATGGGCCATGGACGTAGTCCTTGGAAATAAAAGTTGTACATTTAAAACTTGCTTCTTTAGAGCCATAAAACGGACAGTCAGGAAAGAAATATATGGAGATTCTTTTAAACAAAATTTGATCAACGTAGAAACCTCACTAATTTTCTTGATCATGTAATTATTACACGAACATTTATTGTTGCCAGAAATGTTTTACATACTAAAAAAAAAAAAACAAATATCCAAATTTTGAAAATAAAAAATAAAGGTTGCTCAAAAATCAACATAATAAAATATGTAGCCTACAGTCTAAACGCAGATCGAGGACTCTAAACAACCTCAAAGTATACAAAACTGTTGGTCCACAAATCGCATGCAATCTGTCAAAATCATGTTTACATAGTTTTGACTTATATTAAAACAAACAAAAATCTAAGGCTGTTTT